>OX579678.1:60277728-60877728 GCA_951230905.1 Cheilosia variabilis | reverse complement strand
TTTATCGATGAGGATGCCAGTTTCCTTCATTTTTTTCACAAGATAACGAACATACGGAGCTGACGGTGCTTCTCGTCTTCCAAATTCCGTACGCAATTTTCGCACACATTCTGCAACATAACCATGATTTTCAAAGTAATGTCGCAGTATTTCCCAGCGTTGTTCAAGCGTATACACAACCATATTCGTTCAGCGGAAGGATAAAACTAATTATATGTCAAATCAGACATGAGCTAAGTGTTACCATTCGCGAAATAAGCACTAGTTAAAAAAAAGTTAGATGGCGGACCCTTTAGTTCAAAATCACGGCTTAAGAAACGTTTTCTTTGAATATCTCAAAACAAGTAAAATTGGAATACGTTGTTTTTGATTCTGATAAACATCCTGTTCAATGTTATTACGTACCACCTCACATGCCTAAAATTTTGCATGACTTGTATGCAGTGGAGGGTATCAAAGCATCGGCCAGGCCGATGATAACACTTTTACTTGTTTTTGAATTCAATTCAATTCAATATTAGCGACAAACTTGGTAATAGGTCGAGACAATTGCTGATCGCTGTTTTTTTTTGTAATGCGGTACGCACGATGTTTTTTTTAGAATTTATTTTAATAAAATAAAAAGGATAAACTACCTCAGTTTAAATTGATTCGACTGCAAGGTGACTTTCATTTCAAAAGGACCTACCAATCAGATTTAAATCCCCCTATACGTACAGAGATCATGTGACTAACAAACCAAGCCCCATATGGACACCCGAATAAATAACAATCTTAATGTCGTCATTAGCAAAATAACAAAAAAAAAAAAAACTTGTATAGAAGCCATAAAACCGAAATTTCAGCGCCTGGCAATTTCTACAAGACTAATTTGCATTTTTGAAATTCCCCCAACCGGTCAGGCGGTCACTATAAGATGGCGTGTGTCTCGAAAAGACACAATTAAATGAGAGAAAAAACTCTGCATCGACATCAAAAAATAAATAAATTGATTTAACGAACAAAAAAATCAGTTAAGCAATTTCCGCCCAAACACCGGCCACCGATTTGCATAAAAATGTAACTTGTCCCTGGTTGGGTTGACTTTTTTGCTTTAACAAAATAAAAATTGTCAAAATTGGCTCGTGACTCAACATGACGTCTGGTGGCAGCGGAGTGTAACAAAACCGCTCTCATATGGCAACATTGTAGTGCGGTCTATGCAAGAACGACAAATTTGCAAGGTTATCATGATCAACTGATGAAGTGATACGTACTTTGGTGTGCACAGATTTTCCTTTGACACAGAGTGACAGTTTTAATTAATAAATTTATGTTTGTTTCTGCTTTTCAGAAATAGCCCTATTTCAATTCTGTTCACTATGAATTATTTTGCATATGCTTTGTGCGTGTTGTATTTTAGAACAGCTGCATTGCTCGCCGTGTCTGTTGGACTTAGTTAAGCTGACGCTTTCGGCTTTGCCACGAATTGAATTGCTTTCATATGTCCTTGTCTATCAAACATCTTCAGAAGAAGAACGTGCTTTACTTTCCGTACAAGTGGTGGTATTCAGGTACACTTTTTTCTGTCACTGGTTCACATAAGGTTCCTCTGTTTGGCTGTAAAAGTCTGTGTTCAGGTTCCCATGCTCTATCTTCCACTCGTTCCTTTTACTTTTGACGGAGTAGCACATCTCTATTATGTATCAATATCAATATTCCGGACAATTTTTCTTCGTAAAGTTCCCAAGCTGTTGCTGCTTTTTAAAATGCAAATTTAAAAACAAGGAACTTCCCCACCACCCTGTTTTCAAAAAAAATTCTGTCAAATGACTGCTGTCAGAGTCGGAAAAGAATGTCAATTCTCGTAATCAATTTAAGAATTATCGAAATGAGGAAACACAAAATAAAGAAGAAAAAAAATCACGCAAACACCAACAAACTAAAAGTTACCCGATTAAGTGCAGTTTGCAGTAGTATAGGAAGTATATCTGGGTCAGATATCGCACGAGAATTTGTATTCTTTTTTACATGTTTGTATCGTAACACGAGTGATTATAAATTATTATCAGACTTTGGGCATTCTCGTTCGAGCGTAGGTATATGAAATAAATTCCACAAAATGTCTGGCTGGTATATTTCCTTCCTGGTCCGCAGCCAGCGCATAACCCAGTTACATTCACTTTGCTTTGTCGCATTCCGTTTTGTCATTCATTATCGAAATTTGAATTTCGACCTATATTACATATATCCGAAGCGAAATTTCCAAGTTTGATTGAATGTATTCGCATTTTAAGCAGGTCATGTAATGCGGGACCTAAAGCAAATCAGACAAGGCAAGTCCATCGCTGTCGTTAGCATTGCTAAGCGATTGACTTATTTTATTTTATTTTTGACAAATATTCACCTCGCGATTAGATGTCACTTCTGATTGAGATAATCTTGTTTTGAATTTGGATTTTACCCAGCGATAAATTTGATTGATAAATTCAATACCATTGACGGTTTTATTTGATTGTGGAGATTTATAATTCGTTTGTTATCCTTATCAGTGTGGGAATGGACATGACGTAAGGGAAATATTCATAATGGCTATTTCACGATTTTGAAAGTTAAGCCACTGATCAGCTGATTAAACATTTTTCGTTGACTTATTGAGGAAAATTTGTTTGAATCTGTTGACTTCCAGAAAAGCTTTGAATTTTATTTGGAGAATTCTACACATTTGCCCTCGAGTGAAATGTACATTTTTGTCTTAAATGTCAAATGGTGGGTGTCAACTCGGCTAAGATAATAGTCAGTCTTGTCTATTGTTGACTTAATATGAACAGCATTCTGACAGGAGTGCTTTTGATTGACTTGTAAAGGGTTTTTCAATAAGAGCGCTACAAAAGTTTTTTTTTAATAAAGCAAAAACGGTTTTGTATATCAATGAAATTCTTTATTCCTGTGAAAGTACGTTCGATGCCATTATGTATGGAACTCGATTTCTTTTACATGGCCACCACGGGCACGCTTGCAGAAGTTCAGACGCTGAACCCAATTTTGGACGGTTTTCAAGCATAAATCGGCCGATACTGCTGAAATTTCACGTTCGATATTCGTACGAAGTTCATCAATCGTCGCTGGGTTGTTGGTATAGACCATAGACTTGACGTAGCCCCACAGGAAATAGTCTAACGGTGTCAAATTGCACGACCGAGGCGGCCAAGCGACTGGACCATTTCGTGAGATAGCACGTTCTCCAAACTTGGTTTCCAATAAATTCATTGTGACATTCGCTGTGTGGCTTGTGGCGCCGTCCTGTTGGAACCACATGTCCTCCAATTGGGACAAAAATATTCGGTTATCATTGAACGGTAGCGATTCCCATTCACAGTAACGTGCCGGTCTTGATCATCACGGAAGAAGTACGGCCCAATGACGCCGCCGGCCCATAAACCACACCAAACCGTAATTTTTTCGGGATGCAATGATGACTCATGGAGTACGTGTGGATTGGCACTTCTTTGTCTCACTGGCACGGGAACATTTTGTACTGTGCCTGTGGATTCAAATTTTTCCACTAGACGCTCAATTGTTGATCTGTTAGGACGATTATGACGACCATAAATTGGACGTAGCGCTCTTAACGTTGAAGCCACTGACTCCGAATTTCGGTAGTAAATTTTAATAATTTCGACTCGTTGTTGGCTCGTATATCTTTCCATCATGAAATGGCAAACCTTACTGAAGAGAAATATCAAAAGAGCGGCAAGAAATTCGGCGTACTTTGCTGTCCCTGTCGCTCTACTTTTGTAGCGTCCCTGTTGAAAAACCCTTTATTTGAAAATTTGAGCAGTTTTTTTTCCTTTAACGTTTCATGAAGGATGGAAAATAGAAATAGAACTTTCCGAGTGCTCGAACAGTTAACAATTTCATGTGTCAACGATTTTGTGGAATCTAAAATAAAACTGTCACTCAAATGCAGAAAGAAACCAATCCGAAAGACCAAAGCACTTGCAAACAACTTTTTACAAATTGAAATCCATTAGAAAATTGTTTTCTTTGAAAATGGAACACTAACACAATTGTTTAAATAATATAAAAAATAATAATAATATATGTATGAGAGCCAAACAACATCGGATGACTTCTTTTGGCCCACCTTGTACATAATTAAAATAAAAATAAATAAATAAACTTTTAAATTATTATTTTGTGTTCCATTTATTTTAAGTCTTACGAATTTTTACCAACTCCTACTAATTTTTACCCAGTGCCGTTCCTTGATTCGAAAAATTGGTACAAGAAAGCGACATCGAGAGAGAAAGATATCACCTCTCCACTGAAAATCTTACTTGTTTTTAATCAACAAATTTCTTGTAGTAAAAATTGGAAAAACTGTCAGTCACTTGGTAATTGTTGCAGTGCCGTTAGAAAGTCAGTAAAAACCCTTCCACCTACTTGGATTCATGAAAAAGAAGTTGGATTAATTCCAAATCACTTTAATCGCTAGATGAGTCAACTAATATTGTTAATAAATTAGCAAATTCTTCGCGTTTATCAGACATTTAAAAAAATTTTCTTTACCACTGCAATTTATGAAATATCTGTCACTTTTCATGGATTACTTCAAAAGCGTTGTCTAACTATTGCGTACGTCTCTCTCTTTCTCTAAGAATTTATTCCCCACAACTGTCATTTCGACAGTCTTTTACATTCTTACTACAAAAGTAAAGAAACAGACTAATAATACATTTCAGTGGAACGATTGGTATTCCATTTGTTGTTCAATTGACAACTGGCTGTTATGAAAAATGTTTGCGGGTACCTACGTTAAGTATTTTTATGGCTTTTTAGGTTTATTCTAGTTATTTTTTTCGATATTTCGAATTAGTGTTCCCAATTTTTAAGATATATTTAGGAGTCGGTGCGGGAAAAATCTGAGCAAACATTTTTAAATAAATTAATTAATGGTTAATTCGATTACAAATTGATTCAATTTTGAGTGCCTTTTTGAAGGGACACAACACAAGGTAACTTTCAACAAAACGAGTTAGTTGAGTCCCTTTTTCGACTCATCTGTGCCGTCAATAGGCCTTAAATCTGGACTGGAACGGGACTGGAACGATACTTTGTTGTCGTAAAACCCTCGAAATATTCAGACTGCGTTTTTGAAAAAGGTCCAGGAATTCCATATGAAAGACACCTTTGATTGGATTGCATCTTTAGACGAGCTTCTACAGAGCCGTATTATAGTTTTGACATTCAGGTCAAACTTGTCCTTTTGTTTACAGAATGAAGATAGGAAAATGTCGCCAGGACGGTAGAAAATTGGGCTAGACCACCAACGAACCTTTGGCGCTATCATGGGTTTTCTTTTCGGATCTCACTATTCAACCCTAGAGGTAAAATCTTTTAACATGCTCTAAAAGTACTTGCATGCAACGATGACATTGATATAGTCGAATGAGCTCGACCTGTCAGTGATCAGTCTTAAAGAAAGAAGTAACATTTAAGATCGTAGACCCACCTTTGCGCCAACAACAATGATCGAACTCTTTAACGATCGTTGCATTCTGTCCGCAAACCAAGGGATCATTTTAGGACCTAGTTATACGGTGTACCCTCAGTTCGTAGCACTACAATCCTGTGTAAGCCTGAGCGAATTGATCCAAAAATCACGAATTCCATTTAACATTCCAAAACTATTCGAGTCAAGTCAAGTCCCTTAACTACTTCCTGACCGATCGCTTTGACGCACTGCCCCACAGCAGTAAACAAGCGTCATCGCTCAGCTATTTAGATTGTTTAATTTTTTCACTGCTTTCGAAATTAACTCAAAACTATATCCAGTCAGATATGTCAACCAAAAAAAAATTTGGGGGGGAAAAATATTTCCACGATCATTATAATAAAAGTGGCAAATTAAATAGCCAAAAAATTCAAATTATATCACGTTTCATTCTAATGTGCCACAAAGTGATCATCATTCCGTTGTCCGAGCTCTTAAGCTTGAGCGAAATTCCACACTCCACCAGGTAGATATCTCTGTTCTAAATACTACTTTGTTTTGATCTTAAGTTTATATTTTTTTCTAAATGAATACCGCACGCTTTTAATGTTTAATGTTGTTTATTTATTTCTCACGGAATGTCTGGCGTCCAAATACATTTTTATGCATATCAACGTGACAAATGGTGGTTATAAACGACAGCCAGTACCATCAATTAGCGCGAAAACATTCCACCCAAAGTACAATTAAAAATAAAAAAGAATTCCCCCCCCGAAATCGAACTGAACGATTTGCATTTGGTGTATACAGTTTGAAAATGTTTTCAATAGGTATACAGTATACTAAGTTTCAACGGTTTAACTAATGACCGGTGGGCTTCTCTTTTTAACACGCACAAAGGGAAACTGCTTAATTAGATACCCTGCGCGCATATAATTAATGACTTAACTCCTTCCTAATTGATTAGAGTCTATTTTTAATAATAATCGAGGCAAATGTATATAAATAGACTAAAAATGGAGAGCAACAAAAACAATGATACAACATTTGAGTTAAGATCTTTTCGCTGGATCTCCAAGTCAAAACATTTTCAAATTTATTCAAAGAGCACTTTGATTGATGATTCCGAGAAGAGCTGCCTGCGCGGCGATGGTAGAATTAAAATTTCAAATAAAAATAAAAACAAAAATAAAAATAGTTTCTTTTATACATTTGGTCTGATGATGATCCAAATTAATGATGTAAAATATTTTCGGGCCAAATTACTTTCGAATGATGTCATTCGAATTGCAAAACAGAATTGGAAAGAGTGCTGGCGGATTCCAAAGGCTAAATTTGTTCTTGGGCTGTTATGATGGACATTTTTATATTTCTAATAAAAATAAGCGATCTGTTTATTTGAAGACCTTGTCGCACGTCAAAGGAATGCAGGAATGCAGTCATAAAAGGCTGCTTCTTTGGGCTGATTGATGAAGAAAACTGCTGAAACTACGACATTCACTCTGAATATTTTAGGAAAAGTTTTGTCTTTATCGATCTGGTCTTGTAATACCCGCTTTGGAGACGTTTTGCTTGAGTGGTCAATGTTAAGTATTCTTTTTCATGTATTTCGTTTGTTTTGCCCTCGTTAACAGTGAGACCCATTATTGTTACCCTCGTTTGGTTTTCTTTCTTTTTTTTTTTTTTCTAAAAGTGTGAACTTGGCTTTGTTGACCTAAAATCGAACCGATATCAGGTTAAATGCGTTCACACAGTGATTTTAAAGGCTGCATTCACGAGACTTATTGCTTTGTAGAGTTGGCGGAGTATACGATGTCGAGCTTTCATTCATCGAGCATATTGCCACCCTTGCCAAGTCATCTTCCCATAAAATAGATTAATAAATAAATTTGACCATTTGTTTAAAGAAAGACAACTCTAATCCTACCGGTCAATAAGACACACGTTTTTTTTACAATCGTCCAAGTGTCATCATTCAGCGACAAACTTTTTCTTATTCCTTCGTTAAAAAGTGAGATTCCTCTCGAAATCTCATTTGGCCCCACTGCTAACATGGAATTCCATCCCCCTCATATTGAAATCAGCTGCATGTAGGCCTAGTCAAAGTTTTCTTTTCAACCAAACTGTCCGCGTGTATGATGAGGAGGACGATGAGTAATGACTTCAAATATTTCCAATAAATCGATCAACATAAATCCACCCATACATGCATTCATAGAAGAAACACAAAAATGAGGAGCAATCAATGTCCCCTTGTTGGAATTCATTGCCGTATTCAAATCAATATCGATCGATGAATTTCGCTGCGCGGACCTTATCGATTCATGTCACACATTCCGCCTGACAAGCAGAAAACAGAAAACAAAAAAAAAACATGTCGACGTGCCACCATTGCGTCTATGGTTTTCCAATTTATTCTCCATTATTGTCTGCCCGATTGGCTAAATGATATTAATAATGCGTGAAGCAATGGTCTTCATATTTGCAATTATTTATAACTTACACCAGCAGTGCGCGTGTGAGTGTGCGGCGACGTACATTTCATTTGCGTGAACAAATTCAAATTAACCAATTCGCGAAGCAAAAAGCTTTGGGCACAACAAAAAAAAAAAACATATGACGCCATTGGACGTGATTTCTATTTTTTTTTTATTATTATTTGTTTTCATTAATTTTTTTCTGTGAATTGAGAAAAAAAAAATAACCACGCATATATGGCAAGAATACGCGGTTATTTTTTTATCTTCATATTTCGCATGGGTTACGTTACACGATTACAATTTTTAGCGAGTACATGTCGGACGTCGAGTTGAGGGTCAGGCAAAAAGAATAAGCACATTTACGGTCAAGAGGGTATAGAGATAGAGAGATTTGCAACGCGTGTATATATTGTGTCGAACAGATTGGTGTTGGGTTACCTAAGGTTTACCGATGACTTGGTCAACTTTATATTTAGAAATATGAGGCATTGCGCATTTGCATGATTACAGTGAGTACCACGAGTACATGAGTCAATTGTAGTAATTGTGCAAACGAAATGTAGCAGCATGGGTTATTGCAACTGACCGCTGGAGTTTTGCAAAGTGGAAGAATGGGAGGTATGGTGGAAAGATGTGATCTGTCAGATTTTGGTTAATGAGCTCCCCCCAGTTCTACAAAGAGGAGATTTTTGATCTGCATCAATTGCAACAGAAACATGAATGGCCACATTCAAGAATCTAGTTAACCTGAACGCAAAAACTAGATTGGTCGGGAACGTCACTTTTTCTACGTCAGCCACATACGAGAACTGTCAACTTAGTACTCAGTCACGATTTTCTTGACTAGATTCGTCGGCTACCCCTCCAGAAACGTCAACTGAAACAGCTGCTCTCATGACCGATTTCCTCCAATCAAAACCGAGATACATCTAGTGAGAGAGCTGTCAGACTTACTAAGCTAGATACTTGAACGTCCCCAATGTCTTGAAGTTCTGTCTACAATATTATGTCATCGATCTTTAGCTACAGAATGGATCCTTGTGAGCGCCAGTTTCAGATCGGGAAAGTCCCCAGGTGCTCCAAAGCGATCATTTTCACTGAATTGCAGGTTGCATTGATAGCGTCACAGCGATGGGCCTTGCACTTTTGTAAAAAGCCATAATTATAGTCTCGGCATCTCCGTCAAAAACGTCTTCATTTGTGATGGATAACATTGGACTAAACATTTGGAAATTGACAGACAGGTTAAGAGGATTATAAAAAAAAAATACACGAACCAACTCCAGAGGCATAACCTTAAAAACCTCAGCAACTTTGGAAAGAACGTCCAAATGACAACTACACATAGAAGTCGGTTGATTCCTTTTGCCCAACTGATTAGATAGATAGCTGCGTTCAATTACTTTTTCAACTCTGAAATTGAATAGACGATAAATATTAAAAAAAATCAACATGTACAAATAACAAGGTGATGTACGCGTTGCTATCTAGACGTCAGATTTTACTAAGCATCACATTTTTAGCAACGCGTTGAACGCACTTGTCAAAAAAAACATTGAAAGCGACTGAAATCTGGAAAAGCAATCACAATTAAAGCAGCGATCAGAACAGCACAGGTGGCAGTATCATTTTCCGTCGTACTCAACATAACTCACGTCAATGCAATATTCAAGGAGTTGAACGAGGCATTGAAAGTTCTTGACAATAGCAGTAGCAAGAGAAATGCGGCATCTTTAAGTCAACACAGTCTTTTCCTCTTTCAGCCCGTTTCCATATTTAGTCGTTTTGAAAAAAAATGCATGTCAACAAATTATTCAAAAAGTTGAACGACGCGTTGAAGGTGATTGACTTCTGCAATACGTTTGGGGCAATTATAATAGCTGTGGTTTTTGACAGCAGCAGTGGCAGGGCCAAGGCATCAATTAGTCCAGACAATGCGTCGTCTTGTGTCCTCATATTTCATCGTAGTCAACACCAAAAATTGAACGAGACGTTGAAAGCGGTTGACAGTAGCATCAGTGGCAGTAGAAAGAGAACTGGCATCTGTTAAAAAACACAGTCTTTTCCTACTTCCGTCTGCTTTTATATTTAGTCGTTCTCAAAACAATTCCCGCCAACGAATTATTCAAAAAGTTGAACGACGCGTTGAAAGTGATTGACAGTAAAAGCAGTAGTGGGCAATAGCAAGGGATAAGTTGATCAATTCAATGCTTCTTCCTGTGTCCGCACTCATAATTCGTCGCACTCAAAACAACTAATTATTCAAAAACTTGAACGACACATTGAAAGTGATTGACATCTGTAGGGGCGACCACAATTCCTGTGGTCGTTGACAGCATCATTGGTGAAAGTAAAAGCGGGGCCGCCATCAGTTTTGTCCGCGCAATCTCCTCAAATCATTTCCCAGCCGTTGGTTGAATAGAGTTGAATGCGTTGTAAAGGGTGTTTTTTTTTAGACGTATAGAACTTTGAAATGGAATAAAACAAATATTATTTTTTTAAATTGACATGAATTTTACTTTTTTGGAAAGATAATCGTCTGACATTATAATTTAAATATGATTTCTGGCTGGCTCGGACATAGTCTAATCTGGATGTCCAATTTCCGATGACTTTTTCCAACATTTGTGGCCGTATATCGGCAATAACGCGGCGAATTTTGTCCTCCAAGTGGTCAATAGTTTCGGGCTCATCGGCGTAGACTAGCGACTTTACATATCCCGACAGAAAATAGTCAAGCGGCGTTAAATCGCACGATCTTGGAGGCCAATTCACGGGTCCGAAACGTGAAACTTTGCGGTTACCAAACGTTTCCTTCAATAAATCAATTGTGGCACGAGCTGTGTGACATGTTGCCTTGTTGAAACCACAGCTCCTGCACATCATGGTCGTTCAATTGATGAACGAATGAGTCAGTAATCATGGCTCTATAGCGGTCACCATTGACTGTAACGTTCTGGCCAGCATCGTTTTTAAAGAAGTACGGACCAATTATTCCACCAGCCCATAAAGCAAGCCAAACAGTTAGTTTTTGTGGATGTCAACATACACTTGAGAATTGTCATCACTCCAAAGACGGCAGTTTTGTTTATTGACTTATCCATTCAACCAAAAGTGAGCTTCATCGCTAAACAAAATTCGCTTATGAAAATTGTATGTAAAGGGTTTTTCAATAAGAGCGCTATTTTTTAAATAAAACAAAAACGGTTTTGGATATCAATGAAATTCTTTATTCCTGTGAAAGTACGTTCGATGCCATTATGTATGGAACTCGATTTCTTTTACATGGCCACCACGGGCACGCTTGCAGAAGTTCAGACGCTGAACCCAATTTTGGACGGTTTTCAAGCATAAATCGGCCGATACTGCTGAAATTTCACGTTCGATATTCGTACGAAGTTCATCAATCGTCGCTGGGTTGTTGGTATAGACCATAGACTTGACGTAGCTCCACAGGAAATAGTCTAACGGCGTCAAATCGCACGACCGAGGCGGCCAAGCGACTGGACCATTTCGTGAGATAACACGTTCTCCAAACTTGGTTTCCAATAAATTGATTGTGACATTCGCTGTGCGGCTTGTGGCGCCGTCCTGTTGGAACCACATGTCCTCCAAGTCCATATCATCCAATTGGGGCCAAAAATATTCGGTTATCATTGAACGGTAGCGATTCCCATTCACAGTAACGTGCCGGTCTTGATCATCACGGAAGAAGTACGGCCCAATGACGCCGCCGGCCCATAAACCACACCAAACCGTAATTTTTTCGGGAGGCAATGATGACTCATGGAGTACGTGTGGATTTCTGCCTGACCAATACCGCATATTTAGTTTATTGACGAAGTCATTCAGCCAGACATGAGCCTCATCGCTGAAGATGATTTTTCGATGAAAATCCGAATCATTTTCAAGTTGTTGCTCAACCCAATTCACGAACATACGACGCTTCTGGTGGTCAAGCGGCTTCAGTTCTTGCGTCAATTTAATCTTGTAAGGATGTAGGCCAAGATCTTTTCGCAAAATTCGCCACAACGACGTCACAGAGATGCCCAACGCTTGAGAACGACGTGTGAGAGACACATTTGGGCTTTCTTCAACTGAAGCCTCAGCGGCAGCAATATTCTCGACACTACGGGCACTTCTTTGTCTAACTGGCATGGGAACATTTTGTACTGTGCCTGTGGATTCAAATTTTTCCACTAGACGCTCAATTGTTGATCTGCTAGGACGATTATGACGACCATAAATTGGACGTAGCGCTCTTAACGTTGAAGCCACTGACTCCGAATTTCGGTAGTAAATTTTAATAATTTCGACTCGTTGTTGGCTCGTATATCTTTTTATCATGAAATGGCAAACCTTACTGAAGAGAAATGTCAAAAGAGCGGCAAGAAATTCGGCGTACTTTGCTGTCCCTGTCGCTCTCCTTTTGTAGCGTCCCTGTTGAAAAACCCTTAACGTATTTCGAAGGGAACCATGATTTTCAAAATAAATTTGCATTGTTTGGAAGCATTGTTCAGGCGTCAGTCTATTCATGTTGAAACGCCAAACCAAACTAAAAATAAATCACTTGACAGCTGACAAAATGGCAGCCAGTTAAAATAGTGTTGCCAACTTAAAGTTCTATACCTCTAAAAAAAAAAAGGCTTTATATGAGAGTTGAATACGAAATTGGTGGGTTGGAAACTAGAGTAAGAGCGGCATTAAGGCCGATGTCTAAATTGGGTCTGCAGTTAACTACAGATTTGACTCTTTTACATACTTAGGCAACGCAGTGAGCGACATCGCTCTGAAAAATTAAAAGATATCAAATCGCATGGCGGTGGCCACGTAAGTCCTGAGCGATTACCGATTTTGTTTTAAGCAGAGCGGCGTCGCTCACTGGGTGGCAGCACCCTTAAGGTGACGCTCCAATCCTGGGTGGACCTGGGCTTCAACCAACAGCTGTCTCCAGTTTCGCATGCGTACCATTTGAATCGCGGTCTTCCTCCACTACGCCGTCTGGGGATCGACGATCTTCTGTGCCGGAACAAGATATGACTTCAGGGCGAGTATAAATCGAGCAACTGCTCTTCTCAAATTCTACGATATAAAAAGTCAATTGACTATAGAAAAGCCCTCTCAAGAGCAACTTAGCGGACCTTGTTTAAACCCCTTACCACCACGGTCCTTCTAAAGGTGAAAGAAGCATTAGCATTGCCAAAGGCGGATGAAAACTCGGAGATCTTCTCCACAGTTTGTATCGAGGGTGGTTGTTGGGGCAGACTGGTCATCACTGCAAAACTAATGTCACCGGTTATAGTACTCAAGCATTCGCAACACTTTTAATGAATTCATAACGTTTCATTATTATTTGCTGTGGTAAAACGAAAACAACCTTTCAGCACTGACCCCTAAAAATACCACCATCCACAACAACGATCCTCAGTCCCATGCAAAACCATCATAAATAATAGATGAGCCCCACACCAAAACCATTACCACCATCGACCCTGATGTCCACCGTACAAGCAATGCATTCCAATTGCCAGCAATTCCAAACAAAAAAAAACAACAACCAAAACAAAAATATTATTCATATTTTTCGCTTCCAGCATTCCAAAGTGTGCTCCAAAGATCCCCACAAAAGTACACGATAAACTATCTAGCTTCGACATGCAAAAATCACACACACGGCCAGAGCTATGCATTCGCGATCGCCGATCCAAAGGTTTATAAGCGCGAAAGACACTTTCCACATCGACATTCCGAGGTGTATCTGTTAGATAAAAAAGAAGAAAAAAACACGCTCCGCACATTCATATTCCAACTTAAGTCGGAAAGCAATTTGTTGTGCATTTTAATTAGAAATAAAAAATAAACGAACTGACCTACGATACTGCTGTAACGCTCTCATCCAATTGAATGGAATTGAGGTGGGGTACCCATAGCCCATACCCATACCCAGCGATATATTGTGTTGGGAAATCTGGGCGGTGGCCACTGCCGCCGCCACTGGCAAATGGTAACGAGAGGTTGCCTTGTTAATTTTACACCAACACCGGCCGGCGCTAGCAATAAAACTGCAACTTACCAGAGAGCCAGAAGTGGACAAACATTTTTTTTTTCTCCACAACAGCAATCCGTGACTGCCACAAGTATCTAGCCATACGGATATAGGTAGGTGCCTGGGCAACTATTGAAGGCGTCTGACTTTGAATTTTTCCCATTGAGAATGCGAATTTGATTAGTAATGAGGCAGGCGATATGCAAATTTGAACGCGAAACGAATGGTTACAAGGGGGAACCACGTTCTATGGCTATACACAGCTTTGCCCAGTATATGCTGGCTAAGTGCGCCGCTCGGCTTTTAAGGTGTGTTTCGTTAATAATTGTTAAATTTAGAATGTGATCGAGGTAATCCGCAATCGCCGTTCTATTTCGAATAGTGCCTGGGCGAGTGAGTTAAATTTGACATTTTATCGTAGAGTTCGTTACTCGTAGACCATCTTTTTGGTGTCTTCACATTGCAAGCGACATTCAGGGCGGAGTTGGATACATCCCTAAAATTTACAGAATCCCTATTTCCCAAGACGAGAAGAAAGGTAATAGAACTGAAAAAGCCAGAGATTATGCCAAATGAAAACTTGAAACAGTTATTTATTTTTCGAAATAAAATACTCTATCGCACTTTAGAGCCCAGATATACGCTGTTTTTTGAAGGTCTGAGAGAGCAGTAGCTTACCCCTATACCGAAAAACCAAGAAGATTCCCTAGAAGACCCGCGCTGAAGCTTTAACTCTATCGAAATATGAAAATAGTTTCGGTCCTTCTTTTCCTGAAATTTTCAGTCCCATTTGTGTTGACGGAGGAGGAGCTTCAAAGACGAACTATACGCGCTGTACAACGCCATCGACTAGGTAATAATAAAGTGCACGACTGGGTCGAACGTAACTTTCTCGTTCATCAAAATTTTCGGTTCAAATGAATTGGCAGTTGCCTGATTGTACACCTTTCAAGTTTTTGGATTTATTTTCAGGGTGCCTATTCAATACTATTAAATATTAGCTAAAAATAAGTTTTGCGTGGCTTTTATATTACTTTCATTGCAAGTGGGCCATTGTAAATATTTCAAAAATATACCGTAGAAATGTGAACAAAGATCGAGATTTGGGTACTCATTTTTGAGAAATATTTCAATATTAGAATTTTTTGGCAGAAACTAAGTGCGGGATCTTATTAAGAGTACTTACATTATCTTTAATATGTGTTTTGATCAAAATCGTTAGAGCGGTTTTTGTAAAATTTCGCCGACAAAACAGTACCAAATATTGGAATGTTTAGTTTGAAAAATACTATTGCTTAACTATTTAGCTAAAAACCGAGTACAAGTTAATGTTTGGGATGTTAGCATTACTTGGTTTTTAGGGTTTTATCGAAATCAAAAATGGGGTTTTCGAGATATGAGCAGTTTTTAAAATTAGAGTTTTCGGTGATTCGAATTGAAATTTAAGGACGCAATAACTTTGAAAACATTAATTTCACTGTAAGTTTGAATTTTGGTCAAAATCATGCCGTTTTGAGATAAACTAGGAAAAACTATATTTTTCAAAAATTACTTTTTTCAAAAATTACTTTTTTCAAAAATCCATTTTACGATAATACAGAGAAAAACTGAGTTTGCCATTAAGTTAGAAATTACCATATTATCTTAGAAATGTATTTTTGTTACAATCGTATGGACCGTTTTCAAGATATGTATGTCCAAATTTCAAAAGTACCGTTACTCGATTTTTTTTAGCGGAAAACTGAGTATGCAGTTATGTTTACCTCGCCTACTTAGGCTTAAGTATCAATTTTTGTTGAAATCGTTAGAGCCGTTTTCGAACAAATCAAACTGGTATGAAAATGTTGTATTATTTGGATTTGTAAGCCAAAAAAAAAAAACGGCCCCGAACTGTAAGCCCCCAAACTTTAAATCCGAAGTTTGAACGAAATCCGTTAAGCCGCTTAGGCTGTAGGCCTCGGGACATACAGACTGACAGACGGACAGACGGACAGAATTTTGCGACCCACTTTTTTGAGTTCGCCTATCATCGTAATGTCAGAATAGATAACATCTCCAGTTCGAAATTTTGTACGAATCCAATATCTTTCTCTTACTACGTAATGGAGAAAGTTACAAAATTGCGCACCAGTCGTCTTAAAAGGCCAGAGCTATAGAGCGGATGGACACAAGTGCGCGGGCCCGTAGAGTCTTCAAATCTAACACGATAGGATAATGTCCTCGCCTTAGAAGGCGGTCAAAAAATTGAACGAGCCCTCAACCCAGCGTTCCCTCCCGTGCTACAATTGTAGTGTTTTCTAGTTTTTGAGTACATTTTTGCTAACTGAGTACGGTACTACTTTGGATCCACCGCGTACTACTTTCTGCAAATTCATATCATTTCTTATTTTTCCAAAATTGCTCGATCTTGATTATCTTTAATCGTCGGTTATTTCAGCTGGTTATCATCGAATGTGTTTGTTCAGCAAAATACTGAACCAGAGAAATCGATAACCAGCCGATTTTGCGCGGTTAATAAGATTTAACCAAAGATTTTCTGGAATTTTGTTTGTTCAAGTTGTTTTAAGGACTGCGTAGGTATTAATTTTGACGTTGCTGCTAAAAATACAAATAATACAATAAACGTATATTAATATAACTCAAGATGTAGTGAACTGAACTAATAAAATCTGTCTCGTCAGTTTCGCAGACGTTTTAAACTGACAGATGTATGGTATATATGTATGTAACGGTCCCCAACACAATAATAGATGCGAGGGATGAAGTAAGATTATTTTCAACATTTTTAGCCGATGACAGCTCTGAAATATTAAGATAAAACGCACTCATTGGAGCAAATATTGAAAGAATGAAAAAATTGCGACGGTCGTTGAATAAATTGAGATGATCCATTTGTAAAATGTTATTGGTTGCGACCCTGTAAAGGTCTTTTCCGATCACATTCTGGCCACCTCATCAGTTTTATTGTTTCCCTCCATTCCCTAAAGACCTTAAGCACAAAAAAAAAATGTCAAAAACTTGAATTTCTGACATTTGACAGTCAGAATTTATATAAACTTAAATAATACTGTTTGAAACAGCTCTTACACGAACAAAAGTGACTCCTTAAAGCTGTTCTTGTTTTTGCTCATATATTTGCCAAATTAAAATATCCACTATATCAATAATTGGAATACCTTCCAATGACAGCTCCCTTCCAAATGACTTGCTATGAAAATAATTTACATCAATTCACTTCATTTTTTGACACGACCACTCTTCGAGACATTCGCACAACATTCGCCATTAAAAGAGATTACAATGACAAATTCCACAAAAGCAACACCTTTTCCAGTTAAAACAAAAAACATTTCCACTTAAAAACAACTAAAATCTTGTTCTAACAAAAAAATAAACGAAACGAAAAAAAAACCCTAATGCGTTGTTAGCAGTTTTTACGACCTCTTCACATCGGACGGGTTCGGTTAATTATATAAACGACACAATAACAACAAAAACAAACTCCAACAACAACAAGGCCACACTCTCCTGTCAGACACAATAAAATGTAAAAACAAATTTCCAACTCTCAAACAAACCGTCAATCGTCGCATCGCGTTGGATGAACGATTTATTTAAGTGTGAGAGAATGCCGGTGGTTTTTAACAAACGAAATAAAATTCCCCGAATGAAATGGAATTTTATAACAATTTACGATTGAGAATCATTTAGAGAGAAAAACAAATAAATCCCTCTATTGGAAAATTTGGAAAATTACAAAAAATGCGCGAGGAAATTATTCACATCTGTTGGAAGTTGGGATCATTTATTTTTTGCAAGAAAGACGATTATGAGCCCCAAAGTTGGGACACGAGCAAAATGTGTAACTCTTTCCATAGTTTTTGTTGTGGTTTTAGCTGGTAGGTGGCGCCACAATTTAAGTTGAAAAAATACTTCGTGGACAGAGTTTTCCGGTATTTGAACCAGAAACTCTAAAAATCCGGCCACTCTTCCCCAACTGGTATACACTCAGCTGCATCTTCAGCTTCAAAAAAATTATCGCAATGAACAGCTATAACGCATTTTTGCGTCTTCATGCTTAAACCTAATCCATATCAGATGAGGAGTGCTTACTTGTTTACCCATCATCGGTTGATATAGTTGCCACAACTCTGTTCGCGATTAAAATATCAAAACGGGCGTGTGTCTGTCATATGTAAAAAGAAAAAAAACACCAAACAGCGACAAACTCCTCGCCATTTTCAAAATAAACAAATGGCGTCGTGTCGGCTTCCGCTCTCCTCGAACTACGAGTAACTATATATATATACAACACTCGTACATATATACTGACTTTCCAAGCGAAAGGAATTTGAAAAATTTCAAAGAGCTGCTACATCTGCTGTCATCCACTTTGTTGGCAACGGTCTCGACGAAAATATAATACATATTTTTGTTTGTGAAGATAAATCACCCAACGATAATGTGTAGAATGTCGTGGGAGTCGGCTGCGCGCTGTCTTGCAAACGAACAAGAGATGATTTTTGAGTAGAACAATTTGTTTTGAAAAGGAAATTCCTCTGCTTTCACCAGAAATATAACGCACTCACGTTGCTCTACCAATTAATTTGATTCTGTAATTAGGTTTGAACTTATCACCACGACAACATTCCAATGCAAATTCTAAACTGCAAGATTGTAATATTGCGCACTCGTTAATTGTGCCGGGGAAAGTTAAAAAAAAAAAAATAAAAATCCCCACAACATTGGGAGTATTTTCTTCGCCGATTGCGGTTTATTTTTATTCTGTCACTGGTTGTATTTAAATGTGCACAGTGAAGTCGGCAAGTGGCCCAGTTTCTAACAATTTTCCCAGGGCCACAGTTTATATTAGGCGTGTTTTTTTGAGCTTCGATCTCAGCAAAGCAAAGTAAAGTAGAATTTTCAGCACGCGATTATAACAACTACAACCGAGTCTCGAAGTGTCAAGTAGAGCGTAGTTGTTGTAATTGCATGATGAAAATCCTACTTTACTTTGCTTTGCTGAGATCGAAGCTCAAAAAAACACGGCTATTGTCAACTTTGGGACGAATCCATGGTTCGTAAAATTTTAAGCCGAATGCAAACGACTAAATTGGGAAGGTTTCTCATGGAAGTAATATAAACTCTCAGTTTGTCAGACCTTCGGGAGTGACATGAAAAACCAAAATTAGCACAAGCCAGCTGTCAAATTGGCTAGAGAAACACTTTTTGAACTATATGAGTAGTTTTGCAGATCGGGTTCGATTTTAGTGTATGGGTAATGGGTATTGCATGAGTTTTGGATATCCACGGTGGTTTTGTTAAAAAAGTAAAAGTTGCGACGGATTCCCACAAAGAGACGTCGGTCGTGAACTTTTCGGTTACTTGCTTGCATAAATTTCTTAAGACTCTCAACCCACCCGACAAAAACGTCAATGTTCGCGAACACAACGAACAGTCCCATACCCGTTGTATAAAATATTTTTGGCAAAATATTTCCACAGTCACAATGATGTTTAGCGAACTGTCATCGGCGTCTCAGCGCAATGCTTCAACCATCGAGGGGAATGTAAAATATTTAACATTCTCTCGATATTTCCACAAATGAATGTGCTTTAAAGAATTGACAGTTCTTACAAATTAAGAGAACTGTCAACTTTACTCATTGAATCTTGTGTATGCGCTGCTTACAAATAAAAAGTTAGCAGCTTTTATTTGTTCTACATATTTCTTTAATTGGAATATTTATTCATTTTTACGCCTTTCATTTCGGTCAGTTAACAAGGTCAACGCGAAATATTCTTTAAGTTGGGGCCTTTAATAGCTAGATTCTCAAATTTTTGCAAAAGGTTTAAAAAGTAAGCAGTTCAAAGTTAGATGATTTTACAAATAAAATTGAGCATAATTTTATAAAAGGCAAGCCTACCAACCGAACAAAACTAAAAAAAAAAAGCAATAGTGCATTGTTGCGTTATAAAACGCCACAAAGACCCAATCCCACTCCCATCCATCCTCTCCAGTCCACATCATTTTCTTTTACCCATTCTGTCATTCCCGTCACTTTCGAGGGACAAGAGGCCAAGGGGGGGTGTTCCTGAATTGGTCTCAATTCAGCGCTCTCGCTAGCCAGGCGTCCAGAGAAGGTGACAAAAACAGGTCGAGCCCAGACGGACGGTCGGGAAACTCGCAACGGTGAGGGGAGGACGATCCCTCAGGAAGACACCCCAACAACAAAACTTATCCGAGAGTAGGGATAATTACCCTGGTTTGCTCACCAAGAATGCGACTTCTATTGAGGACAGCGATACAAACAAACACAACATAAACTAGAAAGGCCGAGAGCCCACCATATCCACATTATTATGTTGTAAGGAATTGGCACGTTATCTGCAAGTCTCCTCACCCAAGACCTGCGCGGAGGTCCACGGAACAAAGTAGGGTACGCGAAATATTTAGCAAAGGTCACTCTTCGTCCTTCTCCAGACACTGCAAAAGGGCGAACAATAATATCAGCCGTCCCCAAGCTATCGCCTCTATGAACCTCTCCTACCCTTTTCAATATTTTTAATAATAGAAAACAATACAATAATTTGTACGATTCTCGGTTTTAAAGACTTTAAGGCAACTTGGCACTATCGAATCCAATAGGAATAACAAGAATTGTTCTGTACTCGTCCATCGAAACGTCAGGCACTGGAAATTTCCCGGCGACCTGGCGAATTCGGGTATGTGTGGGGTGAATGAGTGGATGCATTGGTGATCATTAACGGTCGTGTTCCATGGCGAAAAAGCTGTGGGAAACGCTCAAAATACCGTCAATAATCCCCGTTGCGGCTGAATGGTCGAATGCATGAGTGTGTGAGGTACGAGAAGGAACACAGGAAAGTGTGGGAAAACAATCACTTCTTGGTTGGCCAGTGATTCGAGAGGAGGTAGTGTCCGAGTTACCAATTTAGAGTTCTTTTAGATCGAGAAGTTTTTTTTTATTTTCTTATTTTGAAAGTTCGAGAATTTTTTTTTTTTTTGAAAAGTTAGGTCCGAAAGAAACGGACGCAATCACTAGGGTGGTGAAAATAAATTACAAGGAAAAGGAAGGAGAACGGGAGAAAGCAGGAGTAGTGGCAGGACTAGGCGAAGGAAATACAACACGCCAGGACGGCGGAACAGAGGAGAAGAAAGAAGAGAGACCCCGTAAAGAAAGATAAGTAGAGTGGAAAAAGTGATCGTTAGTTAGGTATTTCTCAGAAGTAGAGGTAATTCCGTTGACTTCCGTTACGTAAAGTTCCCGGGAAGAACGGGACGCGCGACCCTTTCCGTTGTTATCTTTAACGTTTCAGACGACGCGATAACGAGCCAATTCTAACGGCTAGAAAACCGTAATCGAACCCCAAAATTCAATTGGTCGCATCCGACAATTTTTTTTTCTTCTTAACGACCGTCTGGTCGCATCGCACACAAAACTTAAATTATTTCATTACTATCAATAAACAGCCGTGCTCATATCGAGCTTTTATAACGCAAAATATTTGTTTATTTTATTTTCTACCCTACAGCAATCATCGTCGGCCTATTCTTGAAAAGGTTTAACAATTCCTTCCAAAGATTGTTTGGCGCCCACCCTATTGTAGCTTTTCTGCATCTAATTTTTTTGTACCCACCCCAGCTGAGTGGCCGAGAGTGGCAGCGACCAACGCGCTGCTTGTTGCACACGATTTTCCCTTTTTGTTCGCCGTCGCCATTGGGTTTTTCGCCCATCTGTCATTCTCGACTTTTGACCGCCGGGTACGCAGCCGATTCTGCAATCGCGTTTTTTTATTGTTCAAAAAGGAAAATTAATTTATGCAACAAATGGCGCCCAACGTGGGGCAAAAGTTTTAACAATTAAATAAAATACTAGCAAGAATAAATTAAAAGTGTTACTGATCAAACGATCAACAAAAAATTCAAGATAGAAAAGTCCGACGGTGCGTTGCTGGTGCTGTTGTTGCTTCCCAATCTAATTGAATTTTGTTTTGGTTTTCATTTCGATTGTGCGGAAGTGTCAGGGAAGTTTATGTTATTTTTATTATTCGTTTACTTTTGGTGTGTTTTCTTTTCCCCAGGTAATATCGTTCGCCTACAATTCTGAGATAGCATCGTGGTCTCGTGGAGTACCTGTAAAAATTGGAATATTGGGAAGCTGTTTTACAATTGAAAGACAGGAGAGTGCATACGGGGAAGAGTACGGCAAGTACATAGTACATAAATTTTTTTTCCTATTATTCTTGTTGTTTATGGAACAACGGCCCACTTTTGGTTGTTGTTAGGTTTTTGAAACTTGACTTACATTTACCTATATACATACTTGAACTTTATATACTTCTCCCGTACATTATACATACATATCATATAAGTGCGATTTCGTTTACGGTTTGGTTAAATCGGCTATTACGGTGTTGTTGTGGTTTCGCTTTTACATAATATTTTGCCTTCGAGTTCGATTAGCGGGTAATTCTTGGTATCATACAAGTTGCATAGGGTTGCCACGGTACCTTTTCGTATTTTTCTTTGTTTTTTTTAGTGAAGAGTGATAATCTGTTTTTGGGTTTCTCCCTTTTGGAACCGGTGGTTGGGAATTCTCCTCTGTGACAGTAAATGAGTAAAGTTAGATAGTTTTTTGTGGTCAGTTTTTTTTGGGGGTTCTAAGTCGACAATATTTTTTTGGTTGATTATTAGATAATTTTGTGTAATTTTTATAATGGAGGTTAATAGGCTTTCGGCAGATGAGCTGGCATATGAAATGCAGTGTAGGGGTTTAGACGTAGGGACGGTGGCTGAGATGCGGAAGTCATTCCGAGCCGCCTCGAATCTAGAACGTCGGGGGTCAGTCACATCATTGAGCACGGATTATCCCTTCGAATTTAACGAGGATAAGGAAGAAGTGGAGAGAAAAATAAGGGAAATAAAATCAATAATCGATTCGTCACCAGAACCTGATTCAGCTGAATTTAAAAAAGCTGTGGTTAAGATAGAGTGGTCACTATCAAGGATAGGTAGATCTCGTCCAACGACGGATGAAGAGGAGAAAGAAAAGATTAAGATTAGGACAGTGATCATGAATCTGTTGGGAGATTTAGAGGGGGACGAAGATGAAGATTCCGAGGATGAGAATGTCAGCATACTGCCACCGAAACAAAAACCGAGGCAAACGCATATAGAGCAGCAGCGAACTGAAACTAGCGCAGGTCAACCGTCAACCTCGTCAGTGGCATTGATGTCCGTTTCCACTATCAACACTGATGATCGCGTACTTATCGGTTCGGAGAAAAATGAAAATTTGGCTAAATGGAATATCTCATTCTCAGGAGAAAGATGTGGATCTTCGGTGAACTCATTTTTAGAGCGGGTCGAAGAACTTAGGGAAGCTAGGGGGATAAGCGAATCCCAACTGTTCAAGTGCTCAGTGGATCTTTTCGTAGGGAAGGCTCTTCTCTGGTTTAGGGCGGTTAGGAAGACAATCAATTCATGGCAGGAGTTGGTGAGGGAATTAAAACTTGAGTTTCTCCCTCCCAACTATGATGACCTTCTTTTGGAAGAGATTCGACATAGGACACAGGGGAAGGATGAGTCGATAGGGATTTATGCGGCCATCATGTCTAACATGTTTGGTAGGCTATCGGAGCCATTATCGGAAAAGAGGAAGTTAGGAATGGTTCAACGGAACTTAGCGCCTTTTTATCAAACCCAATTAGGTCTGGCAGACCCTAAATCTCTTGGAGATTTAGTATCATTGGGACGAAAATTAGAGATGGTTCGAGCCAATGTAGATTGTTTCGCACCACCTCCATCTCAACGATCGCGTAGTCTATTGGAACCCGACTTGGCTTATGTGGCAGTCGAGGAACCAGTTGTATCGGTTGTTAGCAGGGATTCTCGACCTAATCGACGGTTGAAGTGCTTCAACTGCAACAAGGAGGGTCATTTCTCTAACACATGTTCCGCTCCTAGGCGCTGTATAGGTTGTGGTCAAGTGGGGGTTATTAGGAGAGATTGCAGAAACTGTTCGGGAAATGGGCAACGGTCTCCGCTGACAGCAGGGCGAGAGCGCCGTTGATTTTGGATAGGTTGTCTGCTGGCAACCAGTTGGCCGCACAGAGAGAGAAGGTCGTTCATTTAGGTTTCGCGCTTGAGACACAGGAAGATGATGGGCGTCCATATTTAAGAGTTAGCGTTTATGGTATAGAGTTAGTAGGTCTTTTAGATTCAGGGGCATCGCGCACGATCATCTGTAGGGATGGGTGGAAAATTCTGAAGGATTTAGGTTTAAAGTTAGGCGAGGGTAACATTAGAAGAGTAGCTTTAGCAGATGGGGCAGGCATTGAGGTAGCGGGAGTAGTATCTTTACCAGTAGTAGTGCAGGGAAAATCGATATTGCTAGAGTGCCTTGTTATTCCAACTCTCCCACACGTCTTGATATTAGGTGCCGACTTTTGGGCACAAGCGGGTATCATCCCGGATTTGAGATCAAGCGAGTGGAGTTTTTCAAATCAAGCTACGATAGCTTCGATTTCGATGATCAAAGAGCGATCGGAGTTGGATGAGACACAGGATAGGCAGTTACAGCAATTCATAAAAAGGATTTTCGATTCAATGTCTGAAGGAATAGGGTGTACACATTTGGTGGAGCACAAGATTAGGACGACGTCTGAACCAATCAAGCAGCGGTATTATCCGGTTTCGCCTACGGTTCAGCGTCATATAGATAAAGAATTAGAGGAAATGCTTAGCGAAGACATCATAGAAAAATCAAACAGTCCATGGGCTTCTCCCATAGTAATGATCAAAAAGAAAGATGGATCATTTAGATTTTGTGTTGATTACAGAAAGCTTAATAAAGTCACTGATCGAGATGCTTACCCTCTCCCTTACATATCGGCTACGTTAGACAAGTTGAGGAACGCCCAGTATTTATCCTCCTTGGACATTAAGTCCGCCTATTGGCAAATACCGGTAGAGGAACAGTCGCGGCAATATACCGCTTTTACCGTGCCTAATAGAGGATTATTTCAATTCAAACGGATGCCATTCGGGTTACACAATGCCCCTGCCACCTGGCAAAGATTCATCGATACCGTGCTGGGAGCCGACTTGGAACCGCACGTGTTCGTGTACCTGGATGACATCATCATAGTAACCAACACATTCCAACAACATATTCAGGTTTTAGAAGAAGTATTTTCCCGATTAAGGACAGCGGGGCTGAGGGTTAGCAAAGAGAAATGTAATTTTTGTAGATCGTCGTTAAAATTTTTAGGTTATGTAGTGGATAGGAATGGGTTGCATGTAGATCCAGAAAAAGTTGAAAGCATGATACAAATTCCGGCACCCAGAAATGTTAAAGAGGTTAGGAGTTTTGTGGGAACGGTTTCCTGGTACAGAAGATTTGTACCAAACTTCGCGAGTTTGGTAAAACCGTTAACAGACTTACTGAAGAAGAGTAATAGGTTCGTCTGGTCAGATGAGTGTGAGCGGAGTTTCAGGAAAGCAAAAGAGTGCTTGGTAACTGCCCCGATATTGACTTGTCCGGATTTTGAGCGTCCGTTTGTGGTGCAAACAGACGCATCAGACTATGGAATCGGAGCAGTGCTCACACAGACATTCGAGGAGGGAGAAAAAGTGATTTGTTACCTTAGTAGGGCGTTGAATAGGAACGAGCGAAACTATTCAACCACGGAGAAGGAGTGCTTGGCTGTGCTCTGGGCGGTGGAGAAGTTGCGACCATATATTGAAGGTGTTCGATTTACGGTCGTAACAGATCACTATTCCCTGGTATGGCTAAGCAACCTCAAAGATCCGTGTGGTAGGTTAGCGCGTTGGGCGGTTAGGCTACAGCAGTTTGATTTCGAAATCGTACACCGAAAGGGAAAAGACCACGTGGTTCCGGACATGCTCTCTAGGAATGTTGCAGGCGTAGCAGGATTAGTAGAGCAGAGCTCGGATCCTTGGATCCAAAAGAGGATCGCGAAAGTAGAGTCAGACCCCTTAGCTTACCCAGCTTGGAGGGTAGAAAATGGAGTTTTATTTAAATTTGTTAGGGCCAAACATGTAGTAGTACACGATAGTAATTTAGAATGGAAGGAAGTAGTCGCTAAAGCGGATAGGATTAGGGTTTTAAGGGAATGCCATGATAACCCATTAGCAGGGCACATGGGTGTTAGGAAAACTTTTTCAAGGGTAGGGACTAGATATTACTGGCCTAAGATGAGGTCAGATATTACTAAGTATGTTAGGGATTGCAAAGTGTGTCAAAGCGTGAAGCCGGTGAACGAAAGGCCAGCTGGGTTGATGACGGAGAGGAAAGGGGTAACCAATCCGTGGGAGATGGTATGTGTAGATTTGGTAGGTCCACTCCCTAAATCGAGTAGGGGTTATATTCACATTCTGACTGTTGTTGACTATTTCACGAAATTTCCACTTTTATTTCCCTTGAGATCGGCGACAGCCAACTCTGTCTGTAGGGAACTGGAAGATAATGTCTTTTTGCTTTTTGGGGTACCGAAGATTCTGGTGTGTGACAATGGTCCACAATTCAGGAGTAGGGAACTGAAGTCCTTGTGTGAAGGGTATGGGTCGTCGATAAAGTATACCGCGCATTATCATCCGCAAGCAAATCCGGCTGAACGGATAAATCAGATTTTGAAGACGACACTTAGAGCGTATGTGTCCGACAATCATCGGAACTGGGATTCCCAGTTGGCAAAAGTCGCGTGCAGTATTCGGACAGCCGAACATGAGGTTTTGGGGGTATCACCTTATTATGCCAATTTTGGTCGAGAGATGGTGACTTTCGGCAATACGTCCTTAACCACCATCTCGCGTGATAGGAGTGCTAATAAAGGCGACACCAGGGAACAGTTTAGGAAGCTTAGGGATGAGATAGGAAAGAAATTAGCCACGGCAACCAAGAAGGCTTCGCAATCCTATAATCTCCGGAGGCGGGATGTACAATACTTCGCTAACGAGCTCGTGTGGCGGAGAAACTTCATTCTCTCCGACGCGGCAAACTATTATACCGCTAAGCTGGCCCCGAAATATGTTGGCCCATTCCGAATAGGGAAACGAGTTTCCCCTTATACATATACGCTTTTAGACAGCGATGGCAAGGAACGCGGAACGTGGAACGTCAAAGATCTTAAGCCATATAACGAGGACCCTGAAGCACCAGATTAACTTAGTCGCGCAACGAACCAGGATGGTTGCGCTAAGAGGAACTGAGAGCATCATGCTCTGTGATGTTCATAACCTTGCCCTGAGCGGAGGTCACTAGATGTTTGTTATGTTTAGGACTTGTTAAGGTGGTGTTTCGTTCGTTACGATTACTTCGACTTTTCTTTCGAAAAGCCAATTTCGCCTCCTCTGGAAGGTAAAGGTGGAGTTGTTGCGTTATAAAACGCCACAAAGACCCAATCCCACTCCCATCCATCCTCTCCAGTCCACATCATTTTCTTTTACCCATTCTGTCATTCCCGTCACTTTCGAGGGACAAGAGGCCAAGGGGGGGTGTTCCTGAATTGGTCTCAATTCAGCGCTCTCGCTAGCCAGGCGTCCAGAGAAGGTGACAAAAACAGGTCGAGCCCAGACGGACGGTCGGGAAACTCGCAACGGTGAGGGGAGGACGATCCCTCAGGAAGACACCCCAACAACAAAACTTATCCGAGAGTAGGGATAATTACCCTGGTTTGCTCACCAAGAATGCGACTTTTATTGAGGACAGCGATACAAACAAACACAACATAAACTAGAAAGGCCGAGAGCCCACCATATCCACATTATTATGTTGTAAGGAATTGGCACGTTATCTGCAAGTCTCCTCACCCAAGACCTGCGCGGAGGTCCACGGAACAAAGTAGGGTACGCGAAATATTTAGCAAAGGTCACTCTTCGTCCTTCTCCAGACACTGCAAAAGGGCGAACAATAATATCAGCCGTCCCCAAGCTATCGCCTCTATGAACCTCTCCTACCCTTTTCAATATTTTTAATAATAGAAAACAATACAATAATTTGTACGATTCTCGGTTTTAAAGACTTTAAGGCAACTTGGCACTATCGAATCCAATAGGAATAACAAGAATTGTTCTGTACTCGTCCATCGAAACGTCAGGCACTGGAAATTTCCCGGCGACCTGGCGAATTCGGGTATGTGTGGGGTGAATGAGTGGATGCATTGGTGATCATTAACGGTCGTGTTCCATGGCGAAAAAGCTGTGGGAAACGCTCAAAATACCGTCAATAATCCCCGTTGCGGCTGAATGGTCGAATGCATGAGTGTGTGAGGTACGAGAAGGAACACAGGAAAGTGTGGGAAAACAATCACTTCTTGGTTGGCCAGTGATTCGAGAGGAGGTAGTGTCCGAGTTACCAATTTAGAGTTCTTTTAGATCGAGAAGTTTTTTTTATTTTCTTATTTTGAAAGTTCGAGAATTTTTTTTTTTTTTGAAAAGTTAGGTCCGAAAGAAACGGACGCAATCACTAGGGTGGTGAAAATAAATTACAAGGAAAAGGAAGGAGAACGGGAGAAAGCAGGAGTAGTGGCAGGACTAGGCGAAGGAAATACAACACGCCAGGACGGCGGAACAGAGGAGAAGAAAGAAGAGAGACCCCGTAAAGAAAGATAAGTAGAGTGGAAAAAGTGATCGTTAGTTAGGTATTTCTCAGAAGTAGAGGTAATTCCGTTGACTTCCGTTACGTAAAGTTCCCGGGAAGAACGGGACGCGCGACCCTTTCCGTTGTTATCTTTAACGTTTCAGACGACGCGATAACGAGCCAATTCTAACGGCTAGAAAACCGTAATCGAACCCCAAAATTCAATTGGTCGCATCCGACAATTTTTTTTTCTTCTTAACGACCGTCTGGTCGCATCGCACACAAAACTTAAATTATTTCATTACTATCAATAAACAGCCGTGCTCATATCGAGCTTTTATAACGCAAAATATTTGTTTATTTTATTTTCTACCCTACAGCAATCATCGTCGGCCTATTCTTGAAAAGGTTTAACAATTCCTTCCAAAGATTGTTTGGCGCCCACCCTATTGTAGCTTTTCTGCATCTAATTTTTTTGTACCCACCCCAGCTGAGTGGCCGAGAGTGGCAGCGACCAACGCGCTGCTTGTTGCACACGATTTTCCCTTTTTGTTCGCCGTCGCCATTGGGTTTTTCGCCCATCTGTCATTCTCGACTTTTGACCGCCGGGTACGCAGCCGATTCTGCAATCGCGTTTTTTTATTGTTCAAAAAGGAAAATTAATTTATGCAACAAATGGCGCCCAACGTGGGGCAAAAGTTTTAACAATTAAATAAAATACTAGCAAGAATAAATTAAAAGTGTTACTGATCAAACGATCAACAAAAAATTCAAGATAGAAAAGTCCGACGGTGCGTTGCTGGTGCTGTTGTTGCTTCCCAATCTAATTGAATTTTGTTTTGGTTTTCATTTCGATTGTGCGGAAGTGTCAGGGAAGTTTATGTTATTTTTATTATTCGTTTACTTTTGGTGTGTTTTCTTTTCCCCAGGTAATATCGTTCGCCTACAATTCTGAGATAGCATCGTGGTCTCGTGGAGTACCTGTAAAAATTGGAATATTGGGAAGCTGTTTTACAATTGAAAGACAGGAGAGTGCATACGGGGAAGAGTACGGCAAGTACATAGTACATAAATTTTTTTTCCTATTATTCTTGTTGTTTATGGAACAACGGCCCACTTTTGGTTGTTGTTAGGTTTTTGAAACTTGACTTACATTTACCTATATACATACTTGAACTTTATATACTTCTCCCGTACATTATACATACATATCATATAAGTGCGATTTCGTTTACGGTTTGGTTAAATCGGCTATTACGGTGTTGTTGTGGTTTCGCTTTTACATAATATTTTGCCTTCGAGTTCGATTAGCGGGTAATTCTTGGTATCATACAAGTTGCATAGGGTTGCCACGGTACCTTTTCGTATTTTTCTTTGTTTTTTTTAGTGAAGAGTGATAATCTGTTTTTGGGTTTCTCCCTTTTGGAACCGGTGGTTGGGAATTCTCCTCTGTGACAGTAAATGAGTAAAGTTAGATAGTTTTTTGTGGTCAGTTTTTTTTGGGGGTTCTAAGTCGACAATATTTTTTTGGTTGATTATTAGATAATTTTGTGTAATTTTTATAATGGAGGTTAATAGGCTTTCGGCAGATGAGCTGGCATATGAAATGCAGTGTAGGGGTTTAGACGTAGGGACGGTGGCTGAGATGCGGAAGTCATTCCGAGCCGCCTCGAATCTAGAACGTCGGGGGTCAGTCACATCATTGAGCACGGATTATCCCTTCGAATTTAACGAGGATAAGGAAGAAGTGGAGAGAAAAATAAGGGAAATAAAATCAATAATCGATTCGTCACCAGAACCTGATTCAGCTGAATTTAAAAAAGCTGTGGTTAAGATAGAGTGGTCACTATCAAGGATAGGTAGATCTCGTCCAACGACGGATGAAGAGGAGAAAGAAAAGATTAAGATTAGGACAGTGATCATGAATCTGTTGGGAGATTTAGAGGGGGACGAAGATGAAGATTCCGAGGATGAGAATGTCAGCATACTGCCACCGAAACAAAAACCGAGGCAAACGCATATAGAGCAGCAGCGAACTGAAACTAGCGCAGGTCAACCGTCAACCTCGTCAGTGGCATTGATGTCCGTTTCCACTATCAACACTGATGATCGCGTACTTATCGGTTCGGAGAAAAATGAAAATTTGGCTAAATGGAATATCTCATTCTCAGGAGAAAGATGTGGATCTTCGGTGAACTCATTTTTAGAGCGGGTCGAAGAACTTAGGGAAGCTAGGGGGATAAGCGAATCCCAACTGTTCAAGTGCTCAGTGGATCTTTTCGTAGGGAAGGCTCTTCTCTGGTTTAGGGCGGTTAGGAAGACAATCAATTCATGGCAGGAGTTGGTGAGGGAATTAAAACTTGAGTTTCTCCCTCCCAACTATGATGACCTTCTTTTGGAAGAGATTCGACATAGGACACAGGGGAAGGATGAGTCGATAGGGATTTATGCGGCCATCATGTCTAACATGTTTGGTAGGCTATCGGAGCCATTATCGGAAAAGAGGAAGTTAGGAATGGTTCAACGGAACTTAGCGCCTTTTTATCAAACCCAATTAGGTCTGGCAGACCCTAAATCTCTTGGAGATTTAGTATCATTGGGACGAAAATTAGAGATGGTTCGAGCCAATGTAGATTGTTTCGCACCACCTCCATCTCAACGATCGCGTAGTCTATTGGAACCCGACTTGGCTTATGTGGCAGTCGAGGAACCAGTTGTATCGGTTGTTAGCAGGGATTCTCGACCTAATCGACGGTTGAAGTGCTTCAACTGCAACAAGGAGGGTCATTTCTCTAACACATGTTCCGCTCCTAGGCGCTGTATAGGTTGTGGTCAAGTGGGGGTTATTAGGAGAGATTGCAGAAACTGTTCGGGAAATGGGCAACGGTCTCCGCTGACAGCAGGGCGAGAGCGCCGTTGATTTTGGATAGGTTGTCTGCTGGCAACCAGTTGGCCGCACAGAGAGAGAAGGTCGTTCATTTAGGTTTCGCGCTTGAGACACAGGAAGATGATGGGCGTCCATATTTAAGAGTTAGCGTTTATGGTATAGAGTTAGTAGGTCTTTTAGATTCAGGGGCATCGCGCACGATCATCTGTAGGGATGGGTGGAAAATTCTGAAGGATTTAGGTTTAAAGTTAGGCGAGGGTAACATTAGAAGAGTAGCTTTAGCAGATGGGGCAGGCATTGAGGTAGCGGGAGTAGTATCTTTACCAGTAGTAGTGCAGGGAAAATCGATATTGCTAGAGTGCCTTGTTATTCCAACTCTCCCACACGTCTTGATATTAGGTGCCGACTTTTGGGCACAAGCGGGTATCATCCCGGATTTGAGATCAAGCGAGTGGAGTTTTTCAAATCAAGCTACGATAGCTTCGATTTCGATGATCAAAGAGCGATCGGAGTTGGATGAGACACAGGATAGGCAGTTACAGCAATTCATAAAAAGGATTTTCGATTCAATGTCTGAAGGAATAGGGTGTACACATTTGGTGGAGCACAAGATTAGGACGACGTCTGAACCAATCAAGCAGCGGTATTATCCGGTTTCGCCTACGGTTCAGCGTCATATAGATAAAGAATTAGAGGAAATGCTTAGCGAAGACATCATAGAAAAATCAAACAGTCCATGGGCTTCTCCCATAGTAATGATCAAAAAGAAAGATGGATCATTTAGATTTTGTGTTGATTACAGAAAGCTTAATAAAGTCACTGATCGAGATGCTTACCCTCTCCCTTACATATCGGCTACGTTAGACAAGTTGAGGAACGCCCAGTATTTATCCTCCTTGGACATTAAGTCCGCCTATTGGCAAATACCGGTAGAGGAACAGTCGCGGCAATATACCGCTTTTACCGTGCCTAATAGAGGATTATTTCAATTCAAACGGATGCCATTCGGGTTACACAATGCCCCTGCCACCTGGCAAAGATTCATCGATACCGTGCTGGGAGCCGACTTGGAACCGCACGTGTTCGTGTACCTGGATGACATCATCATAGTAACCAACACATTCCAACAACATATTCAGGTTTTAGAAGAAGTATTTTCCCGATTAAGGACAGCGGGGCTGAGGGTTAGCAAAGAGAAATGTAATTTTTGTAGATCGTCGTTAAAATTTTTAGGTTATGTAGTGGATAGGAATGGGTTGCATGTAGATCCAGAAAAAGTTGAAAGCATGATACAAATTCCGGCACCCAGAAATGTTAAAGAGGTTAGGAGTTTTGTGGGAACGGTTTCCTGGTACAGAAGATTTGTACCAAACTTCGCGAGTTTGGTAAAACCGTTAACAGACTTACTGAAGAAGAGTAATAGGTTCGTCTGGTCAGATGAGTGTGAGCGGAGTTTCAGGAAAGCAAAAGAGTGCTTGGTAACTGCCCCGATATTGACTTGTCCGGATTTTGAGCGTCCGTTTGTGGTGCAAACAGACGCATCAGACTATGGAATCGGAGCAGTGCTCACACAGACATTCGAGGAGGGAGAAAAAGTGATTTGTTACCTTAGTAGGGCGTTGAATAGGAACGAGCGAAACTATTCAACCACGGAGAAGGAGTGCTTGGCTGTGCTCTGGGCGGTGGAGAAGTTGCGACCATATATTGAAGGTGTTCGATTTACGGTCGTAACAGATCACTATTCCCTGGTATGGCTAAGCAACCTCAAAGATCCGTGTGGTAGGTTAGCGCGTTGGGCGGTTAGGCTACAGCAGTTTGATTTCGAAATCGTACACCGAAAGGGAAAAGACCACGTGGTTCCGGACATGCTCTCTAGGAATGTTGCAGGCGTAGCAGGATTAGTAGAGCAGAGCTCGGATCCTTGGATCCAAAAGAGGATCGCGAAAGTAGAGTCAGACCCCTTAGCTTACCCAGCTTGGAGGGTAGAAAATGGAGTTTTATTTAAATTTGTTAGGGCCAAACATGTAGTAGTACACGATAGTAATTTAGAATGGAAGGAAGTAGTCGCTAAAGCGGATAGGATTAGGGTTTTAAGGGAATGCCATGATAACCCATTAGCAGGGCACATGGGTGTTAGGAAAACTTTTTCAAGGGTAGGGACTAGATATTACTGGCCTAAGATGAGGTCAGATATTACTAAGTATGTTAGGGATTGCAAAGTGTGTCAAAGCGTGAAGCCGGTGAACGAAAGGCCAGCTGGGTTGATGACGGAGAGGAAAGGGGTAACCAATCCGTGGGAGATGGTATGTGTAGATTTGGTAGGTCCACTCCCTAAATCGAGTAGGGGTTATATTCACATTCTGACTGTTGTTGACTATTTCACGAAATTTCCACTTTTATTTCCCTTGAGATCGGCGACAGCCAACTCTGTCTGTAGGGAACTGGAAGATAATGTCTTTTTGCTTTTTGGGGTACCGAAGATTCTGGTGTGTGACAATGGTCCACAATTCAGGAGTAGGGAACTGAAGTCCTTGTGTGAAGGGTATGGGTCGTCGATAAAGTATACCGCGCATTATCATCCGCAAGCAAATCCGGCTGAACGGATAAATCAGATTTTGAAGACGACACTTAGAGCGTATGTGTCCGACAATCATCGGAACTGGGATTCCCAGTTGGCAAAAGTCGCGTGCAGTATTCGGACAGCCGAACATGAGGTTTTGGGGGTATCACCTTATTATGCCAATTTTGGTCGAGAGATGGTGACTTTCGGCAATACGTCCTTAACCACCATCTCGCGTGATAGGAGTGCTAATAAAGGCGACACCAGGGAACAGTTTAGGAAGCTTAGGGATGAGATAGGAAAGAAATTAGCCACGGCAACCAAGAAGGCTTCGCAATCCTATAATCTCCGGAGGCGGGATGTACAATACTTCGCTAACGAGCTCGTGTGGCGGAGAAACTTCATTCTCTCCGACGCGGCAAACTATTATACCGCTAAGCTGGCCCCGAAATATGTTGGCCCATTCCGAATAGGGAAACGAGTTTCCCCTTATACATATACGCTTTTAGACAGCGATGGCAAGGAACGCGGAACGTGGAACGTCAAAGATCTTAAGCCATATAACGAGGACCCTGAAGCACCAGATTAACTTAGTCGCGCAACGAACCAGGATGGTTGCGCTAAGAGGAACTGAGAGCATCATGCTCTGTGATGTTCATAACCTTGCCCTGAGCGGAGGTCACTAGATGTTTGTTATGTTTAGGACTTGTTAAGGTGGTGTTTCGTTCGTTACGATTACTTCGACTTTTCTTTCGAAAAGCCAATTTCGCCTCCTCTGGAAGGTAAAGGTGGAGTTGTTGCGTTATAAAACGCCACAAAGACCCAATCCCACTCCCATCCATCCTCTCCAGTCCACATCATTTTCTTTTACCCATTCTGTCATTCCCGTCACTTTCGAGGGACAAGAGGCCAAGGGGGGGTGTTCCTGAATTGGTCTCAATTCAGCGCTCTCGCTAGCCAGGCGTCCAGAGAAGGTGACAAAAACAGGTCGAGCCCAGACGGACGGTCGGGAAACTCGCAACGGTGAGGGGAGGACGATCCCTCAGGAAGACACCCCAACAACAAAACTTATCCGAGAGTAGGGATAATTACCCTGGTTTGCTCACCAAGAATGCGACTTTTATTGAGGACAGCGATACAAACAAACACAACATAAACTAGAAAGGCCGAGAGCCCACCATATCCACATTATTATGTTGTAAGGAATTGGCACGTTATCTGCAAGTCTCCTCACCCAAGACCTGCGCGGAGGTCCACGGAACAAAGTAGGGTACGCGAAATATTTAGCAAAGGTCACTCTTCGTCCTTCTCCAGACACTGCAAAAGGGCGAACAATAATATCAGCCGTCCCCAAGCTATCGCCTCTATGAACCTCTCCTACCCTTTTCAATATTTTTAATAATAGAAAACAATACAATAATTTGTACGATTCTCGGTTTTAAAGACTTTAAGGCAACTTGGCACTATCGAATCCAATAGGAATAACAAGAATTGTTCTGTACTCGTCCATCGAAACGTCAGGCACTGGAAATTTCCCGGCGACCTGGCGAATTCGGGTATGTGTGGGGTGAATGAGTGGATGCATTGGTGATCATTAACGGTCGTGTTCCATGGCGAAAAAGCTGTGGGAAACGCTCAAAATACCGTCAATAATCCCCGTTGCGGCTGAATGGTCGAATGCATGAGTGTGTGAGGTACGAGAAGGAACACAGGAAAGTGTGGGAAAACAATCACTTCTTGGTTGGCCAGTGATTCGAGAGGAGGTAGTGTCCGAGTTACCAATTTAGAGTTCTTTTAGATCGAGAAGTTTTTTTTATTTTCTTATTTTGAAAGTTCGAGAATTTTTTTTTTTTTTGAAAAGTTAGGTCCGAAAGAAACGGACGCAATCACTAGGGTGGTGAAAATAAATTACAAGGAAAAGGAAGGAGAACGGGAGAAAGCAGGAGTAGTGGCAGGACTAGGCGAAGGAAATACAACACGCCAGGACGGCGGAACAGAGGAGAAGAAAGAAGAGAGACCCCGTAAAGAAAGATAAGTAGAGTGGAAAAAGTGATCGTTAGTTAGGTATTTCTCAGAAGTAGAGGTAATTCCGTTGACTTCCGTTACGTAAAGTTCCCGGGAAGAACGGGACGCGCGACCCTTTCCGTTGTTATCTTTAACGTTTCAGACGACGCGATAACGAGCCAATTCTAACGGCTAGAAAACCGTAATCGAACCCCAAAATTCAATTGGTCGCATCCGACAATTTTTTTTTCTTCTTAACGACCGTCTGGTCGCATCGCACACAAAACTTAAATTATTTCATTACTATCAATAAACAGCCGTGCTCATATCGAGCTTTTATAACGCAAAATATTTGTTTATTTTATTTTCTACCCTACAGCAATCATCGTCGGCCTATTCTTGAAAAGGTTTAACAATTCCTTCCAAAGATTGTTTGGCGCCCACCCTATTGTAGCTTTTCTGCATCTAATTTTTTTGTACCCACCCCAGCTGAGTGGCCGAGAGTGGCAGCGACCAACGCGCTGCTTGTTGCACACGATTTTCCCTTTTTGTTCGCCGTCGCCATTGGGTTTTTCGCCCATCTGTCATTCTCGACTTTTGACCGCCGGGTACGCAGCCGATTCTGCAATCGCGTTTTTTTATTGTTCAAAAAGGAAAATTAATTTATGCAACAAATTGCGCCCAACGTGGGGCAAAAGTTTTAACAATTAAATAAAATACTAGCAAGAATAAATTAAAAGTGTTACTGATCAAACGATCAACAAAAAATTCAAGATAGAAAAGTCCGACGGTGCGTTGCTGGTGCTGTTGTTGCTTCCCAATCTAATTGAATTTTGTTTTGGTTTTCATTTCGATTGTGCGGAAGTGTCAGGGAAGTTTATGTTATTTTTATTATTCGTTTACTTTTGGTGTGTTTTCTTTTCCCCAGGTAATATCGTTCGCCTACAATTCTGAGATAGCATCGTGGTCTCGTGGAGTACCTGTAAAAATTGGAATATTGGGAAGCTGTTTTACAATTGAAAGACAGGAGAGTGCATACGGGGAAGAGTACGGCAAGTACATAGTACATAAATTTTTTTTCCTATTATTCTTGTTGTTTATGGAACAACGGCCCACTTTTGGTTGTTGTTAGGTTTTTGAAACTTGACTTACATTTACCTATATACATACTTGAACTTTATATACTTCTCCCGTACATTATACATACATATCATATAAGTGCGATTTCGTTTACGGTTTGGTTAAATCGGCTATTACGGTGTTGTTGTGGTTTCGCTTTTACATAATATTTTGCCTTCGAGTTCGATTAGCGGGTAATTCTTGGTATCATACAAGTTGCATAGGGTTGCCACGGTACCTTTTCGTATTTTTCTTTGTTTTTTTTAGTGAAGAGTGATAATCTGTTTTTGGGTTTCTCCCTTTTGGAACCGGTGGTTGGGAATTCTCCTCTGTGACAGTAAATGAGTAAAGTTAGATAGTTTTTTGTGGTCAGTTTTTTTTGGGGGTTCTAAGTCGACAATATTTTTTTGGTTGATTATTAGATAATTTTGTGTAATTTTTATAATGGAGGTTAATAGGCTTTCGGCAGATGAGCTGGCATATGAAATGCAGTGTAGGGGTTTAGACGTAGGGACGGTGGCTGAGATGCGGAAGTCATTCCGAGCCGCCTCGAATCTAGAACGTCGGGGGTCAGTCACATCATTGAGCACGGATTATCCCTTCGAATTTAACGAGGATAAGGAAGAAGTGGAGAGAAAAATAAGGGAAATAAAATCAATAATCGATTCGTCACCAGAACCTGATTCAGCTGAATTTAAAAAAGCTGTGGTTAAGATAGAGTGGTCACTATCAAGGATAGGTAGATCTCGTCCAACGACGGATGAAGAGGAGAAAGAAAAGATTAAGATTAGGACAGTGATCATGAATCTGTTGGGAGATTTAGAGGGGGACGAAGATGAAGATTCCGAGGATGAGAATGTCAGCATACTGCCACCGAAACAAAAACCGAGGCAAACGCATATAGAGCAGCAGCGAACTGAAACTAGCGCAGGTCAACCGTCAACCTCGTCAGTGGCATTGATGTCCGTTTCCACTATCAACACTGATGATCGCGTACTTATCGGTTCGGAGAAAAATGAAAATTTGGCTAAATGGAATATCTCATTCTCAGGAGAAAGATGTGGATCTTCGGTGAACTCATTTTTAGAGCGGGTCGAAGAACTTAGGGAAGCTAGGGGGATAAGCGAATCCCAACTGTTCAAGTGCTCAGTGGATCTTTTCGTAGGGAAGGCTCTTCTCTGGTTTAGGGCGGTTAGGAAGACAATCAATTCATGGCAGGAGTTGGTGAGGGAATTAAAACTTGAGTTTCTCCCTCCCAACTATGATGACCTTCTTTTGGAAGAGATTCGACATAGGACACAGGGGAAGGATGAGTCGATAGGGATTTATGCGGCCATCATGTCTAACATGTTTGGTAGGCTATCGGAGCCATTATCGGAAAAGAGGAAGTTAGGAATGGTTCAACGGAACTTAGCGCCTTTTTATCAAACCCAATTAGGTCTGGCAGACCCTAAATCTCTTGGAGATTTAGTATCATTGGGACGAAAATTAGAGATGGTTCGAGCCAATGTAGATTGTTTCGCACCACCTCCATCTCAACGATCGCGTAGTCTATTGGAACCCGACTTGGCTTATGTGGCAGTCGAGGAACCAGTTGTATCGGTTGTTAGCAGGGATTCTCGACCTAATCGACGGTTGAAGTGCTTCAACTGCAACAAGGAGGGTCATTTCTCTAACACATGTTCCGCTCCTAGGCGCTGTATAGGTTGTGGTCAAGTGGGGGTTATTAGGAGAGATTGCAGAAACTGTTCGGGAAATGGGCAACGGTCTCCGCTGACAGCAGGGCGAGAGCGCCGTTGATTTTGGATAGGTTGTCTGCTGGCAACCAGTTGGCCGCACAGAGAGAGAAGGTCGTTCATTTAGGTTTCGCGCTTGAGACACAGGAAGATGATGGGCGTCCATATTTAAGAGTTAGCGTTTATGGTATAGAGTTAGTAGGTCTTTTAGATTCAGGGGCATCGCGCACGATCATCTGTAGGGATGGGTGGAAAATTCTGAAGGATTTAGGTTTAAAGTTAGGCGAGGGTAACATTAGAAGAGTAGCTTTAGCAGATGGGGCAGGCATTGAGGTAGCGGGAGTAGTATCTTTACCAGTAGTAGTGCAGGGAAAATCGATATTGCTAGAGTGCCTTGTTATTCCAACTCTCCCACACGTCTTGATATTAGGTGCCGACTTTTGGGCACAAGCGGGTATCATCCCGGATTTGAGATCAAGCGAGTGGAGTTTTTCAAATCAAGCTACGATAGCTTCGATTTCGATGATCAAAGAGCGATCGGAGTTGGATGAGACACAGGATAGGCAGTTACAGCAATTCATAAAAAGGATTTTCGATTCAATGTCTGAAGGAATAGGGTGTACACATTTGGTGGAGCACAAGATTAGGACGACGTCTGAACCAATCAAGCAGCGGTATTATCCGGTTTCGCCTACGGTTCAGCGTCATATAGATAAAGAATTAGAGGAAATGCTTAGCGAAGACATCATAGAAAAATCAAACAGTCCATGGGCTTCTCCCATAGTAATGATCAAAAAGAAAGATGGATCATTTAGATTTTGTGTTGATTACAGAAAGCTTAATAAAGTCACTGATCGAGATGCTTACCCTCTCCCTTACATATCGGCTACGTTAGACAAGTTGAGGAACGCCCAGTATTTATCCTCCTTGGACATTAAGTCCGCCTATTGGCAAATACCGGTAGAGGAACAGTCGCGGCAATATACCGCTTTTACCGTGCCTAATAGAGGATTATTTCAATTCAAACGGATGCCATTCGGGTTACACAATGCCCCTGCCACCTGGCAAAGATTCATCGATACCGTGCTGGGAGCCGACTTGGAACCGCACGTGTTCGTGTACCTGGATGACATCATCATAGTAACCAACACATTCCAACAACATATTCAGGTTTTAGAAGAAGTATTTTCCCGATTAAGGACAGCGGGGCTGAGGGTTAGCAAAGAGAAATGTAATTTTTGTAGATCGTCGTTAAAATTTTTAGGTTATGTAGTGGATAGGAATGGGTTGCATGTAGATCCAGAAAAAGTTGAAAGCATGATACAAATTCCGGCACCCAGAAATGTTAAAGAGGTTAGGAGTTTTGTGGGAACGGTTTCCTGGTACAGAAGATTTGTACCAAACTTCGCGAGTTTGGTAAAACCGTTAACAGACTTACTGAAGAAGAGTAATAGGTTCGTCTGGTCAGATGAGTGTGAGCGGAGTTTCAGGAAAGCAAAAGAGTGCTTGGTAACTGCCCCGATATTGACTTGTCCGGATTTTGAGCGTCCGTTTGTGGTGCAAACAGACGCATCAGACTATGGAATCGGAGCAGTGCTCACACAGACATTCGAGGAGGGAGAAAAAGTGATTTGTTACCTTAGTAGGGCGTTGAATAGGAACGAGCGAAACTATTCAACCACGGAGAAGGAGTGCTTGGCTGTGCTCTGGGCGGTGGAGAAGTTGCGACCATATATTGAAGGTGTTCGATTTACGGTCGTAACAGATCACTATTCCCTGGTATGGCTAAGCAACCTCAAAGATCCGTGTGGTAGGTTAGCGCGTTGGGCGGTTAGGCTACAGCAGTTTGATTTCGAAATCGTACACCGAAAGGGAAAAGACCACGTGGTTCCGGACATGCTCTCTAGGAATGTTGCAGGCGTAGCAGGATTAGTAGAGCAGAGCTCGGATCCTTGGATCCAAAAGAGGATCGCGAAAGTAGAGTCAGACCCCTTAGCTTACCCAGCTTGGAGGGTAGAAAATGGAGTTTTATTTAAATTTGTTAGGGCCAAACATGTAGTAGTACACGATAGTAATTTAGAATGGAAGGAAGTAGTCGCTAAAGCGGATAGGATTAGGGTTTTAAGGGAATGCCATGATAACCCATTAGCAGGGCACATGGGTGTTAGGAAAACTTTTTCAAGGGTAGGGACTAGATATTACTGGCCTAAGATGAGGTCAGATATTACTAAGTATGTTAGGAATTGCAAAGTGTGTCAAAGCGTGAAGCCGGTGAACGAAAGGCCAGCTGGGTTGATGACGGAGAGGAAAGGGGTAACCAATCCGTGGGAGATGGTATGTGTAGATTTGGTAGGTCCACTCCCTAAATCGAGTAGGGGTTATATTCACATTCTGACTGTTGTTGACTATTTCACGAAATTTCCACTTTTATTTCCCTTGAGATCGGCGACAGCCAACTCTGTCTGTAGGGAACTGGAAGATAATGTCTTTTTGCTTTTTGGGGTACCGAAGATTCTGGTGTGTGACAATGGTCCACAATTCAGGAGTAGGGAACTGAAGTCCTTGTGTGAAGGGTATGGGTCGTCGATAAAGTATACCGCGCATTATCATCCGCAAGCAAATCCGGCTGAACGGATAAATCAGATTTTGAAGACGACACTTAGAGCGTATGTGTCCGACAATCATCGGAACTGGGATTCCCAGTTGGCAAAAGTCGCGTGCAGTATTCGGACAGCCGAACATGAGGTTTTGGGGGTATCACCTTATTATGCCAATTTTGGTCGAGAGATGGTGACTTTCGGCAATACGTCCTTAACCACCATCTCGCGTGATAGGAGTGCTAATAAAGGCGACACCAGGGAACAGTTTAGGAAGCTTAGGGATGAGATAGGAAAGAAATTAGCCACGGCAACCAAGAAGGCTTCGCAATCCTATAATCTCCGGAGGCGGGATGTACAATACTTCGCTAACGAGCTCGTGTGGCGGAGAAACTTCATTCTCTCCGACGCGGCAAACTATTATACCGCTAAGCTGGCCCCGAAATATGTTGGCCCATTCCGAATAGGGAAACGAGTTTCCCCTTATACATATACGCTTTTAGACAGCGATGGCAAGGAACGCGGAACGTGGAACGTCAAAGATCTTAAGCCATATAACGAGGACCCTGAAGCACCAGATTAACTTAGTCGCGCAACGAACCAGGATGGTTGCGCTAAGAGGAACTGAGAGCATCATGCTCTGTGATGTTCATAACCTTGCCCTGAGCGGAGGTCACTAGATGTTTGTTATGTTTAGGACTTGTTAAGGTGGTGTTTCGTTCGTTACGATTACTTCGACTTTTCTTTCGAAAAGCCAATTTCGCCTCCTCTGGAAGGTAAAGGTGGAGTTGTTGCGTTATAAAACGCCACAAAGACCCAATCCCACTCCCATCCATCCTCTCCAGTCCACATCATTTTCTTTTACCCATTCTGTCATTCCCGTCACTTTCGAGGGACAAGAGGCCAAGGGGGGGTGTTCCTGAATTGGTCTCAATTCAGCGCTCTCGCTAGCCAGGCGTCCAGAGAAGGTGACAAAAACAGGTCGAGCCCAGACGGACGGTCGGGAAACTCGCAACGGTGAGGGGAGGACGATCCCTCAGGAAGACACCCCAACAACAAAACTTATCCGAGAGTAGGGATAATTACCCTGGTTTGCTCACCAAGAATGCGACTTCTATTGAGGACAGCGATACAAACAAACACAACATAAACTAGAAAGGCCGAGAGCCCACCATATCCACATTATTATGTTGTAAGGAATTGGCACGTTATCTGCAAGTCTCCTCACCCAAGACCTGCGCGGAGGTCCACGGAACAAAGTAGGGTACGCGAAATATTTAGCAAAGGTCACTCTTCGTCCTTCTCCAGACACTGCAAAAGGGCGAACAATAATATCAGCCGTCCCCAAGCTATCGCCTCTATGAACCTCTCCTACCCTTTTCAATATTTTTAATAATAGAAAACAATACAATAATTTGTACGATTCTCGGTTTTAAAGACTTTAAGGCAACTTGGCACTATCGAATCCAATAGGAATAACAAGAATTGTTCTGTACTCGTCCATCGAAACGTCAGGCACTGGAAATTTCCCGGCGACCTGGCGAATTCGGGTATGTGTGGGGTGAATGAGTGGATGCATTGGTGATCATTAACGGTCGTGTTCCATGGCGAAAAAGCTGTGAGAAACGCTCAAAATACCGTCAATAATCCCCGTTGCGGCTGAATGGTCGAATGCATGAGTGTGTGAGGTACGAGAAGGAACACAGGAAAGTGTGGGAAAACAATCACTTCTTGGTTGGCCAGTGATTCGAGAGGAGGTAGTGTCCGAGTTACCAATTTAGAGTTCTTTTAGATCGAGAAGTTTTTTTTTATTTTCTTATTTTGAAAGTTCGAGAATTTTTTTTTTTTTTGAAAAGTTAGGTCCGAAAGAAACGGACGCAATCACTAGGGTGGTGAAAATAAATTACAAGGAAAAGGAAGGAGAACGGGAGAAAGCAGGAGTAGTGGCAGGACTAGGACCGTAATCGAACCCCAAAATTCAATTGGTCGCATCCGACAATTTTTTTTTCTTCTTAACGACCGTCTGGTCGCATCGCACACAAAACTTAAATTATTTCATTACTATCAATAAACAGCCGTGCTCATATCGAGCTTTTATAACGCAAAATATTTGTTTATTTTATTTTCTACCCTACAGCAATCATCGTCGGCCTATTCTTGAAAAGGTTTAACAATTCCTTCCAAAGATTGTTTGGCGCCCACCCTATTGTAGCTTTTCTGCATCTAATTTTTTTGTACCCACCCCAGCTGAGTGGCCGAGAGTGGCAGCGACCAACGCGCTGCTTGTTGCACACGATTTTCCCTTTTTGTTCGCCGTCGCCATTGGGTTTTTCGCCCATCTGTCATTCTCGACTTTTGACCGCCGGGTACGCAGCCGATTCTGCAATCGCGTTTTTTTATTGTTCAAAAAGGAAAACTGACAGATGTATGGTATATATGTATGTAACGGTCCCCAACACAATAATAGATGCGAGGGATGAAGTAAGATTATTTTCAACATTTTTAGCCGATGACAGCTCTGAAATATTAAGATAAAACGCACTCATTGGAGCAAATATTGAAAGAATGAAAAAATTGCGACGGTCGTTGAATAAATTGAGATGATCCATTTGTAAAATGTTATTGGTTGCGACCCTGTAAAGGTCTTTTCCGATCACATTCTGGCCACCTCATCAGTTTTATTGTTTCCCTCCATTCCCTAAAGACCTTAAGCACAAAAAAAAAATGTCAAAAACTTGAATTTCTGACATTTGACAGTCAGAATTTATATAAACTTAAATAATACTGTTTGAAACAGCTCTTACACGAACAAAAGTGACTCCTTAAAGCTGTTCTTGTTTTTGCTCATATATTTGCCAAATTAAAATATCCACTATATCAATAATTGGAATACCTTCCAATGACAGCTCCCTTCCAAATGACTTGCTATGAAAATAATTTACATCAATTCACTTCATTTTTTGACACGACCACTCTTCGAGACATTCGCACAACATTCGCCATTAAAAGAGATTACAATGACAAATTCCACAAAAGCAACACCTTTTCCAGTTAAAACAAAAAACATTTCCACTTAAAAACAACTAAAATCTTGTTCTAACAAAAAAATAAACGAAACGAAAAAAAAACCCTAATGCGTTGTTAGCAGTTTTTACGACCTCTTCACATCGGACGGGTTCGGTTAATTATATAAACGACACAATAACAACAAAAACAAACTCCAACAACAACAAGGCCACACTCTCCTGTCAGACACAATAAAATGTAAAAACAAATTTCCAACTCTCAAACAAACCGTCAATCGTCGCATCGCGTTGGATGAACGATTTATTTAAGTGTGAGAGAATGCCGGTGGTTTTTAACAAACGAAATAAAATTCCCCGAATGAAATGGAATTTTATAACAATTTACGATTGAGAATCATTTAGAGAGAAAAACAAATAAATCCCTCTATTGGAAAATTTGGAAAATTACAAAAAATGCGCGAGGAAATTATTCACATCTGTTGGAAGTTGGGATCATTTATTTTTTGCAAGAAAGACGATTATGAGCCCCAAAGTTGGGACACGAGCAAAATGTGTAACTCTTTCCATAGTTTTTGTTGTGGTTTTAGCTGGTAGGTGGCGCCACAATTTAAGTTGAAAAAATACTTCGTGGACAGAGTTTTCCGGTATTTGAACCAGAAACTCTAAAAATCCGGCCACTCTTCCCCAACTGGTATACACTCAGCTGCATCTTCAGCTTCAAAAAAATTATCGCAATGAACAGCTATAACGCATTTTTGCGTCTTCATGCTTAAACCTAATCCATATCAGATGAGGAGTGCTTACTTGTTTACCCATCATCGGTTGATATAGTTGCCACAACTCTGTTCGCGATTAAAATATCAAAACGGGCGTGTGTCTGTCATATGTAAAAAGAAAAAAAACACCAAACAGCGACAAACTCCTCGCCATTTTCAAAATAAACAAATGGCGTCGTGTCGGCTTCCGCTCTCCTCGAACTACGAGTAACTATATATATATACAACACTCGTACATATATACTGACTTTCCAAGCGAAAGGAATTTGAAAAATTTCAAAGAGCTGCTACATCTGCTGTCATCCACTTTGTTGGCAACGGTCTCGACGAAAATATAATACATATTTTTGTTTGTGAAGATAAATCACCCAACGATAATGTGTAGAATGTCGTGGGAGTCGGCTGCGCGCTGTCTTGCAAACGAACAAGAGATGATTTTTGAGTAGAACAATTTGTTTTGAAAAGGAAATTCCTCTGCTTTCACCAGAAATATAACGCACTCACGTTGCTCTACCAATTAATTTGATTCTGTAATTAGGTTTGAACTTATCACCACGACAACATTCCAATGCAAATTCTAAACTGCAAGATTGTAATATTGCGCACTCGTTAATTGTGCCGGGGAAAGTTAAAAAAAAAAAAATAAAAATCCCCACAACATTGGGAGTATTTTCTTCGCCGATTGCGGTTTATTTTTATTCTGTCACTGGTTGTATTTAAATGTGCACAGTGAAGTCGGCAAGTGGCCCAGTTTCTAACAATTTTCCCAGGGCCACAGTTTATATTAGGCGTGTTTTTTTGAGCTTCGATCTCAGCAAAGCAAAGTAAAGTAGAATTTTCAGCACGCGATTATAACAACTACAACCGAGTCTCGAAGTGTCAAGTAGAGCGTAGTTGTTGTAATTGCATGATGAAAATCCTACTTTACTTTGCTTTGCTGAGATCGAAGCTCAAAAAAACACGGCTATTGTCAACTTTGGGACGAATCCATGGTTCGTAAAATTTTAAGCCGAATGCAAACGACTAAATTGGGAAGGTTTCTCATGGAAGTAATATAAACTCTCAGTTTGTCAGACCTTCGGGAGTGACATGAAAAACCAAAATTAGCACAAGCCAGCTGTCAAATTGGCTAGAGAAACACTTTTTGAACTATATGAGTAGTTTTGCAGATCGGGTTCGATTTTAGTGTATGGGTAATGGGTATTGCATGAGTTTTGGATATCCACGGTGGTTTTGTTAAAAAAGTAAAAGTTGCGACGGATTCCCACAAAGAGACGTCGGTCGTGAACTTTTCGGTTACTTGCTTGCATAAATTTCTTAAGACTCTCAACCCACCCGACAAAAACGTCAATGTTCGCGAACACAACGAACAGTCCCATACCCGTTGTATAAAATATTTTTGGCAAAATATTTCCACAGTCACAATGATGTTTAGCGAACTGTCATCGGCGTCTCAGCGCAATGCTTCAACCATCGAGGGGAATGTAAAATATTTAACATTCTCTCGATATTTCCACAAATGAATGTGCTTTAAAGAATTGACAGTTCTTACAAATTAAGAGAACTGTCAACTTTACTCATTGAATCTTGTGTATGCGCTGCTTACAAATAAAAAGTTAGCAGCTTTTATTTGTTCTACATATTTCTTTAATTGGAATATTTATTCATTTTTACGCCTTTCATTTCGGTCAGTTAACAAGGTCAACGCGAAATATTCTTTAAGTTGGGGCCTTTAATAGCTAGATTCTCAAATTTTTGCAAAAGGTTTAAAAAGTAAGCAGTTCAAAGTTAGATGATTTTACAAATAAAATTGAGCATAATTTTATAAAAGGCAAGCCTACCAACCGAACAAAACTAAAAAAAAAAAGCAATAGTGCATCCGTAAAAAAAAACATCTCGTACCCCTTCTCGGCAGCACTGACCACCAATTAGAATGCACATTCCATTCGCGTAAGTCCCATGAAAAAAGGTCACACTGTCCCTCAATCAGTTTGCCTTCCTCTGGCTGTTTTCCAATCAATATGAAGAGAACGTATGTAATCGAGTAATACTGAGAAGAATTCGAAAAATGTGCATAAATGCGACGTGGAATTCCATAGAAACCCCACACACTACCCGACAACCAATCATTTGACAGGCTCAAGTCCGGCGGTGGAATGGTGAATTGATTAAATTTCAATGCAAAAGCAACAACATCCGCGTTTTATGATAATAGGTTCACATTCGTTTTTCTATTTTTAATTCATTTATTCAAATTCCTTGAGAATATACTCAAACTGATGGAAAAACGTTGAAAGAAATCATAACAAACAGGATTACACGACGCGACAAAGCGGCGGTGGTGACTTAAAGTGGATCAATTAAAGTCCAGGGCTTAATGAGACAATACAATTTTTAATTGACTTATAGGTGCACGAGGCACAAATGAATGGGGGTACTTTTCACGTAATACACCCAATGTCTCTCTCTGCGTGGTTCAGATTAATTGACGCGATTACGTGGAATTGTATTCATGTGTGCGCATTCCGATCAAGCGATGGTTGTGGCAGACATTTCGGCGTAAATTCTGGTGACTGATAGTTCGCCTCATGGGATGAAAGGAATGCGCCTCTGTGGTGGGGAATTCTGCGTAAGCTTCTGCTTTTCATTTGCGATGGTGCGTCTTGGTGTTTATTTTATTTTTAAATTGTTGCTCAAGGTTTCGAGAAAACCATTTTTTTTTTGTTTCATTTCTTGTTTTTATTTATAGAATGGAATTTTAATTGGAAACAAGCGGAGTATGTCAACGTCGGGCGTTGTATTAAGGAATTTTTAATGGATGGTTAATTATCAGGAGCGATCATTGCATTGACAGTAGAATCATAAAAACAAATTAAAGATGGAGAGGGAGGATGTGCTGGCAGATGGAATTTCTGATATATAATGAAGAGTTGTTCCAACTTCTGTGAAATTGCATTCAACTGAAGGTTCTTTTTGGTTGTGTTACTCTTGAATCATTTGAGAGGTCAGTTTTTTTTTTGTCAGACTTCAGTCGAAGTCTGTTATGATGTTCAAAGTACGATTCAACCGGATCCTTCACATTCGAAAATAAGTTTGTCTTGTTTTAATGGTTATTAACAGGCTATATGAACAACATCATGGGTTGCCGGTCCGCGAAAAATAATACCCTCTAAACTGCGCCAAGTCTAGAGTCATCTTCTCAGCATCGCAAGCAAGATCCTTCCTGCAAGTTAGTTACTGATTTAGTAATCCACTACAGAAGTGACTTTGCAATATCATTAAACACTTCACAAGGTTTTCTTTTTCATGTCTACAGACCGATGTTCGGATTATTTGTTAACAGGTTACTTTTATCCTTCCGTAAAATATCACAAGTCCGTTTTCATCAGAAGTGATGTCGTGTGAACGCTTTGCTTGCCATGAATCCAGATATCAGACACGTTCTTACTATTCTAAAGTTCAAAGAATTGTCCCTCAACTTCCAGAACATTTTATGACAACCAGGAAAATCCTGGAAGCAGCAGCTTTTCTCTTATCTACCTGACACACAAAAACATTGAAATGTTCTAAAATTTGCACGACCCAGCAATTTCTTACGAAACGTCATAATGGTCCGCCTTGGACGCCATTCAATGTTGCAAGCCACTACTTATAGTGGCATATTATTTTCCAAGAAGACATTAAAATTTTCTACTTTGTCTGCTTGTTCCGACCAATGCCAAACGTTGACTAGACACATCCACAAGACAAACAAAAACAAAAGTCTCTCCTTCAAAAGAAATTAAAACCCATTCTTGACCAATTAACTGGAATTCCAAAATTCGAATGACACAAAGACAGACAATAACAAAAGTAAAACAATTTTAACGATAATTGTCTTTTTGGTGGAGCAATTAGAATGAAACGCCGACAATCTCGACTTCATGTTTGGCACGTTTTAGTCATTTCTGACAGATCATTGTGACATTGGCCTAATCTCTGATGTCAGTTGTTGCCATGGAAATTAATGAGTTGCGACTTTTTACTTTTATGTTAAACAAGGGTCAGGAGAAGGTAAATAAATTTCCCCCAAGAGCGAATTGGGTCAATAGGAGTGACAGCCAAATTGACAGAACAACTTCCAAGAACCTCTGCCGGATTCTAGTTAACCTGAACACATTTCATGTGTCTTTATCCCATTTCCTTGTCTTTGTTAATCATCCGCAAAAAAAAAAAAAACAGAATGTAACAGAAGCTCGAAGAAATATTTGGCAACCATTGTCTTGGGTTACAAAAATGTCTGCCGTAAGCGTAAGTACTATACAAAAGAAGTAACTAACGCCATCTATCCACGCCGCTGCTTACTTCACCTTGTTTCGTTTTTTTCTTTTTCTATATTCTTCATATAGAAATAGGTACAACATGATGATGAAACTGAGCTTGAACCGAACATTGTACAAGAGAAAGAAAAATCCAACATGGACGAGAGTGATAAGTACACGAAGAAAAAAAAATAAGTAAAGAGAATCAAAATGGCAACAAAGTAGTGAAATTGGCGTGCACCGCGTGATCTGTGATCCAAACAACAACAGATTGTCGTGGTTTGTTATGGATTAGCTGTGCGCCTTGTCGTGGATGCGATGTGAAGCATAAATTGGTGAAACCCATACCATTGGGGGGATATTTGATATAGATATTAAGAATGGGAGTGCTATACGCTGCAGCTGATGTTTGTCGACATGACATTTTGGTTCAAGAGTGACTTCTAAACAGCTGGCTCCGGTCAAAATTAATTGGTTGTTGAGTATGTTTGGAGGTCGTTATTTGGTTCTTTAAGCCAGCTTTTAGCTTAACCGGCTAAATCAGAGTTTTTAGCTCAAACTGAGCGCCTAACTTAAACCGAGCACTTGCTGTTATTTAACGAATCACTGAGCACGATTAAGAAAAACTCCTTTTCTGTCAAACTTGTGACAGATTTTTTTTTAAATTAAAGACCAATAGAAGAGGAGATGAAACACTACCCTAAAGTCTGTCTCTGTTTACTATTTTTTCTTGTCCTGTATTAGTAAACGCTTAAAGCTATCAACCAGTAGTTTATTCGCCAATTTTGTGTACGCTCCCTGACGTCTAACCAACTAGTTTTTAACAATTTGTTCTTGTTTTGCCTTTGCAACTATATAACTCGAAATTTGTGCCCACGTTTTCTAGCTCGTGTACGAGGCCGTGATTAGTGGAAGTTCTAAGAGAACACGCTTTAATAGGCTTGAACATGCGCTGTCACTGTCATAGCATTAAGACTTATGTCTGAAATCGTTTGGTTAAACTTCCTTCAGTCACAGGGGAAAAACAGAGCCTCACGTTCAATTGAACAATCGCACATGACACTGACAATTACCTATCACCATGCTTTCCCATTAAAAGTCAGTTGTACAATCGAAAACGCATGAGTGATGCTCTCTTTCCCATTTGGAATTGCCAAGTAAATGCTCCCGCATTATTGCAAATGCCACCAAATAAGGTACGAAAACATAAACAAAAAAAAACGAGTTTCTCTCTCCGTGGCATATTCTTTTCATCACCATATGGTCGATCGGAAAAAGCAACAATATCACGACAGATGGTGGCCATTGGAAGCATGACAGTTTAGAAAACTCCAGCGAAAACAGGGTCATATTAAAAACCAAACGGCAAAACAAAAAAAAAAATACAAAGCGATGATGATCACAATAAAAATAAACGAACAGTGGAATAGTGGTAGGTGGAAAGAATACAGAAAGAGGCAGATGGAATAAAAAACAAAAGGTATGAAGGTTTAAGTGCGGGGTCTGTATCGAGAAGGGAGAACCGAGGAAATAATTAGACAGAATAATAGAAAAAAAATATAATCGCTAGATAATTTGTCGGACTATGAGATAGGTGAACAGATAAAAACTGCGAAAACAGAAACACAACAGACGACATAAAAGAATTTCAGTGTCAAACTCAACTGGGGACACGGACGGCTGAGACTTGAGATAGAGAATGGAAAACTGAAACGCAGTTAAAGCGAGATGGCGATAAGAATTCGCCGGCAAGCGTATATATTTTGGAGGTTTACGACATGGCAGCGACGTCGAAAGGTAAGGTGGGTCAGAAATGGCGCCTCAAATTGGGGGAACAGCAAATTACGCTCAGTGCACGTATACATTTAGACATATTTGAGTAATGAACTGCGAGCAGTGAACCGACGGAAAGCAATAGGGGACATTATGTGTACTTAATAGAAATAATAGTAGAACAACGAACTCTGGAGATGTTTAGATATAGTGATAGATGTTTGAAGAGAGAGAGAGAGAGAGCTAAAGGCATGAATTCTCGAACTATGACTAATCGACGCATGAGGGTGGCAACTGGCAATTGAGAACAGTTGTGAAAAATGGTGCGTACCTAGTTGTACAAAGACAGAGTAGGCATCATTTTCAAGCAGATTTGTGATAAAATGGATTTTCGGTTATGTACGAGGAACGACAATCGAATGTTAAAAATTGTGGTTACAAGTTCTGACATATGCTTGCTAAATGTACAGGATTGTTCTGTTGTGACGTGAGTCAAAAATAAATGCCAAAGTGCTCTATATACAATTTTGCCAAGGACAAAATTTGACAGAATTGTGTTTGTGCACCGAAAGTGCACAAATGTAGATAAAAGTTCTGACACTGCGCAAAGGCGGAATTTTGTATACATAATTACTCTTTTCATTGGAATTTCCAATACAATTCTAGTGAAGGCTTTAAGATGTCTAAAAGTACAGGCCAAATTATATTCTCGTAACTAACCCAAAAAAGTCTTTGTACCATAAAAGAGTCATAATTCAAAAACCCATGTGTCAAAACCTCGACGAATTCTGAAATTAAAATCCCTGGTTAATATTTCAGCGAATGTTGGTATAAATGAAACAGAAAGAAGAGAATAAGAGTCGAGCCTATGAAGCAGGTTTGCGGTCTGGATCTGATCAGAAAACGAACGGACCCGGGGTTTGATCACTTCTATTTACAGAAGGATATCAATAAATGTATATTTATCATCAAAGCCTTCAGAAGCAGTTGACAATCGATTTAACACGGCCAGAAATACCCGAGGCCCTAGATGAAAGGAAGGAAGCTTTGGTCGAGTAGAGTTTGTGGAATGAGCTTGAGCAGTAGCATTTTTGCTTAGACCGTCTAAAAATGGTACTAAAAAGACCACCCCCGTCGTACATTCGGAGAGGTAACTAGATTAGAGGAGAATGGAATCGAGACAAATCCGCATGTTACAAACAACCCGCTAAAACAGATAGAGAAGTTTGTAGTACTCGTATCTCGTAGAAATTATATGAACGATCAGTGCCGGCTCCGGCCAAACTAGCGCCCTGTGCAAGATTTACAGAAAGCGCCCTTTTTTCATATTTGCACACATGCATAAGTCTTTTCCACATCACTCACGAGGTAGACTTTCAATGGGTTTTTTTTTTATTGAGGTATTTTTTGTTTTGAGATTTTTGAATTAGAATCTTTTGTAAAATGTAAGTGGATGTGCAAGAAATATACCTACATGAACAGGGTGGAATATTTTGAGATTATGTAGGTAAGAAGTGAACTTGCATAGGTCTATTGGGATTTTTTATTTTGCGATGTTTTAAGTTATATTCTCCTTGAAGTTGCAACATTGCAAGTGATGTGAGTTAATGTGCAACAAATGATTCAGCACAGGTGTGATGGATGTTGTTATTGTGGGCTTATTTGAACACGCTTTTTGTTTAAAATGCAAATGGCAGTAGATAAAATAAATTTTTTATTCCTAGCAATGGGCCCCAGAACTTGGCGCCCTGTGCATTTGCACATCTTGCACATATGGTTGGTGCGGCCCTGTTCACGATTTCAAAAGAACCAACTCTGAGTTTAGATGGATGATTTGTCATGCTGGGTCAATTGTAAGGTAGGTAGCTAAGCTCCTAGGTCAATCTGTTGTTAAAAAAAAAACCGAACTTGTTGTCAGACCTTTACAAATTTTATCGTTTTAATTGTGCCTACTCTTACGTATGGTCATACGATAAACTGTCCCATTTACGTTTATTGATTTTACCATAACAAACCTCAAGAATTCTTAGATATTCTACGGTTCCATAAACAAACGGCATATTATTTACGAACATTCATATATAGAGTAGTATTCCCGGACATAACTTACCATTTGCACTATCCTGGACCATGGTGGCGGCTCTTGAAAGTACTTCCAATGGGGATTCCATGATGCGTCCTGTTCTCGTTCAGATACTTTCACAATGAATTTATTTTATTTCACTCAATATTTTTCACTGAATTAATTTAAGAACTTTAAAAACGTCTTGTTGGAATACCAAAGTTGACAACAAGATAAATTTGTGCTTTCTAAACCGGCAATAACAGCTAAAAAGCTAAAAACGATTAAAAACAAACTGACAGCCAGCACAGGACTCGTTTCGATGGTCTACTTCTTCGCCTGTTCTCTCCTCCTTGACAGATGGGCAATAGCAGCAGCCGTCCTGTCTTATCACCTGCACACCGGTATTTCCTTCTCACTCTCACACACAGAAGGACACTCGACGTTTTATTTCTTATTTCTCTGCGAGAACAAAGACCGATTCCGATCGATCGATAAAAGGAAAATTCCACACGTCGCCACAATTTTCGTCCCAAAATTTTGTGCTTTATTCGGACGTTGGCCAAGGAAAAGTGGATCTCCTACCAGTTGTTGTCAAAAAAATCAAAGAACAAGAAAACCCGTCACGATGACTATACAAAGAAGACGATGTTGTGTGTATGTAGAGGATGGCGAGATGGGGACGACCGCATTCCAAGCGAAATACGAAAAAAAAAAAGAACCACTGCAAAGCGCACCAACAACAACAAAAATAACACACCACGGCGGGACGGGCACACAATTTTTTCTTCTTTTTTTTCACGAGACGGATCTAATAGACAGCGGCGAGCAAAGAAAATGTACAACAAAACACGACAGAATAATACGAAAGGTAGGAGACCGACACAAGACAACAATTACCACAGCAACACTACGAAAAACGAATGATCGCGCGCACAGGAATAAAAAGAAAACAAAAAAAAAATATACGCCACCACACGGACACACTCGGAGAGAGCGCGGCGGAATTTTTAGATTTTTATTAAATTTTCTCTTTTCGTCTTGTTGGATTTGTTTGTGCTTTTCACTTTGTTGTAACCGAAAAACAAGTACAAATGAAATCACTTGGACAAATTTTACAATCAATTACATTCCACACGGCGAAGACGACCGAAATTTGTCGTACACCCCTCTGGGAAGGGAGATTTCACTTGAATGTCGAATATCTCTGTCGCACATTCGACTTTGTCACAACCCTCTCTCTTTGGCAGTGAGATTGGAATTTATTTCTTGATTTTTTTCTACAGATTGTAGGCAGATTTATGTGTGCCCCTCAATTGGCGGTGAAATAATAAACTTTACTGAAATGCAATTTTCCAGTTGGAAAATCAGCGAATTCCAAAGGGGGATTTTCGCTACAAACTCCCCTTCCGACAAAACTCTCTCTACGCAAACAATTCACTGCAATCAACGAACAATGGGCATTCGGCGATGTTAGTTAATTTTTGTTATAAATTTCTGTTATTGACAGGAGTGCGCAGTTTATTAGGTTTGTTGCACAAAGCTTTGTGTGTTTTAACGAATTTATGCGGACAATTTATATTCGTACGGAACGTTACACAGAAACGACCACCGCAACGCGACGGCAGTTTTTTTCACTTTGAAAATTTCGGCGAATGGTATGTGCGGAATTTGTGGAATGCAGTCGCAGCGTGTAAGGTGGCGCCAGTGTATGAATGTGGAAATTGGGGGAAGCTTTTCGTTAGGCAACAGCAGCTGTTTGTTGTTGTGCGGTGAGTTGTGCTGAGGTTGTCCATAGATGGCGGCGATAGGATGGCCGTTGAAAGGGAATGTTTTTGAAATTTTGCTTGTGGCATAATGAAATGAAATGAATTTTGAGCTAAGGTAAAGAAATTATAATTGGGATCTTGGAAGTTCCCTTCCGTAAAAGAGTTATCACATGCTTATGATAGAGCTTCACGTCTCTTGAATTTTAATCACGCAACTACGGCGGAGTATACGAAATATCCATAATACGAAATTTCCGAAACACCAAGCGAAAATTAAAGCGAACATCTGGAAGAATGAGTGTACGTTTATGTGGAAACTTGGTAAGAAATATTTAAATTTAAAAGGCTAAGGAACACAACCAATATATGCGTACGCCTGCCGACACTTCTAACTCACCCGCTGATGAAGCTAAACTTCCTGTTAAGCAAGAGGAAACCACAGTTGCGTGTTTGCTGGAAATATGGAAGGCCATTGTCTATAAATATACAGAAAGCCGAGATGCTGCCTGTTTCCAAATGGTTTCACTGATTCATAGAAAGGAAGAGGACTATATCTTCAGATTAGTTAAAGACTGCCTTGCCACCCCAGCTTAAACTGAATTTCTGTGTGGGAGGATAAAACGGTGACCAAGTCATCACTTAATTTTAAATTATTTTTTTTTTTAATTCAAAACATTTTATACCAAAGCGGCGAATTAAATTAAATCTGAACAAAATTTCACTAGAATTTCGACTTTGATTTTCCTCACTGCAGGTATTCCTAAAGCGATTTCTTCCTCAGCGCCATCTCTTGCATTACGAACAAACAAAATCACTAAAGCACTGCCATCTCCACTCCAACAAATTCTAAAATGACTGTTGTGTAGACTTCAGTGCAGAAAAGTCTCCTCCGGCAAATATAACCAGAGGCGGCGAGTTAAAGGAAACTTCAAAAAACAGCGCAGCAGCAGAACAACAGAAAACAGCACCAACCACTACTTCGGACCGCTGGCTGGCATTCGTATTCATTCCACACTAGAAAACAGCAGCACCAAACCGACGAAAACAGCAAAATAACGAAAAAAAAAATAGTTTTCTATTCTCTTCTATTTTATAAATAAAAGAAAAATCTAGAGCAGCCGCTGCGGATTTCTCTTCGTTGGCGTATCAATTAAAATTTGCTTCTTTTATTCGTCCTGAGTTCAAATTTTTGATTGAGAAATTATTGAAATCTGAAGCAGACGGTGCAAAAAAAAAAATCAATTCCACATTCCACAAGACAAGAAACTTCCGTCCAAAGAGGGACACGGCGCGAAGAAAAGTATGAGTAAGTGAACAAATCCAAAAAAGAGAAGAAGAAAACTCTGTGTCATCACTGAAAAGAATCACTGGAGCACCTGCATCGCAAATTCCTTTCGATTCGAAATCAATCGAGAAAAGAAGTCACCTCCAAACGATGTCCATCAGTTTTGAGAAGCATCGCGAGAAGATCATCGCCGCATGGAAAGATGTTCTTGACGATAAGAGCACGACAGATTGGTAAGATATTAAACGATGTGACAATCGCAAGTTCCTCAAATAAATTGGGAGTGCCATCTTTTCCAATAGGTCGTTGTATGGGTATGAGGGTCAATCGAACGACCTGAAGGTGGTCGGCAGTGGAGAGGGCGGCATCGAAGAGCTAACCGAGGAGCTGAACAGCGGCAAAATTATGTACGCTTTCGTGCGTATCGAAGATCCCAAGACTGGCCTGAAAAAGTTTCTTTTAATTAACTGGCAGGTAAGTGAATTCAAAGCAATTGCTGGCTGTGAATGTGGAGAGAACGTGGGAATATTCACAGCAGGTGCATTGAGGGAATTTTCCCACATTTCAATTATACATGTGAGAAAAGTGTGCTTTCTGAATCAAAGATATCATTTGGCTCACACTTGGCTGTTTGCGTTTATCTTATCAGAAGCTTCGATGTTTATTTTATTTGTATTCGAACTAGTGGGGGAGATAAGGTATGACAGTGCGCTAGTTTCTAGTGAAATCCTTACAAACAAACTTCCAAATACGACCAAAGTGTTGTTGTTCTTCGATTACAATAACATTTATCCGGTCTGGAGGTTGAATTCGTAATCGTGTTGCGTAATATATTTCTACGGCGACTGATTCATGTTCAAATACAGATGTCAAAAACCCAAGACTGGTTTTCATAAATCGGCGAGCTATTTAGAACGCCCAAACAAGATTCCGGACAGTCCGTGTAATCTGTTTTGTAAAAGTAAACAAGTCTTGGACATTCAAATGTGATAAGAAGAAAATTTATCGATTTAAATGCAAAATGCAATCGAAAGTGCAAAACCTTAAGTGTTATGCAGCAATTTACCATAAGTACTTGACTGCTTCTTTGCTTGTCATCACCTCAGAACCAGGTTGTCTAGGGTCACACACAATACGAGTTGTCTGTCACGCCATTTGAATAGTCCTTATGCCATTACCTCGTAACATTCTTCGAATTTTTCTGATTTAATCCATTTAATAGGGCGAAGGGGCTCCAGTCAATCGCAAAGGCAGCTGCGCCAATCATATCCATGACGTGTCCAAAATTCTAGGCGGCGCCCACTTAACAATAAACGCTCGCAACGAAGACGACATGGACGAGGAACGTATTCTGAAGAAGCTTGGCACCGTCAGCTCGGCGTACAGTTTCAAGGAGCCGCGAGCAGTGGTCGAGGAGCAGAAGGCGCCTGTTGGCACCAATTATACCCGCGTCATTCCCACAAAGGAGCTGAATGCGACAGTCATGCAGGATTTCTGGAAGAAAGAGGAAGAAGAAGAGCGACGTCGCCTAGAAGCGGAGAAGGAACAAAAACGATTGGAGCTGCTCAAGCTCGAGAAGGTATGATAGTATCAGCTGCACAGGGAACCCCAATGATGTGTGTGTGTATTTTTTTTCAGGAGCAAAGGTCGCGAGAAGAGAAGGAACATTTAGAACGCGAAAAGCAGGTTGTCAACAAGTCTAAATTACAGCCGGCTCATGTGCCCATTAAGACGTCGCCACAGCCGCTTAGCCCGGAAAAAACGCTCAACAGTCCCACCCAGGGAATGACTGAAGCTGATCGCATGCGTCAGCTACGCAACCAAGAAGCTAGGGAATTGATCGGCTCGCGAGTCGGAGCAGCGAAGGCGATTTTCACCAGAAACACCAGCGAGGGACAACTGCAATCCAAGTTGAGCTCAGCTCCACCAGCTAAGCCAGCACGTGCATCGATTGCTCAAAGGATAAACGCACTGAATAGTCAACAAGCTGCAGAGACAGCGCCATCGTCATCGCCAACGCCAGTACGCATTCAGTCACCAGTACCAACACCAGCGCCCGTGCCGCCTGTTGCCGTTGTAAAGGCGCCGTCTCCAGTCCCTGCCGCCGCTCCACCAGCGACAATAGTCGAGGAAGAGGCGCCAGTCAAGCCAGAAGTAACAGCAGTAGCAAACGAAGAAGTTCATTCGTCGGCGACAACCACCGAGGACTACATGGACAATGAGGAGCAATACTCAACAATCAAGAGGTCGCCACACAGCAAATCGAACTCCCTGCAATCGCCCGATGAGGTGACAGTCGTTCAACAGGCGCCCACTGCTGTGGAACCAATTCTAAAGCAGCCCTCACCAGCAAATGGGGTGCTTAGTCAAATGAACGCAAGTAGGTCTTACAGATCTTATCTCGTTGGAGACAAGTTTATCATAATTTGTACCATTTTCAGTTGCTGACATTGTTAACGAGGACGACTTGATCTGCCAGGATGACTTGACCAATAACGGACTCAAGGCGAGGGCGCTCTACGACTACCAGGCTGGTAAGCTACCTCAAATTCACATGCTATCCACTTGCTTATTTACTCTTTTCTAGCTGATGAGTCAGAGATCACCTTCGATCCAGGCGATATCATCTCCCACATCGATCAAATCGACGAGGGCTGGTGGCAGGGACTGGGTCCCGACGGCACATATGGCCTGTTTCCGGCCAACTATGTGGAACTGATTTATTAGAGATTTTTCAACTTAATTTTCTTCTTCTATCACAACTCTAGCACTGACATCCACACCATCCACAACAATTTAGTAATCACCGTCTCTTTTTATACACACATTCGCACACAAGCAGCTTGGATGTGGACTCCAGGGAATTTTATATATACCTTTTACTAGATCGTAGGCCAATACACACATATGAATGCCCTTTTGATACCTTGGATGCAATATGAAGACAAAACACCTTTTTTACCTTATCACGTTGAGACTTGAGCATGAGTAGGACACGAGCAAGTGGGATTTAATGGCATACACTTTATATTCATACTGCATCTGGATCGTAGCCTTACTTGTCGTCACTGTCTCCGCACTACATCTCCACAAATCACTCGCAACACAAAATGAGGGAATTTTTCAAAGCAACACAATTGAAACAATAATATTTGACTAAGCAAACAACAGAAATAAAAATCATTTAGGCATTTTTAACGCATAAGAACTAAGATATAGGAACAAAGTTCTACTTACCACCTTTTTATTTGTCGTCCATTTTTTTTGTCTAGATATGTATTTTTAACTTCGTTTACATAAATCATGTTTACACATAATTTAACATTGTACGGTAGTTGTAACCATAGTGCCAAGCATTTATAACATTTTATTATATAATTAAAATTAAAATACATTTCATACGAACATTTCTATTAAGCAAACATTAAACGAAAGATGTTTTCTTGTTTTCTTTCTTTCTTATAACGTAGTTGTCCTTATTGTCTTTGTATGCATTTTTTGCGTTGGCACTGAGCCAAGTTTTGTTAATTTAGTTTTAGTTTGATTATTGTTTTCTTATTTCGACAGAAATGTGAATTTTTAAGAAAAACACTCGTATTAATGTGTAGTATTTTAATTGAGATTATTTATGAGAAATGCAAACAATTAAATGGGGTAAAACAATGTTTTAAACTAAGCCAAGGTGTTTTGATATTTTGAAGTGACGTTTTCCACAAGCTTTATTCACCAATTCTATGGTCTCTCTCGAGGATTTCAATGCTTAAATCGGAATGAAAAGGATGCCTGGTAAGTTGACAAACGCGGAAGCTTCAAAATGATAATAGATAACGGTTAGTGACTAACAATCCTCTTGATACGGCCGTCCAGTAAGAACAAGTCCGACAATTGCGAGCCGATCCAAAAGAAAACAATATTTTGTACAGTAAACAGTCTACCAGCTCATGGAGGTTGACGTTTTTCGCGATCGAACAGGTCGACCATTGACAACGAAGTGCTTTATACACATTTGTTAAAAACGTAATTTGGTTTGACACTTACAAGCATCTAGTTATCTTAAGTCGACTAGATTGGATGGATGAGATGTAACCTGAACGCAAAAACTAGATTGGTCGGTCACGCCACTTTTTCTACGTCAGCCACATAAGCGAAGTGTCAACTTAGTACTCAGTCACGAATTTCTTGACTAGATTCGTCGGCTACCCCTCCATAAACGTCAACTGAAACAGCTGCTCACATGACCGGTTTCGAGCAATCAAAACCGATATACATCTAGTGAGAGAGCTGTCAGACTTACTAAACTAGATACTTGACCGTCCCCGCTGTCTATCATAGTAGGTACTCTGTTTTTAGCGACATTTATTTAAGGTGAGCAGGGGTAAAAGACTCCTGAATAGAGGTAAATTCCTTAAAAAATCTTCAATTTGTGGGTTCCAAAATGGCGGCTTGAGGACTCAACCCAACTGTCAATTATCTATGGTTGCATTAATTATGGAACGCTACCGAAATGCTTGATATTCCAATATGGAAGATAGTTGACTGCACTACAGGATTTCTATTAGACGCAACTAGGGCCATCTAGCTTCCATCCAGCGCAATCAATAGAGCGATAAAATTGTCCAGCGACTTGCAAACATCGAATTGATTGATGATCATAAGCAGTTATTTTGTATTTCAGAAGGAAACAGCTTTTTCTCAAACCAAATGGTTATTCACAAGAAAGTACTAGAAATTTCGTTAAGTGACCTATTTTCCGCCTATTTAACAGCCAATTCTAATAAAGGCATTGCAAATCAGACGCTAAAAGTTGCGCGATACTTTAATCATGTTTAGTGCCCAGGCTAGGTTTAACGAACTAGCAATGGCGACATTTTCCATAATAAAACTACCCATTGTGACCTACATTTCGTTAAAAGGTTAAAAATGATAATTAGTAAGGTCCGCAAAATGACACAGACGGACATTCACAGTAAATTATACGTTAAACATGTGATTCTCCAAAATCTCCCAAAAACCCATTCCCTGATGCGTATTCGAAAAAGTAGCAAAACTTTTTGAAAAAAAACTACGCACAAAGTACCCAAAGTGGTACTCCAACTTATTATTTATCTTGGCAACCAAAAGGACACCAATTTGTGTGTTTAATCGATGTCGCCGTGGACTTGGTTCGACGCCAGTGTAAACATCTTTTGACACAGAAAAACCCTTACAAATCGATTCCCAAACAATGTTATAACATTGAAAACTCCTCCGAAAATAGGTCCTAGCCTTGAGGGTTACTTCCTGGTCAGTTGCAAAAAATCTCCCCTTAACACAATTCCACAATGGGAAACACCGAAAGTAACGTAACCAGTGGTGTCAAGAAACAAGCTGGAACTCCTACACAACCTCTGTACAAATTCTTAAACCTCAAAGGAGGTGGACTTTTCGTTGATATGATGAAACGTGCCTGCCAGAGTAAGCAATTCGCTGAGATTGACCACGCGATTAAGACCAAAATCGAGCCCTTCCTCTACAACAAGGGTGCTGGAAAGTACATTCCTATATCCAAGATAGTACTGCTCCGTAATAAGGAGCGCCCGAGGTACAAGCAACTGCCCGAGATCCGAGCGCTGGAAAATCCCGATGAGGACTTCAATATTGACGACTACCTTCCGAATGTATCCGAGGCTGAATATGTGGCCAATCCGAGTGCCTATCGCTTGGTGTGTTGGAATTTGAATGTAAGCCACCGCAGGTAAGCAAGATGCGTTTATGAACGAGAGTCTTACACATCGTTTCAGGATCGCGGCGCTGTCGGAGAGACCATTCTTCATTTGTGCCTGCTTAATGCGGGCACCCTGTACGCGGACCTGGCTAAGAGGCTCTTGCGATTCTATCCGAAACTGATTTTGGATATTTATGCCTCCGATGAGTACTATGGAGAGTCGGTGCTGCACATCGCCATTGTGAATGAGGACCCGGCAATGGTGAAGTTTCTTCTCGACGCTGGTGCCGATGTGCAAGAGAGGTGGGGTTCTACGTTTCATATATCTTTTCCCTAAACAATGACGTTACAGATGCTGTGGAAATTTCATGAGTGCCGAGGATCAGAAGGCATCCCGATTCGACTCTCCCGACCACGAGTACGTTGGAGTCAGTCCGTTGAGCAACTACGAGGGTTACGTCTACTGGGGCGAGTATCCGCTGAGTTTTGCAGCCTGCCTTGGTCAGGAGGATTGCTTTAGACTGGTCTTAGCTCGAGGCGCAGACCCAGACTTGCAGGACACCAATGGCAATACAATCCTTCATATGCTTGTGGTTTACGAGAAGATTGATATGTTCGACGTTGGCTATGAGGTCGGCGGGAGTCTTCACGTGCGGAACACCCAGAACATGACACCGCTGACACTCGCTGCCAAATTGGGTAGGGTCGACATGTTCTTTCATATTATGAGCATTGAACGAGAAATCTATTGGCAGCTGGGCAGCATAACGTGTGCAGCCTATCCCCTGTCGAAGGTCGACACAATAGACCGGGAGACTGGAAACATTAACCAGGATTCGGCGCTCAATTTGGTCGTCTTTGGGGTTAGACTTGTTTCTAATTTCTTAATACTGAGTGACATTGGTTTGTTTTAGGATAAATATGAACATTTGGAGCTCCTGGACGGAGTTCTGATAGACCTGCTCAAGACCAAGTGGAATACGTTCGTCAAGTCACGGTTTTATAAACAGTTCTACCTCTTTTCGTTTTACTTCATGTTCTCTCTGGTGAGCTACACTCTTCGGCCGGGACCACCAACTGAAGAGGACGACGACGATGATGACAACAGCAAAGGAGTCCACGGTAATGCAACAGAGGGTGCGACTGCAGGGAGAACCGCCTCAAGGCACAACTACAGTAGTGACATGCACAGCGATAAGTACGAAGTAGGGAAAACCCAGTTTGTCCGCGATTATGGTAGGATTTGCTACTCCTCGCTGTAACCCTACTGAGACTCTTTGTCTCGTTTACAGATCCATATTGGCTGAATCTGACGGAATACTTTGAACTTGAGGAGGAAGACACTGGCCCGTCGTGGTGGACAGCGTACGAGGAGTGCCCATTAATGCACTTGGAAACCACAAAAGCTAAGGTAGGCCTTTGATTTTTTTCCGCATCAGCTCTAACCAATGAAACCTCTGCAACCAGATTCGCATTGTTGCCGAAATTGTAATATTATTTGGGTCAATACTCTACCTCCTGTCGGCGTTTCGGGAGTCGAGGTTCTTAGGCTACAAGATGTTCGTTGAGAATTTGGTAAGTGCTTACTTGTCGCTGACATATCGATTCACTGGACTAATTTTGTTTTCAGATGACAGCACCTTCACGAGTTATGTTCCTCTTCTCGTGCTGTTTGATGATGACAATTCCATGGCTGCGACTGTCATGCCTCACCGAAATCGACGATCATGTGGCGGTAGTCATAATGCTGACAACTGCTCCGTATTTTCTATTCTTTTGCCGGTGAGTGACAGCTGTCATAGTAGATGGCGTTGGTATCAGCGCAGCTTTCAGTGCCACTGACAAAAAGAAATGCAACTGCGCATAGTTTAGTTTGCAATATTTTCTGCGTTCCTTCGGCTTCTAGATGCGTTACGTCAAATAAATGTGAACCTCTATACACAAAGAATTGACATCTAAGCATTTATGCCAGAGGTTCTACCATTTACGCTAGATGTCAGTTTTTTTTTTAGATGGATTTGATGTGAGTTTGACGTCCCGATAGCCATCTAGCGGTCAATGGAATGTGGACACCAATTAAACAATTATTGATAGTTCGTTGCTATATTGTCTTTCGGCAGTAATGCCAAGTATGCTGTTCTAGGAAAGCTAAAATTAGGCGCCTCTCTAATGCTTCTCTCCACCGCTTCGCTTAATGTTCGCTTAATTTTGACAGTCAAGTCAAAAACCTCTTCCAAGTACTTCTCGTTAAAATATTCCATTTCTAAAATAAATTAAATTAACAACAACGAATTTTTTTGTGTTGAACTTACCATTCTCCATACTGTTTTTTTGCTTTCGTTTGAAATACCGATATTTTCCCTGATCTGTCAAAATTTAGCTGTGGAAAAATGTATTTTGCGTTAATAAGCCTACTCAAATTATGTAGAAATTTTTCGTACATCGGCTAACAAATTTAGCTTGAACTGCGGACTGCTTTGCTTAATTTTATCTTTGGAGACATTTTTTTATGGGGGCTTAATTTAAGCGCGAGCAGCATATTATGCTTAAGCTGTTTCAGTAAAAATCATGAGAGCTTAAAGCTTGTTCAAAAATGTGTTACTATCCTATTATGGCCACGACCTATTGAATCGAACCTTGTGTCTTTGCTAACATCCCTACCCCTTGCAGTGGCTTCAAGACCGTTGGACCATTCGTCGTGATGATCTACCGCATGGTGATGGGAGATCTCTTGCGTTTCGTTTCCATTTACCTAGTTTTTGTGATGGGCTTCTCTCAAGCCTACTACATAGTGTTTCTGACGTTTGACAATCCCGCAACTCCGGACGATATTGATGACACCCAATCGAATCCGATGCCATCGCCAATGGAATCGATTGTGGCCATGTTTCTAATGTCACTCACCAATTTCGGTGATTACTACGGTGCCATGGCGTCCACTCAACACGAAGTCGAAGCAAAGATACTCTTCGTCCTATTTATGGTGATTGTCGGTGTGCTCCTGGTGAATATGTTGATCGCTATGATGGGTAACACATATCAAAAGATCGCTGAAACTCGCAACGAATGGCAGCGCCAGTGGGCGCGGATCGTCTTAGTCGTTGAGAGAAGTGTGGCACCAGCGGAGAGGCTTAAGAACTTTATGAACTACAGTCAGCCAATGTCGGACGGAAGGCGGGCGCTAGTGTTGCGATTAAATATGAATGTATGTTTTATTTTGAGGATGTGGTTTCATTAGAAGATGATGTGTTTTTTTTTTCATTTTTTTTTGCAGGAAGACGCCAAGGAGGAAATGAAAGAGGTTCAAGAAATGAAAAGGATACACGAACGATTCTCAAAGAAACGTCAAATGGAACGGCAAGCCAGAGAGGAGAAAAAGAGAAAAGCATACGAGGATTTTTTTGGTCCTCCAAAGCAGGAGGATGACTTCTAGGACTAGGAAATTGCCATGTAGAGATATTAAATGCTGCGCATTTTTTTTTAATAATAGAAATGTTGTTTTTCTTAAGGTAAATTTTTTCATTCGTTTGCATGTAAAGGTAGAGGCTTCCTGCAAATATCATGGATAACGAATCGCTCTATCTGATACCGGAATAGGAGCGACGATTTACACGCCTTTCACTGCCATAAAAGGTTCGTTCGTGTACTTTCAGCATAGAAAACTGAAAAACGTCAAATATCAAAAATCGGGAGAGAAATCTGTCGGTTTTTTTACAAAAAGTTTAAAAAATGTCATTTTCACATTATTGTAAAATGCAGCATCTAGAAAATAAGTTGAAATTGAATTTTTTATAAGCTAAATACCTATTAAACTTACCATTTTGAATGCGCTGATATGTTCTAGGGAAATATTCGATTACAACTTCTTCCTCCGATATCGTTGTAGACGAAAATAAATAGAGTTTTACTTGTCAAACTTTTGAGCTGGAACTTAGTTGTCAGTTTTCATTTTTCATTTTTCAGTAAATCGAAATTCGGCGAGTAGAAAATTACGAAAAAATTAAAAGAGGGGAAATGGATTTCTCTCTCATTTTTTTAAAATTTGCTCAGTATATGGTAGCATTCGCAGTTTCTTAGCAAATTTTTAATAATTTTACGTTTGCAAAAAAGTACCCGAACGAACCTAAATATTCGTCTTGATTTACATCACCTGCCTGACAAAAGTATTCAATTTTAGTCCTCAGCAACGCCTGTGACTCTACTACACTATTTTGGAACTTGTTTCTTTTTTTCCTATCACTGTTCACATTCCCGATCAGCTGTCAGTTTTGGATCTTTATTCGCGAATTGTTGAAGAGCAAGATCAAGTGAAGTTGCTGGTAGTTCATTCACTTATATATATGGAACTATTGGGCAAACGTCATCGCGAAAAGCATTTGCGTTGAAACGTCAAAATGGTTGGAAAATTAAAAAACTTAACGACGAAAAATGCTTGTGTTTATGGCGGGTTCTAAAAAAAATACTAACTTGGCGTCAGCATCAACTGTGTTGTTGGATGGACAGGGCACTATAAAGAGGCAGTACCAAACCGAATCTACTACAGCAGAATGACACCAATTTCGAATAACTTCCACACTAAGAAACTTACCAAACTGCATATAAGTTAAGCCACAAAATAAAACACGCAGTTGTCAAACGATATTTATATAAAGTATATTATAATATTTATAATTAAATTTTCTTCATTATTTATTTTAACAGTAATAGTTTGTTTTCTTTTTTATATTTCTAACAAATAATTAAGTAAAATTACATGAGTTTTTGCGTATTTGTATTTTTTGTTTAGTTTTATTGCTTTTACTAAATAAATCTAGTTAAGAAAAATAAAACAGCAACTACTTTCGATTATAATTTCTTGTAATTTGTTTACTGTTGCAGAGGCACTGTTTTGTTTTGTTTTTAGCGAAGTAGTAGTTTAGTTTTTATTTAACATTTTGCAAGAAGTTTTACAGTGCAAACTTTTGATTGCTGTTATAATATCAGGTGTTTCAATAGCTATTTGTATCCATTATTAAATATTGTTTTTTTTTTTCTGAAATTCCCTCAAAACCTATAGTGGAAGTTCTTTTCAAAAAAAAAAACTGCTTGCACAATCTATTTATCTGTTTTTATTTATTAAGACTAGTTGTAGCTTACTTTAGTTATTTTTTTTTAGTCAATTGTGTACAAAATGTTCGTATTTCAATCAAAGGGAAACGAACTGGGAAAGAATGTCAGATTTCTTTTTAGGAAATTTGAATGCAATTGAAAATTTCTGTTAGTTGTTTATAGTATATCTATTTGATTTGATTTGCATTTAAACATTTTAGCTCAGCTGTGACATTTGTGGATTGATTGTGAATTTTTGTTGGCAGGGTGTACATTTTTTTTTGACAGTAAAATTGGATATTCAGAAACTTTAGTTTAACAATTTTTGACAGATGAAGAATGGTTTACAATGCGGACTTTGGGAAGTACCCAACTATTTATAAAATGCCACAAGTTTATACATTTTCTTTTTCTTTTTGGTTAACGGAAGTATAAGTTTGGCATTTACAAGATGAATAGGAATAATATGGTTTATGGATTTGCAGAACTTCCCTCAACCTTTGTGGGATTATGTGGGCTTAAGACATTATCTACTGTAATTGAAATGAGACACTAAACGTGTAATGATCACGAAATGCATTTTCAATTCCATCAATTCCAAAATGGAATCCAAATTTTAAAAACCGTGCGGTGGAACAAAACGATAAGGAAACAGTTGAACTGAAATTTATGACAAATTGTAACAAAATGAATGAAAATGAAAACAATTGCATCTTTATTTCAATTGAATTTTACACAACTTTTTTACAAATAACGGTAGTTTTCTTTTTGTGATTTTGCTTATGATTGGAAAATGAACTACTAAACGATGTAAATTTTCTGTGTCATCATTCGGACTTCCCCTCAGCGACGACGGTGTCACCCTTAGCCGATGATCCGGAGCCGGATTTTTTGACAACTGTAGTAGCTTCGGAACTGGTTTCCTTGGCGGGACTTGCCTCTTTAGTCTGGCCATTCGCTTCAGTGGCGGGCACATTTTCAGAGCTTGTACCCGTTTTCAGAGACTCTGGTGGTGGCAACGGAATTGGTTCCTGTACCTTTGAGACGTCAATTGGTTGTGGCTCTCCGTCGTCGGCTTGTTCGCCGGCCGCGTCGCTTGCGTCTCCAATCACAGCTTCTTGTTGTTGTTGTGCAGTCTTTGCGTTTTCTTCAGCCTTTGCCTCCAGAACGTTTATCGAGGCTTGAATACATTTGATGGCCTCCTTGCGTGCCAGACGAATACTCTCCTTGCCCTGTGTATCGATGGTGTCCAACTTGAGGAGATTACGGGTCAGCATCTCGTCGAGGTAGGCGTACTCCTTATCCCGACGTGCGCCGCCGAACTTTTCGACCTGAGTCATCAGATTGAGAACGTCCCGCTGGATGTCTTGAATCTTATTTATGCTATCCATGGTGTGCGGTGTTGCGGGCGGTGGACCTTGTGCTTGCTGTTCAGTCGGCTGCTGCTGAGTATTGATGGGTGTTGGACGGTTTTGCTGATTCTGGCCCGGTTGCTGTTGCTGTTGTGGCTGGGAGGCCTTTGCCTGGGCGTAGGCCTGAGTTGGTTGGGCTTCAGTTTGCGGTATCTCTTTGTGATTGATCAGTGGTTCGGATCGACCCTCAACGAATATCGGAATCGTACGGATGTAGCTGCCTCCTGGAGTTTGAGGTGTAGGCGGCTGTTGCTGTTGTGGATGCGACTGATTCTGTGGGGGGTAGTAGACCTTCTGGAACTGAGGTGGCTGTTGATTTGGCGGATATTGCCTCTGTTGCTGAGCTGGTGGTGGAGTGTTTCGCTGTGTTCCGGTACCCTGCGAGTGATAGACTGGCTGCTGCTGTTGAATTGGAATTTCGTGTGGGTAATTCTGTTCTTCCTGCTGATGTGGTGGAGCTGAATGAGATCGAGAATGTAGCTCACCCTCGGCAGGAGCACTCACACCCATATCGACTGTATTTCTCAAGCCATGCTGATTCAAGTTGTCCACATTGAGGTGTCCGTCCACTTCACTGCGATTGTTGGCTGAAGGATCTTCTGTCTGAATAGCTGCATCACATACGGTTCGCATCTGTACCGGAGGCGACTGGGGCACCGCACTAGCCTGTGGTGGGGTTGTTCCTGGCTGCGCATACGTCTGATAGTATTGCGGTTGCTGAGTGTGAAGACGTGGAGATTCTGGAGCAGCCTGTGCAGCACCACTACCACTGCCGCCACGTCGAATGCCAAAGCTCTCGGGTATGAACTGCCTGAACTCTGGCGGCAAGCGTTCGAAGAAATCGTCGCGTTGAATGCCATCGCCAGCCGTTGGAATACCACCGCCTTGAGCGCCGGCACGCCTTCGACCTAACGAACCGAATTGTGGAAAATCTGCATCATCATCATCATAATAAGAAGGGGAAACTGAATGTAATGGATTTTTATTGCCACTACGCTTACGTGATCCAAATGTGCCGAACGGGTCTCGCATGCGGCCCAGGTGTGAGCGCAGACCAGCATCGGAGAACATGTCATCAATGTCCGGGTCGAAGCCAAAGCCCTGCTGAAATGGTACAAACAGAAACAAATGTCAAATTAGGTGTCGCAAGGATGATATGTTTAAATAAATGGATGGACTATTGGTTCAGTTGATTGCAGTTAGGTGAAGTCAAGTTCGCTGACTTTTGGCGGACATGATTTGCAAAGTGAAATTATTTTGAGAATTTGATTGAAGACAATAAAGGGTGTCCCAGACACCTACATTTATACCGCCGAAATGTTCTAGGACGTTTTTAAGTTGTCACTTTGTGTGGCTAAAAAATGGATTCTTTCCCCGATAAAATACAATCTGCCGCATATTCCCCAAGAGTTGTCAGTATCCATCTCTTCGACATAATCACAAAGAGTTAGAAAACAATACCAGTCGTCATCACTGCAGAACGAAGAAACCTGAAAAAAGCTGGTCCAAGGAAAAGCAATAAGACTCATGGAATGCATTCCTGTTTAAAAGAAGCCATTAATAATAAGAGGAGTTTTTTTCGAAACCAATAAAACCACAGCGTGCCTTTTCTGAAGGAAAGATTTTCCTTCAATAGAATCGGGCAAACGTCAAACGAGCAAACGTCATCATAAAGACCACTATGAATGGAAAAACCTCTCGAGATAGACTTCATCATCAGGACGAAGCAGACTACCATCTTTCCCAGCAAATAATATCAAAATAAAGTAGATAAATGCCCAATAAAACGATCCACAGTGACTTGCTCAGAATTATCACGGAAGTATACAAGTATTTGTGATGAAGTGTTGTTGGTGTATGTCTTGACTTTTGGTTCGTTTCAACGTTCTCTCACTGAAAGCAGTAATCTTGTCAAAATGAACTATAGATTTCCCCTAGAACTCCGAATTCGGCTGCTCCAAAGTCACTTCTAATTGGGACAAGTTTTTTTTTCTGATTCACTGAATTTTTCAAGTAGACTTCAGTTGATATAATTCCACGCAGGATGTTGTACCTTCTCCTCATTAAAACAGGGAAGTGGTATCACTTATAATGGCCAGGAAGTACCCACTCACTTCCATGTGTATGTAGTCTACTTACTTATAGGCTTAACAAACACACACGCCAGTAGTGGCAGTCCGATTTTCTGTAAACAACAGAGAAACCAGAACAAGTTCATTCACCTCCAACAGTCACCCACCGCCATTTGTATTCCAATCGATGGCGCATTCGAATCAATCGCGCCACTATCGAATGTAAATTTTGTAGTGGTTCCTTCAATAAAAGGAGAAACACTCTATGAGCTATGACACATGAAGCCAACCATAAGACACCCATCAATTCAAACACTTAATCGTTCATTTACCCTCGAACTCAATCGGGCACAGGCTTCCTCTAAATGATGTGCGAAAATATCGAACGAGAGGAGGTGCAGCCAATTTGGAAATGTTTCCAGTCTGACTCTGAATGGGAATCTGTCAAATAATAAATCAAAACATTTCATCACCGCCACCATTATACGTATATTTATGCCAAAGACGAGCTATCGGTGTCGAGACCTCCGCGCTCCGCCTCGAGATCGATCGAGACAGAAGGCAAAAGCTCAATTGAAATCAATTCACTTTCGCTTAATTGTATTCGCGCATTCCGACGGCTCAATTAATTGGAATGCGAATTTATGGCAAGGGGCACCCTTTTATCTCTGTTTTACTGATGGCTGCCACTGATTTTATCCGCCCCATTAGACTGTCTCATAGTGGCAGTGGAGAGAGCACTTTCGTATTTATATATAAAAAAATTGTTTTCCGCATTTTTATGGACGAGAAAAAGATACGCGATTCTGTTTCTAATGGGCGGCAGCAGTAGGTAGATATAATTTCAAAAGTATCGACCTACGTTCGGACGGACATGATATAGAGCAGACAGCCAAATGTACAGAGGCAGGCCGACGCGATATATAGGATAGATCGCCGACCCGGAAACTCAAATAGTTTCGCTCGCTTTTCGCTTCCAAGATCCACAATCGGAGTTTGCTTTTAAAAGTGTGTTACCGCATGTGGGGTGGGCTGGTCCGATATATTAATTAGTGCACGCACGCAATTTTATCAAAGAATTTTGTATAGATATACAGCGTGGTATTTTAATGGAGGAAACAATTAAGTTTATAATTATTATATTTAAATGCAATTGCAGACGATTTATCTGTCCAGTTTTATGGCCAAGACACTAGTGCTTAATAGAAACAAAACTGTATCGCATATGCGTGTTTTTAATTAAATTTTGTTTTGCAGAAAGTTCCCTCTATTAATCATTTTACTAATTAATTTTAACCGACAACCGGTTTTGCAGGGTTTTAGAGATTTGAGAGTTGAGAGTGGCACATGCCGTCCGCGTCGCTGTATGGAATGTATTTTAATTTTTATGCGCGGCATATTTTCAGTTGCCTACGCAGCACAGCCTTTGTGTGTGAAAAATGCTACAAGGAACGTATGTTTGTAATAAATTTGGAATTTCTTTTTTCTTTCGCACGAGATAATTTGTATTTCTCTTGCATTTTTGGAAAAACCCGACTTTTGGCGTGTGGCGTATATGTGTGCATTGTTCGAGTTATGAGAAACTGCGTATTTTTGTTTTCTGGCACGAATTGGGTGCTGCCCGACGGATCTTGGCGTAAATATGGATCACAAGAATTTATTTTAAGTTCGGAGATTTTGTTTATAAAAGTGCAGTCTTTGTTTAAATTTTCTGATTAAGAAAGCTGATACTTTTGGAAAATGGATTTTCATTGGGAGAGGATTAGTTTTTAGGTTGCGGAATTGCTACGCGATACTAATAATCATGTTTAATGTCCAGGACAGATTTTACGAACTCACAATGGCGAAATTTTTCATACAAAATCACCAATAATTGTAACCTACAAAATATTTAGTGTGAAGGTTAAAAATGGTTAGATAGACATTGGCCGGCTTGTGACTTTAAGCGGATTGTGAGAAAGGACAAAAAAAGACAACTGGCCTTGCACTTGTGTAAAACTAAACGGATTGTGCTATTTAAGCCCGTTATGACACTAAATTTTTTCTTCTTTTAAAATGAAACTAGAGCAGTACGAAAAATTAGAACGAAAATTCACGATAGGAGTGAGTGCGTACACACCAACTTTATTAATGTATGAACATAAAAAAAAATGCATTAAAAATGTATTCAAATCACATTTTTCAGCTCCTGGCAGCTTTTTTTTGACATTTCAAGTTTATTTGAAATTAAATTCGATTGAAAATTTGCGGTTGCTTTGCAAACAATTGCTACCCCTTTCGTAATACACTTTTAGTCTCTTTAACACATCGCTGACTTTTCAATTTTTAAAAAATGGGGAAAAAAAGTAATGTCATATGTGCTTAAGCGATGTTCTATTATTCGACTGTAGATAGCTGACTGTGGCCTACAACTCTATAGTTTCCGCCGATGGTCAAGTCGTACTTATTAGAGGCAATAAGACAAACGTGGTATGCATGCTTACTAAAAATGCCGTTAAGCCACTTTTTGAGGAAAATCTTCCTTTAACTCACCGACAAAAGACTGCAGGACTATTTACAAAAGTTACTAATGGACTAGCCTATAAATAGGCAACTATTGTACGAGTACGACATGGGCAATAGAACAAAATTATACAAAATTTATTTTGTTAGAGGTTTGTTTTTCGAGTTGGCAGCACTTTTTTCCAGGCATAGCCAATTTGACAGTTGACAGCAAAGTTGTGCGCAATTTCACCATGCGGTTCGACCTAAGACAGAGAGCCACAACTGCTCTGAAAACTAGTCGAAAATGTGACCTCTAAACAAAGGCAGTCTATAGGAACAAACCAACAGATGGCGTACCTCAAGGGTCCGTACAAGGTCCACCACTTTGGAACCCGATGTACTATAATCTCAAAAACTTCCAACTAGGATTATTATAAATAATTGGGTGCGCCATACACTACAGCCTTTAATAAAAATTAATATGTTTGCTCCCAATTTAAAAGACGCGACAGGACAATTCCAAAAATTAAATTACAACTTCCTTAATGCCACACAAAAACAAAACCCCATAGTCTAATTGATTAGGTGCAGTATCATCACCCAGAGATCTAAGAAAATTATTCAAAAATGCAAATTCAGAGCTATCAGCGTTGTTGGCAAATATCTTTTCAATTGGCCATAGCTAAACTGTCTGCGAGTGGATATTCATATACCCCCAAATGTTTGCTCATTCATTGGAATTGGAATTGGAACGTGATCAAAAATTTCTCGGAAAAGAAATAAAAATAAGAAAAAACTAAGAATAGACCAACGCCACTGTCTAATACACCCACACAAAGATACACATTGCAATCAAATGAGTTATTCTACTCATTACAATACGACACACTCGCGTGTAGGTGTCGTTGCTTGCATCTTGTTATATGTTTGATAATATTTACTTGGGTTTTTTCAAAAGCAAGAACAAATAGGCACACCACACGTTCGATGAACTGAATAAACATATCAATCGGAAGGAAGTTCGCCTTGTGTGCGGGGCGGAGGCATTTCAACTGACGGATCAATACCTAGCTACATCGAATTGTATAATCGGTGAATGTGCTCATTACTAAAAGAGAATTGCAACCCGAATAGGTCAGTGCTGATGCTAAAAGAAATATTTGCTTGTCAAAATCAAAATCAAAATAGTGAGTTCTTTCCATCTGTAGGAAATGCACCTTAAAACTGCATTCCTAACCTCTTTTCTTCTTCAACAAATGTCAGTTGATTAATATTGACTGACAGAACGAATTTACTTTTGCAGGGCATTCGTTTCCTAAAAATCGCGAATGATATTTCGTATTCAGTTTCTCTCACACTTTTTCCAATGCTGTTAGGTTTACGAAAGACAATTCACTTTCTTAACTTTTACCCGGTGACAGCTTAATTGTTGTTATTTAAATTTCGGTCTCCCACTTAATTAGTTACATTCGCAAGAATTAGTAAGATTTTCTCCGCTGACATTGAAGAAACAATTCAAATTCGATATCCTTGTCTTTGGTTTTAAAACAATTGACTAAGTTAAGACTTATGTATATATTATAATGTTGCTAATCAGGAATGCTAATTTGTGAAGAAAAAAGCAAAAGTTTGTCTCAAATTTTGCAAATTAACATTCGCAAATGTTTTATATAAAACATCCAAATTTTGTTGTTTCTGCTGTTTGGCTTTGTTTACGTAGTCTTGTGATTAGAAAGCACTTATGATGTTCTGCTAGGTGAAAACGTGTATCTAATCGACTTTAACAACTGCTATGAAAAATAATATTTGTTTTATTTTCTTATACAGGTATTTTGTCACAAACAAGTTCTTGACTTTTATACGTGTTGTTGGTGTTGGCATTTCGATTATCTGTTATGCAATAAATTATACAGTAACTGCCGCATTAATAATATGTTGCAACTGGCATGGGTGTTGGATAAGTACGAAGAAAAAAAGTGGAAAAGTAATATGTTATTTACTAGGGTGTTGTTTGCAAAATGCATTCATAACTACATTTTAAAGTCCTCAGAACCGTTTTTAGTGTTCACTTAAAATGTAATTAAATCATTACATATGAAGATAATGTCTGTAAAGAACTCCACCATTAAATTTTAACTATGGACTATATAAAGCATGCATTCTCCATGATATTTATTTATGTGTACTCTGTCACATTGCTCTGAGGTTTACTTAAACTTTTACGAATTTTAACTCAGTTGGAATTGACTTGGATTGTGTTTAGTTTCTTTTTATTTTAATAATACAACTAGGTATTTAATTAAATAATGCATTAGAAAATTAAATCCCACGTAGCAGACTTATCACTTCCTTTGCATTATATAAGTAAAAGGGGTTCCCATTGAATATTTTTAGAAGGTCAAAAAGTTATCTCAAAAAGGATACTTTAGTCTAAAATAAAAAAATTAACATCGAACAATATAATAGAAGCGGCAGAAGTCCCTTACACCAATTTTATTCAAACTTCGTACGAGAATATGCATTTTTTTTTTTGTTTTATTTCACAATCATAGGGTAAGTTTCGTGCAACCCAGTCGTGCACAAATTAAATGCAACATGAACGTCGATACATTTAATTTACAAATTGAAACAGACATTAAGCGATTTTTGAACTTTGGCTATTTAAGTTTTCCTATTGAATGGGGCAGCAGAAACACGATCAGTGGCAGCTCATACGCCATCTTACTCTGACTGTCATATTTGACAGGCGAAAACAATTTTGCAGAAAGATCATGATGATCACAAAATATGAGAGTCAAATTTACGAAGGAATATTTAAAATTTCACAGTAAAAATATACCGCTGTAAAGCATATTGCGATTAGTTTTTGTATAACTCGAAGAATTTTCGTTTAATTGCATAAACTTCTTCTATGTTTTTGTAATTTGTTTTTTCTCGTAGATTTTGTTCTACCAGCTATCGTCAACCATTCGCGGCGACGTCAACCATTTCACATTTATACATGTTTCGTCAAATATTCTTAAATGAACTGGCCGAAGAACGAGATTATCTTCCAGGGAACTAGAAGCGAATGAAATGCGAATCGTCTGCTTGGGTGGGTGTCTTCATATTTTAAATCCCCTCTTTAACGCCTTTTTCCCTTATGCAAGAAAACGCATTTTTTTCAGTACACATTTGCGAATGCCGATTTTTTAACGAGATTTGCACTCACTTTCACTAACACCAAACAATTTGACATTATTTGTGAAGCTTTGAAGTTTGCTAATTTTCACATTTATAGACGATGAGTCTGTCGAATATAGGAAAATATTTACTGTTGATGGACCAAAATTTTAGAATTCGATGTTTAACAAATTTAACAAAACAAATATTTTTTATGAATTATTTAAATTAATTTAAAACAAAGCAGAAGACTAAAATTTTCGGTTTTTGAGTTGTGACATTCAACGGGTTAAAAAAAAGCAAACAGGTAATTTTTTTTTCCCTCTGTTTTTGACAGTTCGTAGCCCTGGTTATGCCAAGTCTCGCTTCGGTCTTTCGGAGTTGATCGTGCTGCCAGGTTTGTCAATTTATACTTTTGGCCGCTGCAAGTTAAATGAATAAACTTCTACAAACACAAATTTAAGAATAGCTGTCTTTTAAATCACACATAAACTCTAATGCAAAAAAAAAATCTGATTTTATGTTCCATTTGGAATTTGGAAGCAAAAAACTCAGAAATACAATTCAACAACATTGACCAGTTCGATTCACTTTCGGACATCCCTGCAAATAAACTGTTCGAACAAGTGGCAGGTTTCGTGTCGTTTTTGTTTTATCGGCTGCAGTTTTTTTGCTGTCAAAGTCAATGTTGGAAAAAATGTATTTGCGAACAAATTTAATATTAACAATTAGAGTGTGTACTCTGCTCAACCGAATTGGTTTATATTGGAAACAAAAGAGTCAATTGCCATGTACAAAAATGTAAGTGACAGCAACCAGTTATTTCAGTTTTACTTCATTACCGGAATGCAAATGTTTTCAGATTATGTAAATATTTTCAGCAACGAGGTGAAGAACTGACTGCTGAATGTGGATCGAACAGTAGAAGCGAGTTATTCGAATTTTTTAAGACTCGCCAACTTAGGGACTATTCTTATGACAGCGAATTGCAAACTGCGAACAAGCGAATATTCGTCTAGTTTTTGACATTTCATTCACATGAAAAGTATTTTTAGTCGAAGATACCCGCGATTCAGTTTCATTTTTAAAAGCTAAGTTCGAACGAATTTTTGGTTCATTCGGTTTGTGGATCGCGACTGTATTGTGTGGATTGTGAATAAAGTGTGACAGTTCCCGACAAAAATGTTCAATTCGCACTATTTAAATCAATTTAGGCTGAGCTTTTTCTTTAGGTTAGATATTCGATTTATTAAATATACCTAAGGTTTTTGTGTAAGAATAAATAGCAATTTTCAATTCAGTTAAATTGATTTGTTCGCAATTCGCTCTCATGTGAATACTCCTTTACTCGAATAGTGGAACAGGTCTAATTATGTTCGAAAATCAATGACGCAATGGGATTTATCGCTTATATTTTTGTTGATTCATGTAATTATTTCTGGACGACATCAAAATTGTCCTCATCACTGAAGACATTTTTCCTCGAAAAATTATCATAATCTATTTGCTCAGTTTGTTGGATGGTTGTGCTAATTGGATTACCAAGTCGGATGTCCAAATTATTACGAATCTTAATAAACTGTCATTGAATTTGGCTGTTAACAGAAATGGAAGTGGTCACATAATCATAATGCATGATCGTTGCCGAATTATTCATACTATACACGAAGTAACCACTCCATTCCAAAGGTCAATCTATTTAGTTGCCCATAAATCATTTACTAAAATCCCTGGATAATTACGAATTTAGATTGCAATTTCAATAACATATTTCATAAAAATTGGAACACGTTTGTTCGGAAAAATGTATAATGCCCTAATCTCTTGTTAAAAGTCCATAGACCTTTGATATATTGATTTTAAGTTCGATCGCTAGTGAGTCATGGGATGTATGACTTTAGACAAAGGGTCTGACATTAAGCAATGCAATCGATGACAGGGTTCGACAATTTTGACACTAATCAAAAAAGTGTAGGCAAAGAGCTTAATAAAGAGTCATATAAAAAAGACTTATCTATACATTAGCTGATAATATTTCAACTTCTTATCAAAATCTAAATGAAAAGAAATAAATTAATTTATGAAGGCAACAGCTATCACCTCAAATAAAGAAACGTATCTTATACGGTGATTTGATAAAATGTCTTTCTTTAGCATTATAAGGCGTATTTGTTTTGCTTTTGATCAAGGTTTCTAGAAAATGTTCAAGTGCCCAGGTGGTTTGAATAGGGGTTTTGCATATTCAGCGGTATCTTTGTCTGATCGTGGAAATTCGTGAATAGGGGTTAGTTTTTGTTAAACTTACGGGTTACCTAGAACAGTGATCATGCACTTGACAGAAGACTGATTTAAAATGAATTCGCCCATCACCCTAAAGTTGTGTTGACAACTAAAAATAGCTTTCTACTACCGAAATATCGATTGGGATTTAAAAGGAATAGACACAGAAAAATATGGCAACAATCACCAGAAGAACGAAAACATTAAGCTAAACTTCAAATCAATTTAGTTAGACCTCGTTAAGTTCCGAGGAACACGCAAGTTTCTTGCGCATATTTTATCATTTCTCTGTCGTGTGTTGTTTTTTTTATGGACCTGAATGCCATAAAATTAATTGACATTATGTCGCTTTTCTTGCTTAAGAGAAATTCATCGGAGATAGGCCTGCATGAATTAGTGCAAAGACTTGAGGCTAATATTCGCTAAATGCCTTTCTTTAATATGGAAAGTGATTTTAAAAATGTTCATAGACAACTTATCGAGACTTTGTGTGCGAGCTATGTGTACAGAAAGGTTTCTTGGTACACGAGTCTTGTCTTCAGTCTTTTTTAAACCAAATCGGTTAACAGAGACTGTTTGAACCTCCTCTAAGGACATCAGCTCCAGTTTTGTCAAAACTCAACAGTGAAAGAATCAAGTTGCATGCATATAAACAGAAGATGCGGTTGTACTTGTATCGGAAAATGTTGCCTGAAAAGTTTGGTGAAGCTTATGGCTATTTGTCTAATCTTACAGTCTTCAGACTTCCCTATCTTAATAATACAGATGCTAGGTAGGTTTTATTCTGGAGTCTAGATCCACACCCCAAAATTTAGACTGGAAGTTAAATATCGAACAAGGGGTGCCAAAAAGGGCAGTAGCTCAGTGGCAGTACTGAGCAAAAGGTCTTAGGTTCAATCCCTGAAAACGCACAAATTATGTCGGGAGAATTTCTAATTCTCCCCACTGTACTTCCTCTGGCACTCATTCCGTAACTTTTCAAACGATTATCGTCGAAACGGTAGACCTCCAAAACTAGCAACTTAGTGCTAAAATTACAGGTTTAAGAGCTTAATCCAATTCATTTTCTACAAATATAATCAAGGCTGACGTTTGTCAAAAAAATTCGAGTAGAATATGGCTTATTTTGGTGATCAAAAACGATATCGTTTAGACGATGATATACGGAATCTGCTTCCAGCTTGTAAACTTCAAATTAAAATCCTATCTGATCTGTGAGCTTATTTTCTTAACTAAGCACAAACTTTTTTAATTTCACAGCTGATTTAAATGTCAAACGAAGCCCAGTTGGTTTTCAGTGTAAGCGACGAGATTTTGAAAGGCTTTTGGCGAAAACTTCCTTTTTGACACCCTACCAAAAACAAGGAATAAAAACTTTAATTTTTATTGTCTTTAGTGAGTGGAGATCAGGTACTTTTGTTTTAAATTATTTGCTTTTTTAAAATAATGAAACTTTTCCCAGCTTCTTGCTGGGTAGTTTTTATTATTTTTGTACATTAGACAAAGAACGTTCATGTGTCTAGTTTAGTAAGTCTGACAGCTGTCTGACTAGATGTATCTCGGTTTTGATTGGCTGAAATCGGTCGTATGAGCAGCTGTTTCAGTTGACGTTTATGAAGGGGTAGCCGACGAAACTAGTCAAGAAATTCGTGACTGAGTACTAAGTTGACAGTTGGCATATGTGGCTGACGTACAAAAAGTGACGTTCCCGACCAATCTAGTTTTCGCGTTCAGGTCACATCTCATCCAGACCAATCTAGTCGACTTCAGTTAACTAGATGCCCATTGTTGTTCTAAAAAAAGATATTTCCCTTTGGAAATGTCACTATAAGTGACAGATAAAATACTACCGTACTCCTACTCTTGGATCCATCTTACCATCTGTGGTCAGTTAGGGTTAGAACTTTTATTACACGAAACTGATTCGCTAAAACTTTACCGAATTCAAAGAATCTTCTATTGAGCTTTAAGAGCTATCCTATCTTTAGTAAACTTCTCCTAAAAGATATGGGCCAGCCTCCCCTCATAATTCAAAGAGGAATTTTTCAGCAAATACTGTCGCTGCCCACTTACCTCCCACCAAACCTCACATTAAACACCAAATCCTATTATTAACCTCTCAAATGTCTGCATAAGCTCTATTGTAAATAAATAATCAACATGAATCACCTTCCCCAGAATAGGTAGATACGTAACGAACGCATATGTCGATAAAAAAAGGAAGTATCCATCACACAAATCCCTGCAAAGGCAATTAACTGAATTGCATTGCTCGAACAGGAAAAAAAAAAACAACCCAAAACAACACACGTAGGTACCTCCACATTAATTGTTTTGTTGTTCTTCGAGGTCAGATGAATTTCAGTTGCTCTGTAAAAAAAATCAATCAGAAGCACCCGCAAAAAAGTATCTCTCGAAGAGACTGTGCCCATTTACCCTAAACTCACCAACACTCTCTACCCCGTTCTAACACTAATCTAATTTCAGTCACCACCACTACTGCCACTTTTGTTTGAACACTGTGTTAGTCATCTCTCGGAGAGCGTACAGTTTGAGAGCCACTGTACCGAAGCAATTGGAAAATTCGATTGGTAAAATGGGGAAAACATTCTAGAAGACCACGAAGGACGAAGTGGGCGGGGGGTGAAAAAGTGAAGATGCACGAGCCATGAGTCAACGAACATTTTCGAACGCAAATATGACGTCTTTATCGACTCTTCTGACATCTGTGGCAAATGTCCGATTTTCTTACCTGAAAGTGTGGTGAGCTAAACTGCTGCTGCCTACCGCCACCGCCACCGCCACCGCCACTTGGTGATCCGTATCCCTGCTGTGGATGATGATGTCCCTGGGGCATATCCATACCAGCTGTTGCTGATGCAAACTGATGATTTGTCGGCATCTGCTGTGTGTTGCTGTTCATGCCGTTTGAATTTGGTACACCCTGTGCCGAGTTTGTTGTTGTTGTTGCATTCGAATTTGGCATTTTATGACCGCCTATCCAACTGCCGTTGTCGTTCAAAGTTACAAACACTGGGATATCACAGATTTTTTACTTTTTTTTTATTCCCACTTGTTCTATTTATTTTTTATCAAATTTTTTTCTAGCTATAAATAGAAATATCTCTCCCTGACTCACGGCAAACAAAAAAAAAACACCCACAATCTCAGGGGATATTAATTCCAAAAACGAATTTGATTTTTCAAATTGTGTCACAATTTACCAAAAATGAGAAGAAAACCAAAACTGCACACCAGATATTGTATAACACTTTTAAGATTCACCGTATATTGCACTTTGAATTTTACTTAGCCGAACAACACACTAAACACAGTAAAATCAATAAATTAAAAAAATAAATAAATAAATATAGGGGGGTGTGCAATTTGTGTTATTTTTTTTTTTTTTTTGATTTTGTATTTTATCGCGCGAGATACGTCACCCCTTATCTTAGGTGCTGGAAATAACTATGTGTATTGTTTAAATAAATTTATCCACACGGCGTAGTCCCGTTCGCCTCATTAACAATATATCGCTTCAAGAGTTGAACTAAAACTGTGCTCCGATCACTGGCCGACGTTAAATCAACTTTTTTGTAGTATTCGTCTCGTCGTCTTTTCTTACTTTATCGGTGTGTTGTTGCTTCCATCTGCGAATTGAAATCGGGGTAAGGAAAACGAAATAACACATGAAAATGAATCGAGAGCGTAGCGATAGCGTGTCGTATGATGATGTAGTAGCGTAGCTTCTGCAGTTGAAATGCTGTCTATAGCACCGTATGGATGGAGTATTCTTTCTACAGTGGTGGTATAAAGTTTGCTCTGCGGTGGTGGTCGTATCGAAAGAGTATCGTCTCGTTCGAGTTTGTACACTCATTGAGATAATATCGTCAAACGAAGACGTCGTCGGCTCGGTAGTTTTCGTTTGCGTACACTGTGTGACTGTTGACTGTGGTGTATAGCGCTCGGCGTTCTTCAGCATTGTTGCTAATAGCCGACGACGGTATAGGTACTCTGACACACATCAGATTTATAAATAGATTCAGACGTGGGAATGATTATTTACACGTTAAGGTTGATTTTGTGATTTTCGGTTGTTTCGGTGTGATTTCGACTGCTTTTCTCTTTTCGCTTCATATTATTGTATTAGTATCCGAGTGTAGTTTTCTGTATTTAATCTGTATTTATAGACGTTAGATAGGTATATACACAGTTCTCAGATATTTGGGCACAGCATCGATGTGTCTCTCTAGATCGATCTCGAACGAAATGAATTGGAGAGAAAATGCGAAAACGAAACTTTTGGTTTATATTTTATTTATTTTTTAATATTTTTATGGAAAGGCTTTGTTAAGGTGGCGATCTCATTGGGCAGTTGTCGTATGCCGGAGATACTTTTGACACCATATAAGGGTTATTGAAAGTAACAGGCGTGGGTATGTATTTTTCGGCGATCGGCTGCGGCAGAGAGATAAATAATTAGTTTCGGATGACTGATTTATGGCATTGTTTGTTGAGGTTTAAGGACCTATTTATTGCGGACGAACTTTTACGATCGGAACTACTTTGTCAGTAGTCGTCTACGGGGCGGAGTGTGACAGTCGATGTGAGGAGAACAGTACGGTCAGAAAGATTTTGAAATTGGCTTAGGTTTTAAGGGGTTTTAAGTTCGCAACGCTTCGATGCTAAATGGATGTCAAAATTGTTGATATTTTCTACACGTTTATTCATTATTCTATTTTTCCCACTCAGTTGCCCTGCACCACTATCATCGAATGCTCAAGTTTTATGTAGGAAACCCGTCCACCACCTGTCCATCCTTTAGCTTGACGAGCATCGTCGGGCGGGAACACACTGAAATAGGAGGAGAATTAATTGAAAGATACATCTCTTATAACTTATGAACAAATCTTTAAAAGGGCCTGGACAATAAATCCCGTAGAGATACGAAAGAAAGCCTTGTATTAGAATCACCTGTCGCCCTGTCGGTGATGAGAATATGGAGAAGCCATTTTCCCAGAGTCTAAAAAGGTTGTGGAGATCCAGCACTAAACGTTCTCAGCGAACAGAGCCACAGCAATACAAGTTTTCCACTTCCTCAACCATCGCTTTCCAGCTGTCACATTGGCCTTCTTCCGGTCTCTTACTAATTGGCAGCGACAGCAAGCAGAAGCTTTTCACACACGTGTTATAAAATTAATCACAATAAATATAGAATAGTCTAGTTTAATACATTATTCTTTGTTTCAATCTATTTTACATTTTTCATTTACAAGGTGATAAGTAACCAAAAATCCGATGATAGTGAGAACGATTAAAGCAAATGAGATAAAGAAAAGCAAGACTGCTGGACATGATGAAAGTTCATCCGCCGATCATAATAGAACAGCGGAAGATGGCTTCACAGAGATCTCTACGGACATGTCCTTGGACATTTCGAGAACAAATTTCTTCGTGTATGGTCGTGTTTGCATTAATACAGCTATAACGATCTTTTTGACGGTTGAGATGGCCAGGGTATTTAGAACGAAAGAATATCAACGCTTCGCCTCGCAGAACCTTTGATTCTAACTCTGGCACTAAGAATAAGATCTCAAACTCATTTTTCTGTATGGTTCAACGACTTAAAGGGTGCAGTTTATTGAGGAGGAAACCAACTGGGGAGGCTTTTAAGTTGAGGCCTTGGTTCAACCCGAGCATATCCCGTAGGAAACCAACTGGGGAGGCTTTTAAGTTGAGGCCTTGGTTCAACCCGAGCATATCCCGTAACCAGTAAAGTTTTTTTTCTAGTTCCTTCAGCTGCTTTGCTTAACATAACGTAAGAGGTAACCGTAACCGTTACCTTATCGTGGAGGTAGATAGTAGAGAAAAATGTGAGTGCTGTATTTCTTTATAACAATGAATGATGAGAGAGATAAAATTTCATAGATGGCGTTGGTTACACGATATTTTCGAATCGCCAAAGTCACTTCCAACCGACCAACCTCTTAAAGGCCTTTAAAGCGGAATTATTTGTTTAGGTTGGAGGTTGTGGCATTGTATCCTTATAGCTACCGCACTTAAGTAATCAGTAGCAATAAGAGAGGAGCGAAAATAGTCATTTTGTGACAGCTCTTTAAATATGGTGGACGTTTTCTTTAAATAGGCCAAATGTGGAGTAAATTCGAAATAGAAAAACACGTCAATATAAATTTAACTCTTTAAATACATATCGCCAACACTTTTAGTAACCAAATTCACTGATGAACGAGCTCTTAGCGACGCACTCCTTTTGAACACCACTGTAATGTGTAATCTCTCTTTTCTTTTCTATACAACATCACATCGCACTCAAGCGCATTCCGAATCAATGACTAAGCATTTGAAAGAAGTCAACACAAGACAAAGCAGCAACAAAAAAGCAAAAACCATTCTAATAAAAATAAGTTCTCAATCAACCCCTAATGCGGAACTGAACGAGTAGATGTGCGTGTGGAACAGTACCTCGCTCACATGATTCGCATAGTTTTCCTTGTAAAACAATCTGAACTTCTTCACAAATAAGTAAGGCGCACCCTTACCGTTCTATAACAGGCCATTCTCTCGACGGTCAGCATAAAATTTGTCTTAGTTTTGAGAACCTACATGTGCCAGGAATGATAAATTACTTGCAGGCCTTATGATTGCGTAATCGTTTTCTTGTTTGCCGCAAGCCTTGAGGAAGAAGGACGTTTTGCATAGAGGACAAAAACTGCCAAAGGGGGAGTCCTCGCAGTTTGGCGATGGCTTATATACCTACTCACAGTGCACTGAGGGTGAATGGCCGCCGTTCGATATTGGGGTTAAAGTTAGAGACTGCGTAAAAATGGTTGGCCATTTGAGTTGACTATCGATTTTAATGTGGGAAACATACACGCCATTTGGCGGAATAGGGTCATTTGGCTTGTTGTTGCAGTCTGATTAAATATTCATTGAGTCGATTGAGTGGGTGCATGCAGAACAAAGGAACACGTGCCACTTCGCGTGACCGCCCGGAACCGATGTAGGTATTGTGCATGCGTTTTGATTTATGAAAAATTTATTGGCCGACTGGGTTAAATGGGGTTTTAGTGTATTTATAAGCTTATAGGTATAAGCCAATTTATTGGACTGACAAGGTGGTTAGGAACCTGCAAATAAATGGCTTTTTTATATCGATTTTTATAGGTGTATATTGCGGATAATGTAGCAGTGTGACAAGCCAGGTGGGATAATACGGTAAAAAGTGCAAATCGATTCACAGACCTATACCCATCATCTAGAGGGTGGATAAAGGGAACGCACAGGGAGTTAAAATATCACTATCGCAGATATTCCACAGATTCGGCCACGGTAGCTCACCCCGAATGCCTATAGATGAACAATAAGGATACGGAGCATGCAATGAAGTACTGTAGGTAGGCGCTTTTCGAGTCTACAAAGCCTGCAGCTTTTAATAAACCATACGTTTGGACTTGTTGCAGATTTATTCCACCACAACAAAGTCTGAGAGCGAGCTGAAATAAACTCAAACCTAGGGAGAGGCGAAATAGCAGATGCAGACGCCTTTTAATAAGAGTATAACCATCCCCGCGAAGTTGTAGTTCACGTCAGTCCCGCTGGAAGGATTCCAGAAGAAGAGTACAGAGATGGAATATGGTACAATGACTTTATCTTTGAACCCAATCAACTATAGCTGACGTGTCATATAGTCCCCTATATTCAAAAAGATGAAATATCCTCCAAATTTATGAAATATTGCCTAATTTTAAATACTTTCCAGTCGAAAACGTGCTCAAATCCGTCTCCAGTGTCAGCATTCCTTCGCCAGAACTGAATTCCCTCACTCACCACGCCGGCCGGCTGGCCATACCGAACCAATCCCTCCACCGGTCGTATACTTATATGATCTTAATCGTATGCAAATTGAATTAATTGTCAATCAAATATCAATAAAACGGCGCCAAGTCATTCATTACGATTCCACAGATCTCACCATAGGCAACTTCTGTTTATCCAAACGAAAACCAATATCCACCGAAACTTCTCGATCACGAATACGATCGGCAGCGTGGATCAGAGTATCGAATCGAACACCCTCGTTAACCTTTAAAACCACAAACATGCGCACCAGATACTGGTTTTCGGTGCACAGTTTGTATAGGGCACTACGTCATACTTTCGAGCGAAACACTTGTTCCTCCACAATGACGATATCGAGTAGGTTGTTGATGAATACAACCATCCATCCACTACCTATAATATCAATACACCTCATTGTGCATGCAGCCCACACACTGTGCCGTATGTCGTCGATCGTGGCGCGGCGCGATTCTGTCCATTTGTGTAGGCAGACGCGATGCCAACCCACCTATGACAGCCGCAATGTTACTTCGCTACGTGTATTCGCAATCAAACTTGGTAAACATGTTTTGTTTCACAATTATCGGAAGTGGCTATAAAAAAAAAGGTAAAAAAATAAAAAAATTAACCCCCGTCGGAGGGAAAGAGGCACAAAATGAGTTCACTAATGTCTAGTATAATAACTGTCACACTACAGTACAACACAATGATGCGATGCGATAGTTTTTGTATTCACAACGAGTGCTCAAACTGAACTTAGTATTCAATAGTTTTATGGAATTAATGCCCGATAAATATCATTTGCTGAAAATGCCCAGATATACCTATAGTTTTTGCGAGGAGGCGAAGAGATCCGCCAAACGAGGCTGCTGCTGCACGTATCGGTTTCACCGATGACATAAATCGATTTTGTTTGCCTGCCAAAAATACGTGATGGCATTTGTATGAGAACGAGAGGTGCTATTTAACTTTAACCTGTTGTTATGACAGATAAATTGGCCAATTGTACACCTGGCTATAATGTTTGAGATTGTAAGGCGATTGTAGATTTTTTAGGAAATAACTGTGAGGGGTTTTTGTGGTATATTCAGGGAAAGAAACTTTAAGCAAACTCTCTCTCTCTTATTGAGTTTTATTTGAAAAAAATAAATAAAATACATTTGCGACGCTCTTCCTTTGACATCGTAGAGAATTTTCGTTGGCCATGGAATAGTTATTTTTACAAATAAAATTCACTAAAAGATTGAATGGTGGACACTGGACAGTTTGTTGAAAGTTTTATGATAAACAAAAAAATACATTTGCGACGCTCTTTGACATCACAGAAAATGGTCGTTGCATGTCAAAAGAAGAGCGATGGAACAGAATAGATTGAATGTTCAATATTCTGTTCAGAGTTTATTTTCTAGCATTTACTAGGTCTATTTGCGTACTTTTACTTTCCCGAGACAGTCACTAAAAATCTGTCAATCTGAAAAGTTGAGCGAAACTCTCACAGAGAGCTGAAAAATATACTTCAAAGTTCAAAGTACGTGGATAGACTTCGAGCCAGTATTGCCAATCTTTGAATATTTACGAATAGAGGCTAACCCCTGGCGGTAAATTTTCGCATCGGTAGGTTGCTATAGATTTTGGCAGCTGGTATGTATTTCTATGAAAAATCAAGGAGTTATTGTGAGAAATTGTGTATTTAATTGAAAATATACATTTAATATAAGAAATCAACTCATTTTATAACAGAAGAATTATATCTTAAAAGTAAGTGCAATAAGTTTATTTTTGTAGAAAATGCAGAAGCTCAGCATTCTGGCGTTCCTCAATGCAATTCATATCGTAAGGAGGGACTTACATTGTACCATCTTCCAAAAGAAGTTCTAAAGTTCTTTTGATTAAATAAGGTATTGTGCTAAGGATGGGGAACAAATTTCCCAAATATTTTTCCATTTGCAGTCTTCACTTTAGAGATAACAAAATTTTGCGTCCGAATAAACGGGATGTTTTTCAGTATAGAACCAAATTTGTGAATGGAGCCTTTCCCAGACTAAACCTTCCGAATTCAGCAATTCCTTCGAAGAAGCCAGGCATTATACGTTCAAGGCGGTTACTATGACTATGCATAATAGTCCCACTAAAAAAGTCAATTATTTCACAGAACGATATTGTGATAACATTAGAAACTTCTAAGCTGGCTGGATCCTCCATCATCACAGCAAGCAAGTCTGTAAAAAGCATAATTAGCACGCTTTTCATAAGATAAAAAGCAAGCAAAATATATAAACAAAAGCAAATTTATTATTCGTCTACATTACATTCAACACTACTTTAAACAGACTTTTGTGCTAGTTTTTTTAAGAATTGACTCACACTATACAAATTTCGGACAAGTAGTACTTAGACTTGCAAATTAAGTTTTTTTTCAATTGATTGATTAACTTTTTAATAGATAGGTAAACAATTAATTTTTTTACACGAAAACACACGTATTCCTTATCCAAGTCCTTTGCAAAACAAACAGATGTCAAAATTCTATAGGTCTCTACATATTCCTTTTTTATCCACCAGGTGTCGCAGGAAAACTTTTCCTCTCGTCAATACTGTTTCCCAATGTTTTTTTTTTATCAGGAAGAGCTTTAGTTTTCCCTTAAATTCTAAAAATATTTCTTTTTCGCTCCCAAGTGAAATTTACATTTGTTTTCATAAGAAAAAATTAAAACCTGTAACTGTTTTTATTAACAAGTTTAAAATAAGTAAAATAAGCATATCACATAAAAATATACTTGTCATAGGTACCTACAATAATTTCCTTTTCTACCAATCATAATATCAAAACGAGTGAGTGCATTCAGATGCACAAAAATTCTTACGTAGACGTTCGATGGGCTGTTTTCTTTGATGAACAATTCATTCTTTGATTGTTTTCGTAATGAAAATACGTTTTAATTTTATTTTCAAACATTTTACGTTTCACAGGGTTTATTTTATGTTTCCCCTTTTTTAAGCTTGTCCCTCTTTTTCACCTTTTTCATTCAAAAAGCGTCAAAATTGGCACTTTTCGAGCTACTTTGACTCACTTACATCTTTGACATAATCCATATTACAAATAAATGTAAAACTTACCTTTTTGCAACATATAAAACATTCGACCACCGCAGAATGTTCTTTATTTTCACACCGCGAAAATTTTTCGAGCTCACAATGGAGAAATTTTCAATACAAAATTGCATATATGTACCTACAAAATATTAAGTATGCATGTTCAAATTATTTTTGTGCGCAGTTTATTCTTAAGACGGATTGTGACATTATTTCTTGTCAACTTGTTGCATTTGACATATTTATCAGTATTTGTGGGTTGAAATTCTCCGAGCTGTTTTGAACCAAAAGAGGAACTGCTCGTTACTCGTTATTTTGTTAATTTTCTCTTTATCTGTCATTTTTGATGAGAACGTGCATTGAGTTTGCGGTGCGACTATAATCGATTGATATCGATTGCTTTAGATGTTAACCACGTACGCGAATGAACCTGAAGCTTACACTTGAATAAGCATTTTTCCTTCCTATAACCGAGCAAGACAGACAGCCCTGGTTTTTCACTCGTGTTCTTGCAAACCATTTTCATTCACTGCCATTCATTTTTATAAACACCACTCCCCCTTTCCCCATAATTGCCATGTTACCGCTGCCAAATTGTTTGTGTCTTTAATTGTTTAGCAAGTGCCCGAAAATACCGCGATGATTCCATCCCGCCTTTGACAAACGATCTTTTTGTTTACCCAACTTATTCTGAAAAAAAATCAAATCATTACGTAGATGACAGGTAAAAATGATAAGTTAATTGCCATCTCTGTTGCTCGCTCTGTTAAAGAGTGTAGGAGGTTTTGACACATTTCATTGCAACAACGTTTCACTGCAACCTACGCCTGGCAGCGTTTCGCACAACATTCATTCAACAACAACAACCAGGCAGCTGCTGCTTACGGCGTAGCGATCGGTGAGGTGATCCAAACCGCAGGCGCATTAATGCAAATTAAAATTACATCAACGTATCTGGCGAGATACAATTTCAAATAACCACTGAAAGTAACTAATAGACACGGATTCGGATTGGTAGTAAATTGAAATCGGAATAAGGAAAGTTATACCATCGGTGAGACAGTGACATCCGATTCGAAGTGTGAATTGAATAATTAATTAGATTGATCGGTTGTGATTTGTGATGGTGGCGCGGTAGCCGTCTTTTACCATTTAAATAGCGTCGTCAGGTGGGTACCGAGTACCTTTGGGTGATGACTAATCCACCTGTGAAGAGTTGGCTCGTCTTTTCGGCCAAGATGTAGCCATAATGTTCTCAACAGTTTTGTTTACTGCTTAGGCATTATGGCGAGACGTGTTTCGTTGACCTAATGGATCATGCTTTGGGTGATGTTGGCGGGCGAAGATGTTAGGTGGTTACGACTTGTTTTCAGCTCACCGTGTAACGTTTCTTTTGTGAATGGGAAAACTACACATTTTTATGGCGCAGCAATGTTTTTATGGGGCTATTCGTCCGTTTCAAATCTGGACTGTGAGAATAGAGTCGTTGCAATTGACTACGGATTCGGAGATTGACCCAGTCGCCTGAACAATGAACTTGTGACTATTGCGCTGTATGTTGGTCAATTGGGGATTAGAAATATATTCAGGTGGTTGGTGGGAATTGTAGGCACTCGAAGATGTGATTGGAGGCGACCTAATTCAAATATCGGTCTGTGAAGACTGCAAATGGGTCGGCTATCGACTGAGAGTCTTTTTTCGCATTCAAAATGGCATATTATATTCAGAGAGGAATGCCGATCTATCTCTATTTGAGAAACTGTAGCTTTTTATCCTCATCTTCTTCAGTTGCCTGGATCAAGCTTTCTGGGATTCGCATTGACGTGGTCTCTGAGACAGAAATTCGGTCTTTCTCTGAGTGGACATACATGTTATACAGCCTGCAGTTTACGTTTGCATCTTCTAGGTACTACAGAACATTTAGCGTGAAAAAAGGTTCAAAACTTCTTCTTCTTCTAATTTTTTATTACATAACATTAAGCGTGGAAAAAGGTTCAAAACTTCTTCTTCTTCTAATGTAAAAAATTAGAAGAAAAAGAAGTTTTGAACCTTTTTTTCACGGTTAATCTTTGATATTTAATCTGAAAAATTGCTGGTTCGCCAAACTTAAAACCTAGTTTTATAAAAAAGCGTACCAATGATAAGTTGTTGTGTCCCTGATTCAGCAGTGGCTCCGAAGAAGAAAAGCGGCTCCAAAAACACTTAGTAGCAAAGCGAGGCTCGTGCGACAGGCGGACAGGGTGCCAGAAAGCGGGATAGTGACGAACTTACATCTGAGTAAGCGTAGTTTGGAGTCCTATAACGAAATATGTGACAACACTCAATGGCTTATCTGCCTGCCGAATTAAATAAAAATCCTCTTTGTTCGCCGAGCAATAACTCATTTTCGCATTTGAAGCGTCCACACAGCCAAATGTGTGCCAATGTCAAAAAATAAATATTACTTTCTCGAAGTCATTCCATTTTGTTTTCATCAAAATAATTTCCAATGAATTTCGCTGCGCCATCTCTTGAAGTGAGTATTTTCCGAATATCGACGACTGATTCTACTCAACAACTGAACGGTAAATATACATTATATAGGTAGGCACAGTGAAATATTTTCCTTTTTTTTTTATGCAAAAGTCAAGTGTAACCACATTTAAAAGTAAAAACAAAAAAAAATTTAAAACTCTCTGAGCACACTTCCACACAGCTCGTAGCTACTCAGACAGATCAAGATGATGCTGCGCCAAGTATCTGGCGTCGTCGTCGCCGTCATTCTTATTGCCTCTGTGTGATTTTGTTTTGGGTGTTGTTTTTTTTTTTTAAAACAACTTGGCACCGATTTGTATTTACAAAAACAAATTAAGAATAATTTTCATCGAAATTAAGCAAAAAAAAAATAAATCCTCACTTGCATGACACATCACAATGTGTCGCTCGAAAACTAAATAATAAAAAAAACAATTTACTAGTAGAAAATAGTTTAAAAAAATACTGTGAATAGATTAACCAACTTCTATCATTGATTGACAATAACATCCTGCGTGTGGGCCGTATGGAAGGAGAATACATTTTCCACTCTACGAGATGAGAAATGCGTCTGGAATATCATGTCCGACCTTGCCTGACAATCTGTCGTTAATATCGGTCAATTTAAAGTGCTCTTGCTGGATGTACTGTTCTGTATTTCGATGGAATACACAATGAGTGCATCGGACGGAATCGACGACTTGCCTTTTTAGACGCGGACGACAATGAGAATGACACAATGTGCCGATCGGTGTAACTCAACCAGTGTTGCATAAGAGTCGTTTGCAACAACCGGAGTTAAACACTGTGCTTGATTGTTCTAGAAACAGCAGATGACCAGTGACAGAGAGAGAGAGAGAGCGACGCGTGAGTCATACTACGATTCGTGTGAACAAAATGATTTTATTTCTTTTTTTATAACCGAAAATGGATGTAACGAGTTGGAGTGCTTCCGAAACGCCTCCGTAAAAATGCAGGTGGAGCGCTGATGTGGTGATGTTTTCTTCGATGGAATTTCGTAGGCCATTTACGAACATTTAATATTTTAAAGACAAACTACTTGTTGTGCTGTGAATCAGCTGAACAGCTGACAGACACTCGGACAGTGTTGTCAAGAAGACTGTCCTACGCATAGATTTTATGAAGTGCGTTGGTAAAAATAGATTCGTGAGGCAGAGTTGTGAAGTCCAAGGAAAGGAAAATTGGGAGAGTGTCATTAGTGGGTCGTAGTCGTTGTGATTTATAATTTATAAAAGTCCCCAGTGGTACTCTCCATGACCTTTTATTTTTAATGGAGCTTCTTAAAGACTGCCCCACCTTGCCGACGTCCTTACAAGTTGGAAAAGCCTGTGGCCATCGAGTACATCGAAAACTTCCACAACTTGGTAGTATTTATAACCAGGATTCGGTAGGACCGACTCCCTTCGAAGATGTAGTCGTTCTTCTTATTAAAAAAGCTCATTCACTGTCCCAATATAATTTACTGAAAATCCTCTCAAACCCAGTTTTACCGTTGCAGTGTTCTGAAAAGTCGCAAGAAAAAGGGTAAAAGAAACAAAAGTGTCATATTTTCGAAGCAGAATAGCTTACTTAGAATTTTTGAAGGGCATTTAAGAAGTATTGGTGCACTAAACACTGTAATAGTATTGTGATAGGCAACTGCGTTACATTCAGTGCTACCATACTCTTGGAAGTGAGTTATTATACAATTTGATAATTTTTATCATACGAGACCTTAAATTATCATACAGAATTTATAAAAGCTTTGTAAGGTGCTCATAACTAGAAAAAAAGAATACCTCGATTCATTGCAGGGTTTGCTAGCGGGACAGAACCTTTAAATGAAATAGTAAATAACTAGCTTGACTAGATTTTTGAGCACCTTGTATCTTTTGTTGATTCTCTAAGTTTCTAAGAAAAAAACTCGTAACTGCCTCCTAACTCGTATGTTATACTGAGCTCAGTAAAAAATTAACTCATTAATTAAATATTTTTAAACATCAGAATAAGTCATACAAACCCTGACATTTGATTGCAATTTGCATTAGTCAGGATTACATCGCATAAGAGAGAATATGGACGCGTTTTGTTAACTTAATGCTGACATTAAAATTTTTGGGCGTTTTTCTCTCCATTTTAAAATATGATTTGAAATGCAGAATTATGTTTCTTCTGATGATCCACACAATGTTGACAACATCTAAATCATTTCTTCGAATACCTCCACTTAGTCTAAAATCAGCAATGGACCAAACCCAACGAATTAAATAGATCCCATTTATAGGCACACGTAAAACAAAATCATAAAATGTTGTTTTGCTTTTTTGGACCACTTAAACTTAACAGTTTTCCCCAAACCTTGGCTCTTAATCTAACTTGTATATATTATAACCGATTAAATGAAACAAACGCAAAATTGCCCAAAAAAAATAGTTCAATAATTTTTCCGTATTTGTTATGAGAATTTTGACAGTTACTTTCGGAAACTCAATTTACATACAAATTTTACTAGAAACGACTATGCGAGTGTCCGCAGCTTTAACTAGGTATTTGCATATAAAGGGTCTCATAAATAAAAACATGTATTTGCTTTGAGTAAGAGGTTCCTTGTCGGAAAGTAAGAAACTTAGCAATTGCTACTGCCCAATATGTAGCAATTGCTACGTTTTATTCACACCGATCTGAGAAAAGGTAAGTGGCTCCGCTTTTCGAACATATTAAAAAGTTGGATGTCACTCAAAGCAGGCCACTCATTCCGTAACGATTATCGTCGAAACGATAGACCTCCAAAACTAGCAACTAAGTACTAAAATTACAAGTTTGAGAGCTTAATCCAGTTCATTATCCAAAAATATAATGAAAGCTGAAGTTTTTTACAAAAAATTTAGCAGACTTATGACTTATGACTTATTTTGGTGACCAAAGTCTCAGAAAAGATATCGATTAGATTTAGACGATCGTGGATATATGGAATCTGCCACCAGTTTTCCTGGCCTAACAACCTTTTTACATTCTTTTACGTTTTACTCATACCATCCAATGTATGATAATGGCCGACAAAGTTTGGACTTTGGTCGAATTTTAAAATTATTGTTTATTTGTTTGCATTTATGAACTTCGAGTATAGTAAAGGGTTTTTCAATAAGAGCGCTACAAAAGTTTTTTTAAATAAAACAAAAACGAACGATTGGATATCAATGAAATTCTTTATTCCTGTGAAAGTACGTTCGATGTCATTATGTATGGAACTCGATTTCTTTTGCATGGCCACCACGGGCACGCTTGCAGAAGTCCAGACGCTGAACCAAATTTTGGACGGTTTTCAAGCATAAATCGGCCGATACTGCTGAAATTTCACTTTCGATATTCGTACGAAGTTCATCAATCGTCGCTGGCTTGTTGGCATAGGCCATAGACTTGACGTAGCCCCACAGGAAATAGTCTAACGGCGTCAGATCGCACGACCGAGGCGGCCAAGCGACTGGACCATTTCGTGAGATAACACGTTCTCCAAACTTGGTTTCCAATAAATTGATTGTGACATTCGCTGTGTGGCTTGTGGCGCCGTCCTGTTGGAACCACATGTCCTCCAAGTCCATATCATCCAATTGGGGCTAAAAATATTCGGTTATCATTGAACGGTAGCGATTCCCATTCACAGTAACGTGCCGGTCTTGATCATCACGGAAGAAGTACGGCCCAATGACGCCGCCGGCCCATAATCCACACCAAACCGTAATTTTTTCGGGATGCAATGATGACTCATGGAGTACGTGTGGATTGCTGCCTGACCAATACCGCATATTTTGTTTATTGACGAAGCCATTCAGCCAGAAATCAGCCTCATCGCTGAAGATGATTTTTCGATGAAAATCCGAATCATTTTCAAGTTGTTCGTGAATTGGGCTGAGCCAATTCATGAACATACGACGCTTCTGGTGGTCAAGCGGCTTCAGTTCTTGCGTCAATTTAATCTTGTAAGGATGTAGGCCAAGATCTTTTCGCAAAATTCGCCACAACGACGTCACAGAGATGGCCAACGCTTGAGAACGACGTGTGAGAGACACATTTGGGCTTTCTTCAACTGAAGCCTCAGCGGCAGCAATATTCTCGACACTACGGGCACTTCTTTGTCTAACTGGCACGGGAACATTTTGTACTGTGCCTGTGGATTCAAATTTTTCCACTAGACGCTCAATTGTTGATCTGCTAGGACGATTATGACGACCATAAATTGGACGTAGCGCTCTTAACGTTGAGGCCACTTACTCCAAATTTCGGTAGTAGATTTTAATAATTTCGACTCGTTGTTGGCTCGTATATCTTTCCATCATGAAATGTCAAAAGAGCGGCAAGAAATTCGGCGTCGTTTGCTGTCCCTGTCGCTCTACTTTTGTAGCGTCCCTGTTGAAAAACCCTTTATATAATATGGAGACATTTCTAGGTTAAAATGAAACGCTGTTAAACGCTAAAAAAAACTTCCGAGCGAAAAGTGTTTAAATTACAAAAGTGACTCCATTTATTTGCATAAGGGTAGAAGAGAGGTAGCAGGATAGAAAGGAACAAAATTAAAACATTTCGCAAGTAAATCGCTCAGTGGCCAAATGACCACTTAGTGTGATCGCAAGATTTTTACGGTTATGCATAATCGAACAATTATCATACATTTTGCGTATGATAATGACTTTCTATCATACATCATACAAGACTTGAAATTATCATACATGTAGCATATTTATCATACGGTTGGCAGCAGTGGTTACATTTAAAAGGTTTTTATTTCGAAATAACAGCATTTGAACAATTTTTGAAGCGCCTTCTTAAACTAAAAAAGGGTCCAAGTGCGAGTCGGACTCGCCCATGGAGGGTTCCGTAGCAGCAAGTAACATAATATAAAAGCTCTTGTAGTTCGTTGTAGCTTTGATCGATGTTTTAATAATAGTGTATTTTTTTAAAATTAAGTTATTGATAAGTAAACATTATAATTAGGTACCTAAATTATGGGATTTAAATCTTACTTTATGCAAGCCCATATAGGCTGCTACGGAACCCTTCATGGACGAGTCCGGCTCGCACTTGGCCGGTTTTTTTTATTTTTATATTTGAGTTGATTGAATGAAAGTTAAATTGCGGTCTACGATTTATGACGTATTCAAAAAAAATCTACTTACTAGATCTCGTTCAAACTAATTTTCGGTAGAAGTTTTCATGGTAATGTACATCATATATTTTTTTTAGTTTTATCATTCTCTTATTTTAGAAGTTACAGGGGGGGACACACATTTTACCACTTCGGAAGTGTCTCTCTTGCAAACCATTCAGTTTAGAAAAAAATGATATTAGAAACCTCAATATTATTTTTGAAGACCTATTCACAGATACCCCACACGTATGGGTTTGATGAAAAAAATGTTTGAGTTTCAGTTCCCCAAAATTTATTATTTTTTTTTCTATTTTTGTGTGAAAATCTTAATGCGGTTCACAGAATACATCTACTTACCAAGTTTCAACAGTATAGTTCTTATAGTTTCGGCTGTGACATACGGACGAACAGACAGGCAGACAGACATGACGAATCCGTAAGGGTTCCATTTTTTGCCATTTGGCTACGGAACCCTAAAAAGGCCCAAAATGGCAAAAAATTGTGGCAGACTCTTGGAAAAAGTCATGCATCATGTCGGCGCAATGGCTTAGTGGTTAGCGTGTTTGACTACTAAGCGAGGGGTCACAGATTCGAATCCCGAAAAAAACAAAATTCCAACTTAAGGTTTTTTTTCACTGCGCCACCTCTCGCGAACGTCTGTCAAACATCCGAGAGTATAACTGTCACGAAAGAGCTTCTCAATTAGCCGTTTGGACTCGGCCTAAATTTGTAGATCCCTTCTATTCGTCCCGAAAATGAAAAACTCACACAAAACGAATGGTTGTGAGAAGCTAGGCCTAGAGTCCCTACGGACCTTTTGCGCCATCTATTTATTTATTTATTTTTCTTGGAAAAAGTGACAAATTGCAACTTTAGTCGCACAACGGTCACACTGATTGCAAATTTACACATATTTGAACTGAATTGAACGTGATTATTACGATTTGTTGCTGTCGGCATTCCCAAGCTATTCCAATGGTGGGTTGAGTCGGTTGCCAATGTCCATGCGATCCACAACCGTATACAAAGAGAACGAAAACTTAATTATCTGCAAGGAAACATCACTCGCAGAGCTCTTTTAAATCGACTTCCTTCCACTTACCGACAAAAAGGTGGTCAACGATATTGGAAACATCTTGCCCGCATACAGGACGACCGTCTGCTGTGACCGATGCATGAAAACCAAACAAATTTGGCGAAACTCATAGCTCTGACCTATCCAGTTAGTGTGGAAAATCGCCTCCGAGAGGCGATCGCTCTCATCGACAAAACAGCTGATACAGTAGCAAATCGGTAGACTCTGCACTGTAAGAGCCATGACGAACGTAGCCGATCCCAAACGTTGTGAGCTGTCATTGGAGGTGCCGATATTTATAAGAGTGGCGCCCAATGCTAAACCGGTCAGTAAGAATTGGCAAAAATACGTCTGTGACATGATGACGCTGACGGTGTTGGTTAACCTAAATAAAAAAATACTGATGAAGGACACTAAATCAATTGGCAATATTAAAACTCACTCAATGATGCTCTTGTGATCGTCAATGCAGTGCAGTAGCTGCCTCTTGTTATCCTGCTGTGTGAATTTCGGATCCGTTCCGATTCTGTGCACCTTCATAATGACGATCTTCAGGTGCGAGTGCAACAGTCGAATGTATACAAGCGCGTACGAGTCGGCGAGAATGTCCTGAAATACTGCAATTGTTATCATTGAGTACTCGATGGCACAGGCAATGTAGAAATTCCATTGTGAATCGCGCCAATTCAAATACGGCATGTACAGCGCATATGGCGGACGTCCACTATAGACCGCTCCCAGCAGTGTCACTGTGGAATACACACAGTAGAGGACTGCCAATATGCACACAGAGAGATTTCCAAATCGAATTACGTTCCGAGCTTCGTGGATCTCCTCTGGATGTTCGATGCGAGCGTCGAGCTTGTCAAGGATTGTCTTCATTTTTGCAAAGTAACGGTGATTGCAGGCGATAATTATAAACTTCACCACACAGCCGATCACATTGATACCGACCTGGAAGGATGTGAGGAATTGATTGATTTGAAACGGTTCCGAGCGGATGAAGTAGCTTAGGGTGAACGACAATGGCACAATGAAAATGGCGTAGAGGTTGAATATGAGTGAGTAGATGATGTAGGGGACTTTGAATCTCGTCGGCATTGAGATGCCCAATACGCGGAAAAAGCCATCGAGGTATTTGGTGGCATCTTTGGTTTTGACTTCCGAAGGAGGTGCCCGAGGCATTTTTCACAAATTTATCCTGACGAGTTGAAGTGGAAAGCAAGACTAGCTGCTATTGAGAACTTGAATTGCCACTTGGTCTCGTGATTGAGGAAATTTTTTTTTACGAGGCCAGTCAAAAGTTTATCCAATTAAAAGTGGGAGTTCAATTAGACTGAAGATGATAACGAGTTTGGATTTTTTTAATCGAATTAGTTGATGGAACTTCATGGATAAGTAATGAGCCTGCACAGAACTACGACTGAAATTAACTCGTTAGTTTCCGCCCAGATGTCAACTTCTCATACCTTCTGACAGGACACCATATCAGAAGAACTAGTTATATGCTTTCTATTTTGTTGGCTTGAATAAAGTGACGCGCTTTTGAAGATACATCACTCTTTTCTAAATGCGCAGATCTTACCCCGACACAGTTATCATTTTAGTTGCGTTCCCATACTTAGCGAAACTTACCGCCAGATTGTAAAAGTCTTATCTCTCAAGTATGGCTGCTTCTGTTTACTAATACTAAGACCGAGATTGGTGGAAATTTTCTATTTAAGCAAACTCTTGCGGCAGGGCAGTTCTCACTGAAAATAAAACCTTGGTAGCTTGGATAAAAATGAAGCTTGATTCAACAAATTTTTTGTCAATATACGTCCAACAAAATGTTTCTATCAAATTGAAAAAATTTCAATAAGTTTTTTCTTGTCTTAAAACTTTTGTTGGGATGATAAAAAAAAATTATTGTGTCAACAAAAATCGTTTGTTTGTGCGTATAAAAATTATTTGTTAAATTGATCATAATTTTCTTGATTTTACAAAGAAATTTATCAATTTGGTCTTTGCTTTTTGTCAAATTAACAAAATAAGTTTGTCAATTCAGCTATTGCATATTGTTAAATCAACAGAAAATATTGTTGATTGTGCAGTAATAATGTGTCAGTACTGCCGTTCTGTTTTGTTGAATCTATAAACAGATTTTTATTTGTTGATTCATCATAAGTAAAATAAATGATAAATGATACGCACAACAAATAAGTTTATAGAGAGGTTGAGTTCATTAATTATGTAATAATTGATTTTTCTTAGTTTAAAAATGTTTTTTTATTCACTTTTACCGGTTACTAACAAACATTATGCGCACTAACAAACTGCCTGCTTATCTACTTTTCGCATGTGAAATCTTATGACGCCATCAATATCATTGCATTCAAAGGATTACAATGTTTAAAATGTATTTTTATTATTATTATTAAACGTGTGTTATCAGCTGTTTTTTATTATCAGCGTGATCTGATCCGGATCAGATCACGAAAATAAAACAAGACGGATCATTGAAAAGTTTAATTTTTGAATTGTGGCAATAGTTGCTTTCAAAAACAAAACAGATAATACAGGGTTTTTCAAACTTCATATTGCCACCAGCCATATTGCAAATATTCTTCTCAACGTGACGTCACACAAGGTACATGTCACTTCATTTGCAATGTCGGGGGTGTTACCATATTTGAACCAAATTTGCATAATTTTTCTTTTCAAATATATTTTTGTGAAACAGATTTATTTTTTTATGTTCAAATATGCAACACATGAACAATATTTTGCTGCTAGCACTTGAGTTTATCTTGGCATATTAAGGTGTGGCCAGACCAGTGAAACATTTCAGAAATGTTTATGAAATTTTTCTGAAGCAAATCGGACACATGTCATAAATACTTATAAAAGATTTCTAATTTTTTCATTAAATGCTTCTTCCTTTTTTGGACTAGAAGAAAATAATGTAGTAGGATTATTAGCAGCGAGTAAGGGGTTTATTTTTGTAATTTTGGTCTCGGGAATCACGCGACACGCGATTTAATTCAAATAATCGTATTAAATGAATCACTTTCTCATTAGGTATCCAAACTCTTCTGGACATTTTTTTCTTATTTAAAAATAAAATAATAATCGAAAAACAACGCTCACGTTCTGCAGGGAAACTTGTAAAACAAAAAATATTTCCCATCACGATTGGGTAACTGTGAAACATTTCACAAATGTTTTTTTGGTGTCCAGATCCAAACCAACAAAACATTTCTAAGCATTTCATAAAAATTGTTTTGTTTTGGAAATATTTATGAAACATGTAGGAATTTATTTGTTTATCAAATGTTTGGCTGGTCTGAACATACCTTTACAGAACGAGAAAAACAAAATAACTCGGAGTACGGACGGGGGTTCAATCGAATGCGAAAAAATCAATTGATTTTTGTGTTCCATTTTTTAGCCTGGCAACGTGACTGTGTGGCTATCGTTTGCAGGCACACCTACATTTAAAAATAAAACAAGCCACCTAGTAGGAAATAGTAGAAATAATTTTCAGACCAAGATTCGATTTTTTTTTTTTTTTACAAAAGTGGTTTTGGGTTCTGTTTTAATGTTTTATCGTTTTATCAAACTGAAAATTTTGTTTTGTTAATCTGACAAAGTAGTTTTGTAGTAAATGTTTTATCCGTTTACCAAAATATTGTTCAAATTGATAAAACTTAAGTTGTATTGATAAATTTCATTTATCATTACAACAATTTTTTTTCAGTACAAAAAAAACAATTTTGTGTAAAATTTTACAATGGAATTTTGTCAATATTACCTAGTATTTCATTTTCAGTGATCTTGTATCGTCCTTGGAACTAGTATGTTATTTGTGTTATTTGTGACAGTTTGGGACATCTATAGCCAAGAACGCAAAGAGCCATTGACATTTTAAAAAAAAACTGACAACTGGGCAAGAAATAAAGGTTCCCACTGACCCCAAAATAGTTACGCCAAAGATCACACCATTAAATAGCAACTCCTAGGTCTCAGATAAGCCAATAGACACTGAAGCCGAAAACCACTTCATGACTATTGAAATAACCCAAGATAACACTTATAGAACAAAAATTCGTCATACGTGGAAGGGCTGCGTGGAGTGATAAAAGATATCAACTAAAGAAATACAAAACTTGTAAAATTCGAAAGCACAAATAATTTTAGCAAATGGCGGGGAAGGCAAGTTGCTAATGATGCGCTTTCGGAGACGATTTTTGTTTAGTAAACGCGTAGATCTCACTCGGACACACTTATCATTTAAGTTGCGGCACATCGTTCTTAAACTTCGGTCTCATACTTATCTAAACGTAGCAGCCTTCGGCAAGAGAGTCTTATCTCTGAAATATGGTTTCTTCTGCTGACTGCTCAGCTAAGATAAAAACCTAAACTGAGTTGAAATTTGGGTATTTAAGGAAATTTTTTAGGCAGGGTTCCATCATTAAGTTCTACCATCTAGCGTTGTCCTTATTGTAGTTATGGAAAAGCTTCCAATTTTGTCGATTATATTGTGTGTACTTCTATTTGAAGCGGCCGAAGCCTGTAAACCGGCCAAGTGCGTGAAGAGACTCCAAAATGGGACGAGAGTTAAGGTGTGTACATGTCCCGCGGGTCTGGTCATGGCCATGCATAAAAATATCTACCGGTAAGTTAGGTTTCAGTATTTTTTTGGTATATTTACGTTAAACCTCTGAACTTCACAGATGCTTCCAGCCCTGTGCTTCCTGTCCCAATGGTTTCTGTAACAAGAACCAATGTCACTGTTTTCCAGATCTTGGACGGGACGCAAATGGCGTATGTCAACAAATTTGTCCAAATTGCAAAAATGGATTTTGTTCAACACCGTTTACTTGTACATGCAATCCTGGTTACGCGGGGCCTAACTGCGATCCGGCTTGCAGCAGTGGCTGTCCCAATGGAGTTTGTTCAGGTCCAAATGTGTGCTCGTGCAACTCAGGATTTATGATGTCTGCTAGTGGAAGTTGTGTACCCAGTTGTCCTGGTGGATGTGGGAATGGCGTCTGCACAGCACCAGGAACGTGTACCTGCAACCAGGGTTACCAGTTGTCGGCGGGTGGCACTTGTGCGCCAGTTTGCAGCAGTGGCTGTCCCAATGGAGTTTGCTCGGGTCCAAATGTGTGCTCGTGCAATTCAGGATTTATAATGTCTGCCAGTGGAAGTTGTGTGCCCAATTGTCCTGGTGGATGTGTGAATGGCGTCTGCACAGCACCAGGAACCTGTACCTGTAACCCGGGTTACCAGATGTCGGCGGGTGGCACTTGTGCGCCACTTTGCAGCAGTGGGTGTCCCAATGGAGTTTGCTCGGGTCCAAATGTGTGCTCCTGCAACTCAGGATTTATAATGTCTGCCAGTGGAAGTTGTGTGCCCGATTGTCCTGGTGGATGCGTGAATGGCGTCTGCACAGCACCAGGAACCTGTACCTGTAACCCGGGCTACCAGATGTCAGCGAGTGGAACTTGTGCGCCAGTTTGCAGCAGTGGCTGTCCCAATGGAGTTTGCTCGGGTCCAAATGTGTGCTCCTGCAACTCAGGATTTATAATGTCTGCCAGTGGAAGTTGTGTGCCCGATTGTCCTGGTGGATGTGTGAATGGCGTCTGCACAGCACCAGGAACCTGTACCTGCAACCAGGGTTACCAGATGTCGGCGGGTGGCACTTGTGCGCCACTTTGCAGCAGTGGGTGTCCCAATGGAGTTTGCTCGGGTCCAAATGTGTGCTCCTGCAACTCAGGATTTATAATGTCTGCCAGTGGAAGTTGTGTGCCCGATTGTCCTGGTGGATGTGTGAATGGCGTCTGCACAGCACCAGGAACCTGTACCTGTAACCCGGGCTACCAGATGTCAGCGAGTGGAACTTGTGCGCCAGTTTGCAGCAGTGGCTGTCCCAATGGAGTTTGCTCGGGTCCAAATGTGTGCTCCTGCAACTCAGGATTTATAATGTCTGCCAGTGGAAGTTGTGTGCCCGATTGTCCTGGTGGATGTGTGAATGGCGTCTGCACAGCACCAGGAACCTGTACCTGTAACCCGGGTTACCAGATGTCGGCGGGTGGCACTTGTGCGCCACTTTGCAGCAGTGGGTGTCCCAATGGAGTTTGCTCGGGTCCAAATGTGTGCTCCTGCAACTCAGGATTTTTAATGTCTGCCAGTGGAAGTTGTGTGCCCGATTGTCCTGGTGGATGCGTGAATGGCGTCTGCACAGCACCAGGAACCTGTACCTGTAACCCGGGCTACCAGATGTCAGCGAGTGGAACTTGTGCGCCAGTTTGCAGCAGTGGCTGTCCCAATGGAGTTTGCTCGGGTCCAAATGTGTGCTCCTGCAACTCAGGATTTATAATGTCTGCCAGTGGAAGTTGTGTGCCCGATTGTCCTGGTGGATGTGTGAATGGCGTCTGCACAGCACCAGGAACGTGTACCTGCAACCAGGGTTACCAGTTGTCGGCGGGTGGCACTTGTGCGCCAGTTTGCAGCAGTGGGTGTCCCAATGGAGTTTGCTCGGGTCCAAATGTGTGCTCCTGCAACTCAGGATTTATAATGTCTGCCAGTGGAAGTTGTGTGCCCGATTGTCCTGGTGGATGTGTGAATGGCGTCTGCACAGCACCAGGAACGTGTACCTGCAACCAGGGTTACCAGTTGTCGGCGGGTGGAACTTGTGCGCCAGTTTGCAGCAGTGGCTGTCCCAATGGAGTTTGTTCGGGTCCAAATGTGTGCTCCTGCAATTCAGGATTTATAATGTCTGCCAGTGGAAGTTGTGTGCCCGATTGTCCTGGTGGATGTGTGAATGGCATCTGCACAGGACCAGGAACGTGTACCTGCAACAAGGGGTACCAGGAACTAGTAAGTGGAATTTGTGGACCCACTTGCAGCAGCGCTTGTCCCAATGGAGTTTGCACGGGTCCAAATGTGTGCTCGTGCAATTCAGGATTTATAATGTCTGCCAGTGGAAGTTGTGTGCCCGATTGTCCTGGTGGATGTGTGAATGGCGTCTGCACAGCACCAGGAACCTGTACCTGTAACCCGGGCTACCAGATGTCAGCGAGTGGAACTTGTGCGCCAGTTTGCAGCAGTGGCTGTCCCAATGGAGTTTGCTCGGGTCCAAATGTGTGCTCCTGCAACTCAGGATTTATAATGTCTGCCAGTGGAAGTTGTGTGCCCGATTGTCCTGGTGGATGTGTGAATGGCGTCTGCACAGCACCAGGAACGTGTACCTGCAACCAGGGTTACCAGTTGTCGGCGGGTGGCACTTGTGCGCCAGTTTGCAGCAGTGGGTGTCCCAATGGAGTTTGCTCGGGTCCAAATGTGTGCTCCTGCAACTCAGGATTTATAATGTCTGCCAGTGGAAGTTGTGTGCCCGATTGTCCTGGTGGATGCGTGAATGGCGTCTGCACAGCACCAGGAACCTGCACGTGCAACTCAGGATTTATGATGTCTGCCAGTGGAATTTGTTTGCCCAATTGTCCAGGCGGATGTGCAAATGGCGTCTGTTCACCACCGGGAACATGTACTTGCAATCTTGGTTACAAGATGTCGGCGATTGGAGTTTGTGAGCCCATTTGCAGTGGTGGTTGTCTTAATGGAGTTTGTTCGGCTCCCAATGTTTGTACTTGTAACACCGGCTACCTTCTGTCTCCTATTGGAAAATGCGACCCAAACTGCGCTCAACCATGTGGTCAAAATGGATACTGCTCAGCACCAGGTATATGCTCGTGTAACGCCAGCTACACAATGATGAGCAACGGATTGTGTGACGTTGTCAAGGGTGACTCCAACTCTGTCGCATATGATTACTAACGAGTAAATAATATTCACATATATTATATTTTTTGAATTATTTTTGTTTAACATATTTCACGTAATAAGTAAATAAATAAATAAATAAATATTTGGCGTAGCGGATTCGAAAGGAACCCTAGAGCCCAGCTTCTTTTAACTAATCCTTTTGTGTGAATTTCTATTTTTGGGACGAGTAGAAGGGACTTAAAATTAAGACCTTGTATTTGTTTTTCTCATGAATTTTTCTGTTCAAATTAACTGACAAGTTTCTTTCATGCAATAATTCGATTTTAAATTTCACAATTGCAATCCAGCCGTTAAAATGTTGTATGAAAATGTCCACACCCTTAAGCAGAACAAAGCTTTACATCAGCTCGGTGTCATTGTGTTTATTTTTATGGCTCAATTTCGCACTCAGTCATCCGATGGCTAGTCCATCCGATTAATTACATTCGTCGTTCAGTTGCCGCCGATGCGAGTTAATGAATCCTATTGTGAAATTGAATGCAGTCGGTGAAGTAAATCAGCGTGGATATTGAGTTCCATTTGACAACTGAATGAACTTCACATCATTTTATGGCTTCCGATGTGTGTGCCGCACCCGCTTCCATTGAAGCTGGCGCCGTTTAAAAACTTTAAAACGTAAATCTGCAGCAATTAAATTTAATTATATCTCTGCCTCTGTGCCATATATGCAGTCGCTCTCCACCTGCAGTTGATCGTAAATTCGAGCCCTCCAAGCACGATTTGAATTCAGAAGTCACAGTGATATAAATTTTAACTACCTTCGCCGTGAATCCGCTGCCCTCGCACAGAAGAAATATCCTGCTAACAAGACCATAAAACGAGCGAAATGGACACCGGCAATCGGCATGACCCACTTAAAATTGACTGTTCATAAACCCGATACATTCATACAGCAGTTATTCAATCTAAAAGCCTTGAGGCTATCGTTCATACCGACACGAGTACCACAGCACATGTTTCGCCAATGAAATTTGGAAATGAAGAAATGAAAAAATGGCGTGTGCCACCCATACGAACGGGTATAACGGATACGACGAATTTATCTTCATTTTGGTTGCCATCGCTGCCGTGTGGCGCGACGAATCAAGAATCCTTGAAATCAGACTGGCTAATTGTAAATTTTAAGCGCTGTCAACGAAAATAGAGAAATATACAAAAAAAAAAAAAAAACGGCGGCACTCATTGTGAAATGTGGAATTCAGAGGTAGGGGGGCTTTGTGCTCTTGGGAAATGCCAAATTTTAACGCGACTGATGGAGTTTGCAGTGAAAATTTAACCAAAGCGGCCATCTTGTTGCCGACTGAGGCTATAAAGGAGCTTTTTTAATTGAAAATGTTAGAAAAAGTTCGATAACAACGGCGATAAATGGGTTCCTTCAAAAATGTAGCCAACTAAATGTACCTTGAACTGAAAACCTATAGGTTGGTGGTTAACGTCACTTGAAGCACTCAACAAAAATCTTTGTTGGCATACTCAGACAACGAGGAGTAATACCTCCATAAACGTCAATTAAAATCGCGAACGTGACGAAAAAACTAAAAACACAACAAGTCAGCCAGCCGTCACATTAGTAAGCCTGACAGCTGGCTGACTAGAGTCTTGAACGTACCAAATAATAATTTGAGTGCGCACATTCAAGAATCTAGTAATCTTTAGTCGACTAGATTGGTCGGTATAAGATGTAACCTGAACGCAAAAACTAGATTGGTCGGGAACGTCACTTTTTTTACGTCAGCCACATATGCCAACTGTCAACTTATTACTCAGTCACGAATTTCTTGACTAGATTCGTCGGCTACCCCTCCATAAACGTCAACTGAAACAGCTGCTCAGATGACCGATTTCAGCCAATCAAAACCGAGATACATCTAGTCAGACAGCTGTCAGATTTACTAAACTAGATACTTGAACGTCCCCAGTGTCTGTTTGGTTTCTTTTGCTAAACTCACGTTACATCGAGCCAAATGTTGTATTGTGCGAATTATTTTCAACTAAACAAAGCGTAAAAAGTGCGGTTAAGAAAAAAAACCGCACCATGCGAACAAACCCGAAAAAGTAACCCGTGAGCATTGAATTATTATATATGGACTGCTAGTGAAATGTCACTTCCATACAATCTCTGCCCAAAAAATGATACCAACATAAATAGCGCGCGAAAAATAAGTGAAACAAAATGACAACCATCTTGGATTTCTCCATAGAATGCTAGAGCCACCTATTGGGCGTGAGTGGATTTGCCAAGTGAAACGGTTGAAATTCAAATTGTTGCGGCATTGTTTACAATAGATGTCATCCCGAAATTGTGCTAGTTTAAATAATTAATAATAGATGGAACCAACAAAATTTGAATAAAAAAATCGTTTTTCATTGTCCCATAAATTGCAAAATGTTCGTATATTTATTGCGAATTAGTTTTTTATGTTGTTTTTCATTATTAATTTTAAAAATATGATGTAATAAGACTTTAGCGTATATTTCAATCACATTACTGATCAATAAATACTTATGATTGTCAAGTACATGAGAATTTTAAAAAAGTTATTTTTAAATTCCGCATGCAAATAATAAAGCCCATAAAACCCACTTTAATTCTGCTTTTTACGATTTGTCGGTTATTTATTGTTAAGCCGCTAAGATATTTTATCGTGTTATCAAAGAAACAACAAATTTGTTCTTTGTTCTGTTTATTTAACCCTTTTTTAAAGTTGCACCCAAACTTTGACTTTGTGTTTAAGCAATCAAAAATATTGTTTATTGTTCTAATGAACAGAGTTGTTGCTTCACATCCTTCAAGCTCGGTTTCTCCACTATTCAAGTAGAGAATTTGCGGTGCTTTCACTCAAAGTCTGTATGTTTGTCAAAGTTAATATGTTTGTCATTTAACTTGTTTGCAAAGTGAAAGTTGACCAATTTTTCAATATACTCCCACTTTATTGCATTCCCATTCCCATCGTTAATTACTTTATGGGCTCCCCATGCATTAAGAATAAATTTAAGACAACGGCAAGCGTCTATGAAATTTGTTCATCTTTTTCAGGATGTTTAAAACTTGGTTTCAACTCCTCTAAAGACCAACAAATCATTTTTTTAATTTTAAATCTTCATTCAATTAATCGCAATAACACAGTCTTATGCAAAACTATCGGCAAGGAAATGGAAACTTCAGATGTGAGTTTCCAATTTATTCCGCTCCGAACCACGAGAGCTAGCGCTTATGTCGGAACCAACGCGAAGTTGTCTACTAGCAGTCCATATTATAATAAGTCAATGCCCGTGAGCTATTGAAACTTAAAAGATCCCAGAGACGTTGAAAAAAATACTCAAGCTCTTTCGATTATGCTGAAAGTTTAGAAGCTTGTTAATAGATTAGTTTGAATCCGATAGGTGGCGCTATTTTTATTTTTTTATTTTTTGTTTGCCTTTTAGCGTGTCATTCGCTATGAATGCTCTAGTCTCGAGAAATACTGAGCGGATTTTGGATACGGTTTTCATTATTGTCGTCTCCTTTTCTATTCAAAAAATGGTCTAAATTTTTGGCTTAAAATAATTTCTCAGTCTTTAAAAGTGCTTCCGCAACTAACTCCTTACATTAATGTTAACAGTGTTTACAGAGTGGTTTAAGTGACAAGGAGCCGTACTAAAAAAAAAATTTAGTCTCTACTTTAAATTTACGGAAGTTAACAATTGCGAAATTTATATAAAAAAAAAGCCACTGTAAACTACTAAAATTTAGAATCGAATCTAAAAATGTTTATTGGTAAAGCCCAAGGTGTTGCAAAAAAATATAAAAAAATTTATAATGGCTCATATTTTTATCATAATTTAAATGGCAAAGGATGGAGGACAATTCATAATAAAACAACATATCCAATATCCAACATTAAGAAAATAAAAGCTGGTGTACCTGAAGGTAGTTTACTAGGTCCAGTACGGACTATTTACAAATAGTCTTTTAGGAAGTCACTTCATCAATCATTTCAGCTGATAGCAGCTGATCTTTCTGTAGATTAAAAACAAAATGACTTAAAAATGCTGTAAAAAAACATTCGATTTCTCTTTTCAGAATAGAAAAAAAAAGTGGTTCCATTTCATATCAAAAACAAAGCTTAAGGGTGAAAATATCCAACCGAAGTTTCTAAGTAAAGGCACTTTCCCAATGATTTCATGCAATTTTGCGAACTGACGCATCCTGCACAACCAGAAACGCCACTCCCAGTTGCAAGTTGTGACGTTTGCAAGCCAATGCTCTTTTCGTAGCTTTGCAATACTGATTCAAAAAGAAGTAAACGAAATCATTTCGCATTTCTCCAACACAAATGATTTGAGAAGTATAACCTCTCTTCGTAACTAGAAATTTTGGCTACAATCCAAAATATCGTCGCGCACTCACAATCGGAACGACAAAGAACCAGAACATTTTACTAGTTCGTCTATAATTTCAGTTTTCGTGTTTGTCTCGACATTTTCCAACAAAATGTTTGCCTAAAAAAAAGAAGAAAAGACAAATATCACTTGGTTTTTATTGCAAAAAATAAACAACCGTTCCATACCGGAAGTCGCTGTTTGCCTCCAATATTTCTGTGTATAGGTAGTTCTCGCCACAGTGCGGCCTCCCGACCACGATTTTGTGTATTTTTCCCGCAGGGATATAATGTTCTGCCGTTTATATTATTTAAAGTGCTTTTGCAAATTTCATTGGCATAGATACAATCAAATTGGATTTCAGAAAAAAAAAGAAGACTCCATGTCAAAACAATTCATTCGGCCGAGCAATATTTAGTTAAAGACACAATATCCCATCGCATCTGCTCATCATTAATTATAGTTTCGGTCCGCTGACCATTGATGACGTTTGGCATATACCTCTCTGTCACTGAAAAAAACACGTATGAACAATGACAAATAAAAAGTTTTCTTTCTACTTTTGAGTATTTTTGTTATTTATATAAAATACTTTGTGCTGTGTTTTGTGTTTGCCGGCGTTTGGCGCTTCATAATGACGTCGGAGAGTGTTGGTTGGTTGTCGAAACATTTAAATACCAATTTACCATGAGGATTGAGTAAATGAACCCTGGCGAAAGCAGACCGATACAGAAATATGTGGGGAAAACTATTTTTCACACGACGAGAATCTGTGCGTGGACAGCATACGATTTTGGCGCCCCTAAGGTTAGATATGTGTAAATGTAAATGGAAAGATGATATGCTACCTTTGAGCTTGAGAGTGAATGAACTGGATTTAAAAAAAACCATCGACAGGTGACGGTGGTTTCTAGTTGTAGGTTGAGGGCCGTTTCTGTAGTTTGACAATTTTTAACTACCTTAATATGAGAATTGAACGCATCTTCCTGCCGCAAATATCTTTGACGGTTCCGATGTAAATTCGTATACCACCCAGGGTTGACAAATGTGCTACGATCGTAATTTTTAAGTTACAATGGACTTTGAAAAAATACACATTACAATCGCCCCGAAAAAGTTACACCCAAAGTTTTTGTTTTTTTTTTTTGAATTTTTATTTATACTCATTGGCCGTTATGATATGAATACGACTCTTGGAAAAAATCAACTCTTAGTCTAAATTATAAGAAGTAAAGCATTTGAAGCATAATTTGACTTTAAGTTAGGAAATAGTTAGATTGGAGTCACCGATCCGGTGCAATTTTCAAAAATCTCAGCATTTTCGCAGATTTGAATGTTATGTACAAGATTTATTTTCACTTATAACAATTTGGCGTATGGAAAACAGTTTTAATTACAATGGATTTATAACAGTGCAAGTAAACAAAAAGTGTTTTTTGTGGCCAACTTAATACACGCAAGAACCAATAAAATTCGGATTTAATGTTTGATTTAGCAGCAGAAATCTGAAATTTCAGCTCAAAATATGAAATACCAAAAATTCAAAAACCACGTAGGTCAAATCTAAAGTGGCATCCGTCAAATCCAATTAGTTGAAATTCACACTGGGGCGAGTTCCAAGTTCCAAATTAGTAAAGTAAATTAATATTTACTTTAGGAACTAAGGGCTTGTGCATGCATATGCATTTTTCTGAATATCCAAAGTGTGGCGCGTTCATTTATTAGGGTGGTCGAATAGCGGTAGGGTTGTATGTATTAACAACTAAAGGTTACACAAATCACATGAGTTTTCACTTTTCCAAATTTATTATTGCCATTTAAAACAATGTTTGTTCATATGGTTCACAGCACCGATAACTTGAAGCATAGACAAATCATACTGAGACCCCCAACTCACAATCCTCTTGCCGCTGGCCCCCTCAGTTTTTTTTTCAAATTCGCCATTTTGTTTTCCTATCGGTGCTATGTCAAAAAAGAATCCGTGTCACATGGAAAAACATACAAAAAATGCAAAAATAAATGCTGCCAACCTCGGAAACCGTGGGGAAATGTGAAAGAGTTCGGGAATACCACATTTTTTCATTACTGAACGCCATTGGTTAGTTATTATAAATTGTTAAAAGGCGAATAATTTGATTTCTTTGGTTAATAAAACTACCTAAAGGAGATGTTCTATATACTAGAAATATATTAGGACAAAAATGGTTGTGTATTTTCCGCTTTTGGATATCATTAACTTCGATTTCGTGTGTAAATTTTTCTTAAATAATGAAGAAAATTTGCTCAAAATGTTTTCATTTTCCCTCAACCAATCTACATTGTTAATTTTTCATGAACATTTTAAGCAAATGTGCACTTATTCCCAAAAAAAAAATATAATCCAAACGTAACGAACAATTTCAAATTAATCGGATAAAATTCTATGAACTCTGCCAGCAACTTTGCCCACAGCGGAAGTGTCTCATATCTCCTGGGAGTGTGTTGGTGAGCAGAATTTTTGAAGTTTCGTGACATTTGTCAATACGATTTTCTATGTAAGAATACTAGCGCACCAAACGTGAACACTCCATAAAAATATAGCTTGTAGGCTAAGTAACGGGAAATCGGCCGGCGTTGGTGGTCTCAGTATTGTCTCTGACTTGAAGGTTGAAGCTCGCCTCTGGTGGAACAACAAAATTTAGTCACAATAGCCAACAGAAGTTGGCTTTTGTTTAATTGTTTTTTTGTTTCTATGAAATGCTATTTGGGATCTAGAGTTCACTGCCTACCAAAAGAGGACTTTAAATTCGATTTGTTTCCTATTTCTAAGGGCCAACGCATATTTAATATACTTTTTTTTATATGTGTATCCATAAATAGTGCTTTTATCCAATATTCGGAACTTTCGGTTAGAATGATTTAATGCTTCTCTGTATATATAAATAGCGATTTACGAGTAAATATTTTTGTAACTTTTGCATCTTACAAGATTTTTGACTGAAATTGTTAATCCTTTCGGAAATATTTTTAAAGAAATTGGAGCTCAATGATCAATATCATGAAAGTTTATTATTAAGTTCAAAGTCAAACTGAGGGCTTTTAGTGAACCTACAATTTGATTTCTTTTAAAATGAAAGTATGTGATCGCAAATTAAGTGGGAGGACTTAATTGGTTTGACAAAGTATACTATACTTCAACTGTTAAGCTTAAAATTGAATAAGTGCAACGTATTGTTGATCATACAAACATTTTTATCAAAACCAAAAAGTTGGCGTTCAAAAGTTGCTTAAAGTACCTACCTATTGTTATTGTAAAATTCGTGTGGAAAATAAGAGACGAAATAAACAAATTTTAAACATTTAAGTGGCTCATGCATTTTGGATGAAACTGTTGTATCCGTTTTCATGTAGATAGCCTTTGCAAAATAAAAAAATGGTTCCGAACTTTAAGCCCACAAACTCTCAAAACGAAGTTTGAAACAAATGCGCTAGGCTGTAGGCATCAGAAGCTGACGGACGGAATTGCGTGATATTACATAAAATTAATAAACATCTCGAAATCATTATTTCTCCTATTCGTATACGAAAATAAAAAAATACAATTAAGCCCGAAAAAATATAATTGGAACTAAGATTTGCTTACAGTCCACACAATTCATTTTTCATCCATGACCACCTGAACAAATTGGCGGATAGTTATGAAATAGCCCCAAATCTTGCTCCAGAAGTCCCCTTATTATGCTTGAGAAACCCATTCGAATTGGATGAGTTTTTTTTAACATGATGCGCCAACAAATCCAAGTCTATATTCAGAAAACTTTGGACTGGGATGAGGGATTACTTCTTGTAAAAGAAAACTACTTTCAATATAATTCATATTTATATCAGTTTTTTTCACAAATTTGGTTATATGTCTTGGTTGTCTGTTATTTCTACCAAGTGACGATGTATTCTTGGATGACAATTCGTTGCTTAAAGGTACAAGTGTCAATTCCCCAAAAAAAAACTTACTCCAACGTGTATCGAATTGAATAGACGAACTAACAATTGACCCGCCAAATGTATGACGAAAGCTTTCATTCCTTCCAAGTAGCGATGTATTCTTTTATGATAATTCGATCATCGAAAATATTTCCTAAGACAAACTAATTCTCTGATGCTTTAAGGTACAGGCCGCAATTGCCCCCCAAAAGAAGCCTGCTCCCTTTCATTCCGCGATTATAGTAAGGCCCACTTTTCATAATTTTCCATCCATCCATGCACATAACCAACTCAGTTGGAACTCTCCCCGCCAGCAATCGATAATCAAATCGAAAACATATAAATATCCCACGCAGAGGTTTCCCCGAAGTCCACTCTGGCGTATACGTAACATTTTTTTCTTTTTCAGGTGTATTCCACTTTTTGCTTGCAACCATTGGTTTATATATCCTCTGCATTGAGATAAACTTTTTCCGACAATCCCTTTAGTGTATATTGCGCAGGGAAGACGAATATTTGCAATCAAACTATCATCAGTGCCATGCGAAGGACGCGGAAGGCGGAACCTGTTAAAGAGGTCGAAGTTAAAGAGGAGAATAACTTTTTCATTTATAGCTGTGGGCGCGCTGCATCCGAAGAGACTATCCTCGCATTTATCCTATAAATAGCTAAATGACTTACCACAGATTCCGATGGCCGAAAAAAGCGCACACGAGAGGACAACTTGAAGAAAATCCCCATTGCTGAGGGAAGCAAATACGAAAGCAGCAGCGATTGTGAAGACGCTTTTTAAGAGAGCAGAAGCGACCCCACTAAGAGCGCACACTTTGTTTTCTTAGCAAAGCGCATGTCTGGCTGTGCAAAAACAGCTGTTATATAACATCACTTCACCAAGGCAACCGCCAGTTAGTTTTGTTTGCGGCGGCCGCTATAGGTATGGTGATACACCCTTGGGGTGATTTTTCTTGTTTACATTGCTTTCGCTGCTGTGATTTGTGAAAAGTGAGGCGTGTTTCAGGTGACACGGGGAGCATGTTCAGCTTTAATGAAGGGTTGAGCTACTGCAATTAAAAGCAAACATCACCTTGTCACACGGTTTTTTTTTTTTTCTTAAATGTCCACAGCTAAGCAGTTGCCCGGAGAATTATTTATTAAAAGGGTGGGGCGGTACATGCGAATCGCATGTGAACAGAACAGCAAAACCCGATGACCCAAATCAGAGCGCAAAACATTGGAATTTTTTTTAGCCGTATCTAGCGGATGAACGCATAAACAATGACTTGGGAATCCCCAACGTGGAATTGCCTCCATTTATCCCTGGGGATGAATTCGTTTTTGTGAATCCAATGAACATTAATATTCATTGAAATGTGCTTTTATTTGGCGTGCAGTGCAGGATGGGAATTACCGTGTTGCCAATGGCGGGGTTTCGCAACTTATATGACAATTTTTTCAATAAAATGACTTGAGAGAGTCTTGAAGTGAGAAAAAAAGTGCGAACTTTGGTTTGATGGACCAACTTTGCGATGATGGAGGGTTTATTATTCTAATGACTTGTATCTCCTCAATCATTTCATTTTCGTGAATGAGTAGAAACAGATTCAGAATCAATGTCACTACTTTTTGTGACTAAAAGAATTTTTTTTATTGAAACAGATTTTAAGCTTTAAATTTTAATTAATTTCCACCACACTTTTTTGCGTGCTTAAAATTACAGTCTTCTTACATTTATTTTAGGTTGTTTCTCCCTTTTTCTTTTTCCCTCTTCTCGTCGTTATTCGACTTTCCCGTAACGGTAAAAATTCGAAAAATAAAAATATAGAAAATGGTTTCGAAGTTAAATGGCAGCAGTCAGACTGAGAAGTTGAGCTGTTTGTATTAATGGACGGACGCATTCAAAGTATCATTGTCTTTGAGTGTATTATGGCTACTTATGACAGTCAGTTTTCTATATATTATTACTGAATAGATTCGCATAAGCTTCCCCTACATTTTGTTCTTTAGGACTTCATCTACCAACATTCACTGCGACATTAACCATTTCACACGAAATTTACATCGCCTGGGATTCACAGATGAAGTCGGCGGCGAACGAAATCTTCTTCCGATCGACATCGATATCGACATATTTTACATTTATAAGTCCTAAGGATGCAAACTAGCAGAAATAAGCCCGCTCTCCGGGGGTTGTACCTTGACAGTTCAACACACTGGCCACTGCTTTCTGTTAAGGACTATTCACATGAGCGTGAATTGCGAAGAAATTGAAAATTGTTATTTATTCTGGTAAGGAACAATAAACATTTTTAGTTTCCACTCAAAATGTTAGTCGTTCACAGTGGCTATATTTTCCGTACAAACTTCGCAATTGTGAGCTTCTGTAAATAGACTAAAATTTTGTCTCATGTATTGCGAATTATATTTAATTAATTTAAGACTTAATCCAAGAAAAACCTGAGTCCTAATTGATTTAAGTAGCGAAATTTACAAATTCAGCAATTTTCCCGCGAACTGTCACACTTTATTCACAATCCACATAAAACAGTCGCGATCCACAAGCCCACGAATAAAAAATTCGTTCGAACTTAACCTTGAAACTGAATCGCGGATATCAGCGACTAAAAAAATAAAGTGCAGGACTGGGTCGAACGTAACTTTCTCGTTCATCAACATTTTGGGTGCAAATGAATTGGCAGTTGCCTGATTGTAAGCATTTTAAGTGGTTGGACTTATTTTTAGGGTGCATATTCAATACTATTAAATATTATCTAAAAAGAAATTTTGCGTATAGCTTATATTTATTTTACTTTCATTGCAAGTGGGCCATTGTAATTATTTCAAAAATATACCGTAGAAATGTGAACACAGATCGAGATTTGGGTACTCATTTTTGTGAAATATTTATAACACGTCACTATTAGAGTATTTTGAGAAAAACTAAATACGGAATCTTATTAAGAATACTTATTTTATCCTTAATATGTATTTGGATCAAAATCGTTAGAGCGGTTTTTGTAAAATTTCATAAACAAAAAAGTATCAAATATTGCAATGTTTAGTTTGAAAAATACTATTGCTTAGCTATTTAGCAGAAAGCCGAGTACAAGTTAATATTTGGGATGTTAGCATTACTTGGTTTTTAAAGTTTTATCGAAGTCGAAAATGCGATTTTCGAGATATGAGCAGTTTTTGAAATTAGCGTTTTCGGTGATTCGAATTGAAATTTAAGGACGCAATAACTTTGAAAACATTAATTTCACTGTAAGTTTGCATTTTGGTCAAAATCGTTACTGCCGTTTTCAAGTTATCTAAAGAAAACAAAATTTTTAAAAAATGATTTTTTCCAAAAAAACATTTTACGATAATACGGAGAAAAACTGAGTTTGCCATTAAGTTAGAAATGACCATATTACTTTAGAAATTAATTTTTGTGACAATCGTATTTGTATTGTATTTGTTTTCGAGATATGTCCAAATTTCAAAAGTACCGTTACTCGATTTTTTAGCGGAAAACTGCGTATGCAGTTATGTTTACCTCACCTACTTAAGCTGAAATATCAATTTTTGTTGAAATCGTTGGAGCCGTTTTCGAACAAATCAAACTTGTATGAATATTTTGTATTATTTGGATTTGTAAGCCAAAAAAAAAAAACGGCCCCGAACTGTAAGCCCCCAAACTTTAAATCCGAAGTTTGAACGAAATCCGTTAAGCTGTAGGCTGTAGGCCTCGGGACATACAGATTGACAGACGGACAGACGGACAGAATTTTGCGACCCACTTTTTTGAGTTCGCCTATTACCGTAATGTCAGAATTGATTAACATCTCGAGTTCCGAAATTTTGCACGAATACAATATCTTTCTCTTACTACGTAATGGAGAAAGTTAAAAAGCGACTAAAATGTGAATGAAGTGTCAGAAAGTACGAATATTCGCTTGAAGGACTATTCACATGAGAGCGAACTGCGTACTAAATATTTAAATAGTACGAGCAACTTAGCACCAAATGCGAACCTCAAACACGCTTCCACAGCAACACCTCCACCTCAAAGCTCCTCACATCCTTTTCGTTGCTCTAATCGTTCGATGAACAAACACAAAAGCTCTCAACAGAAGACACACACACACCGCCAATCGCCACCTACACCTACTATCAATGTTTCACATTTTCAGCCAATCTCTTCGAAAAGTTGTATAGTCCTCCTCCTCGTCCTCACAAAGCAGCGAGCAGGAACAAAAATCGTTTTCGCCATGAGAAAATCAAACTCAGTCGTTTCCCAACTCGGTCCACTTACGGTCTAACGCGGATCCTTGCATTTAAATTTGTTTGTACACTTTCTGTGAACAGCTTTATTTCAGAATTTTTTTCCTTTCGTTTTTCTATTCTTTCGGTGTTTTGCGTGCTGGCCGAACGTCCCTTGAAATATATTCCAACTCTTAGGAGTAATCGGGAATCGGTTTTAGTTCATCGGTGCTCCCTCAAACGTCCGTCGTACACCCTCGCCTCTGATGATGGCGCCCAGAGTTTACGACATGTGTGTCGTTTTGCATCACCCAACAGCGTATTCTTAATCCTTGCTGCAGCATCGACAAATGTGATATAACGTGTGTGCTGCTTCCCTGTAAGTTTGTGTGTGGCAAGAAAAAAAAAAAGACTTTCCTCTTTTTATTGTAAAAATTAAACCATACAGAAGGTGAAGTGTAAGAAAAAAAAAATATATAGTACGCTACAAGGAGAACACGAAGAATGCAAGTACAAACCCCTTTTCCGAAGGAGGAGTGATCCATGCAGTTGCAGGATAAAAAACAGAAATTTTGTAGGAGCGGGAAAAATACATAATTAGAATCACATTAAGTGATTGGGCCATCCATGGCATAAGGTAAGTCACAAAGTACACTTCATTAGTCTTGAAATCAGAAACTGTTTCACCATGATGGTAGATCCCTCGGTGTGGCGATGACTGTGACAGTGACGCCCCAGCCAAGTGATGAATGGCACAATAATTTCTATAAGTTTCTTCTAGAGGTATGTCCCTTTTTGGGTGAGAATTTTTTGGTGTGTCACATCCTGAGTGCTCGTTTATTAATAAAACAAGCCTATGTTGACATACCCTCGCACACCTGTGTTTAAGTGTCAAATTGCGTTGAATTTCCATGCGTGAATTTTCCAGTACTTTGTGTGCGTTTTTATGAAATACCCGAACTTTTCGCGTGACTATGGTTATTTGGCGACTCAAAGACTCAAAAGGGCCTGGGCAAGACGCGTCTTGATTGTAATTTGACCTGGCGCGCCGCAGAAACGCACATAAATGTATTATTTTATGGCTATAAATTATAATTGAAGGGGGAGATCGGGGGTCTTCCTCAGTCTTTATTGCTTTTAATGGGTCAATGTTTCGTACTTGCGATACTGTAAAAGGTGATTAGAGTCATAAATCAAACGCATTTTGTTGGGTGAAGGTTAACCGAAACAGTTTCAGTCAGTCATAGGCCTGGAGGAACTAATCATTTGATTGGGTCCGTCCGACGGAGCATGTGGAATGGATTATTGGATCCAGCCTTTAGTTGGGTGAAAAGAGATGTAAGAAGACTGAAGAGTTCTGTGAGCTTGAAGGTGTCGCTGGCTCACTACTTTGTTGAGTTCGCTCTCCAGTTGCGTCTTCCACTTTATATCGAGCCTTCTTCTGTTGTAAAGTCCCTCAGGGGCAGGCTCACTAACTTGTCGCCTTGTTGTCCATACGCTACATTTTCCTTACCATATCAGCGATTTTTATAGGTCCATAAAGGCAGTTCTAAGCCTCTTGTCCACTGTGAGTTCGTAAACGGCCTGAGCTCTGTTTTGAGACCGCAAATTTCCAAGTCCTGTGTATGTACAAAGGGATAAATGGGAGTGCAGACCAATCTGTGAAGTGGAGGAATGATGCTGCTATATAACTGACATCCTGAGAAGTTCCAGACGTCTCGAAAGAAAGGCTTTCCTATAGCCCGATATCTGTCTTTAATTAAAGCCTTTCATTTGTGCACCCGCAACGGCAGTGCCTACACCTATGGTCGTCAGTCCAGTGAGTTTTGTACGTGATCTCAAAGTGAGGATCTTTGCTCTAGATCTGCTGTAAGCTGGTCAAATCTTTGTGAAAACCTCCACGCAATCGTTAGATTCCTTCACGCAGCCTCTGCCTTTGAGGTAAAGTTCAAATGGATAGCGAGAGCCCCGGCTAACCAATCTGTCGTCTTTCAAGGTACTACATACCTAAAATCAGTAACTCAAACAAGAGTGATCTTTACCAATGCCTTGTTTTTCGAAAAGGGCTTTCGTTTTTAAGACTTATGAACCTATATAGGAGCAGGTTACAAGCTTTTGGCTACATGGAAGACGCTAGATGAATTGCTACTGCTGGAAAACTAGTTCGACTAAAAAAAAAAACCGCTCCCACTTCGAGGTTCATTTAAAAACCCTGTAAAGCCTTAAACCGCCGTAAACTTTTCCTTAAGGCAGTCCTGTCAACATACAGGTTATCCTGTATTCAAGTGTTTTAAGATCTAGGCTCCGTCCTAGTGTTTAACTGCAAGAAAGGTTGAACTGTTCTTCGCGGACCTGTGACCTCTTTTACCGACTTGGACATGACTTTGACGACATTTGTCAGCTGAATCAAGTTTCTGTAAAGCGCAACGAGCTGAATCTTTTTTTTTCTTGCAGCATTAGTTTTTGGAAGACGTCTTTACTCGGCAGTTTATAAGGAACGCAGCTGTGAGTTGTCTTGGAAAGCAATCCTATTCAAATCTGGGCTAAGCCTTTAGGGTTGCGAAATATTGAAAGATTTTCGTCCAAACTTGTGTCTTAGCTGATCTTGTACATTTATGTTTGCAAAAGTTTCCTTTTATGGTCTCCAGCACTTGTGTGTATAGCAGACATTGAAGATGTGCATTGTGAACTTCCTTACGATCGGTATAGACCTTTTTTCCACCATCGAGAAAAGCAATTTTTTTTGCAATTTATATCCGCACTCGATACCTTAAAAGATGTATTCATTTATCTTTCAAGGGAATGGATCTATTCCGTCCAACGCTTCACCTAAGTCGGGTATTTTATGAAGTTTAGAGTTTATAATCTGACCGTCTGGTCTTCATTTTCTTTTGACTTCATTCTACAGCGATTAGACGTCTCTACCTTTAGGCTTAGACTGAAGGGGATTTCCTCGTAACGAAAAGGCCTTTAGGTTAGAGGTTCACCCATTCTTTCCCTAAAAGCAGAAGTGTTTAGCATTTCTTTCTTGACCAGTTTTACCTGCTTGAAAAAATTAAGGTTTACGTATTGCCGTAGGTACAGTTGAAAAGTCTGCATAAATTTTCGCTGCATTGTTGCAAAAAATACTGACAGTTCCTTTCAATCCGCAATATAAAAGAGTCTGTCCACAAATATTTGTGTGACTTCAACTTTTATTTAAAAATTTCAATTACAACTTCAAAGAGTTCAAGTAAACGGAAATAAAAGGTAGGTAACTCAAAGGAAGAGAGACTCATTCAAAAGTTTAATCAAATGACATAAGTCCACTGCAACTTTTAGTTAAAAAATAAACTAGTTTCACAGACAACAAATATTTAATATTTCGTAAGCCAAAGCAGTTGAAATAATGAGCAAGTTACCTATAACTGTTTGAAAATAGATAAAGTTTAAAATTGCTTTCCTGAAAAGTGTATAAAATTGTCATAAGATGCTTGGCACAGACTTAGCACGAAATATTCAAATTTGCGATTAATTATCCAACCACCAAGGCAAGTTGCAATAGAGCCTTCAACAGTCTGCAAACATTCTCGCATATATTTCCAGATAATTGCCACCTCGCAACTGCCAAACTATTTTAATTATCTCCCCATTGTGAAGGTGAAAGGAATTCGCTTTGTAAATAATTTGCAGTCCACTGACTTCTAACATTCAGACGAGTCCTTTGGTCGAAAATTGCCCTCCGAATTCTTACCCTGTATACAATTCCGAAATTACTTCAGCTTGAGGACAAATTTAGGTGAATTTACCGCAATTAGTGCCCAATCAGATGGATTTAATCCACCATGTCGTCGTTGTACAAGTATCCACAATAATTACAATTTCTACCTCACGAACGAAACGAAATACACACACCGAAGATTGTTGCCACCCAAAAGAAAAACAAAATAAACTCATGCAAGTGTAAACGCTCCATGTAATTACATAGTTCCACAGCAGAAGTATAAACAACAGCTAGAAACGATAGTGACGCGGTGTATACAGCAGTAAATAAGTAAATCATGGTAAATCACAGAGATCATAATTTCGGGTATTATAGCATCAGCAGCTATACCACAAGCATCCGAGCAGCTCCTTGTAGACTTCGTGTTGTTTGTCAAGTGTGAGGTGTTTGGCTTTGGGTGTCATAGTGACTCGGGTTTTTTTTGTTGGGTGGTCCTATAGATGGAATGTGGAAAAAGTAGGATCTCTGAAGCTGTTAGCAAAAGTTGGTCAGTCGCAGTTAATTTATGTCAGGCGATGATATTGTCTACTATAGACCTGTTTTTTTTTTATCTTCGACCTCAGCAAAGCAAGGTAATGTAGGATTACAACAACTACGCTCTACTTGACACTTCGAGACTCACATTAGTTGTTTTAATTGCGTGCTGAAAATCCTACTTTACTTTGCTTTGCTGAGATCGAAGCTCAAAAAACACGCCTTATATGGATTTAGAAATTTAGAATACAACTGATTTTAGTTACTGTATTCGTCGTTTAATTCCAACACTCATACAACTTCGCTGAAGCACTGAATAAGTTCTCCCGTTAAACGCTACAATACTGATAGATGCACTAAAAAGTAAACGCTATAGAAACTAGATAGAGCCATCTATCGGATTTTTTTTTAATATTACTCTGTCAGCACTCTTTCCTCTTTTGGTAACAAACTGTAAAATTTACAGCGAAGTCGGTCGATTAGTTAGACTTAAGTCTTATGGCTACAAAAAAAAACCAACACTGCTTTTGATTTATATAGTGGACTAGAAGACCGTTTGTTTGAAGCCTAAAGATTCAGCCAAAAATCCAAAAAGTGTAATTTAATGTTGCATTACACTACCACGCACGGAAAATTAAAGTTATACCCAATACTAAATAGCTGTCTGACTGAAAGGGACCGAATTACCTAACACGAAAAAATACGTGACACGCTTTTTGGTCGGCCATCTTGGTTACGTGGTAGGAATTATGGGAAAGTTCAGCATATTAACATTTTTATCGCGATGGCTTACAGAATTTCGCTTTTCTATAAAACAAAACGGCTTCCAGAACAATTATTCGTTAACTAAACTGATTGATGAATTGTTGGTTTGATATACTAACAAGAATAACCACTCTCATTTGACATGTTTTAAATCAGAAATAGAAACATTTTCAAGTGATTGCAGAAATGCTGGTCGCCAGAACTTGTGTATTATTCCATTTCACATATCTATTACCATAAACTAAGAATTAAATAGACCGTCAGCTCTTACAACTTAAGAGAATTTGCCTACAAGCTGTTTTCCGTGTTGCTATGTGGCAAAGTATGTGTGCCATGTTAAAGTAGATTAGCCGCACGCATACACTCGCGCATAGGAACCTGACAGATGGCTGACAGTTCATTCTGTGGTAACATTGGAATAAATTCAAATAATTCAAATAATTGCCCGTTATCGGGACGTGTTAAGAAAACAAACAATTGGTTTCAAATGTAATTTCATTAATTATGTCAATTGTTTCAAATTTTCTAATAAATTTAATTTGTTATTTTTTTTTAATAAACGCAATCTTCATGAAAAGATTATAACTAAAAACTCATATTATTTCAAATCTTAATATTCGCAATCAATTATTCTCTTTGACGTTTTTCTGTGGACATTCACGGTGAAATCATTTTTCGCCAAAAACAGCAAACGAAAACAGGCACAATAATTATAGGAACAAAAATATCTTATTTTATTTCACACATCATTCATTTGTTTATTTATGTTGTTTACATTCGCTATTATACATTTTGTAGAATATCTACATGTTTTCGTGGTGAAATAAAACAACGAACTTAAACTCTCAGAACGCATCCATCAGCTGACAGAAACTCACCAAATACACGAACTCTCAGTCAGTGTTCTTAGCACTCTCTCTTTATTTTTCACACGAAGCGTGTTCATTGTTCCCTTTTCACTAAACTCAAATTCCTTTAGTTTTGTTGATGGAAAAAACATAATTTTTAAAGTAAAATTTGTATTGTTCGGAGAGAAAATCATATTAAATTAATCTTCAGTATAAAAATCGCAGTTTGCTAATATTATAATGATAATTTTTTTGATAATAGTAATTTTTGCTTAAGGCAAATCCCTTCTTTATGTACATTTATGGCGTTAATATTCATAGTGAAATGTAGTTTGACTGTTTTTCTGCCAGATTATTGATAGTCCAACAATTAAGACATTTTTTCCTCCTACGCAGGAAAGTTTTTCAAAAATTTAAATTCCCACAAAAAGGTAGAGATACCACAATGCAAGAGCACTGCTGAGTGTCAGTATTTTATTACTCCTCCCACCTTTTAGAAATTCTTTTTTTGCTGCTTCACACGTATTCACAGATAGGAAATTTAAGAGAGAATTTTATTTTCAAAATTTGCGGGGGGAATCGGGTAGGTGCGCGGGAGCTGACCGTTTATTTAATACTTCGTTTATGCTATTAGTATGAGTACAACATCCATGACACTTTAGGTGTCTGATTTGTGATCTCATTCTGACGCCTTTAGCTGTTTTTTATTATCAGCTATGATCCATATAGATCATCGATTTACATGCACTTACAACAACAGCACATGATCCTGCTTTTCATCGAGATCACGAATCATTTTTATTTTATTTCTACTATTTCCCACTAGGTGGCTTGTTTTATTTTTAAATGTAGGTGTGCCTGCAAACGATAGCCACACAGTCACGTTGCCAGGCTAAAAAATGGAACACAAAAATCAATTGATTTTTTCGCATTCGATTGAACCCCCGTCCGTACTCCGAGTTATTTTGTTTTTCTCGTTCTGTAAAGGTATGTTCAGACCAGCCAAACATTTGATAAACAAATAAATTCCTACATGTTTCATACATATTTCTAACACATTTATTTATGTAACAAAACAATTTTTATGAAATGTTTAGAAATGTTTTGCTGGTTTGGATCTGGACACCAAAAAAACATTTGTGAAATGTTTCACAGTTACCCAATCGTGATGGGAAATAAATTTTGTTTTACAAGTTTCCCTGCAGAAAGTGAGCGCTGTTTTTCGATTATTATTTTTTTTAAATAAGATAAAAATGTACAGAAAAGATTGGAATACCTAATGAGAAAGTGATTCATTTAATACGATTATTTGAATTAAATCGCGTGTCGCGTGATTCCCGAGACCAAAATTACAAAAAAAACCCCTTACTCGCTGCTAATAATCCTACTACATTATTTTCTTCTAGTCCGAAAAAGAATAAAATTTAAACCTTTCATAAGCATTTAATAAAAAAATGTCAGAAAAATCTTTTAAAAGTGTTTATGAAATGTGTCCGCTTTGATTCAGAAACATTTCTGAAATGTTTCGCTGGTTGGACACACCTTAATATGCCAAGACAAACTCAAGTGCTAGCAGCAAAATATTGTTCATGTGTTTCATATTTGAACATAAAAAAATAAATCTGTTTCACAAAAATATTTTTGAAAAGAAAAATTATGCAAATTTGGTTCAAATATGGTAACACCCCCGACATTGCAAATGAAGTGACATGTACCTTGTGTGACGTCACGTTGAGAAGAATATTTGCAATATGGCTGGTGGCAATATGAAGTTTGAAAAACCCTCTATTATCTGTTTTGTTTTTGAAAGCAACTGTTGCCACAATTCAAAAATTAAACTTTTCAATGATCCGTCTTGTTTTATTTTCGTGATCTGATCCGGATCATATCACGCTGATAATAAAAAACAGCTTTATTAACATTGACTGCGGACTCTCTGTTCCGTCTCGTGCAAAACTGCGCGTGCGTGATGGTTGTGAATGCATATGTTGTAATAACACGAGCTACCCTCTCATAGATTTGTACATTTGTTTCTCTTGATGTCATATGAGGGATAAATATCAATTTTACTCTCTAAAATATGGAGTCTCAGTGTAAGTAAAAATATATTTATTATAACAAGGCCGGCCGTTCTGAATAAAATTATTTACGCAACCTCATTATTCTGTCGTACGTTTTGGCATAGGGGCTAGAAACTTAGTTTCCACTTTTTCCTGCATAGGACAGCAAAATTGTGTGAATCTTAATTTTTATGTTCAAAACTGAGCCATGAATAAAGTATTACACCCCAAATCAATTTGCGACCTTGCTTCTGTAAATATGTCAGCATATTGCCAGAGAAACTGTCGATTCATTTATTTTTGACAGCGGATAGTCCCATTCCGCTGAAACAGGGGGCCCAGCGACGATGATTCGCATAAATGTTTAAGTGGGGTTATAATTAGTTTTAACCAAGTGTGCTTAAGTTGTTTTAATTATAATTAATAACAGATAAGGATACGGAGAGTAATAACCTGCTCCTCAGGATGTTATTAAAATGTATGAATATTCTAGATGGGCCCCGTTTTGTTTGAGGGGTTTTCTCTGCGAAATGTTACCGCACATTTGCGCGCAGTTATGGTACTTTATATTCATAGAAATGGACACGGACAGTGTTTGCAGTTTATTGTTGGTATTATACTAAGTTGGCTTTTGTCGTTAAGTTGAAACAAAGGAGAGAATATGTCGGAAAGGATGTTAGTTAAATGTTATTCTGTTTTGGTAGCAAGTTAGTCATTGTTAGCAGTTAGTTAGTTTATAAAGGACTTGCAGAGATGACTTGGAGAGATATACCTCGAAAGGGTATATGTTGGCCTTAAGTTAGACCCTAAAAGATACCTTTAAAATGGCCTCTTTGAGTATCCCTCACAGGAAAACAAAACAAAATCGTGCACCCCTTCTTTTTCCTTAACAAAAACACATCCTTCTCGGATATTTGGAATAACGTACACTCATGGACCGTATGAGCTAAACAAATTAAAAGCAATTTCCTTTAGCTCCCCCGGAATGTCGGTTCCAAACCAGACACTATGGAGACATCAACAAACCGCAAATCAGAGAAGACATAGAAATAAAGAGACGCAGAAGAAAGTAGAAAAACCTATGAACTTGAGACTACTAGCAAGTAGGATCCACAAAAATATACTGCTCGAATCCACACGTGCGTTGCTGTGGCTACATTTGCCATAGACAGCATGTCTGCGAATCCTTGTTATGATCCGAATTGGGTCGCCTCCCTTTAGCATCCCTTAGACGTTTCTCTTTCGAACTTTGGGGTGGTTGATGTTTGGCGCCGAAAATGCTGGCGTACTTTTATTTTTATTTTTTTCTCACAGTATTGGCCATTATATCTCGAATCCTGTTCGAAGGCTGCGCTACAATCTGAAACACATTGATGTAGGACATATCCGTACATAATCGTGTGTTTTTTTTTTCACGATTTCCCATCCGATAGCTGGTAATGAAAGTCAATTCAATCACTCCACTGCGACTATTGTTCTGCTGCTTGGCAGGGTAGGCTTTTTTTTTCAACCCGCTTTTGTATACGGTACACACTTTGAAGGGATGTCTAATTTTTGCAAGCGTTGGTAAAACGGATATGAGGGGAAAATTATTTATTAGATTTGGAAGGAAATTAATCGGATGCGAGTTGCGCAAACGAACTCGCTTTGTGTTTTCATGTAAAGTTGTAGTCATAACGATTGGGGGAAGAAGTTTTTTTTCCCTGTCAAACTTTTCAAGAAAAAGTTGATTTATAAAGCTCCACTTATGAAGTGTTTGGAAGTGATTTCATTCCCTCAATATACACATTCTTGGATTCCCCCTGACACCTCCGTTGTTTGGGCGCTTCGCCTGAGCTCCTCTCTGGTGAAGTTTTTCGTTTGATATATTCTTGAACTGATAAATTCTAAAGAATTACGTTTTACAGCTACTTTTTTTTAAGAGCTACTCCGCTATGACAACACTGTTTCGAACAAATTAATGACTGAACCATTATTGCTCGCAAAAGACTGATTAATGGCGCGACATGTAGCCCCGTCCCTAAATTGTTGCCTAAAAATAAGAAGATTTTTTATCATGCCAAGCTGAACTTTCCACTGTCATCCACTGAATTTCTCGATTAATGCCGCCGCTTCATAAACAACTCTAACCACTCATAAGCTGAGGATACATTTGCTGAGCGAAAAGGACGAACAGCTCGTAACCAGTACTAATGACACATTTTTTTTTTAGGTTTTCTTTGCTTTATAGCAAGCGCATTGACGTAGTTGCAGTTGTTATGCGGTAAGCTAGGTTGTGTTTCTCTGATCTTTATGAGGTAAAGTGACTCAAGTTCCTACTTCTGGAGCAGCTTCACATGTTCTTAGAGTCGCAAAATTATTCAAATACAAGCACTATAAAGCTGCGAATGTCTTTTGAATCTTTTTACTCACGGGGTCATTGTTTTCTCTAAAAACATTTGGTCCTTCGAGCCGCATTTCGCCGTAATTCACCAACAATTCAGTAACAGATGTTAAACAGTGTTTCACAGAGTACATTCCGAAGATTTGGGCAGTGATATTGAATATGAGATGTGACCTCAAGAACTTCATAGTCAAAGTAGCCTCTTTTTTATTCAATTAAGCGCATTTTCCTCATGCTGTACAATTTAATAATAGCAAGTCCTAAATTGTCAGAAAGTTTGCATCAGAAAACTAGTCGCCGGCCTAATCCTATTCTAAAGGTACTACCGTTGCAGATGATCCTAGAAATTTAACGACCTTAAGGCGGTATAAGGCACTATTTCCAAAGGACTTCAGCAACTACAGCAATTTAAGTGCAGATCTGATACCTATCTGCATTTATTTCTATTCCTTCGTTGAGAGAATTATGTAAAAAAATACCTGACAATGTGTACATTGTTCCTGGTATACAGCGATATAATAAAAAAAAACTTTCCACCTGATCCTACACTCAAATTCGCATCCACAAAGCCGTACACTGTTCTTGGTATACAGAGATATTAAAAAAAAAACTTTCCACCCGATCCTACACTCAAATTCGCATCAACAAAGCCGTCATTCAAAATTGCATTTATTAATATTCTTTCCAAACATTTTCCCCATTTCAGATTTCATCCTTCATACATCCCTATCCTCATGAGCCCATCACATCCCTCAAACTGAATGTATCTCGTTAAAAAGGCAAAAAAAAAAAACAAAATCCTCGCAAAAACACTCTGAAAACTTTGTTAATAACACCGCTCCCAGCAATAATTGACATCTCTGTAAATTCAATGTGAGTCGTGTAGATTACTTAAAAAAAAACAACTCATGTCAGTAGGCAGGCTTAACCAACCCACACAAGGATTTGCTGTTCTCCCTCTGTCTCTTTCACTCGCACACTGCAAACGAAATGTGTAATAACTCTAATTCCCCATTTGAAATTGTTTGGTAATTCATTTTTGGAACATCGGGTAATTGAATCAACATCTGATGAATATCTAAATGGAAATTTAATGGCGCGAGTAATTTTGCGAACATAAACCGAGGATCACAGTTTTTTGTCCGCACTTAAATTGCAGTTAGAAAATAAAAAGTTTCCATAGTACTAAGTTCATTTTGAAACTCTATGGTCATCGACGGAACGGGAGGCGGGACATAAATGACCTCCGTGAGTGTCAGTGAGAGTGACACCCGTGGTAAGGTCTGGGAAATATGTGATCAGATGGACTCAGTGATGCCAACTAAGGCTTTTTCATGCCTTTTAGGCATTATTTCATTAGCTAAGGTTTTAAGGCTTGTTTTTTTTTCAAAAAGGCATCTTTTTTTTAAAAAATGTATTTACATATTTTTCTTTGATTCCACATAGACTGATTTTTTTAATGAATGATTACAAGGACCAAGACGGTCTAATGGACTACATATGAAACTAATAAGTTATGAATTTTGTTCCTATAAACAATTTATTCTGTGATATATAATTTAAGTTTTTTTTTGGAATTAAAAATGGTTTTTGTTAATTTTTTTTATATTTATTTTAATTTTTTGATTTATTGTTCCAGATTACATAAAAAAAATATTTTAGGCAGTATTTTATTGAAAAAGGCATCTTTTTTTCTCAGCTTAGGCATTTTTTTGTCTAAATTGGTTGGCAGCCCTGGATGGACTAAAATGAAAAGCGGTTAGTTGAAAAATTTGCTTTCACCGTTTGTAAGGAAGGGGCAGGTCGGAGCTAAGTTTATTAAATATAAAGGCGTATACATTTTGCAGTTTATGATATTCCAATTTGGGTTTCTTGTTCGTTGGAATTGGAACATGTTCTTAGTTTTGCTGTAACAGATTCTTGCTTAACCATTCTAATAAAAAAACACCAAATTTATCTTTTAGAAGAAGTAAATTTTGCCCCAACATGGGCTACATGGTCAAACTGAACTGGACTTAGAAGTCTTGTGATTTTTATTCAGCCACTCTTTTGAAATGCGGCTGGGTCCGTTTCATTCACATTCTAAATTCCACAACGGAAAACATGCCTCCCTCAATAACATCTCTGTATGAACGAGGGAAATAATGAAACAATAGGTTTGTTTGAATGATTGTGCCGTCTTACTTAAGAAGATGCTTCTAGACTTCAAAAAGACGGCATCCATAGAGGCATTTTTTTCTGCATGGCTCAAAGTTTTATCAATTGGGCTGCGAACATGGCTTTTTCCGAAAGCCAGTTTTTTATACATCTTTCAAAAGAACTCCCCAAAACTTTTTTTTTTAAAGAAGTTGCAAACTGTTCTTTTATATAGAAATCTAGCCTTAAATAATTTGTTTAATTCACAAGAATGCTTTCTGACTGTGGTCATAATCTGACAGAATTTTTTTAAAATTCGCCCCGAATTATTATTCTTATTTATTATTTTATTTCAATATTTTGAATTTAACAATACATACTTAATCTAACAAATTTATAATTTAAAATCTGTAGTGACATTTCTATTTGAAAATAAAAATATTTATAATGTCACTTCATGAAAAATAACATTTAGAAGTGACATAAAGTCACATTTTTAAATTATTTTAAGCCTAACCACTAAACTTTGAAACTGTGAAAAAAATCAAGACCAGTAATTAAACTAGATAATAAAGGTTTCACAGTGTTCGCAAATTAAGCCCGTATGACACAACATTTTTTTGCATTTTTTCTGCTTTTAAAATGAAACTAGATCAGTACGAAAAATTACAACGAAAATTCCCGATAGGAGTGAGTGCGTACACACTAACTTTATTAATGTAGACACGTCAAAAGAAATGCATTATGGCAAATGGCCGCTTTTTTTTTGACATTTCAAGATTATTTGAAAATAAATTCAATTGAAAATTTGCGGTTGCTTTGCAAACAATTGCTACCCCTTTCGTAATACCCTTTTAGTCACTTTTACACACCGCTGAAGCGTAGTAGGCTGCTCGAGATAAACTAAATTTTATCTTGCTCCAACTTTTCTCTCCAAACATCAGCTAAAGTCCTAGCTAAATTTTGACATAGAGTACGCCGTGGATAAGTGTCACAGAAAACAGCTGTTCTTCGAAAAAACTTTCTTCAAAAATTTAATTCTCTCTTATTTCAACTATTTCTGATTCTAGGTACTTCTCGTCCGTGTAATAATTAAAAGAGCTCATCCTTGCATACTTTTCCGCAACAGAACAACAAATACACAACGGTCTGTCAGAATTTAGCTTGAGAAAATGTGCCGGCCCATGACTCATGAAGTACATTCTGAAACAAAAGTTTGATTATTTAGCTCGAGCTTTGTGCCACTCAGCTAAATGGGTTCGCTTAGATTTAGCTCAGCTAAATTTTGGAGAGAATTTTTTATGGGAGCGAAAATTTAGCTCGAGCAGCGTACTAAGCTTGACTTTTCAAAGTATCAGGCTGACTGACGAGACTGCGTGGTCTTGGTCAGCTAAAAAATAAAAACCCTTCACCTTTCTTCTCTAATTAATTGTTTATGGGAGTTTTAATTTTCTGGGCCGAATGGAAAGGACCTACAATTTTGTTCCGGATTTAAGTGGCTGGCTTGAGAAACTTTCTCGGGTAAGTTGTGCTCTCAAGTTTTTGTCACACGTTCGTGAGATCTGGTGTGAATCGGAAAAAAGCTGAAGATTCGTCCCGCAAAATAGCCCAGGTTTACTACCTAGCCCAGAAGGTCTCCTTCCGACCGACAATATGGTTAAGCAACACATTCGGGAGGTATATTGAAAGAGTGACACAGCCATCTATTGGCACACCAACAAAACAGACAAATTGAAGAAAGAAGTACAAACAATTCGATTGACAATCACTGCGTTTAATACCTCTTTTTAAAAACACCGCCTTCAAATCTGACAGCAATTTGCGACTTAATTAACGTAAAGCTCAAGATCCAACCGAGATTAGTTTCATACATTTCTAATCAGTTGGAAAATCTCCCATAAGCAGGTGTCATCGCTGGTACAATTCATTCCCCATTCTCTGTGTCTGATTCCTTAATGACAACGACAACAATGGGCAACAATTGCCGTATACGTTTCTGTGGCTGCCAGTATATTGACTTCAGGTTTTAAAAGGGTTTGCCTAGTTCGCATATTAAACCTTGGAAGTTCCCTCTTGATGAGCAAAAGATTCTCAAATATAGGTACAAGGACACGGTGTGAGTAAATAAATGTCCTCGAAGCACATTGTTCATAATATACGACGAGATGGGAACATGAACGGCAATATTCTGCCGTCTGTTTGTTCAGTTTGTCAATATTTTAGTTTATATTCCCTTTATGAGGAGACTTTCTGTTGATTGTACATTTGGCAAGCTGCAGCTTGTCTAAGTAATTACGATGAGTATGTAGATGAGGGCAGGAAAGGGGGAGGGGTTTTCGGTACGTGCCTCTTGGTGAAGAAATCTCTGCTTTCAGCTCACGTACAACCGAATGTGGTCGGGCTTAGGTGTGCGAATCGAGTTTTTCATAAAGACAGAGTTGGAGATGGAATGGTAAACTTAAATAGAATGTCAACACGAAATTGACTCGTGGAATGACCTGCGAACTGATAATTTGAAGCGTTTCGTGTGTTGGAAAATTTTCAACATCTATATCAAGGGTTGGGGTCAAAATTCTGGATGGGTCAAAATTCTTTTTACAAAATTCTGCTTTCAAAATTCTGTCTTCAAAATTTTACTTTGAAAATTCTGTTTTCAAATTCTGCTTTTCAAAATTCTTTTTACAAAATTCTGCTTTCAGATTGCTGCAAACAATAAAAAGAGCGCCCGCTTTTGAACATTTTGAATATTTTCCAAACCTTTTTTTACGGTTTGCAGAACTTTGTAAAGCAGAGATAGAGGGAGCATTTTTTTTCCAATTTTAGCTAATTTTTTTCTTAATTTTTATATGAAGCCTTTTATTTGCTCCTGGGAGGAAAATAAAAACAAAATCGTGGGTATTTTAAAAAACACGATTTCATTTTATTTTTATTATAGAAATACGAAAGTAAACAGAAGAAGGGACACTGCTATTGATATTTTTTAAGGAAGGCTGAGAAAAAGTCTTTGTCAGTCCACTAAACCATCCTGGAAACCATCAATCGCAGCGTAACATTAATTTACAACGAACCAGTGTTGTGAGCAGTCTCTCTTCATTTATACCCCGAATCTTGGTAATTTTTCCCTTTTTTCCCTTTTCACCATATTCCAAATTTCCTTTTAAAATCCCACGATACTTTTTTGCGTCAAAATCCAGTTTTTAATATAAAATTTGTATTTGAAAATCACGTTAGTGAGTGTTTGTAAAACTGCTGATTATTTTTTGGTACTAGAAAATTTCGATAAAAGACGATTTTATGGACATTCAGTGTGTTGATAATCATGTTTTGATAGAATTTCACCAAAAGTTTATAGTTTCAATGTTTTTTGTCAGATTTCTGAAATTCCCACGATTTGGTGCTTAATCCCTTTATCCCACGGAAGGCTTTTCGGACATCGAAATTCCCACAAAAAGGGATAAATCTCACGATATAAAACACTGCAAGGAACCTCCTTGGAAAATGGTCTTAGAGTATTCGAAGATCATACCGAGTCGATTGTCGGAGGAATTTTGTTGAAATATCATTTCAGCTGTCCTTTTATACTGCCGAAATGAACTATAAAAAGAAAACAAATGAAACTGTAATAAATAAAAGTTGTAATTTCTGACTGCTCCATATCTTTTTTTAATTAAATTTCGCATTATTTTTTAATAGATTGTTTTTTTTTTTTATTAAAATTTTTTGTTATTATTTAATCTGTGTTTTCTTGTTTCTTTTTAATTTTATTTTTATTTAAAAATTAAAGGTAAATCATTTTTAATATTTTATAAATTTAACATTTTTGTTTTATATCTGTTTTTTATTCCTTGTCGTTTACATTTGTTAGTTGGAAACAAATCTTCTTTAAATTTGAAAATCAGATTTTGTAAAGCAGAATTAAAAAAAGGTGAATTTCGCTAAGCAGAATTTTTGTGTGAGAAGACAGAATTTTGAAAGCACAATTTCGGCCGGATCCCCTATATCAATCATTTTAACAGTCATTTTTGTAAAGAAATTTTAGGCTACTCGAACCTTTCATTGAAGAAGACTGTTGTCCTGGTTTTTAATGACAATCTCTGAAGACTCTCTGTCTCATAACGGAGCCACATGGGTATGAGACATCCATGTATGAGTTTTATCTTTACCCGACCCGAAGCTGCCTTCAGACGGTCGATTGGGATATTCTGTGCGCTGCCTGTTTTGCTTATCTTTCGTTGACCTTGTTAAACTTTCAAAAAACCGCTGTACGACCGCACGTCGACTCATGTAGCCATGGCATTCGTTATCTCTGAACTGTCCTTTCTTCAAATTCAAAGACAACTGTCGAAAGAAGTCTTTGCGCCGTACCAACAATCAATTTGAAGTCTCGACTTTAAATTTACGCAAGCTCACAATTGATAAATTTGAATGGAAAATATGGCGACTGTGAACTTCTAAAATTTGGCGTCGAAAATAAAAAGGGCCCTTTGTCTCATCTCATTTTTTTGTCGATAAAAAACAACTTGGAAGTTTAAAAGTCTTCCCAAAAGCAGGCACAGCAGTTCAGCTTGTGTTGCATTGATGTCCTCCTTAGAGCTCACACGAAGGCAAAGAGATATTTTGACAGGCCCTTCTGTCAGTTTTACTGTCATCTTCGTTTTGAACGAAGCTTTTAAAGAATGATGCCGTCGTTCTAGCCGTTTCCAGTCACTTGAGGATGGAAGGCGTTTTTTAATTAAATAAGAGCTCCTAGCATCTTGTTGGGTTGCTGAAATAAACAAAATTCAACCAGCCGTCGACTGTCTTATTACGTTTCCACCGGATATTAACAGCGAGATTTAGAAAAATTTCTGTAAATCCCGCATAAATCTCAGGATTTATCATACAAAAGTAAATCTCATGAAAAGGGAGACTAGAAATAAATCTCGATTATCAACCAGGTTTGCACGTACAGTCCGGCTTGTGAACACACTTTCCACAACTCGAGATGTCAAAAATACAAAGCAAACAGAGCTGTATTTGACATTGTGTCATAAAAAAAAATAATGAATTTACTTCTGAGAGACTTCTCCTACCCAATGCAACCATCTAAACTTTCATTTTGTTTTGTGGAACTAAATTATAAACCTAAAAAAAATGTTAAGATTTCTAGAACTCATGTTTTATTACTTTAAACTTTTGAATTTTGTATTTTTTTTTTTTTTCAACTATCACAATTTTGGCTTGTTCGATTTGAGAGTAGTTGACAACATCTGGTGAAACCTCAAATTAATCTTAGGTCTGTAAGAATGGAAAAGACTGTCAAAACGGCAGTTGTGGGGATAAATTCTCTCAAAGAGAGAGACACCTACGAAAAAGTTAGGGAAGGCTTTTGTAGTAATCAATGAAAAACGACAGATATACAATTCAAAAATTCAAAAGAGTGGTACGAAAAGTCGTCAAAAATATCTGATAAGCTCGAAGAATTTGCTAATTTACGAACAACATTAGTTGATTCCTCTACCTAGTGATGAAAGTGATTAATTATTAAATGAATGAATCCGAGTATATGGAAGAGTTTGTACTGATTGAACTACCATCATTCGAGAAGAGGCAAAAGCGGAACAGCATTAAAAATTACGTGGAGGAGATTGTCCTTTCTTACTCCTTACAGCGGGGAAGAATTTCATCGCCACTTCCTAAAAGAATCTAAGGAGAACTTTCAATTTATTTTTCCGCCTGTCGATGCCTTTTTAATACGCAAGAAATCAAAACAAATGCACTCATATGTCAAATAGGACAACAAATTTCGAATCAGCTGTTAATTGACAGCTTTTTCAATTCTTACACCAAGAAATTTGTTCTCAGTGGAGGGGTAATTTCTTGCTCTCTCGATGACGCTCTCTTTACGAATTTTTCGAGTTAAGGAACAGCAATGAGTAAAAATTCGTAAAAATTCGTAAAAATTCGTAGGATTTGAAAGTAAAGGAAGAGACCTCTTGTTTTTTTTGGTGGAAACACCTCAGGATTTATTTTTAAACTCTTGACCTAAATCTCGCGATTAGTGTCCGATGGAACCGTAGTAAAAAGTGATATTTGAAATATTAAATTTATCCTGATACAATCTTAATACGGCATTTGCGGTGAAGTCATTAATCGGGAATGCTGATTTATGTGGATGTGGAGCCAGATTGATATGAATGGGGTTAGACCCATTCGTCGTACTGTCTCGAAGGAGTCCAGTTGAGTTGCTGAATTTTCACCCTCTGGCGAGTCTCCGAATTACCAGAAGAAATTGAGAGACAACCTCTGACCAAGGAAAGCCATTGGAACGAAATGCGACAGAAAAAGGGTGTCTCTCCTACAAATATAAATAACCTCTCGCATTGAACAACCTATCGCATTCAATCAGTAACCCTTGGTAGACATTTTTCCTCCAAAAATGTCCTTGCACATGAAGCATGACAACTTTATTACATTCCTAGTAAAAATACCCACTCGAAAGGAGTGTATAGACATCACCTCAAACGAATACTAAAAGTGTGGCTTCATCGTCCTTTCCCAAACAAAATACATTTATGGATGTGTGTAAAAGAGAACGGCAAGTAATTGGTAAACACCGAGTGTACGTGACCACGTTCCCTAAACGTATGTAAATGCAATAAATTTCCATTACTTCTGTCCGGGGAAGTGCTCGCCGCTCGCCGTTCGGCCGATGACTTGTGCTTATGTGCTGCTCCCGAGAGTGAGCCTTTTCCTTCGGGTATCTGATGGTCTCATGTGTGCAAAAGGACGAAACACATGACTGATGAGGGTTTTTCTGTTAAGTAAAAACCAATTTGTCCCGTAACCCATTTTGATTAGCTCTAAAGGACCAACTCGAACGTGACTTGGTTATCGCATCGCAACTAAGCAAACCGAGACGACCATGCTTTCGACACCTCATCGGGCCTTGAAATTGCACAGCGGTACCATTCCTCTCGTCAATGCTAATCCCGCCACAACGGTGATCTCTTAACCCACTTCCAGTTCCACTATCAACATGGAGACGGGCCACACGGTGGTTCTATTTTTAACCCTGTCTGGGGAGAGGGTCCGCTGTTGTAGTGCATATGCACGAATGTAGCAGTATTTACAAACACAAAACAATACCGACAGACATGTTGGCCCTAAAGGCGGAGAATGATTTACATATCCCCATACCTAACCCCAAGTCGCCTACCCTGTTTGTCTGAATGCATAATTTGATGTCATTGTGCATTTATTTAGGACACACAATGTCCATTGTTGTAAGGACAAGGATTTGGTTTTTTTTTTTTGAATTGAATTACAACATCTTGCTGGTTGAAGTCGTCGTTTGGCCGACCTGCGGGTAGTTAATATTTAAAGTGTTTGTTGGTTTTTCTGCCTCCGCCTGAGCGGAAGGAACAAGCAGCCATCCTCTTCTACGATGGAAGCAAAGAAGGCACATCATCGACGGAAGTTAAATAATAAATTAGACAGACGTGTGCTGATGCTGATTCGTTGAAACAACTGTTACAGGTATGATGGGATGAATTATGCACGAGGCACCGTTTATCTGTACGAAAAAGATTTTTTTTGGGTGTTTACAGTGGAAGTGGATAGACTGTGGAGAACGGAGAAGGACATTGTTTTTGGGATAAATATTCCATTAGCGTTATATACCCATTTGTGCATGCATTCATCACAACGATGTAAAATCTCCCTAAGGTAACTTTCACGTGGATTTGCAGAGCACATTCTATCCGTCATTATAATCCGGATCAGACTGCTCCCGTTCTTATCAAAACAGTCGTTTGGAAGGATCACTCTCGGTTGAGCTGTAGGCCCTCATTTTCCTGCTTCCCAAAATGTTCGCGGTGGGATTAAAGAAGACAGCGATTTGATTTGTGCCCTAAGGACCTCGATGTGAAGTAACAACTCGTTCAAGCGAGAAGACTTCCGTCGTTCCTTCGCAAACTGCGTACAGAATATGAATAAACCTCTGGTCATGGTCATTCACCCATCTATTATTCTATATCTATAGTTCCCGCTTGATTTGTTTCCCTCCTCATGGTTTCAAGTGAGTCTCCACCCAGAAAATCCTTGCTGATGCTGCTAGAAGGGGGCACGTGTTTTTTTTTGCCTAAGTTTGCTTACTATTGTATGTGTATATTCGCACGTAAGCCTTTAATATATTTTTAGCATAAATTATGTAGGTGAGAACTTTATCGATTGCTTGTTACTTTATGGTACCCTGTCGACGAGGTTTATTTTTTCTGCCAACAATACTTAGGAGCGTATTCGAGTACAAATCTGAAGCGGGTTTGCTATTTTCAATCATTTTAGGGGTGGTTGGCATGGGGAAACATCAAAGTTCAATTACATCACGTAGGAGAGTTTTGTTTCCTATATTCAGTTTGTTACAATCGGGTGGTTCAAATATGGAATATTCATTCTATTTCACTTGATATTGAGTGGAAAGTCTGTCAAATTTACAGAGTGGGAGATGCAACAAAATATGAGTCCGCTAACTCACAAACAATACACTTCTAGAGCATGATACAGGAACAAAGCAAAACGAATGTACTAAATACCGAAATGGTTTTCAAGCACTCCTCCCAACAGATGAACTTCATTCATGTCATTGCATTTAAAAAAAAGTCATATATCGCTGCCTGTCTGTCAGTTTGTGCGCTGTAACTCGATTCAATGTGCATGATTTTTAACAGTTCTTGGATCAGTTACAAGAGAGAGTGTATTTTTGTGAGTTAGCAGACAACTTCACTGGGCAAGTTTCAGTACAATTTCTTCTATTACAAAATAATGTGCAAGTCTGAATTGACTGCTCAAAATGAATAACGTAGTAGCAGAAAGCAAACTCCCTTCCATTTGAGGCCTGATTCTACTCAAGGCACAATCATTAATTGATATTCGGCCTTTTTTGAGCATTTTCAGCACGCAATTACAACAACTACGCTCTACTTGACACTTCGAGACTCACAGTAGTTGTTTTAATCGCGTGCTGAAAATCTTACTTTACTTTGCTGAGATCGAAGCTCAAAAAAACACGCCTAATGTGCCTTTCTAATAATCATTTTTAACCTTCAAACTAAATATTTTCTAGGTCACAATATGCAATTTCGTATTTAAAATTTTGCCATTTTGAGTGCGAGAAATTTTGCGTGGACACTAAAAATGATTTTAAGAATCGCGGAATGACTTATTTGACTTCAAAACAAATCAAAATATGTACTAAAATCATCCTTCTGCTCCATTAGAAGATAGTTTCCATTTTCATTTTGAACCCAAAAATATATCAACGACTAGCAACTCGGCACAAATTCGCCTTTCGGTGTAATTTAGTTTATACAGCGTAACACGAGTAAATAAATTGTAATAGAACAGACTAGCGGATACTAACTCTTTTCAGGTTTTGACTTATTACTAGCGGACCTGACCATGCTCGCAATTGCTAAATTTGAGAAAAAGTTGCTGAAGTGCTTAATTGTAATAGATTACTTGGCAGAAGTTTCGACTTTAAATTTGAGTAGTTCACAGTGGCTACAATTTGTCGAGGCTTAACTGCCTAAACTCAATGTGGAAACTATCACTGTCAATGATAAAATACACAGATTATATGTAACGTGAACACAACGCGCCGCACCGCTGTAGTGTTTAGTAGCGGCTGCAGTACTTATTGGTCATCTTTTAACTTTTGTTGTTTTGCGCGACATATCACAAAATCAATCGAAATAATTTTCGGATATTTTGTTCAGTGGAGATAATTGGAAATATAAAGATAGTTCAATGTTCAAACATATAAACAGATTTCATGGAATCTTCGTCATCCGCTTTAGAAAAATAGAAAAAAGAAGGCACACCAACTTTTTGGAATTTGACGTATCGCGTTACTTCATTGAATACACTTTTTGTGTGTACAGCGGCACATAATTTGTAAGCTTATACTACCGCCGAATAGCACAGTTGTACAGCGACCTTACTGTGTTTACTACTTAAATTTGTTATTATTACGGCCCCGTATGTATATTGGGCACATTCAAAAACCTAGTTATCTTAAGTCGACTAGATTGGTCTGGTACCTGAACGCAAAAACTAAATTGGTCGGCAACGTCACTTTTTCTACATCAGCCACACATGCGAACTGTGAACTCAGTACCCAGTCACGAATTTCTTGACTAGATTGGAAGGGACTCACAATTTTTATAGTTGAGAAAACTTCTTCATGACAGTTATGTCGTTTTCGATTGAAGAAAAGAATCGCCCTTTCTATGAAAAGAGCAAATCTAGAAGTGCTCTTTCGATGTATTCTATGTTTTATTGAAAAAAAAAGTGCACTTCCAGGTCACAGAAGTGTCCGGAATATTTTTAGAGAATTGACCTGAACTCACCAACACATATTAACAAAATGTCAGATCGAAGTATATACTTTTTGTATAATACAAAAATATAAAATATACAATTATGCGTGCAAAATGTAAACTTTAATTGAAATATATTGATTTGGCTGTATTTATTACTGCAGAAAACAAAAAAACAAAACAGAAAACCAAATCTCTCATATGGTGTCACTATTACAAAAGTGCTCCAACGAATTTCATTGAAAAGAGCAATTCTGAATTGGGGGCAATTCTCTCGGATCTTCAATCGAAAACGCCATTATTCTCTCGTAAGCTTGTCAAACAGCAGTGGAAAAAACCGCAAAACGTAAATAATTTTTTATTTACGTATTTTCTCGTCCCCCCCCCCCCCCCCCCCCCATTCACATTCCCACTCGCCGTTTGACGTTTTGCACAACTTGTGCTTTGTGTAAACAAATTCATAGACAAAAATTGGTGGAAGTTTGTTCGAAAGAAAAAAGTGCTGCCAGTCCAACTTTTCAATATTTTTTAACGAAAAAAACAAAAAAAGATTTTAATGGGAAAAAGTGTAACAAAGCAAAACAAAAAGTTACATTGGGCGTGTTTTTTTGAGCTTCGATCTCAGCAAAGCAAAGTAAAGTAGGATTTTCAGCACGCGATAACAACAACTACAACTGAGTCTCGAAGTGTCAAGTAGAGCGTAGTTGTTGTAATTGCATGATTAAAATCCTACTTTACTGTGCTTTGCTGAGATCGAAGCTAAAAAAAAAACACGGCTATTGTAATAAAATTATAAAATAATTATAAAGAGTAACACTTTTGTTACATTTGTATCATTGTGGCAACGCTGCTAACAATAGATATTTTTGCATTGAAAAACTCGATATTCTGTGTTTGTAAAATTTAACCTGGACATTAAAAATGAATATAGCACATTGAATCTCACCTCGAAAAAGAATAATTTTATTGAAACAAGGAGGCCTCGCTCAATAAATTCTACAGTCAATTCTCTGCACAATATTCCAGGACTTGAGGAAGTAATATTCTCTCGATTTTGTTTTAATTGGAATCAACCCATACCAGCAAAGTAAATTGAATTGTTTTCATCGAAAGGCGCTGTTTGCCATAACCTATGGCTTCCAATTTGCTCTAACAATTTCCTGGTAAAATCAGAACAGCACTTTCCTCTTCGCAGGGAATGAGTTTATGCATTTACGGATGCATATGAAGTTCCCATCAATATGAAGAAGGAGTTCTTTGTGTGTCACAGTAGATCACTTGAATAACAACTCTAAATGCATCCTGGGGGTTTTAAAGGTTCCCAGAATTGGTAAAACGAAATACGGCTTTCAATCAACTGCAGTTTCAGGACAGATAATAATTGCATGTCCAGGGAGAGAGAAGAAATTTCATCGAAATCGGCTTTTATTACAAAAGCTTCCAAGGTTTATATTTGCTCCACAATGTATGCAAATTTATCAGATATTCGATGGGAGACTTCCTTTTATCATTGAAACTGTCTCATTTATCCCGAGAGCAAGGAGTATCAAGTAAAATTCTCCAAAATCGTATTATAGTTTCAAACCCCATTCTGTGTTCTATTTGTGGAACACACCCATCCACGAAATAGGGTCCGTAGGTATTATTTCACAGGAAGATTGCTCCCCTTTAGGGACTATGGGAAAATGGGACTACCAACATAGCAGCGGAATGATTGACTGGATCCTGTTTTCGTATGCACAGCAGCGGAGATAGGACTAAGAACTGCAAACAGCACTTTATTAAGAAAAATCCTCTTCCAAATTACTGACAATGTGCTACAATAATCCAAACATCATCCTCCATCACCCTATAAAATTGCAAAACGAATGAAAATACGTAATCAACGGCTCAAGGCTACGCGAGCAACCACTATCATCCTCAATGCATACAGATTATGAAGAGTGCGCAGGCAGCATCTTCCGCACACGCACACAAACACCCGGAGCACCTCCCTCCCTACTGCTGGGTAGGGTATTCATTTAGCCAGCAATTGAAAATAGAGCCAGTAGCTACTTAAATATTAAGATTTCATGAATTCATACACAAAGTGAGAGAGAGAGAGAGAGAGAGAGAGAAAGAGTGAGGGTGAGAGCGCGCCTAGAAAAGCGCAGGAGACGACTGTAGTTGTAGTCTGCTCTCATCTATAATAAAACACTAACAACTCTCGAAGTCGAATCAATTATTCCTGAGCATCTTTGACATGCAGATCTGGTGCTCTCCATCTGCATTTGTGAAGGATTCTCCTCGTATAATGGAGCTCTATATGTCATAGATGCACTGATGAGATTGGCCCCGCACCAGACGGAAATAGAACAATTAAACCTGCACCAAGTGGGAATTATTCCGATATCGATATGAGGACGAATCGAGGATATTGTTTTTTTTTTCTCCGCCTTTTTAGACTGGAAATGTATTTATGATGCTGATTGACATTTGACGTGCAGGTTAGGGATACATCATTAAAAAATCAGTGCTCCTCGTCTGTATCAAGTTACGTTTGGCATTCTTTATAAAATATCAGGCGGATAATCATCAAAAATATGTAAAGGACTCAAGCAGTAAGAAAAATGAAAATACTTCTAGAGTTATCCCCAAGAGTATATTAAATGGAAAAAAGGAAACATCCTGAGGAACTTTATATGCAACTAACGAGGGGGTCCTTGCCAGTTTGTTACTGCTGCTTGCGAAGCTTAAAGTCAGTAAGGATTATCAGAAATTCAAGCTGCATTTTGTACAGGAAAGAGATTCGCTTACAAATTTTCCCGGAAAGAAAATTCAGATATAGAGGATGGTAATTTAAATATTTTTACGAGTGATAGCTTTGTCTTTTCTTTTTTCTTTTTGTATTCCTGCAGAACTGTAACCCATTGAGTTTGGAGCCTGATGTGTATTTCAACAGCGTCACGCTCCTCGTTGGCATTGGTGTTCTGGTGTTCTTTGATCACGTATCCTTCCTCGTTTATATTTCCATTTGCACGCGTTCTCGAGTTTCCACGTGCCCTTAAATCGGGACACATTCGCCCACCCACTTGACTATAATAAAGCGAGTCCTCTTCCTGCTCAGTCCTTGCTTCCTTGCTCAGTAACTGCCATCGAGCTGTCTTGCACATCAGAACAGTACCCTGTAGCAGCTTTTAATGCTTGTTTTGCTTCTTCGCGTTTCAATTTTACTTTTTTTTTTTTTAATAGCTATTCCCGCACAATACATTAGTGCAAGAGGACACTTAAAATCCAAGTGATTCACATCCTTTGGGCTTAACTTTTGCTGCTTGCTGGTGGCGGTGGTGCTGCTGCACTTGCATTGCATTGGCGCTCGTGCATTCGTAATGTGCACTCGTATTGAAATATGCAAAAAGGATAAACGTGCACAATCAGTTGCTGTTGGGAAAAAAAATCTTTAATTCATTAATCACTGTTGTGCGAGATGCTGTGTGCTATGTAGGTCCCGCTGGGTGTTGCTGTGTATTTATAGAGAATGCGTTATTCTCTCCTCAAGGACGTTGTTCTTTTCAGAGCTTAAAGGACAGCTGCGAGAAATATGAAACTGAAGAGAAAAGAAAGAAAAACGATTCTTCGCTCAAGATCGGATAATATGTATACACTCTTTTGTATTGGTCTAGTTTATCCTTGTGGATTTTTCTTTTTACTCAAAAATGTCAAAGGCGATTGAGTGATACGAAAACAGAGCTAGCTACGGTCCCAAGAATAAATATTCCGATGCACAGGTAGGTGCATCTGGTTGGGGTTGCCTTGACGTTTTATCTTTTGTTTGATCCAACAATGGCTGGACCTTTTTTCTATGGATTTATGGAATTTAAAATTTAAAAAACACAACGGGGCTTTTAGCAAATGTCAGTCCAGGCTGAGCCGCTGTAGTGATAATCGATTTATATCCTCCATCCCAGGCGTATGTAACCCCCTGATAATGCAAAAAGTGCAGCGCTCGCTATGTCGATGCGTATTCAAGTTTCGAGTGTCAGAACAGAACGATTAATCGCGTACATTTGGTGTTCGTATTTTAGGGTGCGGACTGCACATGTAGGTCACGTCATCACGTCATGAACGAAATGTTGCTTTTGCATGTGCAGTGTGCACACACCCTTTATTGAGTGAGGCATTAATTTTGATTCTCATTTATATGTCACTCTGGGGGTGTCGTCCCTATTTTGTGTCCACATAAAGGGACAATTTCCCCCCTCTCTCCCATAAAATTTCATGACCATCCGGATTTTGTGATGCAAGCTGACAAATATATTTCTCGTCTTTTAACCTTTTCAACTCAACCGCACTGTTAGGTTAGTGTCGACTCGTGTGCCGTTGTGTGCGGATCTCTTGTAAAAGGGTATATTTGTCCACCAGATGAAGAGGTGGGGGCGGGCAGTCAGGTTTATCACACACCAGAAATGCGATTCAAACACTTTATCCGATAGGATAACGTGTCCTTGCATTAATCTCAAACTATTGCTTGGTAATACTGATTCAGTGCGAAAAGGATTGAGTGTTTACATTGAATGGGAGGGCTTAATGGAAAGGAATGGCTCTCATGTTGCAAAGTATAGGGCAAGCTAATTGGGAGTTGTTTGTTCGGCTAAGTGGGAGCGAGCTGGTAATGCGTTTGGTATCAGGTTGGAGGTTGACAAGCGTGTTCTAACGCAATATAAATAGGGACAGCGATTGGAGGCGGAAAGTGCGTGAAATGTTTACTTTGAAAGGATATAGGGAAGGTCTACGCTTCTTCTAGCTATAGGACTGCGATTTGAAGCTAGGAGATAAAGCAAGAGAAACTACAGCAACTGTGCATGTATCGGGCGAATAGTTACGAATGCGGTCAACACCGTGTAAAAGCGCAGGGTAGAACCTCACTTCAAGTGTTTTTTTTTTCTTCGGGGTCGTATTATTTTTGCATTATATCAGGAGAAATATCAGTCTTTCGTATCATAATTCGACACTTAATGCGATTTTTACATTCGATCTGGTTTTGTTGCATTTTTTGCACGTCTTCTTGTTTTTTTTTTTTTGTTCTAACAAGTCGTCTAACCTGTTTTTGTTATATTTTCTTGGTAATTTTTTCAGCCAATTTACGACTTATAAAAGGCGAACAAAAAAAAGTTTCTCAAAGGCACCTCAAAAAATGTATTAGAGATCGACGAACGGAAGAAAGTAAAAAAATATCCAAAAAGAGGCCCTAGAAACATCTCCAAAAGTGGTCGAAAGATTTCATTCAAATTCTTTCGGAAATTCGTTCCGGAAATCTCCCTAAAAAGTCAAGAAAACCGCCCCAAAAACGTTTTTAAAAGTCCCAAACTCGCACTTAGAACAATTTTTTTAACGCTCCCGGAAACGATAGCAGTATTCTCGAAAATTCTTTAGAGAAAGATCCCAACAAAAGGATTAAATAATTCATTTGAAACGGCCAGAAAAGTAACTCAAAGAAATCCTCAAAGAGATTAAAATAAAAAAGAGCTTACACTCAAAGAAAAAAGCACGTTAAATCATTAAAAAAAAATTTAAATCAAAATAAAATCAATATGATTTGGCTCTAATGTCGAAAATCGTCAAATCAAGTTCATGTCACTTTAAATAAAGCACCTCATCTTCAAACTTTAATTTTAATTCAAGTCAACTTTGAAATAAAGTGGTAACATAATACATTTAAAAATATTATTTATAACCTTTTCATTTTATTCAACGTTACTTAAAATGAACTTAATGTTTCTCAGCATTATTTCAACTAAAACAACAGTTTATAAAATTAAATACTTTGAAGTCAGCTGTTTCAACTTTGATGGCAAATGAAGTGTCTACCTTAATTCAAAATGATCTCATGAGTTGAATTGAAAACGCTTTGCACTTTGATTTAAAAGAGTATTTAGCGTTTTCATGATTTGAATTAACAAGATTGTTCGTTTGATTTTAAATGATTCACCTTTGAAACATTAATCAAAAATATCTGCTTTTTATTAAAATGGTTTCGTATTTAAAATTAAAGTTGTTTTTAGCTCATTTGATTTTTAACATTTTTTAAAGCATTGATTCAAATAACTTTCGCATTAATGTGATTGCTTTACTCATTTTTCAACTTAAAGCAAAGTGATTCTAGTTAAATTCCAATACGTTTTATCAAAAATGGAACAAGGTAGATATTAGTGCGATTCTATTAAAATTTACGATGCTGTTTATCTCTGAGTGATACCAAACGCCCCGATAACATTTTAAAATTACGCCAAAAAGCACTTCAAAAATCCCCCAATCAAAGCCTTTGATTATGATCAAGACGCTTCCACAAAAGGATTCAAAAAAACCCTTCGAAAAATAACTCAAAAACACATTAAAGTACGTCCTGAAAACCGCCGCAAAACAACTCCGAAAAAAACCTCCCGAAAAATGTACTAAAAGCCACGAAAATTACCCCAAAAATGCATTGAAATATTTCTAGAAACTCATAGCGAAAGTTCCTCCAAAAACGATCCAAATGAACCTCAGAAAACGCCCCCGAAAACGTCACAAAAGCTGCGTCGAAAAACAAAGTAAAAAGCTGAATGAATAAAATATTTCATTATCTTTGATCATGGTACGTCTCAAAAACTACTGCAAAAAAGTTATCAAAATAGACAAAAAAATCCATCGATCTACCAAAAAAGGTACCAAAATAGACAAAAAAAAATCCATCGATCTACCAAAAAAAGACGAATCGATCTACGTCCCACAATCGGGAAAAATCACAAGAAAAAGCCACGGAAACCCTAGAAAAACTATGCAAAAACGCTTCAAAACGCCCAACAAACTGCAGTCCCATTTGTAAAAATTCACTTTCATTTGACAGCTCCAAGTGAGCTTTGGAATAGGAACCACAAAACTGATCTGCTACCACAGAAATAAAGTACAGGACGAGTTGCTTCTGTCGGGTTAATTATTTTTATTTGCCATAACCCCCAACTATTTCCAAAGCCCAATCTCCTCTCATCCACGGAATCCTAAATTGCACGAACAATTTGCTATTCGGAAGCAAAAAATATTTCCCATTCAACGTAGTTGATTACAAACCTCTTCTATTACTACAATCTCCAGAGAATATTTCGTTAACTATCTATTTACCAAATTGATGCAAACTATAAGAACAGCGCTATTCGGTTTCTCCCTCCTGACCCAGTTCACCCACTACAGCAGGAGAACATCTGAAATTCAAAAACTCTTCTCCTGATACGAGTCCTCGTATAGTTGCCACCGGCGTCACCAACAAATCAATTCCCCTCTCGGTCCTTGCCTCGAAATGTTCTGTCAGCGTTTATCCATTGAATCGAATGCTTTTGTGAATAGTATGAAATTAATACACCAGATCCTTGTGCGCCATTTGATGGGGATATCTGTGCCGGCCGGCGGCACAATACAACACAACGTCTGTGCTTCACTCTGCCTATTCAGGACAATAAACTGAATTCGTGATTAATATCTCTTATGGGCGCGCGGAACAATTGATTTCTTCAATAATGAGGACAATTCCGAGCAGAAAATGGATAGGAGGAAAATTTGCCTGAGCGCTTTGCCAAAAATAAAAATGCTGAAACGCTTCCAGATGAATTATCACGCTACAGCAAAATTGTCATTCTTTTCCCGTACAGTTTTGAGGCATTTTTCCTAGTGCTGTGCTGAAGGTCGCAAGATGAATGTTCACAAACGCGTTTACCCCTTACTCGCAAGTGCACGGCAAGTGTCCTCCCAAATGGACGTGTCATTCATTAAATTACAACCACACAAGGGCTTTGTTTTTATTTCTGGCCTACAAATATATGCACAGGCACACTTCTTGCTGGAGTAATCAACTTAATGATGAGTCGTGGTCTGGCTGAAGGTTGGGAACCTCTTCTCTGTAACGTACTAAAAACCTCAGAGCGTTTCTACGAAATTGTACTATTCGTGTGGGGCTCATGTGAAAGGACTTTTTTGTGGGTAGGCGCTCAATGTTCCAATGCAAGATTGTGTGGCTCGGTTTGAGACATAAACTACACGTGCGGACTTTTCGCTTTGCTGGGTTTTGTAATATTGTCGAAGTGGAAAATGAGTTTTTGTTCGCCATCTAGGAATCGCCCTATAAAAATATGTCATATGGGGTTTATGGCGAAATATCATTCGGCTGGGGCGAAATAAAGAAAATATCATCTGCCTTGAAATAGGAGAGGTATCCTTAGAAAGAAATTGTTCTACTTCCAATATTTACCTACCTTGGAAGCACATTTGCTGTCACGCAAGTTCTATCGCTGGGAGTACAGAGCCTCATGCACAGCTAGGGGTTAGTGCACACAGGTGTCGTCTACTCTGGTGATCCATATGGTCCCGAGTGTAATTTGTCCGCGAACAATATGAAACTAAGGTGGCGCCTCAATTTATCTAAAAGCGTTTTCCATATCGAGGGTTATAACCGCCTCTCCGTGCTCTTCCCTGTATAGCCGCTTGTGGTGTTTTAAGTGCCGCATTCTGAAAGTAAATATCGACTAATAAACGTTTTTCTGGATATCTCTACTCACCCCTCGAAGGCTGCGCGTGGTATGCCAGCTCAGCAGAAGAATTCCCGACCCGTTTCTACTCAGTGAGTTTTTTTTTTTTTTCATTTTTCTAGCCACACTCTTCATCTTTTCATACTACCACTCTTGGTCCATTCCACTGAACTGATATCTGACTTATAACAGGATTCCACTTTGGGGACCAACATTTTGACGAGCAGACCTTATCCCTCTTCCGCTTTACAGGGCCATCAACAGTCGAGACTCGATGAAGCACGTTTCTGCAGCAGTTCCGTTTTGAAACCGTTCACGTTGCCAAATTTTGTAAAATACCATTTTTCAAGATTCTTTCCACCGCAAGAGTCTGTCCCAGTATGGAAATGAATCCAACTTCAATGCACGCTCCATTAAATCAAATTTCGCATGACACGAGTCCATAAAAAACCCACTCACGCCCATTGTCCCTAATTCACTGCGAGTATATGCCAAGGACAAAGTGTCTCACCTGCCTTGCGCCAGCCAGACATCCGTCTCGAGCTCGACTGACATCATTTTTTGCTAGCGTCAACAAAAAAAAAAGAAAAAAAAAACAGAAAAAGGATACAGAGAAAAGCAAGTTTATTTCAACATTCTTCGTCCCTCGCCAAAGGACACAAAAACATAAATGAAATTCCCCAAAGGGGCCAACGTGTACTTATCTCTTTTTTTTGCCGTAATTTTGTCCGTTTGTTTCGTGGGGGCTTTGAATTTGAGTCCTTTTGCACTATTTTAACAAACTCTTCTTTTTAAGAGAATGCATACAATATAAAACCAGAACCAAGAGAGCAAACGGCAGTGAAAGGATAATCAAGGAAACAAAAAAGGAATGAGTTTGAATTAAACTTGAAGTAAGCTTCAGGGAAGAGTGTTTGCTATAAAAGTGGATGAAAGAATCCTTTAAGGAATTATGCGTCGGAGATGCACAGCAGTGGTTAGCGAAAAGGAATTTAATTATCCCGCTGGTGCATCCTCTTTGCAATTCAATTCATTCCGTTTATTGCACTCGCTTCCGCTCGCTTTTATTTCGCATGCCATCCACTTACTGTATACTTTATAGTGTAACAGTTACTAGTGTACCCAGACTCATACTCGTTGCACTTATTAGCATAACATACGTCGATTGTGCTTGTTTCTGTATTTATAGTGTCCTTGGTGGGCTAGTTGAATGGGATACTCTGACACTCATGCCTATCAGCGTCCCATCATTCGCGCCACTCACTGTCCTAGTTGACAACGTCGTCGGTTGCCCTCGCTGTGGGGTGATCCTTTTTGGTGGGGAAATTCCATTTGGTGGGTTCGCTTTGAGTGGCCATCCATATGGTGTCTACTCCCACCCTCGGTATTCGTTCCTTTCAGTGCAGTATTTTCCAGCAGCAGCATAAATAACATGATCTGGGTAGGCGCTCATTGACAAGCGTATCTGCCACACAGATGTATAATGAACAGCGGAATAAGTGTGGAATGAGATGGCGCTGCCAAAGGACATGGTACTACATCGCTTTTTACGACTGCCTCTCCTACATGCTGGTGCAAAGTCAATGTTGTACTCCAGAAGATTATTGGATGTTCAGCGTAGCAGCTGCACAACGGATACACCGAACTCAGGTTCTAAGTTGGACTATTTTTTCCTTTTTCCGCAGTGGAGCAACAAGGATACACAGTGGGTGGGTGGTGAAATCATATTACCTGGATGCAAATTTAATAAACGGTTGAAAGGTGGACGAGTTAAGCTCGCACTGCAAATATCCTGGTTTGCATTTGGCGAGGAATATTCAATAAATGTCGGGAAAGCTATTCCAGACATTTAGATAAAGTCAAAGGGATGAGTAGGCCGTTTTCCAAGAGCTCTCGACATTAGTAGTCAATTTTAATGCTGTTTGAATTTGATGAATGTTCTCTGATTAAATTGAGGTTAGGTACGGTATAAGAAAGCACTGTGTAAATTCAGTAACGCATCACTGGCATCATGATGCTCATGATGCTTTGCAAAATGTTCATTAATGCAACTATTGGCATCACTTTCAACGTCAAGTGTTCATTATTGCAAATTTGATTAAACTGATGCGCAAACATAACGAAAAAAAGCATCGCAGAAATACCTGATGCGTTGTTGATTCGCCGGCAAAAAAGTAAGAAAAATGTCGGAAACGAAAGAAAAGAAAATAAATAAACATTTTTATCATGCTTTTGACAGAAAAATTGTTGTTGAATTCTTTATTTAAATTTTTCTCACAAACATTAATTTTTTTTTAACATTGAGTATTTCAGCGCTGCGGAGGTAGGTTAAACTTTTAATAACGACAAGACTAAGACAAGAAAATAAATTTATCGTCTTTACGATCTTAGTAATCGACATTAAAAGTTCTAAAACTCAAACTTCATATTCAATCAGCAACGCATCAGCATAAACTGCGCATCGCATCAGCATCGCAAATAAGCAGTGATACCGCATCGCTGCGCAAATGTTTGACGTTTCTGAATTTACACACTAGGTCCATTCGCGTACTTTCACGAGCCAAGCACTAAAAATCTGTCAAACTCGAAAAATTGAGCGAAACTCTCTCAGAGAGCTGAAAATATACTCCAAAGGACGTGGATACACTTCGAGCTACTTTGAGTCATTTACATCTTTAAAATCTAGTCCATATCACGAATAAATTTATGACTTACCTTTTTGCTTCTTATGAAAAGTTCTAGGAGAATATTCGACCACCACCGAATTTTCTTTATTTTCAGATATTTTATTTTTGTGTACAATTGATTTTTAAAACGGATTTTGAATTTGTTTCCTGCCAATTTTGCGCATTTGACATTTTTATCAGTACTTGCCGGTTGAAATTTTCTGAGCTGTTTCGAGCCAAGAGAGCAACTGCTCGTTACTCGTTATTTTGCTAATTTTCCCTTTTTCTGTCATTTTTGATGAGTACGTGTATAGACTTTGTGCGATTGAGTTCGATTCAAACTGAGTACGTGAACGAACCTACTGTGTGTCGTTTCTCTGTTGAAGCGGAACTGAAAATAATTTTTCGATACGCATGTGAATCAACAGCGGCAAAGTTTTTCCAACTAAATTATCAGAGGAGAAACTAACGAGACACCTGGACCTGGACATGTGCCTCGCAAGTTTTTGAAAGTCACACTCGATTTGACCGCGAATAATAACAGCTTTCGTCAATTTGAACGAAAACTTTTTACTCACCATTTTTTTGTTCACCTCAAATGCAAATTCTTCTACTTAAATTCCAAAAAGAATCGCGCTCTGTCAATTTTATCCTTCAATTTTATGTCCTGTTGAGTGACCCTGCAGCTGTAATTTCTGGTATGCTATATATTTCTCTACAAAATGTCTGCCTGCATTAAATTGCCAACAAATTATAGTTGGCGTAGTATGTCATTCAGCTACGTATAGATTTCTTTCGATATCACGCCATCAAAACGAGTCATAACGATGCTTCGACAACTATCTAAATTACCGCATAATTTATGCAAATGGCTTTTGTAGCTTGTGCAGCTCACTCTTAGCTTAATGACTATTGAAAATGACCAAGAGCAATGCTATATGCAATAAAATAAATGTATTTTCCGGCTTATTGATTGCAATATCCCTCATGACTGACAGAAAAATAAAATTCTCGATGACCATCATCTAACGAAAGCAGTAGGTATTACGATTTGAATGCGTTTTTCGATTACGATCTTTATTTCTGTACCCAATTTATGAAAGTGCTATAGTTCCGGAACGATTTAACTGCATAAATAAAGGCGACAACAACTCTACAAGACCAATTAATCGAAACAATCGACTGTATATTCTGACAAATAGGGATTATGTAGAATTCGTTTTATTTTAACTTTTTACTTATTTAAAAATGTATTTAAGACTATACGTGATCTGTTTCCCTTTAATATTCAATCAGTTACTTAACGAAACATCTAGTATACGTTCTACTGTCTGACCGGTTGGTAAAATGATGGTTCCTTCTGACATAAGTATTAACAATAACAATCAATCATCAGTCAATTTATCGTTTGGAAGCTGTTGAATACATTTCACAATCTGATCTCGCATAGATGGCGCTTGCCGCGTCTTAAAGAAATACTACCTATAACGCAACATCTTTACATCCTATTACAGTATTTATACAAAAGGTCTGAGATTATTCTCAACTCTAATACACTCTCTGCGTGACATTAATGCTGCTATGTATTAATCCCTCTTGGCATAGCTTTCAACGCCAGCGAAACACAACCTATCCCCAAAGCAGCCGCCACCATCAGGAAGTGAAGAAAAAGAATAGGAATAAACCCCCTCCAATGAAACATGACCTTAAGAGTAGCTACGTATATCCATAAGGAACTGGTTTTGTCAGATGTCTTATACTATGTGTCACTAACAATCCTCCAGACAGTACTTGTCGTCTCGCACTAAGAGTAGAACAAAAAAAAAACAATGCAACTGCACTTTTGTGAAAAGAAAGGACTATGTATTGTGTTACTGTAGCGGTGGCTGACATAATAATTGCAAGGAGTTTCCCATTTCCTCTCTGCTCTTCTGTCAACTCCATTACTTTTTCAAATGTTCAAATGTTTACTCGCATAGTGGAAAAATAATGAAAGTGGTTAAGCTCCTGTGTGCGCCCCATATGAAATAGGTTACCCTTTCATGTATTGTCTGGTTGTATCCCATGGTCCTCTTTATTGCCTGTGTAAACGAAAATTGTGGTTAGCTTCTATGATTTTATGACTTGTGGCTCAATTGTTGGGGCAAAAAATAAGCAAATATTTATGGAAGCAAATGAGAAATCGCGTGTGGAATGTATTATAATTCAAGTGAAATACCAGCTAATTAAACAAAGTTCATCTGTTTATTTGCAGATTTCAATTAAACGGTGTACACGTGTAGAGCGGAGAGCAATAATAATTCAAGTTCTGTCAACAGACACCCAAATATAAATGAAGAATCATGGGAAATGGAATGAACAAGGTAAGCAATGGAAATTCTAACCGACATTGTATATTGCAAAATGGCTTACAGTCCACAAGGTGAATGACATGGATATGGCCCCTAGCTAAGACAGAAATCATTATCTCTCTGCGACATCTAGCGGTGTATAGGTCGTAGGTTTTTAGCTTAGGGGGAACAAATTTGAAAGAGCTTAACGAATGCATCGAATGAACTTTGTTGATGGGAATGTGCAAAGAAGTGAAATTTTGAAACTTAAGTAAAAACTGATATAATCCATTTGGTTATTAGGAACAATTGCAAAATATATTGAACATTAAGCTTCGATGTTCTATGAGTTAAATATCCGTTGGAAACAGTTGAAAATACTATTATAACAGTGCAGACCTCAACCGCTAAACCATTCTGTAAAATAACGAGTAAAATATCTTCCGCATCTCTAACTGGTAATTAAATGTCAGTGCCAATGTCATCGTAACGACAACGACTAAAACAAACAAAAATTGTTACTTCTGTTACCGGCGAAACGAAAAACTCATAATACCAATGAGTTCTGTTTAGTTTAATTAAAATTTAAATAAAATGCGAGAGCCAGCTAATCGTTAATTGGCCTAACAATGAACTTCAACATGGCTGAAGCAAGTGCCGCAAAAACAGGCTGTATTCATAAATTCTCTCTAACGCTTTTCTTTTGTTCCCTTTCAGGTCTTGCCGGGACTCTATGTTGGCAATTACCGCGATTCCAAGGATCAACAACAACTGGACAAATATCAAATCACACATATCGTTGCGATTCATGACAGTCCAAGGCGTTTGTTGCCAGTAGGTTTTCCTCAAATCCTACCAACGCTATGTAAAATCTGTTGTAACCCACTTCTTCATTACAGAACAAACACTACCTGTGTGTCATGGCAGCGGATACACCCGATCAGAATCTCTCCCAATATTTCTCCATTTGTAATGATTTCATACATGCGGCCCGCTTACGCGATGGCAATGTCCTTATCCACTGCCTAGCGGGAATGTCCAGATCTGTAACAGTAGCTGTAGCCTATATCATGAGTGCAACGAATCTTAATTGGAAGGAAGCCCTTAAAGTAGTGCGTGCAGGCCGGGCAGTAGCGAATCCGAATTTGGGATTTCAAAATCAGCTGCAAGACTTTGAGATGTACAGATTGAGTGAGGAGCGACGTCGACTGAGAGAACGCTTTCCCAGTCGAGCATTAGAGCAACGAGATCGCACCAAATGTATGTCTGCGTTGGATAGCTACGAGGAACTGCTCCAGAATAAGAACATTTGCGAGGGCAATTGTTCCAGAGGCGAAAAATGTCCCACAGGTGGGGTGGCGTTTACTCTTGATTTCACCACTGACAAGTGGAAGAACTTAGATGAAAGTTAGTTTGCACGCAAATTCGCTTTTTTTACAAATAAATATTTTTCTTTTTTTATTGAAATTGAATTGGTTTTCTGTTCACGCTTTTTGCAAGCAACACTGTCGAATTCTTCCAGCAAAGCTTACACGAACATACGCACAGCTGTGCAATTGTTTACTTAACTGTTTCTTGTTATGTGGTTGTCCACGACAGGTTTGATGATGGGTTCACAACTGGTTATCGTTGTAATGAACCAAAATAAGGCGTTCGCGTTTTTATTTTGACATCTTAAGGCTCACGAATCTATGAAGAATATTCGCCGGCGAGTTCAATTCCGGAGGATTACATCACGGGGCACTTTGAAGCGTTTTATGTTCCCCTTTACAGATAAAAGTATTTAAAAAAAAAAGATTTTTCATAAAGTAGAACACAACAACTGAACAGGAAGCGAGGTTTTCTACTGCCAATTTCTGTTGAAATGTTCTAGGTAATTCTTTTCAACAAATCACCGAAAAAAAGTTCACGTGTACGTGTCGGAAAGATTTAAATTTTTAGTGGAACGGTTATTCTTATAGCACGGTACCGTTGATATATAGCCTCAATTTTACGAAGTCACAATGGCGACGTGTGTGCCACTTAAAAAGATCCATTCCCAGCAGATGGGGGTCACTAAAATGTTGCACATAACTGACAGGCTCGACGACATATCGCTTCCCTGCTGTATTTCTTTGCTGTTTTTCAAGCTTGGACAATTTTTGTCTGGATTTCTCATCAAATGGTAAACAGTGGACCACACTAATGATGTTTATTTGTTTCAGCTGTTGGAAAAAAACATAAATGAGAAGAATCATGCATGCTTATTACATTTTCTAAACAAAAATAAGTCATGCACTAAGATTAGTTTATTTGGACAACCTTACCATACACATTCATCCAATCATCCCTTGGTTACACAAATGAAGAGTACCTACCTTACCACAAGTTGAACATAAAATCTTCCTCCATACACAGGCGTTTGCAACATGGACCCAACGAAAGGCCTATTTCGCCGTAGGCCGAGCACATCATCGCAACGTTCACGGTTACGTCCACAAGCTAGTCAACCATCAGCGACTGGTCCCACCACAGCACAGTCATGTCCGACGTCCCCTAAGCACTCGGGTGGTCAGCGTCGTTCGATTGGTGAACAGCAGATACCCGAAGACGAAGAAGCCGATGGGACCACATCTACGCCAGCGACACCGGCAACCTCCGTGAAAAGACCATCAAAGAGCGCAAACGGCGAACGGTCTAGTGGGAGTGTATCAGCAACAGTCAAACCGAGCAGTAGCGGTGCTGGTGGCAGCAGTGGCAATAGCGGAGCAGCTGGGAACAATCACTTACAACGGAGCTCAAGCACGGTCAGTGGTATGGGTATTAGACCGCGTAGTAGTCCAGCTGGCCTGCATTCATATACAGGTAGGCCAGTTTCATCTTAAATCACCGCTAGTGCCATTTCTCACCTTAACCGGGCGCATTTTTTTTCCATTTCTCCAGGATCAGTACCATCATCCGTCCGTGGATCACGAGTGGACTTAGATCAAGACGATCAAGGTTCAGCTATATACCTAGGCTGTTCGGCACCAAAGAACACATCAACCTGGTCCTTATCCTCGCGTGGATCCTCAGGCGGGTCAGCCCCACCAACACCAATGCACACCCCACCGGTCAGTCCTAGACATGGCATAAGGAGGTTTGTATTTCTTTGCCCATCAAAAATGTTCTTTCTTTTTCAACAATCAAAATCTCTTTCTAGGACCTCCAGCCAGGTGGCGAAAAAGTCAAGATGAAACCAGAGTAGGTCTCAGAGTCCCGCTCCTTTTTCTGGGTGGGACCTTATCCATGGCTAAAATAAAATACCAATCTAGTTCACAATATAGGTCTGTGTAAACTTTCTTCGAATCCAAGTCCCGTACGCGTTTAAGCGCTCCTCTCTCTCTCAGTGTTGCCATTGCATTAGTGGAAAAAAAAAACTAAATTTGTATCTTATTGGCCCTTTGAGGAGTATAATCCTGAAGATAATCAAATTATTTTTATAGAAAAAATACTAATTAGTGCATATCTATACATTGTGAGATATATTAGATACTAAGAGGAAAACAATTATGCTACCTAATTTTTTTTAGATTTTATATTATCGAACATAAAATTGTACACAACCAGTACCTTGGTGCTTTTTAAATGCACTAGTGACACTCGATGTCAATTGCTAAAAAAATATAACGAGTTGTATACTTGACAAGAGTTCTTTCATCGGCAGCGAAATCAGCTTGTAATGGCCGCATTTCGAATTTTAGGTTCAGCTATGGAATTTGACAGAAAATGCTTGTGCCACTTTACCACACCAGAAATAAAAAAATATATATAAGATCGTTTTGTATGAATTTTTGTTACGCAATGGCTCAAATAAACGTCGTCGGAAATTATAGAAAAATAAATAAAGTAACGAGTGGTAATTCTAATTAACTTTGGCTCTAAAGTGATTCGATTTTTTTTTATGAAAAACCTGTCAAATTATTTTGATTTTTTGGTCATCCTGAAGTTTGCATTTTAATTTTACCAAATTGCAAAAGGTTAAATTTTTGAATCTATAAAAAAAACAATAAACTTGTTTCTTGAAAGTTATTGAGTTGACAGAACAAAAAATTGAAAGAAGCGGGAATTGTACCAATAATATTTTGGTAAGCTGGGATTGGCTGGAATAAAATGTATTAAGTGCAGGCTCTCTGATAGTCCTTCGCTTAGTGATTTAAAATTAGCAGATTTGTTTGATGGTTGCCTTCAGTTTTTCCAATTTTTTTATAGAGATCTTTCATTTTAAGTATAGATTAGAGCCTGAACTGTCAGAAAGGGTTTGTATTTCTTTTTCAATTTCGAAATATCTGCGATTTGAATTTAGTTTTCTTTTATAAATCAAAACCTAATCGGAACGTCTCTATGAGCCCAGAAGAAATTGACTGAGCAGTCGGAGTAGAAAACTGATTACAGCAATTTTTGACAGTTGATAAGGAATTCAAATGCTAGTACAGAAAAATACAGAATATTGTACAAGTTGAAGGTGAAAGAAGTTTATAAATAAATTAGATTGGTAATGAACGCGCTGGGTTTTGAGTTTGCTCAAACTTTCTTCAGTGCTCTATTTCTCTAATCTCGCTTTATAATGTTGGCCGATGAAAGAATACTGCAAAGTTCCGCGTTTCAAAATGGATGCATCGTATTTCTGGTTCACAATCGAAAATTGTTGCACAGATTGCGTGTTATAAACCGAATACAAGATCAATTAATTTTAGTTGTAAAAAAACAAATATTTTGTAAGCGCTTAAATTAAAAACACAAAATGAGAAATGTTATTTAAATTTGCAGCAATGAATCGCATTGATCGAGTGTTGAACTATTTGTGTTTCAAAGTTAAATTGTTGAAATCTTTAGAAATTATTAGGTTCTAGTCCAATTGTTTTAAATTTTAACTCTTATTAATATTTTCCCTCAATGGAAATCGATTGGGATCGTTGGTTGGATTAAGTTACCTCGTGTGACAGCAAGCCTTATCTTTAAATGAATGCAAATATTAGTTCTAGATCAAAAGTCTTATGGGCGCTCCAACTTTACGCATTTGTCGCTAATATAATTTAAAAAAAAAGGAAAATAATTACCTACCTCTTAAATTAATTTAACTTTACATATGCATACATATTTACCTGAACTTCCAATTCCTATTATATAGGACTATTAATTATAGCAATACTATTCTTAATTTTATAACTTGTAGAAAACTATACTAAAAAATTATTTGAACATGAAATTGGCTAAGTTATAAAGGCGGTTGAGAAAATGTTACATGTAATAAAAGATTACAATTCGGCACAATAAAAAGTTAAGTTTGTTTAAATTATATATAAAACTAAACAAAAAACGCCCCTATTTTTGGTAAATTAAATAATTGTTATTGCAATTTATTGTTACGGATCAAATTGTGTGAAACAAAATTGCCTTTGTTACGAAAGAAAGTTCGAAAAAAAATTGTATTTTTTTAATTGTATTGGATCAGCTTTATTAGCTACATGCGCTTACATGTAAAGAAACAAAAAAACAAATATATTAACTCAAAGAAAATTTGCTTCAGCTTTAGCTAAAAGGAAGCACAATATTCATCAGTCATCACATTCATAGAGAATTTGATTCAAAAAAAAGAAAAAAAGTCGAAATAGTGAATATATTTACATAGATCTAAAGTTATTTACCAAAAAAATCTATAAATGTACACGAATATCACAAAGAAAGAAAAACAACTCACCAAACACAATTGTATTTAAAATTATAGAAAACTAATAATAATTACGTTGCATTTTTACGAAATCAAAAGAACTAAAGTAAATTAAATTGTTTAAACAATATACTGTAATTGAATATTTTTTTTTTTGCATTTTGGAAGTTTGAATGATATATAAGAAATGACAATTCGAAATGAGTATAGGAATAAAATAAAAATTGTTATACATTTTTAATTATAGCTTGTGGTTCAAAATTACGAAGAAACAAGAATAATAAATGTATACGTATGTTGCAAGCATCTATATATTTTGCAAAAGGAGTGTGTTTTTTTTCTTTGTAATAGTCGGGTTGGAACTTGGAAGACTTGCGTAAGATGTACCTTCTGATTTGATTGGCTTACTTGGCAGAGTTCCTATTATATGTTGCATGTCTCGATGGTTAATTTCATGTTTATTTTATTTCTGGAATACATAATATATTGGCCACTGTAATATCCTTTTTGATCTTCGAAGCTTGGTGGTGGTGGGACCAAAAACTCGTTGCATACAGCCAGGGGTGGCAGCACGTAACTTGATTAGCCTCGATTGAGACAAATTAGGTGCTGCCAGAGCTCGATTGTATCGACTGAACTCCATTGTATCCAGTTACATTTCAAAGAAAGGAAAACGAATTAAAAACGCAAATCGTTTTAGATTTGGCTTTTCAGATTTTGATCTGAGATTTCTGCTGCCAAATCGAAAATCCGAATTTTATTAGATCTTGTGTGTATGGAGTTGGCCGCAAAAAGTATATTTTTTTTTCGCTTTCCATACTCGACACTGACTTTTGGCGAGCTGTCAAAAGAACGAGGGTATACTTTACTACGTTGTATATTTCTGTTGCAATTGACGAGTGGAAAAGTTTTCCTGCGACACCTGGTGGATAAAAAAGGAATATATAGAGACCTATAGAATTTTGACGTCTGTTTGTTTTGCCAAGGACTTAGATAAGGAATACGTGTGTTTTCGTGTAAGAAAATTGATTATTTATCAATTAAAAAGTTTACCAACTAATTTAAAACAAACATAATCTGCAAGTCTTAGTACTACTTGTCCGAAATTTGTATAGCGCGAGTCAATTCATCTGGTAAAACTAGCACAAAGGTCTGTTCAAAGTAGTGTTGAATGTAATGTAAACAAATTGCTTTTTATCTTATAAGAAGTGTGTAAATTATGATTTTTACAGATTTGCTTGCTTTGATTATGGAGGATCCAGCCAGCTTAGAAGTTTCTAAGGTTGTCACAGTGAAGTAATTGATTACTTCAGTGGTGTTAAAAGGTCTATCCGGAAGGCGAAGAAATAGTGAGAGCTGGCTGGGTCTCTCCCCACCTCCATCCGTAGATGAAGTTACTTAGCTGGTGGTAGCTGCATCATCAATTTCATTAAATTTTCTTCAATTTTCATTTCTGAATTCGGAAGGTTTAAGCTGGGAAAGGCTCCTTTCACAAGTTTGGTTCTATACTGAAAATCGTCCTGTGTATTCGGTAAATTGGGAAATTTTGTTCCGATCCTAAGCACAATACCCCAAAAACAAAAATAAAACCCTAGTATTCACTTTTATGTCAATACTTATCGCACTTACTTTTAAGATATTATTTTTCTTATATTAAATGTATATTTTGAATTTAGTATACAATTTCTCGATTTTTCATAGAAATACATAAAAGCAATCTCAATCAAAAAAAAATTGATTTTTTCTCAAAAAAATTGATCTTTTTGAAAACGACATAAGTTAGGCAAAAGTTTAATTTCCTCTCCAGCCGAAACAAATCAACAACACGCAAAAAATCAATCATTGAATATTGCAATTTGCAAGTGTCAAACACGAATACCAGGGATGTAACCATCACCAGGGGCGTAATAATTTAGAAAAACATGTTTTTCACTAGAAAAAGTAAGAAGAATTTTTTAGTGACAAAAAATAAATTTTTCTCACTAAACTTTTGAAAATTCCACTAGATATAGCGACAAAGTCACTAAAACGGCAACCGTGATCGCTGCACTGAAAAATCACTCAATCAATCAATATTTTAGCAGCAAAAGCATGTTCTCCGAATAGAGGCTCCTTTTAAGTCCTGTTCGTGTTGTCAACATTTTTCATCGACATCCTTACACTGATGATATGGATATGGGACACGACAATTATCACTTTTGTATTCTTTTGGATTTAGTTGCTCGATACCCGAACAGGGGGCGCACCATTGATCACTGCTGCAGTCGTTTAATATGTCTTTCTTCCTTTCACACTTGACACAATCATCACTTCTTTAGACAATATTCTTACACGTGTAGAACTTCAACTCAGTTGCATTTTCTAACTTCCATAACCCTTTCAAAAGCGGCAATCGTTTGGCCAGCAGCTGTTGCTTGATTTGCCACACAGGGTGTACTTAAACGTTTAATGAGTGAGATCCGGCAGTTTTATTTAAAGACAGTAACAACCCTCCATTTATCCATTCATCAACAACATTAAATAGTTTTATTCTTGTCAAAAAAAAATTCAATTGATTATACAAAATTTACAAATACAAATAATTATTACAACTCTTTCTAAAATATATATACTAATTAAATACTTTGAACACAATGAGAACTATCTTAAGCACAATTAGTTACTGTTCATTTGAACATTTTAACACTTATTTCCCCACGAGCCTTACCAGATCTTTTACCATAAAAAATATTTATCTTACTTTTAACTTTTACTGTCTTCGTTCGCTACACAAATCTTAAGAAATCATTAAAAAGAGATAAAATGTGTAATACCAACTAGTTCAAAATATCAAAAGAACAAAATAAATTAAAAATAATATTAATAAGAGAGAGATTCTAAACTGACGGCTTTGAACTTATTTAAACTAATCCCATCGTATGTACAGCAATTAAACGTTAAAAACTCCGGCAGTGACTAGATTATTTAATCACTATATTTCTTCTTAAGTATTAAATATTTTATAAACTTGTAAGTAGAACAGTTTTAGTTATGTAGTCGCTACAACATTTAAGTTTGGAACACCTCGGCAGTGTTTTTAATTTAGTTTAAGTAACATTTTTAAGGAATATTATTTTAATTTATTAGTTAAAAGGATGTAGTTGTGTTTTTTCTTAAATCATGCGGTATGATTCATTAGCAACGGCGTAGCGGCGGTCGGATATGAGCTTGGCCGCCTGTTCCGGTTGAAAGTCTGAAAGTCTTCAATTTCCGGGCACGACAAGGTGGTATCCTCGCACCCAAATGGTTGTATGGATGTGCCGCTGGACTTGCGCGGACTCGAAAAGGGATCCGAAACCACCTCAAGGAGGGCTTCATCGCTGGAAGGAGTTTCGTGAAAATTAGAAATATAGAAAAGTGATAGCATTTTAAAGGACCCCCTACCTATGATACCGATGATGTTCCAGCAGTGTGCCGGCGGCGAAACGCAACTTCTTTGGTGATTCCAGACTCGACGAACGTGTCAACGAATTTCGTGGAATATTCTTATTCTTCAGCGAACTGCGTATACCGGCTGCAAGGTCGTTCAGTTGATTCTGTTTGATTGTCCCCTGAATGTATTTGTTCAAAGCTCTCGATCCTCGACGCTGCGAGCGTTCGTACGTACGTTTAATGCGAGCTTCCTCATCCTCGCCGAGAAGCCAAAAAGTGCGCTGATCGCCTTTCCCTTTCATCGAGATGATACCGCGTTCCTAAAACGAATTTACTTGTATTTGAAAAGAAAAATGTTAAAGAAGACGCCCTTCGTACCTGATAATGATAACCGCCGAGCTTGTCAAGCAGCTGTTTGCACTGAAAGCTGCAGTGGATTTTAAGCGGAACTCCTGTGGACTCCATTCGCGAAGCAGTGTTGACAGTGTCGCCGAAAAGGCAATATCGGGGCATTTTTAAGCCCACAACACCAGCACACACGGGGCCGGTGTGAATGCCTACGCGAAGGAGTAGCTTGTTTGTGGGACGATGACGTATTTTAAATTCGGCGATGGCATCGAGAAGATGCAGCGACATTGTCGCTATTTCGGCTGCGTGTAGGTCGCCGTTGCGAATCGGAAGACCAGAAACCTATTAAATTGAGAGAGAGGGGAAGATTATAAAATGTATCTAATGTCATTTGAATTTTTGACACAGGGTGTTACATATAAAGAATAATAGAGTTAGCCATCTTTGTAGTTTAAAAGACTTAAGTTGGATGCTTTCCATTGGCAAGCGTCAAGTCAAACTCACGTCAAAATACAAAATACAGAAAAAAAACGCTGTTGATTTCCTTTATAAATGACCGCGCTACAAACATTAAAATTATCCCAGCTTGTACTACAGCTACTGCTACATAATTCAGTTGAACGATCCTTCGTGTACGCATAGTCTGCTTGTTGTTTTTCTGACAGCGCTACATGCCACAAATATCGCAGCCTCATTGTATTAAGGCAGTCGCTATGATGTAGCATACGATGTGTAGTGTACCACAATGGTGTAGTATGCAACATGATGTAACCTCAACGGTTGTAGGAGTGCGTTCGCATACTACAGGTAAAATAAGTACTACTACATGCAGCACACTACTTGTGTAGTCTACTGAATGAAGCGTACTGCATGTGGTATGTATGAACTTGTGTAGTCTACTGAATGAAGCTTACTGCATGTGGTATATACACTGTGCGAAGAATACCCTATGTAGTATACTAAACTACGTGGAATATATGTACTACAAATGTAGTATGCCACAACTGAGGCTTCAACAGCATGCTGCAATATGTGCTACATTTCGTGTACTACATTCTACAAATTGAATGTAGTTTCACACAGGTTTTCCCCTCGAAGCTTTGCTTGGTCAATGTCTCTGTTCGTTCGTCCGTTGTTACATTTTCTACAGTCATACGTCCTACCTTTGAAAATGAAGATGAGATCTTGATGCGAAAGTGTTACCTTTGAAATACTCTATAGAAACATCTACCTTGGCCCTCGCCTGTTGAATATTCAGTAGGAAAGTTCCCCTTAAGCCACTTACCACCATGTAGGCGTCGCCAATCGTCTCCACCTTGTACACATCATAGTGCCCAATTATCGAATCGAAGCACGTGTACAAGTCGTTGAGAAAGTCCACCACCTGCAGTGGAGTACTCTCGGCCGACATAGTCGTAAAGCCGACAATGTCGCTGAAATATATCGACACTTGTTCATAGCTCTCGGGATCCACCTTGTTGCCCTTCTTCAGCTGTTCGGCCACCGGCCGTGGCAGCATCTCCAGCAGTAAAGCTTCAGTCTTCTTTTTCTCCTCCTGCAGTTGATCGGTGCGCTCGTCGACCAACGCCTCCAAGTTGTTTGCATACTTCTCCATCATGGACATCATGTTGTCGAATATGTTCGGCTTCATGCCCTTGCGAAGGGGCCGCAGCTTCGTTCGAATCATCTTGAAGTCGGGCCGCTCGTCGGACCGCTCACTCCAGCACTCGCGCAGACACTCACGTACACAGTCGAAGGAGGTTTCCAGCGGCTGCAGCGACGGCCGGTATGGGTAGAGGTAGTCCTGCACTTGCAGTACCTTATGCAAGCACTGCATGGGCGTGAGGCCGGTCTCACCAAAGGGACCGTGGCGCACGTGCATTTCATACAGCACTATGCCAAAGGAATAGGAATCGCCTTTTTGGGTGCCCGCAACCAGGGAGACCGGTCCACTGCGCAGTAGCTCGGGGGCACGATACAGCAACTCTATTCGGGGGTGAGAGGGTTTTGGCTAAAAGGTCAAACAATGTCGGGTGTATTCTTGCACTTACTTGTACACTTGGAGGATATGCTCTGCAGGTCGGTGGAGTTGTCATCCAAGCCCTTTTTGAAGGCGAACAAACCGAAATCACTTAACTTGACCACCCATCGTGAGTCAATGAGGCAATTTGACGTGCACAGCGAGCCATGGTACCGCATGGGTGACTCGTGCAAATAGATGACACCCTAGATGGAGAGGGGGAGGATTGTTTTTTTTTTTTTTTTTTGTGTTGGTTAAGTGAAAGTGACCAGAAAGACTGACAACCCAGTAACTACTTACCCGGATTATATCGCCAACCATTGATGCAATAAACATGTTGTCCAGCTTGACGTCCTCGTTCTCCAGTATATCCTGCAAAAATAAACCATCACAATAATGTCCAATCGTCGACGTCTTCTTCGTTTGCTTACTTTCAAACTACCCCGGGTGCAGTACTCGGTAATTATGCAAATGTTCGGTGGATCTGTGCAGGCTCCGATGAATGCACAAATGTTGTCGTGGCGGGTGTCCCGCAGCTATACAAAATGACACACACAATCAACACCAGAAGGAGGAACGAGAAATTCCCATTTGCGCTACTTACCAGTTTGAGCTCCTTTTTCATCTCTCGCGTAATGTCGACACTCTTCTTGCGAACCTTCTTAATCGCATACAATTGACCCTTGTACAGGCCAATGGGGGTGAATATGGTTGTGTAGCGGAAATCCGCATCCGGATTTGAGCTTAAGCTGACTTGACTCGTCCTTATGAGCGGATGAGTCGACTGCAATGGAAGGCAATGAATGAATAAATCTGTCTGTCGTTGGTGCATCAGCGTCGGCTAAATACCCGAGTCTGTTTCTGACTAGTGGCCTCCTTTTCGTTCTCGTGCATCTGGACCTCACGGAAATCGATTTTCCATAGCAAACTATCGAGCTCTTGTTCGTAGCGCCAATTGCGGTAGAGGACAAGCGATACGATGCCGAGCAGCAGGAGTGCACCGCCTGCAATTCCTGCTGATATTTCGCCTGTGTAGCCTGCAACAAAGCAAGGGGGATGTCTAAAGGGTACTGTTTGGCTTTTCAAATCGTTTAAAAAGCATTATTGCTGTGTGCATCGGTGTAGTGCGTTCTAATTAAATTGTCCGACGGGGGGGAGTATCGCAAAAGGAAATACTCCCGTGGTTACTTTGATGATGCACGTATTTGGTATTTGGACCGATGTATGGCTTTTTAAGGAAGGGGCTTTAACTGCAGTTGAGGAATGAGTTGATGGCTGCCATAGGTAGTAGGCAGGTTTTGCCACAAGTGATTGTTGACGGACAAATGCAAAGGGTATCAAAGCAGGGTCGGCATTCTGTAAGGCGAAACGAAGAAACGTTCATCTGACCCCAGGCCTTTTAAAGATTCTTAGAGACATGTAGCAGGCATTCAAATATAGCGGTTCCTAAGCACCACTCCGAGTAATCGTCGACATTCAATGGCGAATTAAGTTTAAGTTGCAATATCAATCAATGTAGTCCCAAATGAGTGAAGGATTTGGCGGCCAATAACTTTTGATCCAAAATATATACCGAGCGCAAATGGTACCTTTTCCGCACCAAAAACCCATCATCTGGTGTGAAAAATTCCAGGCAAAATGCAAGAAAAAAACACTCTGAAGGCTTTGTCGATTCTGGACTCACTTTAGCCCAGGCAGTCTTCTACTGCCTTTTCTACCTAGAGCCAGAAGTAAGCTTAATGTTCTTTTCCACTACTCCACGAAGGGGCATCAGCCGTCGCAAAACTTTTGGAGCCACGCAGCTTCACAAAAATGCAAGAAGCACTACTGGGAACTTAGGTAACCCAAGAGATAAAAAAGTTTCGATGGAGAAGAAGAATCAGCTCGGTGCTTGGCCATTTAAAGAGAGACTTAAGGGCCATAGTTTTGTCTTAGTGTCCAGGAGCAATCTTCAATCGAATAGTATTGTTCAATGAAACAAAATGCACGCACTCGCCGTCTCAACACAACTGAACTGACTGACACTCTGTTGAATGCATGCACAGGCAAAACACAAGTAGCAAGCAGCTGCAGTCACGGTTGCCACTTGCAAAAAAAATTAGCTACCAAAATCGGAAAAAAAAGTTACCAAACCAAAATAAAATTTACCAAAAATCTGGAGACGTTGATAAAACATTTTTAATACATAACAAAAAAAAAACATTTGTCCTTTAAAATATTCAATTTGGTACATTAGGTTTGCAGGTTCTTAGTCAGTCTAAGCAATTAAGCAACGTCAACAACGTTGTGCACCAAATTACCAGCTGTTAGAAAGCATGGAATCATCTACCATTTCCGAGCCTTTTTTCTTATAACTTTAACAAATTAGAGTTTTATGTCTGCAAATAAATAATATGATTAACTAACCTATCCACATCTAAATGTAAAATAAATATTTCGAAGTTCATCTTAAAAAATAAGAAAATGAGTGCATTAGAAACAGTAAGGCATTATTTAATGCATTGATATCTAGTTCGTATTTTTGGTGCTCCTGCTCAAAAAGTTACCAAAACCAGATAAAAATTCCCAAATTACCAAAACTCAAAAAGCAAACAAAAAATTACCAAAGTGGCAACCGTGGCTGCAGTGCAACAACCAGAACGGAAAGTCCCGTTAATTTTCGTGTTCTCTTTCCCGTCGTGTATCTCAATGTGACTTTTGCCTATACATACATTCTCAACAAATAGAATGAGCGCACCTCTTTAAAATGATGTAAGACGACGAAGACACTCTTGCTCCTAAAAAACAGTCGAACATTAATTTCGTGGCTAAAAGAGAGGCTCGTGCAACTAGACTGACTGGTTGCCTACTGCTGAAGGCGACGAAGGGATGATGTCACAAACAAAGACAGCGAAGGAATTTTAATGTACGCAGTATACAAAGCAAATACAAAGGAAGACCAGAGTTAAGTCTGATTCAAGTGGATTCTAGTGAGAACTTACTAATTGGATACGCAGAAGAAGCTCCCTTAAAGAATATTAAGGCCGCTTAACGAGGCTTTCAAATTTGCGTAAAAGTCAAGCGGAATAAAACGCCCAGAGGCCTAAAATTTGGCAAACTGAGAAGGTTCCAATGATCACATACATTCGGCCTTACAAATAATCAAACACAAATGTCGACGATTAGCTGGTTGCCAGCTTTAGTAAAAATGTACGGTACCAATAAACAATTAGACCTCCACATTTGCTTGTGCGACAACTTTCTTAGAATCTGTCAAATTTTTTGTCATCGCAGAATTCAAATTTCATAATTTGTTTTCGTGAAAAACAAGGTCAATGGTTTATTTTACAACTCAATTGCTAATTTAATTTAAATAATTTGCCCAACAGATATCTTTCAAAGGCTTTTTGAAGCAACAAACAAAAAACAAAATATCCGCTGATCTGTCAAATATCATATGCAAATCAGTAATGCCCTATCGTCCCATCGGACACAATTTTCGGTACTTTTTTTTGGTACGCTTTCCTCTGTTTTCTTGTACTTCACGATTCATTTCTGAGCCAATTTATGTCGTAATAAGATCTCTTTCAAATTATTCAATAAACGGAACATAGTTTACTAGAACGCTTTGATTTATTCGTAGGCCGATGATACAAATCAAATCTTATTGGTAGTAAGATCACATTTGAATCATTAGCAAGTGAATATTTTTGAAAGAAATAATAGCCTGCTAATCCATTTCCGTTTTAATTACAATTTGCCAAGCTACGAAAAAGTAATTGCAAAAGTATATGGAAGTGTGAAAATAAATATAACTTGATCTTTTTAAAATCGTATTGATTATATTACTTAACTCGCACCAAATACAAAGTACGGAATTCTGTATATCTGGAATTCGCACATACTAGCTGTTGCTACAGAAGTTCCTAAATTAAGTATTTCTCGTGAGTTTTACTGAATGCTGACAATTTTTATATACATATCTATATTTTCCGCGAAGTCAACCTTTTCACACCAACCAAACCACACCAACATTAGACGTTTTCTTTCTCGAAACAAACTTCTTTTTCAAAAAGCGTTTGATTGCAGCCAAATATCTACCTGAGCCGCCTAAGGAACTGAGGATTGTACAAAAAAAGTAGGTATTCAGGTATCTTAAGTGAACAGATATATTATTCTCTTTGCGACGACTCTGAAGAAAGTATTGGAAAATGGAATGATCCCAAACTTATATCAAATTTATTTTTTACTAAGCATTCGTTGCTCGCAATCTCTTAAAAAAGGAAAAGCAATCAAACAGCAAACACAAGTTAAACAAAATAAAGCAGAGAGGAGCATTAACCATTTCAGTGACCAATTTTGTGAATTAAAAACCACTTGCATTGTTGTATACCAACGAATAAAATCAAAAAAACATTTACAATTAACTAAAATAAGTTAATAATTATAAACGCTCAGGCTGAACAACAGCGTATGTAAATTCGCTCCTATTACGAAATTCCCTACCATCATTTAGGATCGTTGGGCAACACTCCTCTTCAAAATGACATTAAGGGAGGATTTATTTAGCTAATACCCGAGATAAACATGGGTTTCTGAACATTAACATTTAACCCTACAGTTAGCGATATTCTGGCAACTATATTTGTTTATTGGTAAAGGGATTTTGGAAAGTGTGGAGTCTGCGTAAACTGCCAGACTAGAGTTGATTATTGGTAAGGCCGATTGACTGTAAGCACCAGGCGTCCAACAACTTTGTCAATAGCTTTTTCAACAATGTACAACTATAATAGGCAGCCCTGTTGAAAGCAGGAAGTCCTACAAAATACAAGGAAAATAATGTCTCTGTTCCTGACATACAAGTCGGACAACACGAGTGATACCTTTAGTGCCTTGCAAGTGAAAACCGTTAAAATTTCCATGAATGATTGGAAAATTGTCAACGACGAAACGGAGAGGATGAAGAATGATGCGAGAGGGTATGTGATTAAATTATATAAGCGAAGACGCCTTTCTTGCTATACTAGAGTTGGTCAATTGGTGAAAATTCGACCACTAAAGTAACCTGCATAATTCACAGCGTATTGCATCTTTGAGCAATTTTCCCATGCGAAAAAATGCGAAAAAGTGCGAATAAATCGATCTTCCGGAATTTTGACATAATTAATGAAATTACATTTGAAATCAATTGTTTGATTTCTTAACACGTCCCGATAACGGGCAATTATTTGAATTATTTGAATTTATTCCAATGTTACCACAGAATGAACTGTCAGCCATCTGTCAGGTTCCTATGTGCGTGTGTATGCGTGCGGCTAATCTACTTTAATATGGCACACATACTTTGCCACATAGCAACACGGAAAACAGCTTGTAGGCAAATTCTCTTAAGTTGTAAGAGCTGACGGTCTATTTAATACTTAGTTTATGATTCTCGTTCAACGAAAATGTGAAACCAAACATCAACAATTTTCATATGGGTCATTTTGTTGCACGTACTCATTTTCAAGTGAATGTCGTACAAAAAGTGAGCGATATAGAATTCACCACGATATTTTCACTTATTAAACGATTCACTCTTTGACAGAACCAGAATTGACCCTCAGTTATAAGTTTTTGACAAACCCGTGAAATTACTTGTGACTCTAGTGAACTTAGGCTGTTATGTTGTTTTTGAAATTGTGGCCACTTTTTTAAAGACATAAAATTACAAAATAGATTTGAGTAGTACAATTTAAGGTTACGTTCTCTGTTCCACTTCCCTCGTTGGCTATCGGGAAATTGTAACCTCCACTTTTACAGCGAGTGCATATATATGACTTGAGACCGCACATTACCCCAAAACAGTCAACTAAACTAAAAATCGAATTAAAAAAAAAAAAATCACGTATACGCCACCGAGAACCAACATTTTTCCGACTAAACTTCGCTCGCTTCAAAATCAAATCCAAAAGTTATCACAGTGATGCCAAAAATCGCCACGCGATAGCAGTACTTACTTATACATTTTTCTCCACTAAAACCGCACAGCGGTTCTGCTGCCGGAGGACCGGAACCGACCCAAGGAATAATGCCATACAATTTGAAATCCTGCCAATGAAATTGAATCGCATTTAAATTGGAAGAGCTCACAATCGGATAGCACACTTAAATCAGATTCAAAGTTACAAATGTGTTAGTACACAAATGAAACAGGATAAACACCCTCACCTGAATATAGCTCTTAAGTGAATTACAAAATTTTGTTTTTAGTTTGCATTGACGGAGAGTGTGTAATTAAAAAAAAAAAACAAGAGAGAAAAAGCGGTTTCAATTCACCAACAAAGTTGCATTAGCCGAGCAGTAACGCTTTTCAACTTACAGGCAGGGCGTCACCCTTCGGCCCGCCGAATGTGCCCACTGGTAGAAGTCCATAGCTGGTGACGTTGCGTCTGTTGCGAGCCTGTCCTCGCGCCAGTACCGTGTAATTGCCAGAGGCATCTCCATTCTCGTCGATGTACACATGGTAACTGTGGAATTTAATTCAATTTATATGCAGTAAGTAATTAATTATATTGCATAAATGTGGAGGAGTCTTCCCTTTGACAGGTTTGGACATTTCGCTCCAACCAAAAGCAATTAAATCAATTCCTCTTGGTGGATTAAATTTCCAAACAATACTCACCCCATGGCACTGAGATATTTTGATCCTTTTACAGCACTTATCAGGGCAGTGCCGTTCTTTGGTTTGTCGCCCAGTTCAATCAATTTTATTAAACCGTTAGCATACAAATGTACAGCATCGTATAGGTATGCAGCTTCGGCGCTTATCTGCGAAACAAACAAATGGAAAAAAAGGATACAAATCAATGAGGCTATTGCGAAACAATATCAACACGTTATGGCGTTATTATTCACAGGACACGCTCGGATGGTATCCTCTTCAGAGTAAACAAATGAGGATTCTCCTCATAACTGACCTGCTTGGAACCTCCAAAGTATCCCAAGGGATTTGGAAAATTGAATGGTGGCTGTTCCATGTATTTGTTTACCTAAAAACGACAAAAAAATATATGAAAGTGAGGGAGTATGCATGTGGATTTGAATGGAAAGTTTTTTGTTCTGTGCTGTGAAACTATTTTTTCAGCGATCGTTAGGGAAAGTTTTCAGTCGGCGGCTTATAAACGACTCCATGGATGGGAGCGGTTGTTGGATGTAAAGAGGATTATACCTTCGACGTCTATTCACATAAACTACATGAACAAGTCGATGAGTTGAGAATAAAACAGAGCGAAAGGCTTTTAAACTGCAACTTGCTACTTTGGGAATTTTCATCGAATTCAGGGGTCAGAGCATAGCGCACGTAAATTACTGTACGTTCAGACTGTGTTGGCTCATAGTCTTAAATAAAGCTCAGCTTAAGCCAGAACTAAAGCCGACAGATTACGAGGAAGAAATAAATAATGCCATGATTTTGTTGCGAAGCATATTCGACGAGTTTGAACGCTCCCTTCTTCGGTTGATAGCGTGGGCGTGGGTGTGAGCAAGGAGTCTCAGGTTCGATCTTCGGAAAAGACACAAAATTACATGTAAAAGTTAGTTCCGCTGCGCCACATCTAGCGAACGTCTGACCAACACCAGGAGTGTAAATGTCATGAAAGGCCCGGAATCGGCTAAAATTGTAGGTCCCTTCCAATCGTCCCAAAAATCACAAAAAACTAAAGGTTGTGAGAATAGGGTGGTATTTTTTTTTACTTCCTTTGATGAGGTTCCTTAAAAAGAATGAGTGTCGGTTTCGAATTTTAGGTCAGTGACAAAAATATTAAGCACAGTATGTATTATTTTGAATTACCAGCGAATTGAGGCAATAACTTCCAAGAACTGCCAGCGATTGTTTATCTGCTTAAGATGCACTATAAGCAGAAATCGTCTATCAAAAATGCCTTGAGGATTGGCCAAGAAAATAGCTGACACCCAGGTCCCCATGGACAAGATTTATAGAGCACTTTGCGAACGATGTAATGACCGACCGCAGAGCAGTAAAGAAAATCCTTATCCATCAAACAGAGAAGGATCGCAGATTTTTAGAGAAATGAGAAATCCATCACAATACTGTCATTCGAGAAGATTTTCTGGCAATATTGAAAGTGGACAATAAGATATCAGTGACGGCTATACCACGCAACCATATGAAAGTCAGGCACCAACAGTTTTTGCCACGCAAGTTCACCGATGTCGAAAAGAGCGTTGAGTTCTTTACCTGCAGGTCCATGCAGACCTCTGTTGGAATCAGGCAGCGATGAACGATGAGCTGACAGAAAGAGGTCTCTAATTGATCATGATCTTCTGCTGCAATCGAGCAACTAAGAAAGACTGGAGAAAACGATTCGAATAAGACCCAATTGCAGGTGAAACACATTAGCAACCTGTCAAAATTAATCGAACCTTTGGCCAGAATATAAAAAAATGCCAGACCTACTCTCACCGTTTGAGAGAATATCGTTGTGTGATCAACAGATCAACAACTTCCTACAGTAAAATTGAAATAAAGTGTCGACAATGACGACCTGCGGTGATGAAGAGATTCGCTTCAGATATGGAAAATGGAACTTCTTTTGTGGCTTTAGGAACAAAAGTAAAAACTGCTTGAAGGAACAAATATTCTACGGAAATAGCACTTACCGATGAGCGTCGAGGGAAATCGCGTGAGCGAGCATGTTTGAAAATGAGAGGAGTTTTGGAAACTACAAAATAATATCTGTTACTGGTGGTGGACTCTGAATAGCTCATTAAGGTTTCAGACTGCTGGAGCATCATAAACTTGCGAGTACCTAATTTAAAAAAAAAATCCCATTGAAAATAAAATTAAGACTGACACTTTTGTGCTCGTATTGCTATTTTTGTTCCGCAAGTAGGCCGTCTTTCAAACAACTTAAGCAGTTCCTGTTCGTCGTGCTCTATGAACCTGACTTAAAGACGCTTATAAAGGCAGGTGGAAATATCTCTGACGAAATGGCAAAATAGGTTAGGTCTTAAATTTATTTCTTCACTTTAGTTTTGGGGGAATTTTGCAGCCATCGATCTAATTGAACATCCTCTTTCTTGACGCAAGTTTTAACGTTTCTCTAAGCGAGATTATGAAGCAGATAACTCCCTACGTATATTGTTGGCGAAAGGTCTAATAGTGTTTATTTAGAAGAAGCTGCTCTCTTTGGTTTTCTGATATCGTTTTTAAGGCTCTTTTGGTCGAATGACAACATGATCGACCAAACTTTTGTAGGTAAATATCTTGAGATGCCACAACCACTTTTTGAGGTTTAAAAATCACTTGGTGAAATATTAAAACTGCTGTCAATAAACCAAAAAAAAGGCCTTCAACTTGTAAAAACAGAATGAAACTTAGTGCAATTATTGTGCTTCCACCTCAGGCAAACCAAAGCATAGCACTCACCGTAGCCAACTTCAGGAAGAAATTTACAACTGCGGCCAACTTCGGTGTATCTGATTTCCGGCATCTTGGCACTGTCACTGGCGATGCCCAAATCAGAGAGAAGTCCAGGTAGATATTTGCCGTGGGAACATCCAAATTATCTCGTCCCACGTTCGGTGAGAATTAAGATGTTCGCACCAGAGACAATACTTAGACCACCAACTCCGGCCGATTTCCCGTTACTTAGCCTACAAGCTATATTTTTACGGAGTGGTCACGATTTGGTGCGCTGTATTGTTACATAAAAAACGTATTGACAAATGTCACGAAACTTCAAAAATTCCGGCTCACCAACACACTCCCAATAAATATGAGCAACTTCCGCTGTGGTCAAATTTACGGGCAGAGCTCATAGAATTTTATCCGTTTAATTTGAAATTGTTCGTTACGTGTGAATAATATTTTTTTTAGGAATAAGTTAAAGCTTAAAATATTCATGAAAAATTAACAATGTAGATTAGTTGAGGAAAAATTTCTGCATTATTTAAGAAAAATTTACACACGAAATCGAAGTTTATGATATCCAAAAGCGGAAAATACACAACCATTTTTGTCCTAATATATTTCTAGTATATAGAACATCTCCTTTAGGTAGTTTTATTAACCAAAGAAATCAAATTATTCGCCTTTTAACAATTTATAATAACTAACCAATGGCATTCAGTAATATAAAAATGTGGAATTCCCGAAATCTTTTACATTTCCCCACGGTTGCCGCGGCTGGCAGCATTTATTTCTGTATTTTTTGTATGTTTTTGCATGTCACACATAACACTGATAGGAAAACAAAATGGCGAATTTGAATAAAAATGTAGGGGGCCAGTGGCAAGAGGATTTTGAGTTGGGGGTCTCAGTATGGTTTGTCTATGGTTCGCACGGTTATAGAAAAGCAAGCGAAACACTTGTCTACCTATGGCACCGAAGTAGTACTACATATTATAATAACCATGTGATTTTTGGTAGTACATTCCAAATAATAAATCTGTACTTTAAAAACTCCACGCTTTTTTGACGGCCGGTCTAACAACAGATTCATGAATGTAACTTCTGTAAAACTCACTGAATAAACCCTAGTACCGAAACTATCTGCGCGGACGCGAACTCGGAGAGACGCCCTTCCTGGTCAGATGCAAATTGCAAATTGCCTGCCACATCCACCGATCTGCGTTTCGCAGCCTACTCCATGCTACCTAAGCAGGAGGGATTTCCCTGCTTTCTCTCTCATATGACCCATCTCGTCGTTTAACACTTCGGAAGATGGTGTCTGTTAAATACATACCAGGTTTCACTGCTTCCACATTAAATTTGTGAATTGTGACTCAAAAACCAAACAAACATTTTATCACAAGACTCCTTAAAAGCTTTTCAATTGCATTGTTGGAATAGGTCTTTAGGTCTTCCTTTACTTTTGTAGTAAGCATGGAAAAAACTGTCAAAATGGCAGTGGTGGGGATAAACTCTCTCACAGAGAGAGACACTTGCGAAAAAGTAAGGGGAACGCTTTTGTAGTAATCTATGAAAAACGACAGATTTATAATTCAAAAATTCAGAAAAGTGGTACGAAAAGTCGTTAAAATATAGTACAAACTCGAAGAATTTGCTAATTTACAAACAAACTTAGTCGATTCATCTATCTAGCGATGAAAGTGATTCGCAATTAATCAAACTTCTTCTTCATGAATCCGAGTACATGGAAGAGTTTGTAGTGATTGAACTACAAGCATTCGAGAAGAGAAAAAAAGGGATACGGCACTAAAAATTACGTGGAGGAGATTGTCCTTTATTATACATTACAGCGAGGATGAATTTCATTCAAAATAATCTAGGAGACCATTCAATGTTATTTTTGCGCCTGTCGATACCATTTTAATACGCAATAAATCAAAACAAATGCACTCATGCATCATCAAATAGGACAACAAATTTCAAATCAGCTGTTAATTGTAAGGTGACTGACAGCTTTTTCAATTCTTACACCAAGAAATTTGTTGAGTAAAAAATTCGTAAGACTCTCAGTGGAAGGGTAATGCTTGTAATGGTCTTGCTCTCTCCATTCCGCTCTCTTTTACGAATTTTTCGAGTTAAGGAACAGCATTGAGTAAAAATTCGTAAGATTTAAAAGTAAAGGAACAACCCTAATGAGTGTCGACTTGTCACATTCCTATAGGCAGTATTTTTCTTTTAGCTCCCTTCAAACCTTCGCATAAACTAATCGCTACGTAATTCGACAACAAACCTTCTCAAACGAGAAGGCAGTTACATCTTTCTTCACAACCTGATGTGCACAAACTAACCCTTAAATTTCACTGACTGACACCAACAAGAAATATTTACGACAATCTTTCCCCTACCTAGTTCATACATCATACCGAATCTAGGTCAAACTCCTAAAATAGAAAAAACGGTCGAGTGTCTGCTCTCGGTCTAAGGCTGAAGCCTGACATTGCAATCAATTTGTGATTACTCGGTGCGACACCATTTCACATAAAATACCGTTCCAACCCATCATCACCGGACTTTCTTTTTCAATTGTCCACAATGACTAAGGAAATGTCCTTTACGAAGTTAATCACCACATCTGTGCAGTGAGCCGACCAATACCATCAAGCGGTCTCTGATTGATTAACTTTTGCTTTGTGTACATAGGACAAGGACTTTTCTTGTGAACAAAAAAATTATTATCATTTTTAAGTGCAGTATTAAGTTGCGGCGTACTCACCTCTTTGGCGAAATTCTCAAACGATATCGATGCTGTCGGGAATATGCCCAGATACGATTGGAATGCCTCTTCTTCGTTGGAATCGATTCTCTCCAACAGTAGGCCACGCATGTATTTGTCCGGGGACGATGGATCGTACTGTTCGATGTCAATGCCAACAACAAAGTACTCACCCTTGGCGAGAAGTCCTTTCTTGTGTAGACTCACCATGAGCCCGACGTGCTCGTAGTAGTGACTGAGGATTAAGTAAACTGAAGGGAGAAACAAACACAAGAAATCAGGTTTACACCAATAGAGGGGTGCATGTCCTTGGGGCACCCAAGGAGTATCGTCCATCAGCAAGCTTGAAGGAATGGCGATAGGAAGGCGACGATGAAAGACGAGAATCGTGTGCAGGTGTCATCGGAAATCACTCAAATCCATAGTCCCTAGCACTGAATTCAACGAATTAAGGTATAGGATCTGCTGTACTCTCCCAGCATTACATAGATTAGCAGCCGTCAGACGTGCCACGCCGAAAATTACCACCGACAAGGATGTTAATTTGAGTTGTGCTCCATTAGTGGGGAATTGTGGATACTTCCGACCATTTGGACGCCATTCCTTCAGCTTAATTTCAATACCCAAACCCGGACTCACTTCGTGTGTTCGCGTACGTTCGCTCCACCAGCTCATCAAACGGATTCGCCATGAAGCCATGATGATAGATCGTGTTCCATGTCAGAGTGTCACGTACCTTAACGCCGGCTTTATGCAGAATATTAAGGATGGTATCCGCAATGGGACTGTACAAACTTTTCGCACTATCCAGGTAGAGGAAGGTCACCTACAGGAGAGGGGAATAGAATCGTGTGGTCCGCATTCAGCGTGTGATTTACCTGCGTCCAATTGAAGGCCAACAGTAGGGAGACAACCGATTTGGAAATCTGTGTGTCTGGTGGTCTGGTGCGGGCGAATGTGGGGAAATCCTTCTTGTTCGAGGTATCCCTGTGGGTGCAATACTGCAAATGATTGTCAATGGTTAAGAGAAGATAAAGGCGTGTGTGTGTGTGGGTTGCTTACGTAGGAAATCATGGGTAGGTTGAAGGCGGCCGCCATTCGTCCCTCGTGCACGCACGTCTCCTGTGGACCTATGTAGCCGGCGACTTGTCTCGTCCACAATGAAGCTGTCTGCCGAATGCTGGACACTTCATCGCCATATGTCTCGGCTACAACGAACCCTAGCGAATGTCCGAGCTGTTTTAGTTTGCCACTGTTGACCTGGGAGACCGCCAGAGATATTGCTCCCGAGATGGTGATTCCTGTTCAAAAATATTGAAAGAGTACATTTACAAGCTCATGTCCTTAAAAGTGGAATAAACTACAGAGGTGGTTGACTCGGTAGAGGGTTAAAACTCAAGACCCTTGTGATCCACTTTCCAACTCACCTGGTCTTTGATAGTCCAAGTTGCCCGGTCTCCGCTGCGAGCCTGTTAAATAGCCCAGCGTGTACACCTCCGAGTTGACATTGAAAATCAAATTCAAAACCAGAAACAGCACATAGGCCGGGAACACTTGAAGTTTGGATAGCGCTGCCTTAACTCGAAGGTATGACCTCATTACGTGTGGTGTCGTCCAAGGGAAATGCTTCGCTCTATGATTATGGATGGTCGCGCGTCACTGTCGGGCTCCTCTGTGATCCTGAATGGCGTTAATGGAGTACGAATTCAATTAAACTTATTTCACAATCAAATTGCATTCCCCTCCGTCGAAGAGAGGACTCATATAAAGTGTAGTTGATGCTGTCGAGCTGCGACTAAGGACCACATCCTGTTGACGTCCACTTTCTATCAATTTACGTCCTTTATCCCTCACTTGACATGATTGATCCAGAATATTCTCCGTCTCCTTGATGCAGCTAATTAGAGAGCTCGATGAATATTGTCTTAGTGAGACGGAAAGGCGGTCCTTTTGTTGTAGCCCAGCTGCCGTTGCATTCGTTTTGATAGGGCAAGTGCAATTAGCTTGGTCCCCATCTGAGATCAAGTGCTCGGAATTGGCCTGTGAGTGCTGCAAATTATTGGCACTGAAAATAAAAGAACAGAAATAATATTGAATTGAGTGGCGATTATTGATGGAAGGGATAATAAATTGACCTAGTTAGGAGTCCCTTTGTCGTTGTACTTCAACTCACAATGGACGTCAAATGAACCGAATGAATGGTCTCATCACTTTGATTTGTCATCTCCAATTACATTTCGGAATTCGGTCCGACGTAGAGACAGGTTTCACTCAGTTGGCACTGCCATTGTCAGTAAACAAATCGGCCGCCCACATCGGATTGGTGTGCGATTAAAATTGATTAATAGTTGGCAGGGCTCATCATGGTTTCAATTACATGTCCTCAAGTACGACAAGGGGAGAGAAGTCTTTGTAATTTCATTTCGCAGTCACTGTCGGAGAAGGTGCAAGCCAATTGCCATCGTCAGTTGAATTTTAATTAGTCAACGAGTACTTACTCTTCCGCAAAGGAGACTCTGAATAGAGGTATGGTTGGGTAGAGTTATAATCAGGCGATTGGCGGGCTCTTCGGTATTCCGCTCAGCTAGGAGGAGGCGCGTTAACACTCAATGCGTCTTTGTCTGCGTAGGGGGAAGGGGGAAATGTTATTTGTTTAAGGTTGACGCGATATAACATGTTTTCTAGTACTTTGACAGCCGTTGGTGTCACGCTTTTTTTAGGCTTCAAAACTATGCAAATGTTTAGTTTCAAGCGTAAGCACAAAATCTGCAAATGTCACTTGCCTACCAATTCCGAAAAGAACAGGAACTTCTTCTACAAAAATGTCAGCAGGGATCAGGTTTAAGTTTATTTTAAAAGCTAGCGAAAGTTGGGGACACAGTCTGTTTTTCTGGAAGTTTCCAAGAATAAAGTCTGAAAAACGAGGTTTGTTGGCAGCACTTTTTATTTTTTGTTAATTTTTTTTTGTACGATTTTTGTTTTACAAATTGGCTGCACTTTTTCCAATACTACAGCCAATTTGCTGTCAGCTAATTTGAATTATAACTATTTTGGTCTCCCATTTTGCTATGAGTAGCGAAATAAGGCAGCAGCTGCTCGAAAAACTGGTCGAAAATTAGAAACCATAAAAGGAGCGTTTTTTCTAGAAGCATATTTAGCTGATTGGAAGCCTTTTTTTAGTGAAACCCAGTTCGACGGGTGACAGCTGATCAACATGATGATGCATTTTCTTCCATTTTAATATTCTATACGTTCAGGCAGCAATAAATACTGCTCTCCAGCTTGTAACTTTTTAACTAAGTTGCTACTCTTGGAGATCTATCGTTTCGAAGACAGTCGTCTGTAGATTTATTGTGATAGCGTCGTAGGTGCCCGTAAGAAATTTTGACATAATTTTGTTAGTAAAATGAGTTGGTCCGAGGTGTACCTTATAGACGGCAGAAAATTATAAACTTTTTTTGAGGAGTTTGGCTGCACTAACAGCTCTATTATGGCTGTCAAATATCAACACGATATTTGATAATAATTGATACGTATCAACAAAATAAATGAATCGGTAATATGGTTGTCAACCTATCAAAATTTTCGATGAATTGTGAATTTTATTAGATTTAAGATCTATTGTGAATAGTTTTATCGATAAACTTGGTATTACGGCTGTCAAAAAAATTGATATTCATAAAATTTTCTAGCAACCACAAATTTCTTGTTGATACGCATCAAATATTCGGAGCCAGAAAACAAAAACCAAATACAAATTAGAAACGTCAAACTTCAAAACAGAACCCATTCTCAATGATATTTTGATTAGCATTCACAATGGGTAAAAATTATCAATTGATACGCATAATATCAAATTATCGATGAATTGATAGATGTTATCAAGTATCAAATAATTGATATTGTTTGCTGTTTTCATAAGGGAAGTAAATTATGGATGTTTATTGAGGGTTTTCCTCTTCTCGTTTTTTTTTCTTCGATGACTGTAACACAACTTACTGGGGGGTATTTTTTTCACTCGTTCAATGGGTATTTTAAAACGCATTTATTTATGACCAACATCTAGAATATCGAAAACCAAAATCTTAGAGAAACGGAACAGCTCGATGCATTGGAAAAGAAAAGTGGACGTGTTACATTTGCAACCTTTTTTCTTTTCCATTTAGGTGCACTAAAACTGTAAAAAAACCGCTATCTTTCGGGCCTAATAAAAGCTAGTCTTCTAGACATTTACTGTTCAATTTTCATTGAAATCGGTTTAGTAGTTTCTGAGTCTAATGGACCCAAACTTACGTACGCTGCCCTTTATTTTTACAAATCGCCTAGAATCTTTCTCTCTTTTCAGCTGACAATAGCCATGCATTTATTGTGAATCTATTTTAAGAATGTACTAGTTTTTTACATAAAATATGCGAAAATTGTTTAGTATTGAACAGGCAATCGAAAGGATAAAATTTAATGATGTGCAGAAAAATGTATTTCATATGATATTCAATGTGCAAAACTTGGTGGCACAAAGAAGTTAGTTGTTTGATTTTATTAAAACTGTGAAGTTGGCAACCGATAAATAGCCAATTACTGCGTCAGATTCCATATAACAATGATCGTCTGGACAATATCGTTTTTGAAATTTCGATAACCAAGTTATAAGTTATATTGCGGCCGAATTTTATTGACCATCTTTCTTTACATTTGTGGAAAATGAAATGGGTTAACGTTAAGCTCTTAAGCTCGTATTTTTTTTGCATTTTTTAACCTTTAACTAAACGTTCTTCCGTTTTTTTAAATTAACAAAACTTTATTTATTTTATTATATACGGCCAAATCTCTATTTTGACTTTCCTTGTCACCGGCTTTTCTTTAATAAAACCATTGTCTTATTATATATATGGACTGCTAGTAGATAACTTCGCGTTGGTTCCAACATAAGCGCTAGCTCTCGTGATTCGCAGCGGAATAAATTGGGAACTCCCATCTGACGTTTCCATTTCGTTGCAGATATAAGTACTTTAGAAATATAGATGTAAGCAATTTATATGATGAATTAAATTCGTATGTACTTGAATGTGATATTCTTGACAATCATAAGCATTTATTGATCAGAAATGTGATTGAAATATACGCTAAAGTGTTATTACAGCATATTTCTACAATTAATAAAGAAAAACAACATAAAAAACTAATTTGCAATAAATATACGAACATTTTGCAATTTATGGGACAATGGGCCATTTTTAGTTTGGACTCTAAATTTGATTAGTTTACGGTTGCTATAATTTCCATACAAATTTCGCAATTGTGAGCTTCCGTAAATTTAAAATCGAGACTAAAATTTGTTATTAATACGGCGCAATGAAAAACGATTTTTTACTCAAATTTTGTTTTAATTATTTAAACCAGCACAATTTCGAGATCTACATCTATTGTAAACAATGCCGCAACAATTTGAATTTCAACTGTTTGACTTGGCAAATCCACTCACGCCCAATAGGTGGCTCTAGCATTCTATTGAGAAATCCAAGATGGTTGTCGTTTTGTTTCACTTATTTTTCGCATAGAACCATGAGCGCTAGTTATGTTGGCATCATTTTCTGAGATTGTATGGAAGTGACATTTCACTAGCAGTCCATATATAATAAGTCAATGAATAAGAGTCTTTCCCGTGCCCGCAGGCGGCAGCCAACGACTTTCTTTTCGAACAACCCAAACTATAGAACGAGCTGTCTGATTGGTAGATAGAACAACCGATGCCGTTGGCTGGATATTGAGTTGTCAAACACATCTGTCAGTCGGCCGAAGTACTAGAATACTTAACCACTGCTTTACATGGGCCCATTGAAGGGTTAAATCAACTACGTTCCCTACTTCGGTAGATTACAAATTAGTTGCTTGTTTTGGAGGTCTGTCGTTTCACCGATAATCACCTAAAAAGTTACTAAAAGATTTCTCAGTTTTTTCGATATGGATTACAGGAGGGCTCTGTTTTTTTTCTAACTCTAATGCTTAGCCGCTCAGTCGGTATTTCCTGACTTCATGACTTCACCTTTAGGCTTTCGTAAGAATATTTCAATTAAATTAGAAAACGTTTGGAATACCCGTTCATATCTGACGTTTGTTGTCGCGTCAAAGCAAAATTTTTGTTCGTTATTTGAATTCTATTCAAGTTTCCCCGACGCTCAACCTGCAACCTTAAGAATTAAGCTACAATCTGACCTGGAGTTAAGAAGTCAGATATTCCGCAGTCAGCAAAAGTGTGCAGCCATTTTGCTCTAAATGGTTCATTTGTCATACATTTATTTCCAACTCAGCATTTCCATAGACGTGGAGTTCACAGAAGTCGCACGACAACACTTGATAGTTCAGCTTGACTGAAGATAATTCCACTTTGGGAACTCATCCGTTTCCACCTAGAACAGGGCTAAGTGCCTTACGTTCAAAAACATTCCTCTTCCATATCGTTCCTAAAAGCGGTTTTGTTACCCAATCTCCACCCTACAGTCACCAATTTTTCATTCTCCACTTATTTTCAGCTTCGTGTCTACCGTCGCTTGATTTTACCAAGCTCAAAAAAAAAAACATGTAATTTTTTAATAAATCGGTCCAATGATTTGGACTTCGAAATATAACATACGACAGTCCCATGTCCTTAATATTTCATGAAAAAAGGCTACATCAAAGCGAGAAAGTCCATCCAGTCATTCAAATTCACTTTATCGCTCTTCGGTAAGTTCAATTTTCACCGACATAGATAGATACCTCGCAAAGCTTCATTCAGTTCGTTTTTCAATAAAAAAAAAAGCCTTTCATGAATCCGCATTAACTCAATTTAATTCAATAATTATTGCCAGCTAGAGCCCAGCTTCTCGCCCTATGAATATGATGGCAGCACCCAACAGTCCTGTGGAGGATATTTGCATTTTTATGATTTTGTTTCCTTCCATGGATAGCCATCAAAATTCGCCTTCAATTGTGGGAGATCATTACGATTTCCCCTGGCAATGTAATCCGCTTCTGTCTGCTTTTGAAACTCTTGCACTTTATGTAACGACGTGCAATTGAAATTCTGCGTATGCCAAACGGTTTGGTGTGAATCGTAAAACTTTAATTATTCCAAATTGGCAAGACTGCTCGCGAATTGTGGCCTGTGATTTATTTTTTATCGTCACGGTGTGCAAGAACTGGAAAGTCGTAAAAATCGCAATAGAAAAGTGGGCGACAGGGAATGCACAAACAAAATAATAAAAAAAAAACCTTTCAGTTGTAGGGTCTGGAATTCGCTCTCCCATTCAAACTTGTCTATCAATTTGTATGCAGCCTTCAATCAGCAAAATTGCAATTCCCTCCCCAACTGAAGTGTGCCGCCTCAGATGAGTTGGAAAAATACCGCCAATTGAAATGCGCCTCCGAACGTTTGCGCTCGCCACAAATTACTATAATTAATCCATTACCCGGGCAAATATCAATTAATGCAAGTACTCGCACTCAATACCGAACCGGTCCTGATGTAGATACTGTGCCAACATGATTTACACACTTCGCGTCTCGATAAGTCCAATTTATCGCATATGCGAGTATGACACCAGCAACGTGTTGCATTGCATTCCATGCAGCCTGCAACTGGCGGCGCTGAGTGGGGTGTGTCGCGATAAAATTAATATTTCAATTTAGGTTACTCAAATATATTCGCCACTTAATCGAAACTAACATACTGTCGGTGAGTCAACAGTGAATATATAAATAGACCGGTAGTGGTGTGGTATAGGATGGTGGGGGCACAGTTTCCTTGATCACTTCCTACATCCTGCAGGCCGTTTGGCTTAGGCACGTACAACGTACATTGGCAACCGCGATTACTCAGCGCGCGCACTTCATTTGCATGCAAATGTTGGAAATTATACAAAAACACAAGTACGAGTTGCATATTTGTGGGTGCGGAAATGGCGGCGGAAGGGAAACTGAGCGGAATATTGTATGACAGCAAAGTGACGTGTCGATGTAGGTTCAGTGTATGAGGTTGTTTGCTTTATATCTTTTTATGACTAAATCATAAAAAATTGCAAAAGTCAACAAAATGAAGACCTACCCCACTGTTGTAGCAATATTCACACCGAACAGACCACTTGTGACAATCGCACTATTTAACTGAAGAGAAGAAGCGAAGATAACGAACCACTTCTGAAGCACTTTCGATATTTATCCAGTCTGATTGGATAAATGCGGCGGAATTGTCAAAATTGTGCTGAGTGGGTTTCAGTTTCAGTCATCGGAGATCTGTCAAGGGAAACAGTGAAAGTGGCAGAGCAGTTTGTCAAGTCAGGTACAGGAATGGAGCTTAAAAATTATTGAGGCGGCTTTTGAGAAAGAGAGGGCTGCTTCCTATAATGAATGCTGCTTTGGATTTGCAAAATAAAAGGCGTATCTCTTTGAATTACTTTTTAAGCAACTCATTTGTTGTTTTCGAAACACGACAGTATTTTCTTGTTTGCCAAACTTACTCCCCAAATCACTCTGGCTTAGTTCCACTGTCTCGTAACGCTTTTCCCATCATCAACCAACCACATTTGCAATCAATAGAAACTAATGAATTTAATTTACTAACAGAAACGCTGCCACTAATCACCCTCAATATCAAATTAATCCCATCGCCAAGATTCCACAATCGTACAGTGGACACTCTGGCGTATACTTAACCCCTTTCGTTTTCAAAGACAACCCTCGTTCGTTTAATTCCCCGTCACGTTAGACAAAAGGAATTTCTTCAACACAAACTCCATCGTGTACATTCCGCAGACGTTTCGCCTTTAACCCAAATCGTTGTCCTGTAAATGGGATGTGAGAACAAACTTTTAATTGATTACCGGCAACCGAAAAACAAAAACTAATATTGGATATCCCCGGCCATAAGCAAAGCATATCCTTGCAACATTCTGCTGGTAAATTGTTTGGAAAAATTCAGGAAGAACAATTTTCGTTGGGACTTTTATTCACCCTCAGAGATTTCTGCACATCACAAGGATATTTGTTTGCATAACAAACAAAACGAACAAAAAAAAAAACAGAAACTCACTCTTCCTGTTTCGTTTTGCAAGAAAATGCACACAAGGCACAACAACAACTAACCACTTCCACATGGTTGAAGTCAGATTACATTCATCGAGAGGGAATTAGAAGTGATTTTGCTATGGAAATTCAGAAGCTACAGCGTGCCGGTGCATTCATGTGTGCGGGAGGGAAAACCCCTCTCCGTACTCCATCCTGGGCCATGCGGAGAGATAAAAAAATAAGAGGAATTGTTGAAAACTATGAAAGCGGCACAGGGAAATCCCTCCTCACATCACTTGAACTCCATTTGCATCGCTGTACTCGTGTACTGTAAGCAGTATACTCGTATGTATGTTGATATCCTTATGAAATGTGAATGGGGGTATATTCATTTTTACACGAGTGTGTTTCCTTTTATTTTTTATCTCAATTGTTGGTTTTGTGTGTGCAGTTTAAAAAAGAACGTTTCAGCTGGAGAGTCCTTTTCGGTGAAACATGTGTTCATTGTTAGAATTTGTTATTGCTCTTTTAGGGAGAAGTTTTCTTCGCATTTATGTTCATTTCCTGTATAAGAGGATTGTTATCATTATTTGATGGGACACTGGGCTTCAACTGGCTTGCGGTGGAGGGTCTATGTCGCATCTGATAGGGATTTTTGAATGGAGAACAAATACTGACAGGCTGGTTGTAAATTTGATCATTTTGTGTGAACTGTTAGCACTCAACTGACGGAATAAATGAAATTGGGGTGGTTGCCGGACTCCGGACTGAGGAGAAGTATAGCTAATTTTTAGGAGAGTGATAGAGAGTCCATATTTCATGTCCAATTCCGACAGATTGATGGTATTTGACAGCAATGTCTGTCTTATTTTGCAAGCTGCGCGAAATAAAATATTTCCCGACTTAAGTCGTAGTACCTATACTTTAACTATGGTTCCACAAAATAATCCGCTTTTATGTAGTGAGGCAGCCTTGCGTTTGTGTTTAGGCCAATAAGGACTGAAAGTAGAGTAGGTTGTAGGAAAAAATAACATCATCAGGGAAATGTATTAAAAGCTGTTCAAAATGGTGACCTTTTAAAAGAAAAACAAAAAAACTTGTACGCAGAATAGTTCGCTTAATTCTTTTGAATGCTTTTCGGATATCCTTTCTGCTTTTTTTAAACGAAATTAATCGCGATATGTCTGATTTAATTGAGCAATGTGGATCTCCAGTGAGTGACTTTCATATTCAGCAGATGTAAAGGGCTTTCCAATAAGAGGTGTTATTTTGGTATTCAAAGAAAAATGCTATTTTTGAGATAAATGATCGGATGTTTATTTCATAATAAAGAGGAAGGTATGCCGTTAATAATGAAAAACAACATCAGCCAAATGGCCACCACGAGCACGCATACAGGACCATATCCTTTTCATGAAATTTTCTATAACCAAATCGCAAAGTGGCTGCCCTATGTCCTCGATAGCCTCACGAATTTTATCTTTGAGGTCTTGAATCGACGCTGGGCTGCTGGCGTAGACCTTATCTTTCACGTGGCCCCAAAGGAAGAAGTCGCAAGGTGTTAAATTAGATCTCGGTGGCCAATTGTGATCACCTCTTCGAGAGATAGCACGGGACTTGGAAAAAAATAAATGGTGGATGCAATATTCCCATTTAGGACCCTGCTCCCTAGTTTCCATGTCAGCGTCTAAAAGTACATAGTACCTATCCTCTTATAGCTAGAATAAATGACACTTTTCAGTAATTTTATATCCCGGTGTCGTTGTGTCAATTTATTGGACAAATAAAAACCCATTTCCGTCCATCAACTCACGGACCAACTACCCACCAACTTAAACCAAATATGTACTTATGCTTTTTTCTGGATTCTAATGAGGGTAGCCGACCAGTCACCCGTGTAACGTGATTGACGTGTAAAATTGAAAATCATACCAAACAAAGTGAAAACGGCAGATCTTCTCGCGTGTGCACAATTTCCCAGTGTGTGACCTTAAAGCAAACTCTTTTCTCAAACTCTTTAAAAAGGAGTTTTCATCAGTGAAACGGAAGCCGTGGTCGTTTTTTTGAAGGAAGACAGATGAGACGTTCATCGATGGTGCTAGATTGTTAACTGCCAAAAGCACCTCTCCGAGAATTGGGTAATCATTTGTGCAAGGAGTTATTTTGAGGGGACCGAAATAAAGACTTGGCTTACTCATACATTTGAACTTAAGGGTGACATCCGACTGCGGGTGTATTTGCAAATATTTTGACATTCTGTTATCAGTCCGTGATACTTAATTATTATCATTTTAAGTGTCCAGGCTAAAGTTTTCGAATTCAGAATGGCGAAATTTTCCATACAAAATTTCATATTGTGACCTGCAAAATTTTTAGTGTGGAGGTTAAAAAGCTGACAGAAATACTTCCTGCGTGGTACTGTAATCATATTCAGTGTCCAGGCTTAATTTTATTAATTCACAATGACGAAATTATTCAACCATTGTGAGCTAAAACAAATTTACTAAAAAGATTAAAAAGAATGAGGCCCTGAAAATAGCAACAATCCCGAATTGAGCCTTACTATTTTCGACTCTTAATTTTAGTAGTTCACAGTGGGCCTTCACACTAAATATTTTTTAGATCACAATATGCAATTTTTATGGAAAATTTATAGAAAAGTTCAAAAAATGTTGCCTGGATATTAAAAATGAATATTAGTATCGCGGAGTGGCTATATTTTTCAATACAAATTTCGCAATTGTGAGTTTCCGTAAATTTAAAGTCGAGGCTTAAATTTCTTTAACTTTTGGTTGTCCCAACTATGGCTTCATTTTAAAACTGATTTTCATAAATTATGGACCAAATGTAGGGTAATATTTCGTAGAAGGGAAAAATGTATTTTATTATTTTTTAATATTAGCCGTGTTTTTTTTAGCTTCGAACTCAGCAAAGCAAAGTAAAGTAGGATTTTCATCATGTAATTACAACAACTACGCTCTACTTGACATTTCGAGACTCGGTTGTAGTTGTTGTAATCGCGTGCTGAAAATCCTACTTTAGTTTGCTTTGCTGATATCGGAGTTAAAAAAAAACACACCTATTGTCACAAATGATAAAAATTACCAAAACATAGAGCTGTGTAATTAAAATACACGAAAGAAAATATTAAGTTGCATATTTATAGGCCGAGAGAGCATTTTACATCCTGTATTCACTTGCAAAAAAAAATTAGCTATCAAATTGAAAAAAAAAGTTACCAAACCAAGATAAAATTTACCAAAAATCTGGTTACGTTGATAAAACACAACACAACTTTTGCTGACCAAAAGCATGATTTTCTAAACTCAAATTATTTCATTTGATTTTGAACGAAGTGGCTATTTGCAAATAATTTTTGTACTGAATGACGTTTGTCTGGCTTCGGCAAATGGCTACGTATTTGACGTAACGTAATGTCATTTTCATTAAAAATAGTGTTTTAAGAAATAAGTTGGGCCTTTATACGTACAGGATCGTGCCCCAAAGTGAAATAGAGTCCTTTTAGCGAGCGAAGCGATCCACATTACCCCTATTTGCCGTTGTTTAACTTTGACATTTCGTTACGTAGCCGTGTCCCGAACGTCATGCGAATAGCAAAAGCCTTTAAAATTACTTGCTTAAAAATAAACATTTATGAAACATAATACTTTTTAATTTACTAAGGAACATTGGTAGTAGGAACTTTGTCAGCCTTTAAGCAATTAAACAACGTCAACAGCGTTGTGCACAAAATTACCAGCTGCTAGAAGGCATGGGATCGTCTACCATTTCCGAGCTTTTTTCTTATAACAAACCTTTTATGATTATGAATAACTAAACTATCCATACCTCAATATAGTTATAAACAGAAACAGAACAAATTTCGATGTTCACCATCTGTCAAAAGAAGAAAATGAGTGCATTCAGTCATTTTTTGATTAAAACAGGTTTACATGGGTGGCGCTGACGCATATGCAATGCTTTCACTCAGAAACAGTAAGGCAGCATTTAAATAAGGTGATATCGAGTTCGTATTTTTGGTAATCCGGCTCAAAAAATTACCATAACCCGATAAAAATTACCAAATTCCCAAAACTCAAAAGGCAAAAAAAAATTTACCAGAGTGGCAACCGTGCCGGTATACCGCTTTCCGTTAAGTCACTCTGGGCCTTACTTATAATCAATTTAAACCTTCACACTAAATATTTTGCATGTGACAATATGCAATTTTGTATGGAAAATTTCACTATTTCACTATTGCAAAATTTAGCGTGAACAAATTATTTTTAATATCGCGGTCTCTCACCAAGAGAAAACATGCCGCCAAGAGTCGACTTTGATTTTAAACTGACCATCATTTTCTTGCATGATGGGACGGGACAGTCTTTAAAGACTCGCTAGGGTTTGACAACTTATAAAACTTTTCCCTTAAAAGTGGGAAAACGTCGGCCTCTTAATGTTTTTAGTCGAAGTAAATGGAGTGAAACTGCGTATTTCTTGTCCGGAATTTATATATTATAAAATGAAAACCTCTCGTTGCCGGGGGTGATGGTCGCGTGCCTATCTAAACCAAAGAAAAGCTAATATCACTTTTCCACTATCAAGATTAGTCCTATCGAAAACCAATCTCACCCGGAATAACATCATAAACTCCTCCTTTTATTGCTTAATATAGCCGAGCCAGCCAAACGTAGTTACAGCTAATGAAATTAATACGAAATTACGAATGGAATTGGTTTTCCCGTACAGATACACAGTCTTAGGTTCAGTCTTAGGTTTGAAAAGGAGTGGGTTACTCACTGTTTTAAATGACGTTTGTCCCTTCTTCTATCGATTTCAGTTTGCAACTCAGTAGTAAAATAGGTTTCAATATTTGGAATTAAGAAAGAAGAAGAAGAAGCGCAAAGCACATCCCCGTTGAAGACCCTGCTGTGCAGAAACTAATTTATCATTTTAATTATATCTTTGCAGCCACATCGGGTTCAGCACTCGATTCTAAGGAACTCATTAAACACGTGCCAGTAGCACGGACCTACTTTATAGATATAGATATTTTATTTTGTTTAGCTTGAACCTTCTCTCCATTTAAAAGATCCACCATAATGATCGACCGACTTAGAACCATCAATCATGTAATCGATTCTTGCTTCAGATACAAGTGAATTCCATCCCAACGATGACAGAATTAATATGCTGCCTCGTGTCAGAAAATCACATCACGCATCAGAGTTCAAGGACCTTTTTGTAACACGCACTTTTATAGTTGGTAGCGGCTGCCTATGATCAAAGCTTTGATTTCCAAATTTACGGCCAGCACGTATTTACGTTGTATCGGTTTGCAAATAGATAAAGAACGCAATCATTCACGACCTAGGTCGTTAACGGGGTAAAAGAAGAAATGTGTGCAGAGCGGTGTTATTGTTTAGCCAGTTGGCTCTGTCTTTTTTTATAGTTTTTATTGTGCAAAAACTACCAACAGTAAACAAATGGTTCATTAGAAAATTTAGTCACGTTCTTCAGAGATGTATACAAAGGAATCAATTTTATCACGGTGGACTCTGGGCTTGGGTGTTCGAAGTACGTTTTTGGGGGGTACATTACTCATAGAAGAATGGTCGTTTTTAAAAATAGCAGTGGAATGGTCAAGTGCAGATAATGCTTTTTCAATGGAGGAGTTGGATTTGGAAAAAAAGTACCTCTGGGACGAATGTTTTTTAATAGCGGACACTCTAAAACATGAGAGTGAGCTGTACATTTTGACAGGATGGGGTCATGGTACTGCTGGTAAACTATTTGCGGCGCCTTTCACGTTTAAGGCACCAAGTGACAAAGAACAGAAACTGGAGCAGAACAGAAAGTTTTTTCGTTCTGTAGTAAATTCTGGTTCTGTTTACGTTGCTCGCTCAGCTAAACAAAACTGAAACAGAAACAGACCCATAAAAACATGTCGCTGTCACAAAATATTGGGTGACGGTCATTATACATTATTTTTTATTTTATATTTATTTTATATTTTATATTTATATATATTTTTTTCCATTTTTCGTTTGTTATTCATACGTGGTCATCACAATATACAATAGTACGATGACAGATGCAGATGACAGATGCAGAAAAATGCAAACAAAAAAAAACCTCTCCCCCACTATAAATTGGCATTTCTGTTGCTAAATTCTGGTGCTGGAAAAAATATGTTCTGTTCCTAATTCTGTTTCTGTTGCAGATGTATAGGATTCTGTTTCTATTCCTGTTTCTGTTCTTTGTCACTTGGTGCCCCTACCGAGCGAATACTAGGAGAACGTTGAATCAAACCGAAAGTCGAGACATAATCAGTTTTAAAAAGCTTGCATACCTGCAGGCAAATTCAGCTCTGAACAGAAATGCTTTTGATTAATGTTTTATTTAATGTCGGCAATTATGTATGGAATACAATATCAGGTAAATGTCCGCCTCGGTTAGTCTCACAAATGCGAGCCCTTTTGAGCACATTTTTCGTTACATTCTCACACATTTCACGCGGTATTTCATTAATTTCATCACGAATATTCTGTTTGAGTTGCTCAAGCGTTTCTGGTTTGTTTGCATAAACCTTGCTTTTCAGATATCCCCACAAAAAGAAGTCCGGAGCAGTCAAATCAGGCGACCGTGGAGGCCAATCAACATCACCGTTTCTTGAAATAACTTGTTGTGGAAAGAGGTCTCGCAGTAATTCCATTGTAATCCTGGCTGTATGCGATGTGGCACCGTCTTGTTGATACCATATGTTAATCAAGCCCAAAGCATAAAGTTGTGGCGCTAAAAAGTTTTCAATCATATGACGATATCGAAAATGTGCCTCGTCACTCATTATGATTTTTTCATGGAAATCGGGGAAATCGATGATTGATTTTGATAAAATGTTTTAACGATTAAAACACGTTGGTTTATAGAATATTTTTCCACAATAAATTTGCCACGTGTCTACTTCACGACTGCCAAATATGAACTGTCAAGACTAATGTTTACCAAAATGGCGGCAAAACAAAGTAGTATACCTTCCCGGCGGACACCCTGTATTTACTACCTGTAGCCCATTAGCTTTCGAAGGAATAGAAACTGTTATAATTGCCAACATTACTGGATTTGGTTAAAACTTCTGACACTTTTTCCCTCTTTTTCAAGGACGCTGTGCTTAGCCAACCACTGGAGGTCTAAAAGTATGTAAAGGGTCCGCCATCTAACTTTTTTTTTTTTAACTAGTGCTTATTTCGCGAATGGTAACACTTAGCTCATGTCTGATTTGACAGATAATTAGTTTTATCCTTCCGCTGAACGAATATGGTTGTGTATACGCTTGAACAACGCTGGGAAATATTGCGACATTACTTTGAAAATCATGGTCATCTTCGAAAATGAGCAAGGAGTGGCCGTTACAGTCAATGGCGATCGTTATCGGGCCATGTTGAACGAATTTTTGTTCACAAAAATTGAAGAGGAGGATATTGGCAACATTTGGTTTCAACAGGACGGCGCTACGTGCCACACAGCCGAAGCTACACTCGATGTTTTGCGCCCTGTTTTTGAAGATCGCATTATTAGCCGCAGAGCTGATGTCGTTTGGCCACCTCGGAGCTGCGATTTGACACCGTTGGACTATTATTTGTAGGGTGCCGTAAAAGATAAGTGTTACGCCGACAAGCCAGAGACAATTGACGCTTTAAAGGACAATATTCGTGAAGCCATTGGTGAAATACAGCTGCACACAATCGATAATGTGCTTACAAATTGGACCGATCGTGTAGGCTACTGCATGGCCAGCCGAGGCAGCCATTTGAATGAAATTATTTTCCATTATTAACCGGACGGATTGTACTTTCAAATAAAAAAAGAAATTTGAGAAAATATTCAGTAGTTTTTTTTTATAGCATTTTCTAAAAAAAAAAATGTATTTTCCACAGTCAACTTCCTTGGCCAGCTGCCATTTCGTACACGGAAAGAATTGAAAATCACCAATTGCAAAATTTTGAGTTGCAATATCACAACGAAGTGTTCATGGATTGATACAAAAATTCGTAATTTGACATTGAAAACGCCGGAAAATACAAAATTCTGTTTGTTGAAATCTAAGATTAGAAGTATCAATTCGAGCTTCTTTTATTTGTAGTGATTTGCGAGATTGTTTGGCGCAATTTACCCCTCCAATAGGTCAATTTCTCAAACACCACTTCACAATCTCAAATTGCGAAAAAATATTTGGTGATTTAACAACACTGAATGATGAATCAATAAAATCTTGTAATAATTTAACACTTGAAACTGAAAACGTGTATTGACGTAGAGAAGTCGTAAATTGCAAAATACTTTTTGTAAGTTCCATGGAATCAACTACCTGATGTGTGGAATTTTTTTATGCACAGCCCATAGTCCATGTACCTATCGAAATCCTTTTAAATCCTCTCTTTTTATGGATGAATGTATGTATGTGGTATAGACAGCTGCAATCATGAAACCAAATCTTCAATGTGCACGTTGCGCGTCGTTGCAGAGACAGGCAGTCGGTATTCAATCTTTCCTTAAATCAGTCGATTTAAAGTTGTAACTAATTCGTATTAATAGGTTGTGTACTTCTAATTATAAAGCATTCTGTGCCCATGTTCTGTAACTCATGCGATAACTTTTCGCATCGAAAACTTAGGAACAAAACATTCCGCTGTTTATCGCATCTGGAAAATATTGGAGATGGAGTTCTCTAACTCTATGCGAAAAGTATTCTGTAGTCATTTTTAATTTTATGGAAAATTTTGGAACGATTTGCCAAAGCTGTCAAAATACTGCAAAACAAAACAATAAAAATTGAATATTATTGCACAGGGATTTTCAGTTAGTTGTATCGTTGTTTCTAAAAATGTTTTGCTTTTCACTAATTTTGGGTGAAGAATACGATCGGCGTAACATGTAACAGATTCAAAGACGTGTACCAAGATCGTTTAAAAGAAAAAAATCGTGTTTTAAATAATTAAAGAGAAATAAATATCAAAACAACTAAATATTTTTTTTATTTTCTATAAGAAGTTCATGTAGATAGCACAAATAAAAAATAATATGAACACATGTTGGAGGAACAAAGAGCAGCCTATTCGTTAGATTGCTTCTCTCTTAACATATATCAAGTATCTTATCGGACATAGCTAATATCTTCATATTTTGTGCTTCGATTTAATTAAATTTTTCCATCATCTTGGAGATTTTTGAGCCCCTCTACAAAACAAAATTCTTATTTACGTTATTTTTATATATTATTTCTTACTTCTTGATTTTCAGCCATTTGAATTAAAACCGCAAGCTTAGTGTTTCGTGATAAAATTCGACAATAGAAGTGAATATTTTATCGCTCTTGATAGTTACGGAACCTGAATATATTGTATCGTAGCTCAGGGAAGTTAAAGACCAAAAAATACAAACCGTCACACGCTCTGATTTAGAACTATCACCGTGAAAACAATTAATTAAACAACGCACTTTTGAGTGGAAAAATGTTATAAAAACCACTTTTATTTTGTAACCTGCTCATCCAACCTGCCTGGTTAGTTCCTGGTGAAAGACTGACTTTCGTCATACAATACTAAGAACCCTTTCGGTCTTTCGTTAAGTTTATATCTTCGCTCAATACATCGACAGCAGAGTTGCAATACTCATGCAGCTTTTAAGTTTGAATCATAATAATATAGAAGCATTTATTTCTGATATTCTGGTTTAATTCTGGTTTAATTTTGATTTTAATTTCAGTAGCATTTTGATTGTAAAGTAATTAAATCTTTAGGTAATTTATTTCTTTGTAGAAAATTATTAGTTTTTATTTTGAAAAAACCTTAATTGTTCAGTCAAATTTATTATTCGAGTACAGTTTTTCAAAATTCAATATTTTGATATTGCGAATTGTTTTATTAGGGTCACCCCACCCAAAATATAATATTTGAAGTTGTTAAGAGCCTATTGAAGAGGCATTCAACACTATTTTTAATACTTTGTATATATAAATACAGAATGTCTTTCATATTTCTTATATGATATACTTAAAGTAATAATTTGATTTAAGTTCTTAAACTGTTGTTAATTATTATAAATTTATAAGAAATAAAATTATTATCTATCTATCTATCTATCTATCTATCTATCTATCTATCTATCTACATATATTTATAACAAATTTCCAGGGGTTTCACATCGAAATGTTCCATGTGATAGATCTGTATTTTTTTCAGAATGTACATCTCGCAATTAGGAAGGAAGTATAAATTGGAATGGATTCTAAAATATGTAATTGAGAAGAATTATAAAGGTTCGTATCAATGTCAAGTTCATCTAAATATTTTGTTTGCATTTTGAATTTCAGCATAGACCAAAAAACCATCCCAGACAAATCACGTTTTCTCTTGACGATGGATATCAGGAGGAAAAAGAATTATAAAATATAACTGTAAATATGTATTCGATTTTTAAATCACAAGATATAAGTTGCAAATTGAAATAAAGTTTTCTAATGTCACGATAAAACATTTTCAATTTAAAACGGCGATGCTTCAAATCGCTACTCAAGAAACGTAAACTGCAATTGATAAAAAGAAGTTTCAATTTACGACTAAGAATTCGTAAATTGCAATTACTGAAGTAGTAAATCTACCCCTGCTAGTTCGCAAATCAACACTATTGAGTTGCAATTCAAGACTAAATGGTTGTAATTTGCTAAGGGAGGAAATCGTAATTTACAACAGAAAAGTTGTAGTTTACGAATTGTTTTTGCAATTTACAATCCATGTAATATCAAATTGATAACTATTTGTGTCAAATTGCGATCGGTTATGGCAATATGTATTTCTCGTTGGATCGCATTATTGATAATGAAAAGTTTTGATTCACGACTTCTAAGGGTCAATATCTTCACTTCGTACAGTTTCTAGAATTGCGAATAAAAAGTCGTGAATTAGTAATTCCTTCGCTAAGCTCTAAAACTAGACAAACTTTTCTTGATTCTGCGCTTATTTTTCTTGATTTGATCTTAAAATTCGTTCCAATACTTTACAGTTTGCCTGCAATGCATCAGAAAGTCATCTTTGGCAGAATTTGAATCATTTTTATCACAACGCGTGATCTATACCCCTGTTCATTCTTCAAACACGGACGGCATCACAAACTTCATAAGCAACAAATCAAAGGTTCAAATATAATCTTAAACTACAGCTGCCATCCATTCAAACAGCAATTATGAACATATTCCTGCATCGATAATATTCAGTCCAACCTAATCCAAACACAACCACAACCACACACCCCGATGAACTCAATTAATTTCCAATTACACTTCAGATTATCAGTACCGAAGATAATAAACTGCACAGCTTAGTTCGACTAGCATATCGATTTGTCATTAAATCTCTCGCACCCTCCATTGCAGATAGTTATTTATTTATAGAAGCGCTTCAGATGCATACCCAAGTGCACACATTTTGGACTGAAATCAAACATTCAAACATCTCGGCGGCCAGTAAAATGTGTCGGCTTATTTTTATTCCTGTTTGCAAATAAATTACTCGTGCTCGTATTTGCATCATTCAGCGTCGCGTCGATTAATTTGTAATTTTTCAAATTTGAATTTCAAAGCGGCAACACAGTTGAGAGTTCTATTGTTCGATGGTGCAGTGGCACGCTTGGCGCTGCCTTTGTGATTCACTCTGCCTGCGAGTGAGGGTCACAGAACAATCAAGTTGATAATGATAGTTGAACACAAGAAATAGTATTGCTGGATGGATGTTTGCAAAATGGTGGTCGGTGCCAAAAATGCACTCGCTTGCAGTTGCTGAACGACCCAATAAACAATCGAAAAATCAGAGCACTGTCATAAAAAGAAATTGCATGCAATAAACAAATAAATATGTGTAGTTTTTAATACTGCAAGGTGAGCAGTGGGCCATTGCGATTTGTTTTTGAATTTAAATAGACTCGGCGTGGTTGATGTCAAATGTACTGTGTAGTTTGACATAGTTTTTGAAGAGCGGATTCTGTCGCAATACACTTGATGCAGCTTTAAGAGATGACAAGTGGTAGTTGTTGAAAAGTGAAACTTGCCAACTGTTTAAGGGGGCAATGACTTTGTGGGAAAATGTGTGAGTTTTTGATCCGTTGACAAGTTTTGGCAAATTGAGATAGAGCACATTCAGTGGTGGACACTTTAAAATTCCGCTGACAGTTCAAGTGCAACCACAGAGCATTCTACGTGTGGAAAAGTTCTGCAATTTAGGGGAATGCTCCTCCAATATAATACGCTCATGTACTTGTGTCAAAAGTCATATGTCATATCAGAGCGCTGTCGTATCTAGCCAGCAAAATAGGTGATTCGCATTTAGTTTCCCGGAAGAATGTTTCTTTTGCTGGCGATACAACAAATTTGAGAAATAATTGACATCGCGGTGAACTTTTTAGGAAGAATCGCCGGCGAATCGACAAAGAACAAAATTCTAACAATCCCAATAAATTTTGTATGAACTAGAAATCGGATTACAAATTTTCTGTGGTGGTTCGGGAGGTAAAAAAATGTTGCTGGAGGAATCGCCAGCAAACCAGGTGCTTCGCATTTAGTTCGCTTCAAGTTTCCTGGGAGAATATTTCTTTTATCGGAGAATTCATTAGAGAATTACAGGCGATGCAAGAAATTTGAGAAGGAATTGACGTCGCGGTGAATTTTTAGGAAGAATCGCCGGCGAATCGTCAAAGAACAAAATTCCAACAATCCCAATAAGTTTTGTATGAGTTAGAAATCGGATTACAAATTTTCTGTGGTGGTTCGGCAGGCACAAAAAATGTTGCTGGAGGAATCGCCAGCAAACCAGGTGCTTCGCCTTTAGTTTCCCGAAAGAACGTTTCTTTTGTCGCCGAGTTCAGCAGAGAATTACATGCAATACATGTAATTTGAAAAATGGTTAACGTCGCGGTGAATTTTTAGGAAGAATCGCCGGCGAACCGACAAAGAACAAAATTCGAACAGTCACAATAAGTTTTGTATGAGTTAGAAATCGGATTACAAATTTTCTGTGGTGGTTCTGCAGGTAAAAAAAAGTTTGCTGGAGGAATCGCCAGCAAACCAGGTGCTTCGCATTTAGTTCGCTTCAAGTTTCCTGGGAGAATATTTCTTTTATCGGAGAATTCATTAGAGAATTACAGGCGATGCAAGAAATTTGAGAAGGAATTGACGTCACGGTGAATTTTTAGGAAGAATCGCCGGCGAATCGTCAAAGAACAAAATTCCAACAGTCACAATAAGTTTTGTATGAGTTAGAAATCGGATTACAAATTTTCTGTGGTGGTTATGGAGGTAAAAAAATGTTGCTGGAGGAATCGCCAGCTAAGAGGTAAAAAGGTGCTGCTGAAAGAATCGCCAGCTAACCAGGTCGTTCGCATTTAGTTCGCTTCAAGGTTTTTCGGAAGAATATTTTATGTACCGGCGAGTTCGTTGGAAAAGTGCAGGCGATACATGCGCCGTAAAAGATGGTTAACGTCGCGGTGAATTTTTAGGAAGAATCGCCGGCGAATCGACAAAGAACAAAGTGCGAAGATCTGCAGTACCTATATTTTCTTCTAATCTGAAAACGGGCTACCAATTTGCAGCGGTACTTTCGATGGTAAGTGACTTCTGTCCATTAAATTTATTTTCAATTCATTTATTACTAATTGTCAAAGAACAAGCTCAATTCTTTCGCCTGAGGGACACAGTAGGTTAAAAAGAAAAAAATACGAAGAGCTCTTCATCAAAATAACTATGTTCCATTTACTGAACACTGTTAAAGCTGCAGGCACATTAACCTCAACCAGAAAAACATATTATTTTGTGCCGCAAATCAACATTTCTCCCGCAAGCATTTTCCCTTCTTCCTTTCAAACATTTGTACACATACGCCAAATGTATGCGGTTCGCCCTGAAACCATTTAGTAACTATAGAGATTTAATTCCGGATACGAGGCGTAAGTCCGAGAACTAATATATCACGGCGCACATTTGTTGATGGAGTTTTTTGTTCACCACCAACACTTTCCAGCCTTCTGGGAAATAGAGAGAATAATGTTTTTTCCCCTACGTAGTGGTTAATGTGAAACGTTACTCGGGATCGTTGTTGGACCAGTTTGTAAATAGTTATAACCAAACAAAAAAAGACTAGATGAATTATTGAAAAGATGTAAGGACCGCCTGCATTTGTTTATGAGTAGTTTTTTTTGGTAAAAGCATTAAAAATCGGAAGCAGGTCCAATGCATTGAATGTCATTATCCCAAACACACAATGAATCAAATTTCCCACTCAATCACTAGCATGTCAACACTTCTTGCGTTGAAAGGGGTTTTTATTTACAAGGCACAGACATTAAGCTATTTAGATACACACCAGATACAGCGCTTTGCATAATTTTAACCCAAAAATTGGTTTCCTTACATCTGATTACCCACAAAATTACTTTCGTTTCTTTGGGAATTTACAGAGTTATGACAATATACCGTAGGATTGTGATAATGTCTCCAAAAAAAAAGGGATAAGTGGAGGGAAAAATGATAAATAAGCTGAGAACCGCGAGTGATGTAATAAATTAAATTCTTTGTCCTCGAGGGTGGAGATTTTCCTATAGCAACGCATAAATTTGCAACTTCCAGCTTTTTCGCTTCAGCTGGTTGGTTGGTAAATTTTATTTTTCTTTGTTTTGCATTTTCGGCGTGAAAGGACTCAAGGCGATATGGAGTGTACTCGTGTTGGATGTTTTTCTAATCGATTTTGCGGTCGGAATTCAGTTCAAATGTTGGCAGTTCATTTGTTACTGTCTTTCGAAGAGAGAAACTGTTGTCTTTTGGTAAAGGAATTCAGGGAGGGGTGGGGGGGGGGGATTTTTAATTTAATTAGACGGCTTTGGCAAGGGTTTCAAAATGTTATTCGACTTTTAAATACTTACTTGGTTTGTGAAGATGGCTGCCCGGGCAGGTGCCTTAAACTTTGGTAAAGCTCTCACTTATTTTTTTAGTCTTCTCTGGCAGGGAATTTTGTCGCAAAAAGCTTACTGAAGTGAAAAGTGGGAATCTACAGCCCTTCACTTCCGCAGGTACATCATTTAGTAGTTTACAAATCATATCCACCATCAGAGAAGACGGTACAGATCGCCACCGTGTGGGGGTTTTTGACTGACAGATATTCTGGCGGATTTCTCGCCTAGTTTTCAGCTGATATTCCAATATTTTCCTCCGGTATTAGCTTTGCAGTTAACATATTAAGCCACTGACAGAAGTCTCGTGTCAATATTTCTGAGTAGATAGAGTTGGATCGGTCTTTAAGAGTCTCAAATGCAAAACGACTGACAAGTCTAAGATCTATCGAACAATGACGAGGGCGATTTCCGACTTTTTTAACTTCTCCCCATATCAGAGGTATTTGAAAGAGATTTATATACATCATCATCATCGAACCACATCTTTTGCGAACGAGCAATAGTTGACGGAATTTGCTTTTCTTTCGTATGTCAAACAGACTAAATTCCACGAAGGTATAGCTCATTCACGTATGCTCCGAAGTCGCTTTTAAAATCGGCTCGCCTGGAGCTGCAGACCTATATCGTTTGAAGCTCTTTGACACCCAAAGCAGTAACTCTTATCAGTTGCCTTTCGATTCTTTCTTTGTTTCGCTCTAACCCAAAGTTTGTGTTTCATTTCGAAAATTCACTTGATGGTAAATCTCCACGGAACTTCTAATAGCTCTTTAATACCCAACTAAGGAACTCCTTGCAAAGGTTCATCACAATAAAGAGCTCCCACGTATAACGCCAATCTTTATTAAATCGCTTATGTTGACGGTGCTTAAATTCAAATCCCATCAGCTATCTAAAAATGAAGTCCCCCCTACCTGAACTGTCATAAAAAAAGTCTAATATACTTCATCATAAAAGCGAAATAGTTCCCAGGAGTCGACGGGACACGTTTAATCATCCACCGAAAATTTTATTGCATTCTCAATGTCTCATCACCGTGATGACAAATTCATTTTGTGTCTCACTGACCTCGTACCTTTCCCGTTTGATGCTGTGTAACATTATCCTTGACGATGTTGTTACCCACAACCTCAAGAGATCATAAATTTTCAAGACTTCTGGAATCAGAAAGATATAGACATGCTGCTGCTAATTGAATTAGGCCAACAAACGGAGATAAAAAAAATAAAGGACCTATGGCCTTATGGCACCTCTTCAGTGAGTCTCAGTCTCAGCAGGAACTTTCGTTCCAATTGCCAGCGCGAATTTGTTTTTTTTTTTATGGCAGCAGCAACTTTTAATGAGCACAAATTCAATAGCAGTAAAACTGCAACGAAGGAGGAGTGACGGATGGGCAGTCCAAAAACTAACTGGGTACTTAGTTCTGATTGGCATTTTTTGTCAGTGGACTCGTACAAATGTCGTTAAACAACGTACAAAGGTGTCAACCTGAATTCGGGCAATTTAATTGCCTCCTCGAGACAGAAACCTGCCAGTAAATTCCGATTGCATGTGCAATTGTTCACGAGTTCGTTTTCTAGATAAATAAAAATGAGCAACATGTGCGTTTTCACGTCATTCATAAAAACAATAAGCACGAGTGTGTTTCATTGAGCGTTCCGTTTACGTGTAGAAGAAATAACAATTAAAACGTACAATTGCCGCAAGAATTATTGTTTTGAAATTTATGTCAATGCGTTGGACTGAGTCAACAGACCGGTAGCTTACGGAATTCCATATGCGAGTAGGTATGGCATGCAATTCCAATCTGGAAGAAACATTTCATACCCTAGTAGGTAGTAGGTGTAGGTGTAGGTACATGGTTCGTCGACTAATGGACGTGAAATATTCTCAAAGTAATGAAAGCGTCGTCGCCAAATGAAATGAAACAAATGTAATTAGCAACACGAAGTGAAGGCATTCAGTGACCAAACTTGGTGGGCATGATTGGATCGATTCAGTCAACTGCAGTTTTTAGAGGAGAAAAAATATGAGGCGTTGCTTTTTTGAAACAACAGCAACGAAGTCAACTTAAATTTAATGACATTTTTCGCAAATTCTTTTCTTTTTTTAAGATTGCAGCGCAGTGCAACGCAAAGCAATTAAATGCAGTACAGCGCAATGAAAGGCAGCAGCACGATTCAGGGAAACAAAGTGCAGTGCGAAAAACGAAACACAACACATTGTAACGCATTGAAACTGGGCGAAACAAAACGCAGTGCAATAAGGCAACATAAATGATCACAACGCAGTGCTTTGCATGACACAATACTGCGCAACTGAGCGCAGACCAACGCAGAGGGACAAAATGCAGTGCAACGCATGACACAGAAATACTGCGCAATTAAACGAAGACCAACGGAGCAAAATGCAGTGCAGTGCAACTGAACGCACAACAACGCATTACAACAAATAGCAACGCAATGACTAAAGCTCGCCTGCTTTCAATAACAAATCTGCATCCAAATAAACACTGGGCACGCTAAGAAATCTTTAGCCGACTAGATTGATCTGGACTAGGACTAGATGTAACCTGTGCCTGTGTTCTGTAATTATCGCATCGATATATCTATCACTAAAACGATATGAATTGAAACAAAATGCCATAATATCACATGACGCGTTCTGTAACTGTGTGAATCGAAAACTATATCACATGGAACATTTCGATATGAAACGCCTGGAAATTTGTGATATATTCAGGTTCCGTAATTATCATGAGCGATAAAATATTCACTTCAACTGTCGAATTTTATCACGAAACTTAAAGCTTGCGGTTATAGAGTATTAAAACAAAAAAAATCATTTCATAGCGCTGTTCTAATAGTGCGTTTATTTGTGATGCTTCCCACGCGTATATTATTATTATTTTATTATTATTATTCTTTATTCTCTGTAACATATAAATACTTGACAATCTTACATCACTTACTTATTTATAGAAAATAAAATATGCATCATGAGCAGCTCCACCAAACCTTGCAAATCCTTCTAAAATCTTTAAATTGTAATCACATATCTGAAATGTGGGTACGAACACAGTTTTCATTGTTAAATTATCAGAAATGTCCCATTAAAATTACCAATTGTACATTCTTTAAATGGTAGCCCTTACGGTTTAAGGTACCAATTTTCTAGGTCTTGTAAATCGTGTCTGTGTACTAACTTTTGGTTTATCTCATTGTATTCCTGAGGGGTTTGAAACTTGATGTATTTGGACATAATTTTGTTTTGCAAAACATCAGCCACTTCCGAAACCATTCGGGAAACCATAGTCCTACTAATAGCCGCAGAAAAATAATGGCACACATCTCTCTGAATGGACCCAGTTGCAAAAAAAAAAAATTAATGCACAGACCTGAATCGGGCTTGGAATAAATGTATTCCTTTGCCCATTGCACAAATGTGGACTTAGATCGTCAATAAGTATCCGAGCTGAACCACGGGAAATACGATACAACTCCCGAAATCTTGCTTCCGGCATTTCAAAAGGGTTTGTGCTATCTCTTAGTACATGCCTTTGAATCCGTAACATGTATTACATAAAAAGTATTTAGCTATTTTCAATAATTGATGCACTGCGCGAACTCGCCAAGTGCCCTTCCAGATCAGATACGGAAAGCGAACTTAACTCTATACGTCTGTCTCACTTGACGAGCTGCATTGTGCAGCCTACCTAAACTATTATATCCTTAAGCAGGAGGGGTTTCCCTGCTCAATATGTAATACTAATGGCAGAGTTACACTGGGTTAACACATGTTTAAAAACAACGATACTGAAAATCACAGTGAAATAATTTTCAATTTTAATTTTTTTGTTTTGTAGTATTTTGACAGCTTTGGGAAATCTTTCCAAAATTCCCATGAAATTAAAAGTTACTACAGAATACTTTTCGCATAGAGTTAGAGAACTCCAATATTTTCCAGATGCGACAAACAGAGGAATGTTTTGTTCCCAAGTTTTCGATGCGAAAAGTTATCGCATGAGCTACAGAACATGGGCACTGAACGCTTAAACTAGATTGGTCGGTAACTTCGCTTTTCATATCTCAGCCACAAGCTAAGTTCTCAGTCACGAATTTCATGACTAGATTCATCCGCTACCCGTCCATAAACGTCAACTGAAAAAGCTGTTCATGTGACCGATCCCGGTCAATCAAAGTTGACACTTCAAGTCAGACAGCTGTCAGATTAAACCATATATACATGAACGTCCCCACTGGTTCTTGTCTTGGTAGCAGTCACCGGCAATCCCCTCTGCCAATAAACAGTGAATCGATCAACAAATGGTTTTTCCAGCAAAAGTAAATTTTGCGTGTCAACTTCAATTACCTATACTCGCCCAAAGGTTCACTCTTAACCCTAGTTCGTGTCTTATTTCTTTCCACTTGGCGCCATCTGATGCACGGCATTAAATAAAATAACCTTCGACTTAATCCATTTAAAGCCTCACCCAAAAAACAGAACGCATTCCTAACATCACGCTGATAAACGTCCTCCATGGAGTTCTGCTCTTAAATGACATCACTTCAACATCCAAGACTCCATTTCGTGTGCTCGTGTATGGTTGTTGTCACTGCATGTACAGGCTGCAAAGAACGCCATCTGCCTTCCCATTCATCGTTTAGAGAGCCATAAATATCTCCGAAGCACATCGGTCTGGGTAAACATCTTGGGCAGTCAGTTCCATTTATTGGCATCAGTTACATGTCAACAGAGGCATTGCCCATCCCTCGCGCATCTCACTATCATCCGCATCTGCATTCACAATTCACACACAAAATGATTAAGAGAGGGTGTCAAGGCCGACACACAAAACACAAAGTATACGCTAACGGAATATGGATCAGCAGCACTTGACGTGCAAGGGAGGACGCACTCATCGCAAAGTCATTCCTCTCTTTCTGACGGCGGCCGGCGGGTGCAATGGACCGATGGACGTATAAAAATGACAAATCATAGAGAGAATTGCATTCCAAATGAATAGTGAGCATTCCATGTGCGTGATTGTCAATCGATTTGATTTTCGATTACACGATTTGTCCAACTGTATGGGTGAGAATATGCGCAGGGAGCGGGATGTTGCTTTATGATCATCATGATGAGGATTGGTGGTGGTGGCCTAATTCTCGTCGTTCATTGTACGACTCTAATCAGTGAGTCAGTTGTTGTTGATTTTTCCATTCGATTCATGGACGATTCGCCGATAGATACGAATACGAGTTAATAGAGAAATAAATATCTGGGGGAAACTTTTGAACGATACAGAGAAATGGAACCTTTGCGCACTTAACGAAGTTTTGTCAATCTTTTCACCACACATGAGTCGGTTAGGAAATTCTATTCACGGGAAGACTCCTTCTGTAGCGATACTGACTTTGGATGTTCACCGAAATCAATGTATCGCTTGAAGTCAAATTAACTTGAAAGGCAAGTCAAGTTGAAGTTTATTTAGCGAGCTTTGTAGCATATTAGACAGGCGCGTGCTTGTAGCAGTGACAGCTATTGGGGGTGTTGCAAATTAAGTGCGATGCGGAAGTGTTTGACAGCTAAAGGTAGGAAGAGGCTGGAAGAGCTTCGCACACTTTTGCTTGACCGGGTGTAGTATTTCACTCTGATTTAAGTAGCATCTCCTGAAGAAGACAGCAATTGGATACAGATTCAACAAGAGTAAGAAGGCGACTATTAAACGAAAAGAACAGTCCCATAAAATTCGCCGTATATCCGTTGCACAAAATAATGGGCACATTTCAAAAATTAGTTATCTTAAGTCGACTAGCTTGGTCTGGGCTGTATGGAACGCAAAAACTAGATTGATCGGTAAAGTCACTTTTCATACGTCAGGCACATATGCGAACTGTCAACTCAGTACTCAGTCACGAATTTCTTTACTAGATTCATCGGCTACCCCTCCATAAAAGTCAACTGAAAAAGGCGTTCAAGTGACCAATGAAGGCCAATGAAAACTGTGACACATCAAGTCAGCCAGCTGTCAGACTTACTAAACTGGATTCTTGAACGTCCCCATTTTCTGCAGCATTCCACTGATAGCATGTTTTGTGAGTGAACTGTCTTTGGCGCTTCATAGTTTCCAATAGGGTAGTTCGCGACAACGTCAGTGTCAAATATGAAGAAGAAAAAACCAAGTGACACCTAAACAACTTGTAGGAAAACAAAACAGAATTTATATGACTGTAGCAATATTTTGTTAAAAAATTACTAAAAAGTTTATAATAAAGTCCAAAAAACAGAATAAAAACATTTTAGAATTGAAAACTGATGTTTATCACATGTATTAGGTAAAAGAAGAGAGGTTAAAGTAATGGGAATTGTGCGCTTTTTGGCAATATTTAAACAAAACACTACTCTGGCCATTACAAAACGGCTTTGTTATCCTACAAGTTTTTTTGACGTTTGAACCAAAAAGATAGCCCATCTGTGAGAGGATGGGCTTCGCGGAACACTCTATCAGTTCATAATGACACTAACAGTTGCTCTAAATCTGGCAGTAGTGCCATCAATCAATGTGCTAACGCTAAATTTGTGAAAACTGTCAACGGATGCAGCGGAGAGAAAAAGCACATTGCAGCAACGGTAACGACGAATCCTATAATTTGGGTTCTTGTTTCGTAAGTCGTGGTTATGAACAAATTATCAGTGACATTTAGAGCATTGCCAGATTGGAAAATAAAAGTTCTGCAAAGCTTAAGTTATTATGTAAAATATTTTTTACAAGGAGATTTTAAAGCACAGTTGGGGCAGTAGATGCAGAGGCATCTTGGTTGAGGGGGGCTATATGGACGCCCTTCTGTGAAACTTAGTTCATCACAACACTGCCTAATCCTTCGGTTCAATGACTGTGACTAATCACTAAATATACAGCGTGACATCATGATTCTTTAAAAATAAACACAAAAAAGCCTAGGCCCTAAGTGAAAACTTTCAACCGTGCATTATCTATTTGGCGTATATACCCTGAGTCCTTCATTTTTGCATTAATTAGAACGCCCAATTGATAGAAAAGCCATAAAACAAATAAACGAGGTGACTTGGCCAAAAATGTTAAAAATAAAGTACACAGCCAGTAATGCCTCCCCCTCCAACGATGTGCGGGTAAGGCTAACCGCACAGCGTGAGATAGTGAAACAAAATTAAATATGTATTCAGGTTCTTTGTGCTTCTTCAGCGAGTGTGTATATATAATATATATGCACAGCCAGTTGCACACGTAAATTTATGTTGTATTCGTCGCCGGTGTTAATTCAACTCTAATTACGAACGACAACAACCTGCTTATCGCAGAATGAATGACAGTAATGACTGCCGGCTTCACAGCCACAGATGGATGGCACGAGACAGTAATTAAGTCAGGCCTCCATGGACCCGCACCCGAGGGAAAAGTATACCATTTCCATTTTCGCCACCACCTGTGTGTACAACTTTTTATTCTCTTTTAAATATTGAGACAATGGCATGGCATTGTCATTGGAATTATTTTATTATTTTTTTCTTTTTGTTTCTATTATTGGCGCCTAATGCGCCCGCACTAACAGGGGAAAACATTTCTGTAGGCCTCGCTCGTTTGGCGTGAGCCAGTAAAAGTTTTCGAATTTGTATCTTTTCGAACTTTGTGCGTGAATTCTCCAACACCCATTGAAATTTGGGCATAGATGTGTTCGAGAGTGCTCTCAAAGAGTACAGATACTCGGTCGTTGAGAAGATGTGGTTTAATTAGCAAATGAAGCACGATTAGAGGTGCCTAAATTGAAAGGGAAAATAAACTTTTCATAATTTTCGGGTTGAATGACACGAGTTACGTGCACTCAGATTGGGGGGGATTGGAGGGAAGAATGAAATATTATCGATGATGGGATTCTTCTGGAATAAGTTTTTCGATAAAATGCGAATGATTAGAAAAGTTGTGCAAAGTAAACAGTGTGGTCACCAACTACTTATGCGGAAAGTTTGGCTTTAGATAAATGGTGCGTGGTATAGAAAGACAGTTAGATATATTGAATTTAAATCACAGTTGTTCCCTTGGGAAATTGCAGAATTCAAGAGAATTGCTTGGAAAAGTGGTGCTCAACCTCATCATCTGTTGAATGACAAATTTTGTCACACTGGAAGTTTTGAGTGAGTGTGCAATTTGTAGAGGGAGTTCAGTAATCATTATAGAGTGGTGCCATTCAGTGCAGCAGAGGATACATCGTCAACTCCTTTCATTGAAATATGGCGTGGGGCAAAAAAATGAGTAAAAAGATGTTTCTTCAAAACTTTGATAAGTATCAACGCGGGTTATTGAAACTTAATATTTATGGTATGTCCGGACGTCCGGAGTGACTAAAGCAAGTGAGACATAGAGGGCGGCAGTTAATTGTCATTTTTGGACAGTTGGTACCACTGCAATCTGTTTAAATTTCTTTCAGCTCATTTACAAACTGTTCGCTGTCATTAACTGCGTCGTGCGATTGGGGACGTTTGGAATTCCAGCTTGGTAAATCTGACAGCTGACTGACTGATGTATTTCAATTTTGTATTTGCCTAGATTGGTCACTTAAATAGTTTTTTCAGTTGATGTTTATGGAGGGGTAGCCGACGAATCTAGTCAAGAAAATTTTGTTGCATACTCAGTTGACATTTAAAAGTGTCAAAATTCAAAATAAACCTCGAGAATATAAAAAGAAGTCAGGTTGACTAGTCAACGTGTTCGTATAGTCCAAGCAAATCTAGCTGACGTTCTAAATGAAATATCCGAACCAGTGTTTTATATCGTGTGATTTTTCCCTTTTTCTGGGAATTGCGATGTCCGAAAAATCTTCCGTGGGATTTTCAGAAATCTAGGAAAAAACCATTCCAACTATAAATTTTTGGTGGAATTCTATCAAAACACCTGTATTTCACCATGATTAGCAACACAATGAATGTCCATAGAAACCGCTCTTGTAAATCGTCTTTTATCAAAAATTTCTAGTACCAAAAAATAATCATAGCAGTGTTACAAACTGCGGTTTTAATACTAAAGGTTAATTTAACGCGATTTTCTTTCCGTGTGATACAAATTTTACTTCAAAAAAACTGGGTTTTTGGCGCAAAAATATATCGTGGGATTTTAAAAGGGAATTTTAGTGTGAGGAAAAGGGAAAAAAGGTAAAAATGACCACGCATCGTGGGACAAATGAAGAGAGAGTGCTAACAACACTGATCCGAACGTCCCCAATCCCTTTTAAGAATATTAAGAAACCAATCGCGTTCTATGTTCTACCAAAGAGTGAAGAAAAAGCGACAGATGGAGGTTTGCGATGTGAAGTTGTCTGTAGTTGATAATTTGATACAGAACAGTGATGCCATGTGTTCGGGGTTGATGTGTATAAAGTGAAATTAAATATCAACAGAGCGCTTTGGGAAATATAGTCATCGTAACTAGATTGGTCGGTAACGTCGCTTTAACTACGTCAGCCATTAAATAGGAAGGCCAATTAAGTACTCAGTCGAGTAATCGTGATTAGATTTGTCGGCTAAGGTGTTGGAAATGAGATGCGGAGCTATATTCGGAGCAATTTTAGCTTAAAACAACAACAACCGAGAAGCTGTTTACTATCGAAATGGCCTTGGAAGTATGGCAAACCAGCGTAGATAGGTTTTTGTAGATATTGAGGAAGCATACCGACTGAGTTCCTAAAGGTTAATGCTGGTGTATACTTCAGAAGTAGGTATGGAATGGAGGTCTCGTCTGATGCTTTCAAGAAACCGTGGATGCTATGTTCGGATAAACGGCTTATTGTTAATACCTTTCGCCATGAAAATTGGACATCCTCAAGGGTACGTTTCCTCTACTCTACTTTTCGTTATTTTATAAACTCGTATCAAACTGATTGGCCTAAGGCTATCCTTGGGAACTCGCAGACTGAATTTGAGCACGAGTTCGATAAGTTTGTGCCAGCCTGTGTTCAAGCTACGTTGAAAGTCTTAAGATGTTCTTCACAATAAATGCCAGATGCCTTTTTATCGATTTTTAACAAGGAAAAATTAAAATGCAATTGAACAAAATAAATCACATAATGGTGCCCGAAGTCCTTAAAAAAATATATCAGAGCCTGTGTGCGGTTGAGTATATGAAGATGATGAGCCCTTTGAGTTTACTTTGGATTGACTTCCACTTATTTTTACGTTTCCAAATTGTCGGTTCTTCTGTAAAGGGTAATCAAAAAAGACTGCGTGTGTAAATCAACATGAGTTAAATTGTGGTACAAATGAAATCGAGATCGATCCAAAAGTTCAAGAGTCAACAGCCAATCCCATGACAATAGCAAAAAATACGCGAATTGCCATTGTAAAACCGCACAAAAGTGGAACACATTTGGTCACCGCCATCAAGTGGTGTCTCATTAATGTACGCACTGTCAATGGGTTACTTCAAACGAAGGCCGCACTTTATTTCCATGTCATAAACACACAATTTTAACACCAAATCAGAAAAGATCCACTACCCAATCTTTTCAGTTAAAAGCCCATAAACACTCGTACCCTCCAACACCATTCATCCATAGCCGCAGTCCGTGAACTTTAAAATTACATGCATTGCCGCATGTGCACGCATGCTGCATATCTGTCGTGCTGCAGATAACCTGTCTCATTGAAATTCAGTGCCCACCATCAAGCGCAACATTACAACGTCCCATTAACAAGAAAACAATTACAGACGAAGCGATGCACCGCACACGCTGACGCACTCCATCACCGCGAATTAAAGATATATGCACATCAACTGTACAACAAAAGGAAACGACAGCACAACAATCATACTCGACGCGTTATTGCATAATGTAAGGACTTTTTTGGACGAACCTGTTACGGCCAGTGTTTGTGGCTGTTTAATATTGCGCAACGCTCGTCAGAGATCTCTTGTAAAAAAGGTTAAGGAGGGTCAATACAGATCGCCGAGAAGAAAAATTTACCAACTTACCATATTAACTGCGCTCTGCTCACAAGTAACAGCTAAAAGCACATTCAAATGTGTACGGGCGACAAAAATTCAAAAATATCGTCCGATCAGATACAGGCCCAGGCAAGTGTTTGCGATTACGAGTTTTTATATTCAATTAATAATTTCACGCACGCAATGACCGCAAAGAAACTCTTTAGTTGGAATTCACCATGTGCGGGGCTTTTTTTCTTCTTCTGTACGTTTTCGTCAATTTAGCACTCGACGCGAATTTGTTGTTAGATCCAGCGAGGGTAATTTTTAAATATCAAGCTCGCACTTTAACGGTGATTTCAACACAAAACATAAATAGAGATGGGTAGTCTTTAAAAATTATCTACCAACTCTTGGTGCCAACAAACAATTTGAAGACCCCTCTCCGCAAGTCATCCGCAGATATTCTGTCAATCACGCCGAATGCACTTAAACGCCATTTATCATTGGAAAACAAAGAAAAAAACACCGTCAGACTATAAATAAAGCACCTGTTAACTTGGACACATTAATCAACATATTTTTTTTTTTTTTAGTCTCAAGACTCCCGGCGATTTTACACAAACACAAAATGCACGCAATCTATCTGTCTATCTAGGTGCTTACTGCATTTACATTAATAGAAGAAAAAATTGTTTTTGGTTTTTCTTTGGAATGCCCACTTTCGAATAACTCAACTCGACTCGAACACGGTACCGTCTGAAATACCACGCGAAGCAAGGAAAAGCCAACCGAATCGGACAAAAATTGCAAACGAACTGATGAGTGTTAAAGTGCGCGCAACAAAAGCATCTAAATTTTGTACTTGTCTTGTACCGTACGTTGTACCTACGTTGCGTTGCGCTGCTTGCCGGTTTGAATAAGCTGGATTGTTTATTGCCTTGCAAACTTGGTGGAGCTTTTGGGTTTTCGTAAATTTTCCCCGTTTTCATAGACGTTTCCCGAGCACATGGCGTTTTGGCGCTGAGCTTTTACACTCACGGTATGTGTTTTGTTTATAACAGCTGGCAGGCAGTTTGACAAGTGATTATCCATTGGGAGGGGGTGTGGGCTGAAACAGGGAGGCAATTAAATTGTCTGATTCTGATAGCGAGCTGCTGGTTGTATTGTGATTTGTGAATATGGAGGAGGGTGCATCGCAAGGCGATGAATGAAAAAAAGCTTTCTTTGTGTATTGTAGAGTTTTTAAGGGGGTCTTGCCTGCTGTCAGAGCTAATTAAGACTGTCAAGGAGGAATGTGGAAAAGGTAAGCCTACTCATTTGAATCATATTTGTAAAAAAGGTGTTTCCACGGAAACCTTTCTATACTTCAAAGTAACGCAGGTTCACCTGCTGACTTTTATTTTCAAAAATAAAATTACAGATCTTTGGAGAACCTCAAACTTTACATCGGGCGTCGTTTTCAGTTGCCAGCAAGGAGGTATAATAGGAAAATACAATTAACTTATATTAGGGAGCTGGCACAAGTCGACGTCGAAGGACAACGTTTTACCGAAATATGAATGTGGAATGAATACCCGAAATCGTTCGTCTGTAGGAGAAAAAAGTAACAGACCCCATCAACTGTCATAAATAACAGAATTTCAACAATGTTTATTTATACGTACCTATACAGGGGGTTTTCCTTTTCTCATTCGGAGTAGAGCACTGGACAGCTCGATAACGTCCAGCAGCATCTAACGAACATGCTCTGAGCGGTCTGATTAAATTACGAAACATATTTAAGCGCTAGCTGTCACTGTCATATTCAACTATTACTATAAAAAAATTGTATTTCCACGATCTGGTACCACTGAATAGATTCTACATGACGAAGGAAGACTCCGCTAGTCATTGAGCTGTCACTGAAAAGCGTCAATTTTTTAAGCGGATTTTTGTTTTAAATCAATACATTGTCAGATAAAAATTTCAAAAACGTCGTCTCAAGTACCGTTCACGTGTCCAGCACAATGGTAAAGGATTGTTAAACAGCTGTGTGCCAATTAAATGAAATCCAACCTCGGAGAACATATTTCAATTTGATTGACACTACGCAATTAACCGCAGTCAAAAATCAAGTCTTCCCAATATGATGGCTCATGGTCCGCTTTAACCGCTTAAGCTAAGCCCAATTGAAATACCTATGTACACACACACTCAAGTTCGTGACAACAATGAAAAATATGAAAATGCTAACGTTTACTTAAGCTTGACAAATCCCGCAAATTACTGTATTTTATTACCAGTCTCTGTCTCCATTTCTTCGCAATACTACATGGGGCTGCGTATCTACAGGAGAATCACATTCATACAAGAAAAGGCAAACTCCTCTACGGATATTCCACACACATATAGCAAAAGGAAGTAAATTACATCCTTTAGACCATACGTAAATACGGGGCATACGGCATGCCACAGATAAAACGACAAAATGCCAAAGAAACTAGAAACTAGGTTAGAATCATCCCCTTAAAAAAATGTGTCCCTCTTGAAGGCAAACCGGCACGATAAAGTGCAAACATTTCTATTTGTACGTCTCGTCTGCGTCTACATCTATTATTATCAAGCTCATAGCGAAACATTTGATCAAATTTAATTCGCTTCGCTTTACTTTTTGTTTTCTCCCCCGTCAACCCCTAAATTGATTTCAAGAGGGGGCAATCTCATTCGTGGTTCACTTCTCTAATACAAAAATTGGATTTAAGTAGAGAATTCCGGTTTTGACAAGGAGAAGCCGCATTTTATGACTTTAGTTGGGTTCTGTGATTTTATTAAAATCGCTTGCTTTATTGCACCGCCATAGTCGAAATGGATAGATGGATAAATTCTCTTTGAAGGTACGATGTAGCTAAGGGTGGAATTAGCTCACCTGTTGTGAAAGAAAGTGAGATGGAAAATTCCAAATGGAATACATTTCATTTTAATAACCTTTGTGCAAGTCATTTTTACCAAAGAAAGCTGAGTGGTAGGTAACTATGTACCAAATCCCTCATTAGGGGAGAGTCTGTGAATTTGTGGTACTTTGTTGCCAAGTTGTAAAATTGACTTGAATAGATACGAGATTAAGGTGAGTAACTAGGGTTGAATGTTTACAAAGTCGGTTATGGAGGCATGTTATGATTCGTAGACTTGGGGAAATAGTTTTTACGATTATGATGACGGTCTGTGGTGGGTCATTTGCTTGAAGAATAATTCAATTGTAAAACCGGTTCATTTTGAAATAGATGGATAGATGTTATTATGATGAAGGGTTGAATTGTGCAAAGAGGCCATCGGATTACAGGAGTGAAACTGGAGGGTTGGGATGCACAGCTCTATAGCGTGTACCATTTTAAATCGATTTTTTGGATATAGATGACTAAGATGGTTGTATGATCTTATGAATGGCAAACGATTTCAGAGGTCTTCATATATCGGCGATTGCAAGTTAACACAGTGGAGAGCTTATATATACTGATTGCTGTAATTACATTCGTGGTTCTGTTTATGATGTTTATAACACTATGCGATGTTTTCAGGCTTTGTCATCATTGTCGTTCCTATCGTTGCATCCACGTTTTCTAGCATTCGGTCTTAAAAAGCGTTAATTAAATTGTTATCAAAAACTGGCTACCACAAATGCGGAGCATCAAAACATATTTTCCTAGCACCTTAAAAAGTTTTTTAAAGAAAAAAATGCGGAAAACATTTCCCTTTCATACTTTTTCCCTAATGAATAGCTCTTACATCTCTTTTCGATTTCTGTCTATTTTATTTACATATTCAGCCTTATTCTAATACAGATCCTGATAGGTATACAAATCCTTTGCTAATGCCTACAAAAGCACAAATAAAATAAAAAGAACCATTTTTATGAATTTTAAATTGTATCTAGGCACAATTAACAATTTAAACAAATCCAAAATGACATCAAAAAATGTTAACCCGCTTATAGCCGATACATCCACCGCAAAATCGTCGCCAGGAATCGCGGATTTTCACTCCAGAATCGGAAATGGACCATTTTTTAAGAATTCCTACCTCTGTCGGTCTAGGCGTTGGAGTCTTAATCTTTACATGGACCAAAGAGGAAAAACCCATCAAAAATAACATCCAAAAAAATCAAAAAAAAACTCCGTATTAACTTAACTTTTCCGAAATTCACCAGGAAAATCGTGAAAATCCTTCCGATCGGCATTTTATTAGCGTATACACAATCCTAATATACCCAATTGTTAACACAACATCCACCTCATACATAAGAGCACCAAACTGAACGAAATGTGGCAATCCATACACATACCGTCACTCTGAACGAGTATTCCTTTGACGTTTCTCAATTTGTTTAGAAGACGTGAAAAAATTTTGCGCATAGAATATTTCCAAACACAAATAAAATGGAAATTCTCCAAAAATTAAAAGATCAAGGCTGGTAAGCATTAGATCACCTCTAAATATAATCCATTAGCTGGTGAATGAAAATAAAAGCAAATGGCCTCCATTCCAGGTACTTGACAGAAGAGGGATTGAAAAAACTACCGGACAACAGCGATCCGAAGAAAATCATTTCAGCCGCCCTCGATGTAAGTCCATTTTGGGATATAAAATCCATTACATCCTACAAACGGTTACGATTTTCCGTATTCCATTTTATAGTTTGACTTCCGTGAGATAGCTGGTGGTGCATTACCCCCCGAATTGTCGAAAAAAGATGAATCCTTCCCCGGGCGTATTGTCCTGCAGGTGCAGCGAATTCGTAACATCTCCGCGCCAAAGGCGAACGAAGAATCAAAATCAGCTCCAAGATTTCTTCAAGTTGAGCTATCCGATGGTGTGACTATTATGCAAGCGCTAGAACTGGAGCACATCTCTGTTTTAAGTTTGAACACGCCACCAGGCACCAAGATCCACTTTAAATGTGAAAAGATTCCTCTGATGCAAGGTATGATCATTATGAGGCCAGTGGATATCCAAGTGCTCGGCGGAAAGGTGACTGCGTTGGTGGAGAAGTGGGAAATGGCCAGATCGCTGCAGAAATATGCTAAATCTGGCCGAATTCAGAGTGGTTCGTCTGGCCCACCACCATGGATACAGTTTGGCCAGAAGCCACAGCAGACTGTGACTGCCGACAAGAACTTTAAGAGTCTGGCGGCAGTTGAAAAGGAAAAGGAGGTCAAGGGAAACGACGAATTTAATGCGATGAGAAGCGAAGCGATCGCAGAAGCTGCGAAAGTCGGAGCGAAAAAGGTGAGTTCTCTGCCATATGAGAAAAATTGGAGCTACTTTTGTGTTTGTTTGTTTGGCTAGATATTTGGTGGTGGCAACCATCAAATTCTCGATCATAACGTGAAGAAAATACTCGAGAAGGGCTACAGCGAGGAGGAAGCGACGAATGCCCTTCGTACCACAGGTAACAGCCTCGAACGGGCGCTCTACAATCTCAAACGTCGTGGCGATGAGTTCAAGAGTCGAGACGATTTCCGAGAGAAATCGAAAACACTGCCGATGGGTGGCAAACGGGGTCCCAGGGAAATCGGCAGGCGTGGCAAAGAAATAGAGGAAGCAGCTTCTGCGAAACCTGCTGGAAACGTATCGCTGTTTGATTTTTTGACCGACAAACTGCCAGCCGTAGGTTTGCTTCACAGTTCTCTTGTAATTTTGATTCATTTGTGTTGTTTTTCTAGAACGCGGATCAACCTTTAGCTCTGACTCAGTCATCAACAGCCGCGGCAGCACCATCGTTTGCCTCCGCCTCCACTCACAACCCCAAGTACGAGAGTTACTCTCGCCCGATGACAAAAGCCGGAAGTGAACCATCATCCAAGCCATATTTCAACTCATCGAATTCATCTCAGAACTACCAGCAGGACCGTCGCCCAGACACGACCAGTTCTTCAGTGAAATCTCAAGAGCAGAACAATTCCAATCGACCAAAGTTCGAGAACAATCTCTCGTCCAGCTTTGCTACGCGAAACAGTTCGCATCCGCATGACGACCGATACAATCGGTATACGAGTTCGAGTCGTGGCGGCCGTGGTGGTGGTGGTGGCAATCCATTCCATGGCAGGCCGAATCACCACTACGAGGAGAGTTCGGATCGGCATCGGGATCAAAGGAACAGTAGCGCATATAGCAGTGGCCGTGGTGGTCGGGCGTCGCACGAGAGGTCGTCTGGGACTAACTACAGTGGTGGCGGAACGGGGCCATCCAGCGGAGGCTATGAAAACCGACGGTATAACGACTATCAGAAAGAGCAGCAGCCTCCGCATCGACAGGAGCGCGAGCAGCATCAGCACCAACCGCAGCGAAATGGATACGAGCAGAAGGCAGCTAATGGGAAAGGACCGGTAAGTTTTAAATGTTGCTTCGGATAAAAACCATCCGCAATTGAGTGGAGAGAATTTATTTCGGTTGGCAAAATACACCCAAATCACTCCTTGCTGTTGTATGTCTAAAATAGTTCCCTTCCAATGGATCTAATGTATCTTCATTTGTTCTTTTTCTAGTCAACTTCGCGCTACCAACAGCAGAAAGAGAACAATTCCAACAGCTATCCGAACAACAGTGGAAACGTTCGCAATTATGACAACAACCGGCAGACCGGCTACAATGCACCCTCGAACAACAATAACAACAACAACAATGCAAATCCGATTGCTAATAGTTCGGCAGCTAGCAGCAATAGCAATGACCAATCAGCCCGCATCAATAAACTGGTCGAGAGTACATCAAAAATGAAAATCGACAAAACCCGATCTGTACCATCGCCACGTAATCAGCAGCAGAACTTCACTTCGCAACAGAATCATCAGCAACAACAACAGCAGCAACACCACCAACAACAACAGCAGCAGCAGTCTAAACCACATCAACACCCACCACCAATGAACTCGACAACAACCCAAAAGCTCCAGCAAACGTTCGGACCGCTGCCAAATGGTTTCAACTATGATCCCAGCAAAATAATCGGTTTCCAATCCAAGGAGACGAATGAATTCGCTTTAACTCTTCTCAAGAGTCAGGGTGTCCCAACCGGACCCTTAATCGGAGGAGTCCCGCAATCTGCGCCGCAGCCACCACATTTTATGTCGGGACCACCACCATCGGCTATGCAAATGGCACCGCAGCCCTTCGCTACGGCAGCATTTGTCGTTCCTCCAACGCATTCTCCCTCGGCATTCGGCATGATTCCGGGTGAAAACTGGAACTGGAAGATAGGCGATCGTTGCATGGCAAAGTACTGGGACGATGGACGGGTAAGTTGGCCAAGTTCCTCATTGCCAGTGTTTATAACATGCTTGTTTGTGTTTTTTGCTTAGTACTATGAAGCGGAAATCACTGGCATATCTGATAAGACCTGCGTCGTTCTGTTCATCGCGTACGGCAATCACGAGGAAGTTCTCAAAACCGATTGCCTGCCAATCACCGATGAGCATCACCGAACGATTAACTTTTCCAACAACATGCAGCATGCACCGCCAGTGTCGGTGCAGCCACAGTCGTCAATGCTTAGCCGGGGTGTTCCCAATCGTTATCGCGGCGAGAGACAAATGTATGTGCCACCCCAAAAGCGGGACAACTAAAACGCATCGGCGCAATGTATCCTCGCCCCGTCAATTAATTTCAAACAAAGATGTGCGTTGCTAGAGCTCCCTCTCCCCAATAAAAGTATTTCGATTTCAACTCGATTTCACGATTTCAAAAAGTAACAAGTTATAATGTTTTCCAACAAAAAAAAAACATGTAGTACCTACGTTCTGTTTATAAGCATTCAATAACAGGAAACCAAGTAATTAAAAATTAATATGTTGTTATTTATGTTGTGGAGAAATAGAAATGGCCGCGCTCTTCAAGAAGTTATGAATAAATTATGCGCGATTTAAGTATAAAATATATTTATTACAATGTATACATTGGCAAGCATAATGTGCGAGTTTTTCTACCCCAAGTGGCGTTTTAAAAAATGGTAAGTCATCCATCAACACCCACTTATTTCAAACACCAAGTGACCAAAAGAACAATTTCCAGATCGATTTGCTTTTATTTATAATACATATCAAACTGACAATAAAAATAACTTAAAAGCACACATTTCGAATGGAGCACTACATATTTTCCAAATAGAGAATCGAAATTGAGGTGAAAAGGTGAGAACATGTTCACTTCAAAGACCCCGTGGATAATTTGCAGATGGGTTTGGTTTCATTTATTAATTTACATCCAACAAGCAACAAACGAGTACAAGCATATAAACATTCCAATTTTACACACAAATTACATATCACTTTGAATTTGAGCTATTTTCGCTATTGTGAAGTTCAGAATGGCCGCCTCAACTTGCATCTCTTCCAGGCTGGTCAAATTGGCCCGTTTCACTCGGTGCGCAATGTACTTAAAGAATTGATCAGTGGCATCTGGCGAGCTGGATCGTGGTGAATCCGGTTCTTTGATATCCTCTGCAAAATTGGAAAAATACCCAGTCAAGTCGTGGTCTCTATTTCTATTCGAAGCTGGTGGCGAACTCATTGTGTATGGCCCTGCAATTTCCCCCATTGTACTCGTATTTGTATCTTCGTTTGTGTCATCGGTTTGGCAACAGTCCACGACTCTGCGGAAAGGAAATTATGTATTTTGCATTTCATGTAATTGACGCACCAACTTACGTATCGGAGTGGAACGGAATGAAGCGCAACACTTCGTAGTACCTCCATCTGTTGTAGGGCCTCATTCCTGTGCCTTCTAGCAGTTCGTGCCTCTTTATGCGTTTGTATCGGTCGCGTAGAGATCCCCATCTTTTTTTGCATCGTTCAACTGATGAGGATAAGGAATGTTTCTCTTCGGAGGCAAAAAATACCAAAGTAAACTATGCATGCATACCGTCTGTATTGAGTTCTGCAGCAATTTTCTTCCACTGCATATCTTTGAGTTCGATATTACGATAATCTTCGTTTAGCTTGTCGTATATGAAAGGCCTTGCTTTTATTAGGCTAATCAGACGCGAGTCAAAGCATACTTCTTAGGGAGAACATTGCAATATGTTAGGTTTCACAAAAATACCCGATATTATTTACCTCTACCATATGTGCTCCTTTTCAAATTTGAAAACATCTTTGGTTTGTTGTTGAAATCAGCTGCAGCTAAACCAAGAACAAGTGCAAAATGTGAAGGTGAAATCACTGCTGTGCTGTCTGGCTGCAATATCTATTTGCTGTCTACTGCAACAATCGACGGCGTTCTATTCATCGACCGAGACCGAGCCCGACGCCTACCGGTATTTAAGTGCTGCCAAATCCGTTACAGACTTTTCGGATAAAAACTTTAATAATAATAAAATAAAATTTTTTTTTTTCGATTAAATACCACAAATTCTCACTGGAGTTTCCTTTATTTTTTTTCATTTATGTACCTACATTACTTATGTCCTTTTCCATTGGGACAAGAAATCAATCTTTTTTTTTAACCTAAATCACTTTTCATGTAGATAACATAAAGATAAACATAAACAGCAATTTATATATCTTTGGAGGAATTATTATCTTCATCGTCTTCCTCATCATCTGAAGACCACGAATGACCGAAACTACTCCATTTGTATCTACAACAGGGGAAACATTTTTCAAGTCGATATCCATTTTTTTTTTTTGTTTTTTGTTTTGTTGGAGGTTGTTTCTATCCGTTGGAGCACTCAGACACAACTACTGGTCCATTGTAGGTACCAGAGACAATAGTATGGTTTGTCTATGCATATTGTACTGCCAAAGTCGATATCCATAGTTGATTTTTCCAAAAACGAATGCAATTTGAACAGCTGATATTGCTGTCAAATATCGCACTAATCCGTTCCAGATCATTTTCGTTGCATGTTCCATGAGCGGCGTTTAATCTGAGATCTGAAAAAGATTTTTGGTGGTCCCAATGGAAAACGACATTAGCCGTTTTTTTTTTTAACTTCGATCTCAGCAAAGCAAAGTAAAGTAGGATTTTCACCATGCAATTATAACAACTACGCTCTACTTGTCACTTTGAGACTCGGTTGTAGTTGTTGTAATCGCTTGCTGAGAATCCTACTTAACTTTGTTTTGCTGAGATCGAAGCTAAAAAAAAACACGCCTATTATTGAAGTAAAATAAGTTAGGTTACCAACCCTTCCGTCAACGTCAAATTAAAAGTCATAGATAGGTTGTTTCGAAACGAAATTTTACGGTGATCACTGCATAGACAGCGAAACGTCTGCGAAAAAGCAGCAAATAATAATTTGTAGAAAGTTCTACTACATTCAGCAGTTAACAAATACTGCTAAAATTAATATTTTGTAATGAAAACCAAAAATTATAATAAAACTTATATAATTTTATAAAAATTTATATCGAGGACATTGAAAATGATACCATTACAACACAAGAATATTATAATATTGTCCACTTCGTGGGATTGCATATTGCAGAATTATACCAAGCAGTCTACTACAATTGCCAAAACGCCATTTAATTTCCCACACTTTCAGACGAAATCAAAATCGAAACCGAAATTCCCACAAAAAGGTAGAAAGCACACGATCTGAAAACACTCCAAGAATCCGAAAGAGCTCACCATAGAATTTTACATTAGCTTACACATTTGCACAACTCTTCATCGAAGGGGAAATATCTAATAAGGCTTTGGAAAACCAGCAAATTCCGTGCGTCATATATTTTTATCTCCCTTACTCTGGCAGCAGAAGACACTTCTTCGCCCTGTCGTACAATCAGAAACATGTCCATTGGAACTCTTTTCTCTCTCACACATCACACAAAACAGTTATAAAACTAATGACAGCTGACACCTCGGAAACATAACGTTCCGAAGCTTAATCGAGTGACCGTCTCCCACAATATTATTACGTTCAAAAGCGAAAAAAAGTTTTACAGCAAAAAAAAAACATTTTTTTTTCTAATAAAATTTTTCTATTTTTTCCGATATTTTCTTTCGTTGTTTTTGTGTGTTAACTTTTAATAAATCGTGAAAGGAGACAAAGAAAGCAGGAACAACTTTCTAGTGCCAGGCGGAAAGAGGAGAACAGGATTTTCTTTTCAAATAAAAAACAAAAAAACTATTGTGCAAGTGTCAGGATAAGTAAGCACAAAACGACATACTAAAGTTTTTGTGATTCACTACTACAGTGCACTACCGAAGTATTGGCACAGGTGTGCATTTGGTAAAAGAAAATTCACGAAATTCGTCTTCTTTCCCCCGAACTTCGAGAGCTTGTTATAAATAAAATTTGATTTGTTTAAAGTCTGACCTGACACACCGATTCCGCGTACTCATAGAAATAAGGGCTTGCTAAGAACTATTCACGGTCTCTGCTAAATTGTTTACGAGTTTTTCGTTACCTCTTTGGAAGTAGTTTTTAACGTTTGCGATAACTCCTTTGTCCGCGCGCGCAGTGCAATGAATCTCTCTTTTGCTGGTTGCGGCTTCTTGGGCATCTATCATGTTGGGGTCGCCGTTTGTTTCAAGAAATACGCACCACATCTGCTGCTGGAGAAGATTGGCGGAGCATCGGCTGGCGCACTGTCCGCCTGTTGTTTGTTGTGCGATTTGCCATTGGGTGAGTAGTATTTTTTTTCACATTTTACTACTGTAAAACTACTACAATTGATAATAAAATGGAGTGTGGTATGCGAACGTAATCCGTAATCACTCTGTTGTACGAGAGAGCGCCAAAAGTTTATTGACTCTGCATAAAGTTGTGTTGTTGACGGTTGACCATCGGTGATTGGCTATGGGAGATGCTGCGAGTGAAGTAAATAATCTCTGCTTCACACAGCTAAAAGAAAGTCACTGAACTACTCGATGAGAAAACGAACAGCAGTAGTGGGTCTTCTATTAGTTTGTATTGGACGCGCTGATTGTTGATAAAAATAGAATTAGCGATTAAAAGTAATGTGTAGGTAGGTGGGTATGTAGTTGATTCAAATTGGCAGTAAACAAACGAAAGATTAATGTACCGACAGGGTTGATACGGAGAATTTCCCTTGACCTGTTTTTGGCGAAAGATAGCACTGATAGGCACAAAAACCTGGCATGTAGGTTGTTGGGGAGTACTTACACCTGGTACATTTAAAACACTTGCACTGAATGGGCATCTATTTATAGGGAGTGTTATGGACGTACCTCCCACCAGAGTCAATTACGCAAACGTACATAACATCGTCAATGATTGCAAGGCTGAGCTGTTTTCTCAGCAGACTGTTCCAACATTAAAACAATTCAGACAAATATTGGCAGCAAATAGAAAAAAGTCAAAAAGAATGAATGTACAATCCAGTCTCAAAATGTGAGAATGGGAAGCATCCCGTATTCGTTGTTAATACGTTAAGCACAAGGTTTGTGATTCTTTCTCCATAAACTCGCACTAGTTTTATTTTCACTGCCCAGAAAAAACATCTGCTACAGAATTATAACTTCCACCCTTTCCCGCTGTATCATATTGCTATAAACAAAGAAACAAAACTAATAACTACAAACTGATAGGTAGGTACTCGTCATTTATACTGCATACAAAACTGCTCAAGGGGCAAAGTCTAAAGTCCATTCATTTCAACTCGATATGGGTTAGCACTTGGGCTTACAAAGAAATGTTTATAAACCACCCCACCGACCGACGTAATTATTTCATGTGCGTGCGCAATGAAATAAAACACAATTGTTTATTTTAAATGGCTTCCTTACATGAAATAAGTATTATTGATGCGGAAAGTCCCATACTGCAAGGGCATGAAATACCCATTCTATGCGTTCACGAGAACTTCTAGTGCAGTATGGAATAGACACAATGGAGACAGTGATTCATTATCAAAGTGAGTTGGTTTGATGTGCGATTGATCTCAATGAGATCATCCCATTGAGAAGGGGTTTTGTTTGATTCATCTCAGGGCGATTGGACGATCAGTTCTTGTTTTTATTTAATCACTACAAGAACGAGTTGAATTTGAAAAGAAATGCTTAGTAAATACCTACGTGGGTTTTACGATTACTAAACGTGTTGTTAACAACGTGTACCACCTACTTACCTGCATTCGTTCGTAGTTCAACGAATGTAAACACGTCTGTTCCTTACACACTCTTCCGCCGGCCCTTTACTGACGGTAAACATCATAGTCACTTGAATTTCTCGCAGTATAAACAATTTTAAGACTGGATTGTCATTCATAATCGAGCCAACATTCCAATTGCATTCTTGTTGCTTTAGAACTTCTGCAGCATTCGCTGACCCACCTTAATCCTCTTTCTGAAAACATAAGTGAAGAAGAACCTATCACAACTGATAATTTTCCTGTGCAGGTGAACCATTGATCAAGAACAAATTATAACAAATGCAGTAGAACAATATTTAGGTAATTTGAGCATCTGGTGTCAAAAAAAAAAAAGTATTGGACCGTCATTTTGGTCGTATAGACCGGTTCCGGTCGAACGACCAGGCACGCATCCTCTTATCGGAGCTAATTCCGTGGTTTGTCGGCATCGGCATCGTGTTGCTAGCTGTCACTTCTATTTCTGGTTTATTTTGTTTTCAAATCACCTTATACTCACCCACATGTACAGATAAGACCTACGAATTATGACATCATTGACCGATAGCCATAAAAACAAACACCAGACAAAAGTTCCAAACGTGGCAAACCTTACTGACCCATGCTTTTTGGACTCGGTTGTAATTAAAACTCCTGATAAATTGATTCTGTTTGTTTGCATTAAATATAGAAAGTGAACTTATTATTTTTTTTTTTTTGTATTTTCAATTTGCAACAACCCGTCGATAGAGAAACTCTTTCGCGCGTCTTTAAACCGTAACTTGTAGGTCAAGGTCTGTTTTCAACAATTACACACTTTACCGAAGATCAACGAAAAGAGGAAACGACGAAATGATTTTATTTGACCACCATTCCTCTGGGGGACATCGTTACCTGACTTTCTTCAGCTGATGATTGCAGTCATTAATCAAAGCAGGCACAGGTTTTCTGTTTGCGGTTGTGGAATTTTCGTGGCTTACTCTGAAAGGAAAGAGGTTAGGTTAGACGAATATCAAAGATAAGAATATACCGGACACTGAAGGGATGAATCAAAGCGGATTTTAAGTGGCAATAACTTTTGTTTTTATTTTTATGTTTGAAATCAGAATTTCAAACCAATGGGGGAAGTAAATGGGTGTGCAGGGTGGTCCAAAACCATTAAGGGGGTAGAACATAAAATAAAACGCTATTTATGAGTCGTCTTCCAGAACACAGTTGCTGTCAGTTGAAAACGTCACCAAATGGATGCGACGGATTAAATTTTTATTTCGCAACGGCTTTCATTTCTCACTTAACTTTTGCATGGACAGAGTAACCAACCACATTTCAAGGGCTGTACATAAAATTCCGACCTTGCAAGTCTTGGAAATGCGTTTAGACTATTAGATGTGCTTTTTTGACAGCTGAATAAATAGTTGAAGAAGTTTTTGTAAATTGACATTTCCAACAATCTCTCTCTTAAGTCGACAAGATTGGTATAGATATAGATAACTAACTAAATGTAACCTCAACGAAAAAAAATAGATTTGTCGGTAACGTCACTTTTCCTACGTCAGCCACATTTGCGAACATTAGTACTCAGTCACAAATTTCTTGACTACATTCGTCTGCTACCCCTCCATTTACGTCAACTGGAAAATATGTTCATGTGACCGATCCAGAACAATCAAAACTGCTACACATAAAGTCAGGCAGCTTACAGACAGCTGCTGTCACACTTCCTAAACTAGATACATGAACATCCCCATTGACTAAAATGACTTGATGTCATTTGAATTGCGTACACCACGCAAGGCAATACACGATTATAGTTCGATAAACATAACCATCCAATTTTTCCAAACAAGTTTTCGAGTAATCAATGCATATCCCTGTCTGTGTGCTAATCTTTTTTTTACAAAATGATCATTTGGAAATAGGTACCAACCTCTTTCCACGCACATTCCAAAAATTGTCAAACCTTCGTTAACATTCCAGAAAGATCTTCCACAACAAACAGAATAGAACAATATTGTTTCTGACATCACTTTATTGCACAATCAACGTACAATCAAGCCATAGACTCTCCCCACGATATTCTAGGTCAAAATTTCCACTAAAAAGCTTGCGCACAAACTCAATGGAACGATCAGTAGGGCAAATTGTGTACGTACGTATTTTTATCTTTTTTTCGCATACAATTATCCATATACCTATACATAAATGCCATATCCATATCCATGTGTTCAACGAGCATGAGTAACGCAAACTTGTACTCGTACCCTGCGCAAGCAAAAGGAAGCCCGAGAGCGGAATCAAGTGCGCAATAAACTGTTTTTCGCTGAATGGAACTTTTTTTTTTTTCAAATAAAATTATGTTTGCGAATTAAATTTCAAAACTCATGCGATAACTGAAGTCGCCTTTATGTGTATGTAGGCAAAATTTAGCTCAATTGATTGCATATGTTTGCAACAATTTCTGCCTACCAGCGAGTTGAATAAACGGTTAGACTTAGAACAAATAAAAGAAAAACACGTGATGGAATTGTCTGGAAAACGACGAATAGAAACTGCATTTCTGCAAGCACAAAAATGACAGCGTGAAAGCACATATTTAGCCGCTTTGTGTTTGTGTTTCTACTCGCAATGTTGTTGCGCTGATTAAATTGATTAGATATTGGCCGCATTCAAGAATCTAGTCATCTTAAGTCGACTAGATTGGTCTGGATAAGATGTAACCTGAACGCAAAAACTAGATTGGTCGGGAACGTCACGTTTTCTACGTCAGCCACATATGAGAACTGTCAACTTAGTACTCAGTCACGAATTTCTTGACTAGATTCGTCGGCTACCATAAACGTCAACTGAAACATCTGCTCCCACGACCGATTTCCCCCAATCAGAGTCGAGTTTCATCTAGTGAGAGAGCTGTCAGACTTACTAAACTAGATACTTGAACGTCCCCATTCTTATGCTCAATTCTGGCTGACATTGGGTTAAAGTTCATCTGCCATTTATGTTGCCTGATGTCAGACGCCGCAATATTTGACAGGTGTTCATCTAGTGCATTCTATTCACAATGAGTATTTATCTAGAACACTAATCTGACAGCTGCCACATTTATAAATTAAAACAACTGTGTGATTTACGAAAGTTACTCCTCATTTGTTACCGCCAGCAATATGTTGTCATCGAACAACAACTCTTTGTTAGTACGGGTTAAATAAACCTTAGACAGTATGTCTGACGAATGATCATAACGCTGAACTTTAGACTTGCCGGGCCTTATCGCACTTATTCTTACAACTTGCATAAGCTAATTATCTCCATCGCTTTTCACAAGTGTACATGTTTACTGAACCAAATCATCCTTTGTTTCATCTTTCAATTCATCGACACATGGCTGGCAAATCAATTTTCAAATACCTACGTCAAACAATTGAAAGGGTGCACCGCATCGAACTTTGTTTCCTTGCTTGCACAATTCTAATGTTAATAATAATCAGTTGGGTGCTATACGTCTCTGGATGTTCGTATAAGTTTTCTTTAAACGCTTGCATCTCGCTCATTTCGAACACGTATTAGTTGTTATTTAATCGTCGTACACTCATACTGTACATTTATTGTGCGATTAGAAAATCAATGATTTTATGACAGGGAAAAGACATCACGAAGAGCAGCTGCAGGGAAGATTGATGGCTTTTTAAACACAAAAGAAATTAGAGCCGAATCATTTAAGATGAAGGTGCAGGTGGATCAGCAATTATCTTTTTACAAACGATTAGGATCCTCAGTATTATTTAATAATAATATTATGCCTAGAACCAACCAACCAACCATGACCGGAAAGTAATTTGAAGGGAGAATAACCATGGTCACGAATTAAATACCTTAGTTTCAAAAGACTAAAAAGTTTCAGTTTATAAAGAAAAGCGGTGACCTCAGAGATGGAAGTTTAGTAAACTTGACCGACGCAGTGTGGAAAGCTCAATATGTTCTACACGGTATCTGTCAAATTAAATAAACCTCCGTCGAAAACAATATGAGTCAAGGAACACAACCTTGCGGGACCCCAATATTTCAAATTCTTCCTCCATTTTGAAATTGACATGTAGGTGCACAATGGTTCTCGTTTCTGGACTTTGTCGGTAAAGCAGGTAATAGGCGCGGCACTTTTGGACTATTGAGCCCCATAAAGTTGACACATTCGATTTTAATTGCCCCCTAGCTGCATTCACATTGTTGCCCGCACCAAACAAAGAAGCTTCGAGTCAACGCTAGATTGTTATCGAAAGTCAATAAATCGATTGGGATTCTTCAAAGTGGCAAGCGGTATTGTTACGTTGCCAACACAACAAGCAACGATTGTTATGCGTCCATTTGCATATTGAATCGTTATGATGGTAAGGGCGTAATATATGATTGATGTATTGTTGTTATATAGATGATGTGATGATGATGTGTGACAGCATGTATGCTATTTAGTTCACAGCTTGGGTGTGGGTTAATAAAGATATTCGATAACTTGTTAAATGTTTTACGGGAAAAAACTAATTGTTGTCAATTAAAAGGGCAAATTCTAATTAAAAACAACAGTACAAAAGTAAACATTTTTGGGCTCAGTGGATAGTGTTTATCCGTTACTAAGGGAGTTGCTTCAGTTTCAACCCTCCAAGCGCTTCCATTGTGACTGGAATTTTACTAACTTGGCAGCATTGGAGGTTGACGTTTAGACAAGGCACGAACATTTTATGACAGTGAGTAGTTGTATTTCTCTGAGGAAAAGTAGATTTATAATTTTTATCACCTTTCTATCATGAATTTCTTCTTGAATGTCAAATGTAAGACTGTGCGCCTGTCATATAACATGTGCCGAAAACGCGGTGCAGAATATGTATTTAAAAAAAAACGTACCGTGTCTATGTAAAAATTTACAACGCAGAACTCAAACTAAATGGAATTGGCAGCATTGGATTTTTAAATTCAGCTAATGAAGCATTATGAGTAAAAGAAAAGCGGAAATGACCTGTTATCCCGTGTTTACTCTCGTTGATGCGAATTTGGTCAAATTCTATTTTATATGCAGTGCAGCCAACGTTTTTGCATGATGAATGTGCTCAAGTATGTTTCGAGCATTATAATTAATTTTTTCCCAGCAGTCATTCTTTAGAAGTGTTGATCGTAGTTTCCTGTGATGCCAAATTTCACTTTAAAGGAAGAAATTCTTCATCAAAAAAAGTCGTAAGTCAGAGTAGGTCATATCAAAGGCCTGAACTTTACGTATTCTTATATGTAAACGGTAACTGGCTGGCTGTCACTTTTTGTAAAAAAAAAATTTGCTATACCAGACGACTTGGAATAACCATATAATTCCTATGAAATTTTCCTCAATTCATTTCAATTTCAGATAAAAACTCACATACTTACTCTTTTTTATCGTTTCCGATTTCAGTTCATCGAAATTGGCAGTACTAATCTATTTCGATTTAGTGTCAAATTGAAATATAATCTTCTAACGTGGGGTGACTGTATAAGAAAGATTTTCTATAATGCCTTTAATTTCGCCATAAACCCAGGCAGAGTGTAAAGTCCACTCCCATTATAAGAACAAAAGGCCAATTGACGTGTCAACAAGTTGCACATGCTATAAATGACGTAATTTACTGCAATTAAAATTTGAAACAAGTGGTGACAAGATATATAAAACAACACTGGAAACACCTTGGCCTTGGAGAAAACCATTCTGTCGCCTGATGTTCTTGACAATGAAAATGTGACTACAACACCAACTCGACCTTTGTCCGATCTATGTCAGAACACACGCGCTATAACAGCGAATGCCCGTGCCATAAAACTAATCTTATCTGACACTTGGCTTTTATTGTATAGGTATATCATATATGTACTTGGTTGACTTTATTAATCGAATCGAAGACCTATCGCCCACGCCTTATGCACCTCGACGATTAGGCCGGTATTATGAATCATTGCACTTATGTGATTAAATTTAGACTGATTTGTACAAGTGTGTTGTGTTATTTTCAAAAACGAAACACTTATCTGCATCGGGGGTGAGAAAACTTTCAATGACAATTGTTCCTTCAAAAATTGTATGTTGAAATTTCAATTTCGTTCCGTCGCCGGCCATCATCGCTTTGATCGGTCAATGAAGTTCCTTACGCTGCGCAAATATACAGAAGCACTTTCATGTATGCAATATGCTTTCTCAGTTGATAAGTGTAAGAGATGCGTGTTTGTTTTGTTCAATGTTAAATATTTTTAAAATCAAATCATCAAAATTGCCGTCTTTAATTGACATTCCCACCAAACACAGATGTATGCAATTTACTCTCAAAAGAAATCAATAAAAATGTTATCAGTTGGCTTATTTGCGTGTTTTGTGTACGTGTACTTGTCCATTCCGTTATCTGGAGGATGGTGTTTATTTTTACTGTTTTTTTTTTTTTTTTGTCTTTTATTTTGACAAACGCCAAATTAACGCAAATCTGCTACAGTTTTTGACAATCTACTGTGTTTTTTAGGTACCAACTGAAAACCTATACATTTGTGACAACTGCTGTACATCAATCAGAACTCAGTCATGCACCGATATCGCATAAGAAATTGCTGTCACTAATAGATCATTATATTATCGCGTACAGTAATCCATATTTTTGTTCAAAGACTTTAAGAAACAGTCTAAATGGAAATAGAATTTTTGCAATTCAACGCGATTTTATTGTTGTTTTAGTTTTCTAATCTATTGATAATATTTTTTGCTCTTTCTGCATGCTTACCCATATTTTACTTAAGCACTTCATAGTTGGTCATTATTCACTTTGTTTCAATAGTTTTTATAGAATTTTATTGTTTTATCAGCGGTATGTAGGTATAGTTGCTAGTCGCCCCAACTTTTTTTATAGAAAAATGATCACTTAGATGATTTGTTAACAGACCCATATATTCCAGTCAAATTCGCTCAATAAACAAATTCATCACAAATGGAATCTACTACAATTGCTGTCATATAAAAACTCTAGTTACTATGTCCGACTTTTTGTTGGCCTAGGTTGATCAGTTAGCAGTTTTTTTAGTCGACGTTTAATCTATTTAGTAACGAATGAATTTCTTGAAAAATTTGACATTTCGATGGTATTTGACATAGGTAGAAAAAGGGACATTGGCTACCAATTTTGTTTTCAAATTCAGGGAAAATCTAGTCCAAACTAATATAAGGCGTGTTTTTTGGAGCTTCGATCTCAGCAAAGTAAAGTAAAGTAGGATTTTCAGCACGCGATTACAACAACTACAACTGAGTCTCGAAGTGTCAAGTAGAGCGTACTTGTTGTAATCGCGTGATGAAAATTCTACTTTACTTTACTTTGCTGAGATCGAAGCTCAAAAAAACACGGCTATAGTCAACTTAAGAGCACTAAAGTGCTTGTCATTTTTCAATGTGTGTCTGAAGAGTCATTTTAAAGGTGACAGGATGTCGCTACTTAGCAACCGTCGTCGATTTTTACTTGCTCTGCATATCATCGACACAAATGCAACGCTTACGGTAGAGACGGTGGCTTTTTTTCTGCAACATTTGTACCCTTTCTTACTTCTTCATCTACATTGGCATGGATATGCAGCACATGCACACATTTATTAACTCCACAAATGCTATGCGAGCATTTAAATGCCCCAGGCAAAATATCAAATTACGTAACTTCGGTGAATTTTCACTCTTGCTTGCAAAACCCGAAGCAGTATGTCTCTTCTAACAATTTTACTTGGACGATAGGCATTTTTTCGATCATAGGAAATCTACAAAATGTGAAGTTTATTCAGTTCAGTTATCGAGAGTCAACGTGGTGAAGTTGAAATAGCCAATAATGGAAGTCGAGGACAGGATTTTCTTGAACGCACAGTTGGTGGAAACTTGTTTTATTACTTCGTAAGCAGTTGGTAGTGCGCAAAAAATGCGTACTCCGTATTTTTCTGTACATGAATTGTAATAAATTGCACTATTTTCGATTACGTGCGCAATCACAGCTGATTTCTTAAAATAAAAAAAATTCGCCTACCTAGTAGGAAACATTTTTAAATGAAAAACAAAACAAAATATTAAAATGCGACGTGTTATTGTCAAAAATCAAAAACACCAGCACTATAAAGCACAATAACAATCTTATTGCATTCATCAAAACATCTAACGATGACGCATTTGCTGTGGCTATGCTTGTACATTTTCGTTTTTGAACTTGAATGTCATCTTGATTGCAAACTCATATCCCTTTCGCAGTTTTATTTTTATTTTCGTAGAAAATATTTTTGTATCTGCTTGTGGTGACCTTCACTTGAGTCACAGATCAAGTGCGAAAAGCATTTTACAATAATAAACGCATACAACCGCAGTAGCGGCACTAGCCGCACTTAAAAATGGGTGTGTCAAATTACATTTGAGCAAATCCAATCAGATAAATCAATGCATAAGAAAGAGGCCAACCTTGGCTCTTATGAGATTAGATTTTATGAACTGCGTATGTCAAATACACGTGCAAAGTCATGTGAATTGATAGTAATCTGGGCGCACATAAGTTGTTGTTTAAAATATAAATTACAGATAAGTGACTGAGAGTTATTCCCGAACAAAAAATGGTAGTATGAAGAAAACAAGTGACGGGTTAAAAATTTTCTGAAAATTTTGTAATAAACTGCAAAATAGAGACGTACAACTTTTGAGAGTGGGAGTTTAGTACTTGAACAGAAATCTGATTTTATTTTGACGTATAAGCCAAAGATCTATGCTGGTACAGATGGGTTTTGCGAAATGATCTTTTGCGTTTTAGTTTTATTGAGGAAATTGCAATTGTGAACTAAAATGAATTGCACTTGTTTTGCCAAAAAAAAAAAAAACTGTCTTGAGCGCAATACGAATTTGTATTCAAATCGTATAGTTTCCGATCAGTTCCTCATTGTTTTAAATTGCAGTCGGACTTCCGAGTATTCAGTTATTGGTGGTCCGAGCACGTTTTGTTTTTGTTTGTGGCTGCAGTTGCGTGTTATAATAAAGTAATTCAGAAGCCGATGTGCGAATTTAAATTTTGGCAGCGGTTTATAGTAATTTGAAATAGATATCTTCGCCTACATCATTATCAGCATCATAATAACACAGTTTTGCGTACGGAATTCCATACCCATCAAATGCACGTTTCATTTATTTCGCTCTTAAGATCTTTGACAGCGAAATGAACTATAGGCTTCGAACTTAAAATACAGAGTTGGGAAGATACCGTTATTGTTTTTACTTAGGCACTTGACTTTGCAGCAAGAAATATAAACCTGTATCACTTAAAAAATTACATTGCGTTTATCTTCACAGTGAAGTTAGTTCCAGTTGCAATATTAACTAACATAAAACAAGAAAAACACTTCCTATGACATAATAAGTTTTTACGTCTTTGACTTACGCCAGTTGTTATGAAATTGAAAAAAGGGTCCACATAAACGACTCTGGTGTAATTTAATAAATTATCCATACCGTAAGCAAGAGTTGTTTTATCAGGAAATATATAACAAGCTCCGTTTAACCGCATATCAATCATTTTATTATATCCACTTGAGATAAAACACAATATTAGATTGTTATAAGAATTTATTATTGTGAACAAGGGAAGCAACATTGAACTCAAACGGAAACTTGAACTTGACTTTGTTAATTAAACAGTTTTACAGCACAAACAAAATTTACTGACAACAAGTAGTAGGTTCTACTGCCGTGGATTTATTTGTTTTTAATTAGTGGGCGGCCGCTTTGCAGCCGTCATTTTTGTAGTACAAACTTGTATGACAAAATTCCCCAATGATTGTAAAGGTGAAGGTTTGTAAATTGATTTTGTTTTTTGGTTTCAATCGTGGAAATTATGTCTCGATATATTGAAAGGAAATCAAATAAAAAGAGTTGCCAATCGGTGGGGGAGAATGAGTGTTTGTAACGATCAGTGTTTTAAAGTCGTGGGAAATTCGAAGGCGTCTCGTGGAAAAAATAATCATTGTTTCCATGGAAAATTTAATTAGTTTTAAGCATTCACCTACATGTTTAACCTTGGATCCTCAGATTGTACTAGACTTACTCGGTTTTTTTTTTTCTTTGGCAAATATGCGAATAAGAAATTTATAAATTGTTCTGTTCGTTCTTCTAAAACGAATCTAAGAGTAAGTTGAAAAGGAAATTGTGGGAGATATGTTTAAAGATTACGTGGCCCACTGTTTCAGGCCTTCACTGTAGTTGTGTTGTATTTGTATTTATTTTTTGTTACGTCTCTAGCGATCTGTAATAAGAATGACGTGTCTTATTATACAATCACAAATCTGATGATAATACATACGATAAATAATGCTGCCATCTCCAGATCGCTTTATATATTATAACCTCTCGAAGGGCGCTATTGAGGGTTAATGTGTGGAGAATCTTTTAAACAGATTTGGCTGCTAAAAAGTCTGCCTCCATTAGCATTGATATCCAAACAAAATCGCACCGCATTTTTTTAGAACTCAAACTCATTAATCTGACAGATATACTTTCGTTGAGTTTTCTCACATGACCGGCCCCATCAATATTTCCCGCCTTTCATTCTGCGCGTATAGCAAAAATCTGATGTTACGCAAGATATAAATTTAAACCGCAAACACTTATCGGTGCGCAAATACAATTAATTCATTGTCCTCTTCATGAGATTATTACCATTTAATTCGATGCCTTACTTTCCGCTTGTTTATGTGCATAATAACAACAGAGATAAATGCGGTTACGTAATATCCATCTATTTTCGGGGGCTCGTACGTATTATAAAATGTCGCCACACCCATTACAACCAAGTTGAAGGTCAGTTAATTGTGGCTTGGCTGAACACATTCCAACCACAGCGTATTTTCTAACACAAATAGATATACGACACGGGTTCGCATTCATAGAGTATGCGTCTTAAAACTTAACCCAGTTCGTAGTTAAGTTATCCGCATAAAACGTAACCGTAACCCCAACCCCAAAGGAGACAAGATGTAACTATGAATAGAAATGCCGCCACACACACGCAGTTGTTGTTGTTTTCCACTCAAAATACTACAATGTTGGGATTTTGTTTATACAAAAAAGTCGATTGCTTTACTTGTGGGCATATTTTGAGTAAAAAATTTCAAGTGGATCGAATTTAATGGCGGTATAAACTATTGGAGAATATACAAAGTATTTGATATATGTTGAGATGCCAGAGCGTCGGCTTCAAGTGTTGCGTAAATAATTAGGAGCGACAGGCAGCTTGGTGTTGTTTTCCATAAATAATTTTGTTTATATTTTGAATGCAATCTAAGGGTAGAGTGGACTTTGGCTCATTTTGTTTATCGTTTTTTTTTTTTACACAACAGAAGTAGGTATGTTCAGCAAAAAATTCTTTCTAATAGTTTATCAAGTTCGTAGTTGTTCAAGGTTGTTGTTTCTTGATAGCACAAGGCTTGGATATGTACTTTAAATAGAAAAAATGAAGAAAAACATACCAAGCGGATGTTTGGGGTATTTTTTTATGCGCGGAGGCCCATGTAGACACCGCTTTTGGTCGCTCTCCCACAATTTGTGTTGATTCTACGTTTTTCTACCTACCCAATTAAGAGACGTAATAAATAGAAACTGCGCTCAGTTACGCTGACTGTACGACGAAGAAAATATAATTCATTCTGTTCAGAATTGATTTACTTACAACGCGTTCCATAACCTAAAAATAAAATAAAATAAAGAAAATCGTTCGAACCTAACGAAATTCGATTTTCAACTGAAAATTGCCAGTTTAATTTCGCCAATTTCAGCGCCCAAACGTTAAACGTGAATGAAATGCCTAAATTTTGTGAATATGTAAATTTTTGAATAGGTAGTCCCTTAGGGCCGTTTGCTCATACGACTCTTAGCGATTTTAGTTCTACTTAAATACTTATAGGCTACTTTTTTAGGGCATAAACTGTCACATAAGAGTTTATGTGGCACTTAATTCGTTATGAGTCGTATCAGCAAACGGCCCTTAGAGTTTTCCTATGCCAAAACGATGGATAAGACCTGTTAAAAGCTTTTCCTTTACTTTGGTATGAAGTATGAACCTATATATTAAGTCGAGAGTAATTTTACGGTTATGTCAACTAGTAAGTATCGTATGGATAGGTAATAATAACCCAAGAAGTTATATCAACTAGCACAGAACTGCGCTTGTAACACTCTTTGTGACCCCTAACTGTTTATTTTTGCAAGTTATTTACGTGACAATCAAAACAAAAACGATGACGCCGATATAGTTGTACATTATAACACACACTACCTTGCTACATATCGCAGAATGTGCCCTGCGCCGAATGACTAAAACCGGGCGACAACAACTGAGTTCCATCAACCTGTCAATGTAAGGGTAGTAAACAAACCCCACCTTGAAACAGAACTTCTACTGCCACGCTTAACCTATTTCACAGTACAAACAAAGACTAAGGTATAGGAAGCTATCTGTCTATTTTATTTCATTAAAGTTGGACAGCGAGTTTACGTTCTACGTTTTGGTTTACAACGTAATAGCCACAAACATCCATCCATGTCGTATCTAACAAACTCCATTCCCATTCATAGTTTTTCTATGGCTTTCTCTGGTTTGTTTATGGGAAAAGTATCTGCCCTATTGTAAACAAAACTAATTTTATCAACCAAATAGAAAAACATAAACAGAGACTCGACCATGTGGTCAAGGGCTATGTAACGGCTACAGAATCGCATCGACCCTTTTATGCGGTAACAATCCAGTTTTATCATCAAATTTATATGGATTTACATACACAGGCCCAAGTATGTAGCGGTGATAATACAGAAAACCAGAAAATATCGACAAAATTAAAAGCATAACAAAAGTATGCGTGCGACCGCTGAATATATGTATCCATAGTTGTAAATATACGATGAAATCACGCCATACGGATACGGAGCGACAGCAACAGCAACACGCGTTTTACTTCTCTGTTTAGAAAAAAATACAAACTCTACACACGCATCTCTGTGTTGGTGCGTGTATCTCGGATCTGTGAGTGTGTTAAGTCTGCCTAAGTACAACGTACAAGTACTTCGAAGGGGGCTCGTCTCTCTCAAGCTTATGGTAAGAATGTTCGACGTTTGTCTTCGACCTTCTTTGCCTCCTCTTCAACATGATTTTCTTGTTTTTCGTTTGCTTTATCGAGTGCAAGCAACACACCCCCTTTTGCACAGTTCGAGTTCCTCAATTCTTTTGGAGCCGTTAAATTAATGTGAATTACGTTTTCGGAGGTTGTCCCAGCCACAGAAACAATTCGACTACGCGGCATCCTTAAATTGCGGTCAATTGGTTTAATCGCCGTACCCTCAAATTTTATAAATAATGTAGCGAATTTTGTTGTCTTATCAAAATTACGTAACGCTCGCGTGTAGTTACACCCAAGGGCTAGTACAAAAAAAAATATAGAAATTCCACACGTGCTGATGCCGACCCGACGCAAGGGAAGGGGAGTCAGCCTTGAGATAAAAAATAGAAAACAAAATACGTGTAGGTAGGTATATACAAAACACACCCACCATTTGTTGTTGAAAGCCAGCAGCTGGAAGTTGTGTACATTTTATTTATAAATATTTTTATTAAGCTCGTTGTAAGAAATTGTTTTATTTTTATGATGGGTTTTATATTTAGAATTCAGGTTGAGTTTAACCATTAACTACTGCAGGTTATCTTAACGAAAAACATCGAAAATAGTTAGTTTTTAACTGTGGATATAGTTACGGGTGACGTTAGAACCATTATCTGTTTCTCTCGACATGAAGCCGCTGTTTTATTTATACGTGTCCCTATGAGAATTTAATTATGCCAACGGCATGTTTTTTTTCCACTTATCCCCTGTGAAATAGTAGTGTGTCTGTTTTTTGGAACATGCGTGAAGTTGGCTAGGGCTAGTACAACTCGGCGGATTTTACATCTAAATTACTGCTCGCCTGGTTAGTTCCCGCTTTCTAAAAGTGAATGGCGCTTTAGGAAGTGCACCGGTATATTGGTAACTCATTAAACTGAATTAGCTTTTTGACAGTTATGACCACAACAGACAGTTTACTCGATTTTCATCTTAGTAGGGATTCATTTAGGAATAAATTAATACTGTTGTTAAGCTTTGGTGGGCGTTTTTAAGAATATTTTTGTATTAAGTAATCTAGCGAGAACAGTAGATAAATAATATTACAAATTGTTTGACATCTTTGTTTTGAAACGTCCATATGAACTGTGGGAAAAGGTTCTTGCAACCAATCGGGTTCGAAATTCTTATTTTTATTTTATAACCTCAATAAATGTTCCCTTCATTATGTATACACATACAGTTCCCCATTGATGAGATCTAACCACCTGCAAGCTGATTAGAACGGCATTATCTTTATAACTGGCTAACAAAAGAAACGAAGGAGTCGTTCTTTGATCATCAAAATTACGCATCAGTTACACTTTTGAAATAAGGAACTCAAACAGCAAAATGCGTCTAAAATGTCAGTCGCGCACTCGTATACTTCATGCGTTGAAATTCGTGTCAAGCTCAGCTCAGCTCCTTGACTAATAACAAAATTAAAACAACAACAAACAAATTATGAGGAAAATAGCAAGTTAATGGTTTAAATAAATAATAAAAAAAAAAAAAACTACATAAACACAATGACTTTCGATTGACGTCATTTGATTCGCGAGGAAGATGTTTTACTCGGCTGTCCCCACCACTCCGCTCAAGTGCTCGTTCGGTTTTGCGATAAGATTAAGGGTGAAACAAGAATCATTCATTTTACCATCGTCCGAGTGTATATATATTTTTTATTGTATAAAATATACGGGGTTTTTATTGCTCGGTTTTATTATCAATTTTCGCGAGCTAGTTGAGTGGAGTGAGTATATAATTGGTCAACCATTGATACAGAATTATAAACGTAATGAAATTGCAAATATATTTGTAAATAAATCAGAACATGTCAACCTAATTAGCTATGCGCTGACATAGGCTCTGCTTGCGTGTGACACGAACCATGGGTCTGTATGTAGGAGTTTTTTTTTTTTTGTTGTTTTCGTTATTAGGTCAATTTTAATGAAGAATAGAATCGGGGAGAGCGAATGGCAGATAAAGTGTTGTGCTGGTGATGTACGGCTTCCTGGCACATAAGGCCAGTATTTTATAGTTATATGTACTTAACACTTGTACTTCTATTCGTAGGGCTAATTTTCATTTACCTGCAACTCTGTTGTTTGATTTTTCTCACTGAGTGGGGACGTTCAAGTATCTAGTTTAGTTAGTCTGACAGGTGACAGCTGTCTGACTTTAGTCGATTGGACAAAACTCATTTATGCTTTAATTGACGTTTTCAATCACTTTGCTCATTTGCTGTCCAGTGAGACACTGAAACCTGGGAATTAAGTCCGCAAAACAATGTGATCTATGAAGGAACAGAATTACCGGTCAAATGACAGCTTTGGTAAATTGTATGTTGTTCCACTTTCTATGTAATTTTTTGTTCCATTAAATGTTGTATTGCCAGGCCGTAGTTACTTGACTGCGTAAAACAAACGCTTTTATATTTATCAAAAATGCGAATTTACGCAACTGTTTTGCGACCTTTGAAGCAGGACCCCCATAAGCGCGTGTACCTTATCTTTCAAGTTTACAATCAAAATATTTACCAAATCAAATGCCACTTTCACACACCACTTAAGGTATTTCTAATTCATTCAGATATCTCTTGTATTTTATGTACAGCCTACCTAATAAATATTTGGCCAACAATCGCTTCCGTAAACAAAGTAAAAGTATACACACTCTCCTCATCCATAGGAATTACCCCCTCGTTCCCAGCACCACCTGACATTTATGCAATCGTTTACTAACTGATATGACAAGTGCGCCTTATCTGCCAGTGTGTTTTTTTTTAGCAAACTATAAAAAAACGAAAATAACTGCAAGTTCGCGCGTAGCTTTGACGCAGGAGTTTATTTCAATAGGGAAGTTGCTAAAAACTTTTTTTAATTTGTATTTGCCATTACATATTCTGTCAAATGTCATCCAAACAACTGATAATAACCAAAGTCGAAAGTCATTATCGCCTGTGCAACGTATGAGGACCTCTTTTGCGTGTGAGTGTGTTCAATTGCCACCCCTTGTGCTAATTTTTTTCCGTGCGCACCCATTGATTGGGTAGTAGCAGAGATAAGAGCGCTCTGTTATCAGTTTAGCAAAAGTCGAATAATTCATTGAAACAAAAATTGTATAATTGAAAACTATTTTTGTACGTAAAGTGGCGACAGTTGGTGTAGCTTTTCAATTACAAACACCAGAGCGATCGTACGAGTTTGATGTTTATCTCGACCATTGATTGAGTCATGTTACTGTAAAACTCGGCGAAAATGATTGCGAATGGAAGTGCCGTTGTGAAATCTACTACATTTTTTTTTTATTTTATTTATATTCCTTGCATATCTTTGGGAGTCTTACAAACTCTGTTGCATACGCTTAGGAACTCTTTGCTGATGTACGATATTTGTTATCATTTCAGGCAGCATGACGTCAGACTTCTTTCGCGTGGTAAACGAAGCTCGCCGGTACTCCCTGGGACCCTTCAGTCCATCGTTCAACATTCAGACATGCCTACTGGAAGGACTACAGAAACATTTACCCGAAGACGCCCACAAGAGAGTCAGTGGCCGGCTACACATCTCTTTAACTCGAGTTTACGATGGCAAAAACGTAATCGTCTCCGAATTCAACAGTCGCGATGATGTCCTGCAAGCATTGCTGTGTGCATGCTTCATTCCCGGTTTCTCGGGCATTTTACCACCGAAATTCCAAGGTGTACGCTACATGGACGGCGCATTCTCTGACAATCTACCAATTCTCGATGAGAACACAATTACAGTCAGTCCGTTCTGTGGCGAAAGTGACATTTGTCCACGCGATCAAAGCTCTCAGCTGTTCCATTTAAATTGGGCCAACACAAGTATTGAGATATCTCGCCAGAATATCAATCGTTTTGTGAGAATTCTCTTTCCGCCGAGGCCGGAGTTTTTGTCGAAATTCTGCCAACAAGGGTTCGATGATGCTTTGCAGTTTCTACACAGAAACAATCTAATCAATTGCACTCGTTGTGTTGCAGTGCAATCGACGTTTGTGGTGTCAGAGACTGTGGCACAGCCACAGGACTTTGACCCAGAGTGCAGGGAGTGTAAGAAACATCGTAAGGTAAGTTGACAAAAGTTTTTGATTATTTGGAAAGTGACTGCAATATGGCGATTGTTTTTTTTTTTAGGATGCCTTGCGTGCCAATATGCCACAGACAGTGTTGGATGTTATACAGGACTACATCGAACAGGCGAACAAAGGACTTGCCAATTGGATATTCAAACATCGTGGAATCAAGCTCTTGTCGTTGCCAGCTACCGTGCCAGTTGATTTCTTCTTGGCAACCGTCTCAAAGTGAGTATGAGTATTTTTAAATTGCAATTGTAGTTCTTTAGTTTTAGTTCATCTCAAAGTTTAAGCAAACTCTTCCAATCACTAACCGATTATTTTATTTAGTGAGCATCGACATACAAAATTTGTATTTCTATCTCTCTTTTCCACTCCACTAGTGATGAGTTTAAACTATGTCTCTTCCTCAAATGTTAAATTACTGAAAACACCGCACGTTTATTTTTTTTTTTACTTTTAGAACTACCAAGCAGATACCGTTGCCATTTGGGAAAACATTTGCTAGCGCCTAGTTGTAAATTTGTCAATTTTTAATTGTTTTTTTCCAACGAAGTTGTTTACACTTCTTTTAATTTGTCTTGTCTTCTAAAAACTGTAAGCAAAGTTCTTAAGAACGCCCAACATTCCATAAAAGCTTCATTGCAAGCCAAAGGGTAGTGTATTTATATCTATTTATTAGTTAGATACGTTTCTAAATTATCTCTATATTTTTCTTTGTTCGGTTAAGGCAGAACTGTAATAGTCGAAAGCAAAGGGAAGCTTATGTTCAGTTTTCTTTAGTGCCGTCAACGGTCAGTGCTAGTATTCTATTGAAAACTGAACTAAACCATAAGCCACCACAGTCGAACAATACAATTCCCTTGAATTCGCATTGTGGTCCAACGAACAAATTCTTCTGTTATAGTTCAGCCTTTAGTCAATTAACCATACTTAAATGAGTGCAACAATGGTCTGAATACAATTACTTTGCTATTTAAACAAACATCATATTTATGTCAACTTTAGATTGGTTTCGTTCAAAATAAATAAATACAAACAATTTTAATGAGTTTATTTTGAGTTGATCCTGCCTCAATAATCCTCCTCCAAAACGTCGCTGCAAATGTTTATCCCTTCGCTATTTGGCAACACTGTTCATATTAAACAAAATTTAAAAAAAAAAAATCATTTTGGGAAATTATTTTTTGCAGAATTACAACAATTACTCCAAAATTGACGCAACAAATGCGAGTAATAATTGAAGAAATGATCTCTCAATTGAATAATGCGGTTCAAGTGCGTGTGTTTAATAAATTCACTGTAAGTTCCTAACGAAATTCCTCAAAAGAGAGAAGATTATAAAAATAAATAAATAAACATTTGCAGCTCTGTGATCCTCCTCATTTTGACACAACTGGACTATTACATTCAAAGAGACTATACGGACCAAGAGTGTCGATTTTAGTTGACGAATTGTAAGTTTATTGAATGTGCTCAGGGTTTTATGTACTAAATTGTACTTCTCTTTAGCGGAGCTCCATCTCTCGAAGCAGATGTGGACAATTACGAACATGTTCTTAAGGTGACAACACATAATGATGCATTATATGCGTACTACTACACAGATGACCAAACAAATAAGGTGAGTTTATTAATGAAGTTGGGAGTTGTAGGTCTATTTATTCCCGAGAGGAAAGGGTGCATCATTTTTTTTTAAAAGACGAAATGTGTTTGATTTTCTTGAGCTCATTCCCCAGTACATGATAATATTTTTTTTACAAGTTTTTGATTAAACATTTTGTTAAAATTCTCTTATTATTCTTTTCTTATTTGTGCTGTCGTCCATTGAAGACCAATGTGGAATTGTACGCAATGATTTTCATTTGTTTTATCATATTGTTTGTTGTATTGTTTGCTTACACAATTTTAATTTGTATTTTAGGTCAAAGTGACAGAAATCTTTGAAATGACTGAAGATGACAGCTTGGCAACCGATTTGAATATATTCGAAGGCTCCGTTGAAGATCATCCCAATCCACATCAACATCAACATTACGCGGTGGAGAGTGAATGGAATGGAATCGAATCAGGTAATTGCAGTTTTCTTTACGATTTCTTAGATTTCCTCATCATGTATAATGTTAACATACTTTCGGTCAAGGAGGTTTACATAAAGAAAGTTTGCTTGAATTACACTCTATAATTCGAGTTTTATCAGAGAATGTGTCATCACTTGTAATTAATTTATCATATTTACAAAAGAAAAACTCATCTGCTTTGTTAGTTCATGAGACAGACGCTTCATAAATGATTTTTGATCACCTTCATCGAGTTATCAGTGGCAGTAGACTCGTAGACCGAAGTATTCAGTGTGACAACCATCAGCTTTTTACTTTACTGCATTTAGATCACAATTTTAAATCGGGTGCCACGAAACAAGGGCTGTGTTGTATTTAGCAGCATCGCCCGACTTTCTACAGTCGTGAACTTGAAACAATGTGAACTAAGAAGTACCCAAGGTTACAGAAAATCGTGAAATTCTGTCAATGGTCGGTGGCTGTGGGTTGGTGCAAGCCTTCCCTTAAAATTAGAGAACTCTTTAGTTTTTAAAATACCTCAGAGACGGTTGAGAACTTACAGAAACTTATATTTCGTCGCAGATATTTGTTACATATATTTTAACAATGCAAAGAACTCGTGGAATTATTAACACAAAAGAACATCATGCGCCTGCTTGCTTTCAAAAACGAGTTACGTGCATGCAAAGAGAACGTCGTCGTCGTATATTTTCGGATCTTTATGGTAATCTAGCAACTGACCAAAGAGTTTTTTATTTATTCAATTTAGATTGTATTCCTTTCATTCTTATCTATTATGTGTGCTATTTTTTTTTAATTGGTTTTTCGTTCTAAATTTTTCCAGTACAAGTTATTCCAACACCACCCGAATGTCGAACAGATATTTTTTAAAATAAAACGTTCAGTTATAAAAAGAATGCACTTTTACACATATTTTTTTTATTTATAAATAAAATAAAAATACAAATCTTTTGGAAAAGGTAAAAAAAACATTACGAAAACTATTCTGTAGATATTGAATTGCATGCCTCTTGGTAGTGGGTTTTGTGTTTTATCATTCATTTCTGTGTTTGTTTTGTTTCAACATTTTTCATTTTCCATTTTCCATTTTCCATCTGATGGTTGCCAACAAAATGATCTGTAAGTAAGTCAATTTCATCTAATTACTGTTGTTTTAGATTTTTTCATCGACAAAACTCCCAGCGAGGTACAACAGCTACAAGAAATCTACGAAACAAACAATAATAACTTAGAACACTTGAACAATAATAACAATTCTGAATCAACCATCACCAGAGAAAGCGAACTACAATCCCCCGAACATTCATCCTATGACATGGAGGAACACGATGCAAACGTATTCAGTGATCCGGAAGTCGATCATCATTTAGAGATGGAAGCTACTCCAGAAGCTACACGAAAGACTGTTCTTCGGAGTAGAAGTTTCACTAAAACTGTATTGCCACCTACCTCTCAAGATATGGCAATAAATATCGATTAAGAGGTAGGATGAACCTTTTTATAAAAAGAAGTATATATCTACGTAAACAGTGATCTTATCTAATCATTACAAATATGTAAAGTTTTTTTTTTGTATAGTAGTTTAAGTTTTGCTCTGTGTTATAAGTGTGATTCTGGAGATTATTATAAAAGAAATGTATTAAAGAAGAACAAGAAATCAAAAAAACCGAACGATAAACGAACAAAGTATTCAAACGAATAACATGTGCATTAATCTGAGCCTAAGCTCTTTGAAAGAGCTCTAAAACGGAAACAAAATATAATTATTAAAATGCTTTAAAAGGTTGCAGAGTATTTCTTTTATTTTTTGTAAATATTATTATAAACTGTATATAATAAAAATAAGCTCTACCTTTGCAGAAGACACTTGTTTTTGTATTTTCTTCATGACATAATAGATAACTCATATGACATTCCTTACAAGCAAATTATACAAAACTACGAGCTTATTGGTTTGTAAAACAAATTGAATTCTGTACATATTTATGAAAAAGTAAAAAAAAATAGTAATGTTCTAAATAATGGGGAACTAAATATGTTTAACTGTCATTGTAAAGAAACAATAATAAAATCGTTTTTAATAACAATTAAAAACTAATGGCTGTGCGCTAAAGCGACAAAGATATAACTAAACGTAAATAAAATACATAAACATCAATCATGAAAAAAAGAAAGCACACACTTTGAAGTTTAAAACTTGATAGAAATGTTTAAAAAAAAAAAACGTTTTTGTGTTCTAAACTGTTTGTTGCTTTTGTTTTGTCAATTAGCACGCAATGAAATAAATAAAACAATTGTTGTACCACATATTATCTAGTGTTAAGAATATTATATGAAATTCTATTATTATTTTTTATAAATATTTTAAGTTATTGAAATAAAATATAAATAAAAAATAGCAAATTTTACAAATTCTTTCGATTTGGTGCTAGTTTCGCTTGGATTTTAAAGGGAAATTAACCACCGGAGACCGAAGATCTCCTTTTATACTCCGAATTTCCGGTTATCTGCCCAATGCAATGTACAATCCCGGCTCACAAAGTCCGCTCTAAAACAATTTAAAGCGTCCATCACAATTAACAAAATTTTCTTGTGTTTACGTGGCTTCAAACGTTCTAAATTCAAAGCAACTGACAGTTGGGAATCACCAGAGTTTAGACTTATGTCGCAACCCATAGAATCGAAATAGAGAGTAGGGGCCCAGCTTGGACCGTTAATACACTGCATACTAGAGCAATGGTTCAAAATTCCAGCTTAACCTTTAAGATCGAAAGTCTCCATCCTGTCGGTAACCAATGGGCACATAAAAAACCCTTAACCTAGTAATCTTAAGCCGACTAGATGGGTCTGGACTAATTTACCCTGATCGCAAAAACTAGATTGGTCAATAACGTCACTTTTCCTACGTCAGGCTGATATGCGAACTGTCAACTTATGACGTTTCCGATTGAAAAAAAGAATTGCAAATCTAGAAGTGCTCTTTCGATGTATTTTATGTTTCATTGAAAAAAAAGTGAACTTCCAGGTCAATGCATAACACGACAGCAGTGTCATACTAACAAAATGTCAGATCGAAGTGTTTGTTGTGTTATTAGAAACAAATTTTTCGCTATGTGATCCGAAAATATACAATTATGCGTGCAAAATGTAAATTTAAATTGAAATATATTGATTTGGCTGTATTACTGTAGATAACAAAAAAAATAGGAACACAAAACCAAATCTCTCATATGGTGTCTACCACTATTACAAAAGTGTTCCAACGAATCCAACGAATTTCATTAAAAAGAGCAGTTCTGAATTTCGGGGCAATTCTCTCGGATCTTTAATCGAAAACGCCATTAGTACTCAGTAACATAATTCTCGAATAGGCCAATCAAATCAATGTAAACAAACAATCATCAAGTCATCAAGCTGTCAGACTTATGGCGTTTTTCATTGAAGATCCGAGAGAATTGCCCCGTAATTCCGAACTGCTCTTTTCAATGAAATTCGTTGGAACACTTTTGTAATAGTGGTCTACAAACATTTCAATCTGACATTTTGCTACTGTAGGTCTGTTCCTTTACTTTTAAATCTTACGAATATTTACAAATTTTACTCAATGCTGTTCCTTAACTCGAAAAATTCGTAAAAGAGAGCGGCATCGAGGGAGCAATATATTACCCCTCCACTGAGAATCTTAAGAATTTGTACAGAACAAAAAGAATTGAAAAATATGTCAGTCACCTTACAATTAACAGCTGAATTGAAATTTGTTGTCCTATTTGACATATGAGTGCATTTGTTTTGATTTCTTGCGTATTAAAAAGGTATCGACAGGCGCAAAAATAACATTAAATGGTCTCCTAGATTATTTTAGAAAGTGGCGATGAAATTCATCCTCGCTGTAATGTATAATAAAGGACATAATCTCCTCCACGTAATTTTTAGTGCCGTATCCCGTTTTTTCTCTTCTCGAATGCTTGTAGTTCAATCACTATAAACTCTTCCATGTACTCGGATTCATGAAGAAGAAGTTTGATTAATTGCGAATCACTTTCATCGCTAGGTAGATGAGTCAACTAATCTTGCTTGTAAATTAGCAAATTCTTCGAGTTTGTACTATATTTCAACGACTTTTCGTACAAATTTTTGAAGTTTTTAATTATGTATCTGTTATTTTCGTAGATTACTACAAAAGCGTTCCCCTTACTTTTTCGCAAGTGTCTCTTTCTGTGAGAGAATTTATCCCCACCACTGTCATTCGTGCCGCATTCAAGAATCTAGTCATCTTAAGTCGACTAGATTGGTCTGGATAAGATGTAACCTGAACACAAAAACTAGATTGGTCGGGAACGTCACGTTTTCTACGTCAGCCACATATGAGAACTGTCAACTTAGTACTCAGTCACGAATTTCTCGACTAGATTCATCGGCTACCCCTCCATAAACGTCAACTGAAACATCTGCTCTCACGACCGATTTCCCCCAATCAGAGCCGAGTTTCATCTAGTGAGAGAGCTGTCAGACTTACTAAACTAGATACTTGAACGTCCCCAGTCTTTTCCATTCTTAACAAAAGTAAAGGAACAGAAATTCTTTAAAAAAATCCCACTTCTGTCGTGTTAAAAATTTACCTGGAATGCACTCTTTTTCAATGGAAATATAGAAAACATAGAAAGAGCACTTCTAGATTTGATCTTTTCATAGAAAGGGCAGTTCTTTTCTTTAATCGAAAACACCATTGCTAAACTACATAATTGTACGTCTCCATAACTCAATTTATTTCGTCATGCGAGTTGGCGCAAAGATAGGCCGCCTTATATTTCCATTACAGTTTATTAAAAATAAAATAAATATCCCTTCTCAATAAGGACGAATGGCGGTCTACGTACCTTTGGGCATTAAGCAAGCGCAATGTACTCAAAAAACAATTTAATTGACTACTGTATTGAGACTCTGTCAAATAGATCTGCATTCAAAACACACTTTAAATACGATGTTGAAAGCAATCCCGTGCAACTGCAGTTCTGAAAATCTCCCATTCAATTGAGTAGTCAGTGCCATTTGAATTGAAGCCACCGTCGCATCATCAAGCGACATGACAATACAATTCCAAGAGCATAATTCGAAAAACCCAATCAAATAAAACGAACAAAATACTGACAACTGGACCGGATACATTGCTTGCTAATTACTGTAACTCAATTCAGCGATATAAATAGCACTTTCTCGATATAAATATCTATTTTGTTAACAGATATAAAGTAAGAATAAAAACAAAAATTCCACCACTTGTGATTGAAAACACAACAAACGATCATTACGAGCTGTCAAAAAATGCCCGGAGTAAGCTCCATAGAACATTTAACATCCTTGGGCAAATCCACTCCTCCACACAGCTGGAATTACCCATAATCCGTCATCGGCGATTTGCTGTGTGTCAAAGCATTTCAATTGTATACTGTTGACCGAAGTCGAGAAACCACTTTAGAAAACAAGTCCGCATCCAAATCCAGAAATGTCAGTTCACACTCACATGCGGCGGCCACGATCTAGCACCGCCGCCGACGTCTCCATATCGATCGGATCTATAATATGGAACGAAGTGCATATAATGCATCCACTCTGCCATTGCATTTGAATTTGTTTTTGTGTTCTTAATATTAATTAATATTTATTAAGCTCGAGAGTGCGAATGGAAACCAAGCAACAAATCAACAAACGCGTTCAACACTTTGTCTTTTATCGACAGGTGGGGGCGGGCATGGTGGCAGTGGCGACTTTATATTTCTTCTCGAGATCTAGATCGTGGCGGCGTTGCCTCTGTTCAATTAGAATAAATTTGCATCTATGCTGGACCAATGTCGCGATCTGATTTAAATCTATATATACGCAGTGTGCAGTTGTTTTTATTTTTTAAAAGCACCTTTTGTCTTCTTGGTTCATGTGCATGTGTGTCGAGGAAGGAGAGCCCGCCTGATGTCCATGCCGATAGGGGATGGCCTTCAGGTGCGGGTAAAATGTAAACATGCCTCCAAGCTCCAATACCGCATCTAGTTTGCATGCTGATGAAATGAGTTATTATGGCACTTTGAGATCTGCAAATAAATTATATATCTTGAAATGCGCACATGGGGGTTTTTGAAAAATGAGTCGATCTTGACGACAAAGCATAGGTAATAGGAGAGGTTTACCTATGTTCTCATTGTAGTGGCCAGTGTAGGGTATAACGATGCTGCTGTGAGAAGTGGTCGTGGTCTGCCGTTGATCCGGTTCTTAGCGTGATCAAAGTTAGATAAGCAAATAATTCTTCCAGGCTCGCATAATTTTTCAAGACACTGCGACTTTTCATATAAATTTTAATCTGAATTATGCAAAGCCTCCATATCGGTAGCCTTAAAACTTGGTAGTCTCTCAATTCAAGGCATGATTTTAGTCGTGGGCTAACGGATTTGATAAGTAAACGGTCTTTTAATTGCAATGACGAAAATCAACAGAATATGGTGAAGCATTCCCTTATTGACAGTTTAGGAAAGCATCGACTTGGAAATAATATATTATTAATAACAGAATGACAAGTGTTGCAGTTGAATTGTTAAAGAACAATCCAGTTGGTTATTTTTTTTGAGCAATTTTCGGAAGTTTCTCACGTTCTTACTAAAATAAAAAATAAATAAATAAATAGTTGGCGCAACAGGTCTGTAGGGACCCTAGGCCTAGCTTCTCACAACCATTCGTTTGTGTGAGCTTTCCATTTTTGGGACGAATGACATTTGATGCAGGGTCCAAACGGCTAATTGAGAAGCTCCTTCATGACAGTTTTACTCTCGGATGCTTTTTCAGACGTTCGCTGGAGGTGGCGCAGCGGAAAAAAACCGTAAGTTGGAATTTGTTTTTTTTTTTCGGGATTCGTACCTGGGACCCCTCGCTTAGTAGTCCAGCACACTAACCACTAAGCCACTGCGCCTACAACTGTTTTCTTTAAATGCTTCAGGTGAGTCTGCATTTTTTTTGTTTAAAGATAAGAAATTTAAGGAACGACCGTGTTCAGGTTATGGACGAACGCTCGTTTATCTGTCAAAATCGGAGACCGCTTGGACAAAGTTCATGTAAAAAGTCTACCCCTCACCTATCATCCTCCAACATATCGTTGAAAGAACGCGGAATGGTTTAGGACAGAAGCAGTGATTTAGGAAATCGAGTTTTTGTCACTGTAGAGGTGACCGGTTGACGATTTGTCTTTATGTAGGCGAGTGGTGGCCGAAGCAGTCAAACCCTCGCATATATTCTCTGACAGTTTGTCAAAAGGACGGAGAATAAATGCGGGATAGCAGCAGTGAGACTCAATCCTACTGCTATACACAAAGCATTTATTGAGTGTATTAAGTTGGTCAAAAGGTGGACCCCGCTTACAAACTCCAACATCCCGTCTAAGACAACGGTGCGGACAAAAACTAGTGAGACCTATTACCTATACCTACATCCATACAGTTCCTGCAAAAATCATTGTCTCTAATTCTACGGGCGTGCTACCTATCAAACAGTGTCCTGTTGATCCTACTTATAAAGAAGAGACTGTATGGGTCCTTTTGGCATGTCATTTTGGTCAAATCTGCCTGGATAGTACGCAAATATAGTGACTAGTCCCCCTAATATTGGCAACCTTTAAAGCCTCTTCGGAAGGATGAATTTTAACGATTGCGTGCATTGAAACGTGCGGTTCACTTTTGTTGGTTATGTGGAGGCGCGCCTCCTCATCTGGCTACGAAATACCAAAGTAACACACGGGCTTCAAAATCCATGAGATCATTTTATTTGTTAGATCTGTTAGACAAATATTTTTCTTGGTATGAATATTATTTTATTACGTCCGAGTCTCGAACGACAGTCGAAGGTCATTTACAGACACGTCAAAGTGCGAATAGCCACTTCGATTCAAAAATTTATTAACGATTGCAAATTTAGTCAAACACGATAGTAAACAGGACCTAAATAAATATAAGTGGTTTCATAATTTTAATAATGTTATGGGCTTCAATCACATTCTGGACAAATTAGAGAAAGCAAACACTTATCCCGCACCCTCTACAGTAGCTGACTGAAAATAAAAGTTCGTACGAACTGATAAATTCATAAAAATTGTTTAATTATGACCAGAAGCTCTGGCCTGCCATACGATAATGAACAAGAATTTATCACCATGTCTAGGAACTTATCTGAAGTCCTAACCATAATCTTGTCATTGAAAAGCATAAGACATGGGACATTACTTAATCAGCCACCGCTTTCAATTGCGGTGAAGTTATATCGACCAGTGCATTAGAAAATTATATAAAATAAGTGAAATTCATAAGCCAGTCGATACATTGTTGTATGTTGATTAAGAAATTAATAATTTGTTGCTTATGAATTGCAGATAAATAAATTATTAGAAAGCAAGTTGGTAGAAAAAGCTTGAAAAAATGTCCGCATAGGTTGTTGTTTTTAGAGGTTTAGAACTTTATGGTATTGGGCACATTCAAGAATCTAGTTATCCTAAGTCGACTAGATTGGTGTGGATGAGATGTAACCTGAACGCAAAAACTAGATTGGTCGGGAACGTCACTTTTCCTACGTCAGACACACATGAGAACTGTCAACTTAGTACTCAGTCACGAATTTCTCGACTAGATTCGTCGGCCACCCCTCCATAAACGTCAACTGAAACATCTGCTCTCACGACCGATTTCCCCCAATCAGAGCCGAGTTTCATCTAGTGAGAGAGCTGTCAGTCTTACTACTTGAACTATTTGAACGTCTCCATTGTCTTAATAAGTTGACGTCACTAGAAGGTCTAATTTTCTAGTTTTCTTCGAGTATCTAAAGTCATTTACCCCAAGTCCAGACTCATAACGTAATGACAGGTCTAACTATGGTCATGAAATGGCAAACTAAAACAGCTGACAGCTGTCAAATTTGTTGAAGCTGGAAAAAGTGATGGCAATTCGAAACATAAATCACTAAAAATAACGCAACGCACTCTACCAAATTATTTATCTATGTTGCGCTAAAATTCAACCAACAAGACTCTTTAGTAAGACAACAGCCTCCAGTTGTACATTTCAGCTTGTGGAGACCCTTTTCTACTTGTGATGCGTAGGCAAGTGCACCTCCTTCTGCCCATAGAGTCTTACTTAACATTGGTTCTCTAAAGTATTATTTATAAACCACCTACATAGTGATCTAGTAATTCAGAAGTCTTCCCTTTGTTTGGTAAAGGATACAAGTCGAATCACGAAGGAGCGATCTATGGTTAAAGTGTGTCGGTGGTTCGCATATGCAGCCAAAGTATCCACCCATAACCAAGCCCCAACAGGTGGTGATACCATTTAAGCCACCTTTTGTTTACATTCAGCGCTCTGGAGCCACAAGCAAAAACACAAAATCCAGAAAAACAATAATAACGTCCGATCGAAAGCCCAACTCAAACGCAGGTATACCTTATGCAAATAATTCCGATACGCACATCATTTTCTTCATACAAAACTCAATATCATTCCATACGGGGCGGCGCGCGTCACAAAAATATTTCGCACAAACATCGCCGAGAGTCCAAAAGAGATAGTTGTTGTCTCCCAAGTCTCACAGTCAGTATACGTGCCTCTGTCCAGATACGTAGCCTACCACCACCACTACTCTGCCATCAACCAGTTCTCCAAAGCGTTCCCCAAACGATCATCAGCGGCACTGGTAGCTCCTACGATCGGCCAACAATCTGCAACCACTCAATGCCGAGTAAAAAGCTGAAGTGATCGGACGAGCTTCTCCGTCTCGTGTAGTGGAGAGTTTTTCGAAATTTTATTTATTTTATTTATTTATTACTGCTTTCTCAATTAAAAAAACAAAAAAAAAAACAAAAATCTATTAAAACAACAAAAAAACCTACCCAGCCAAACAAATAGAAATGCAAAATCGAAACACACACATCAGCAACGGCGGCAATTGTCTTATCAATGTGAACAAATTTCAATCAAAAAAGATACGCATCTCAATCACTGTATCGAGCAGCGAAATAAACTATGTTCCCTGGAGTGACTTGTAAACGTCTTATTTATTTATTTATTTATTGAATCCAAGTGCTAATATCGAGTGCAAAATAACCGTCGATCAAATAATGCAAATACCTATGACATGAATCGAATCTTAATCTCATGCAGACAGAGTGTTAGCCAAAAGCACCAGTGTTATCATCAACAATGCAAATGGATGAGCACTTGAGACTCAAACAAGAGTAAATCTGGTAAATCTCCAAAAGAACACAATATTTCACCACCAAAAACGGACAACGATTTTCGGCAGCAAAACAAGCGAGTCTCTAGATACAGCTGTAGTGTGTATGTGAGTTTAAGAAAAGCAGCAAAAAGAGTGGTGGAAGAAGAAGACCATAGACCAGGGAAAAGCAAAACCTCTTCGGAGAAGAGCCTCTTGGCCGGCGACGAAACGTGGAAGAGGAAAACTTACCACAACAGAAACATAAACTAAAAATGGATTACCACAAAATGTACTTTCCAAAGACCGAGGTATGTGCCAATCAGAAAATAATTGTTTTATTATTTAAATCTCTGCCTTATCATCAAAATAGACTTGGCGCTTTTTGAATGAATATTTGCGCCACTCTTTATAATGAGCTTGTGCTGTGTTGTTCTAAAATATCCATATAAGTTAGTTGATTTGATTTTTTGCATTTTTATTTTTGTTGTCAATGATAACCCCTGTGCTTGTGTTGCAAATATTTAGGCTGCCTTGTGCGGTGGTGAGAAGAAGAAAAAACCCAGATAAGCCAGAGAAGATAGATCCGCTTTGACTATTGCTAGACAGATATATTTTCAGTTAAAGTGAATTTTTGAACTATGCGATGACATTCCAGACGTCAGCGCTTTGATAAGGAATAGTTTCGATAGCTTTTGCTATAGGGGGAAAGGGGTATTTACATTTTTTCTCTTTGATAGTTTGTATTCAGTTCTTTTGGAGTTTTTATTCCACAATGACAATGAATGAGACGAACAGTTTGCTTTGCAATCACTAGGCGAACATGCGTGTAGAGGGCTTTGCCTTTCTTTTTGGACTGACAATCTGGGGCGTATCGCATGGTCTGATTTTAATTGGGGTGCTCTGTCGCGATTGATTAAAAATTGGCGTGACTGATGTGAGTCACAAAAGTTGCACCTATTCTTGTTCAGTTATTGCCCTCCATTGGTCGGAAGTACATATTTTTTGACAGACTGTCTATCTCTACAGACTTGTTTACGTAATCATAAATGAAACTGCTGCCGAATGGTGGCACTTTTATCGAATTACAGGATAAATTTCAAATACCAATAAAGAAGAGTTTTATAAGCCTTTGCTGGTTCATTTTAGAGGTTTGTTTTTCGAACTGGAAACACCTTTTCCATCGACAACGTATTTGACAGATTAGAGCTGATTTGTGCTCATTTTTAACATGATCGGCGAGTATCGAGCTGTTCGAAGAGCTTATTGAAAATTGGACTTCTGAATTGGTCCAACCGGGGCTCTAATTTGGCCGAAGCTATGCTTAAACCGTATAATGGCATGCGATTATCTTTTCAATAAAGTCAACACCACGTTCATTATGATCTCCATGATCTGCATGTTTGTTTTTTGTTTATTAAAAGTTCTGCCCCTCTAGGAAAACGGAGGCAAAAATGTTAAATGTTAAAAATAAGCCCCTGGTGATAAGCCGCAGGTCGTGTTCCATTTAAAAAAGTAGACAAAACATCATTCGTTAGATCTATATCAAGCAGAAATCATTACACTTTTCTCTAAAGTCAAACCAGAATGGAATCACTTCTTCTGTCGTGCCGTGCTGTCAAAATTAATACAATGAATATGGCTTTTTCCGCTCGACTTGTGTCAAAAGTGTAAAGAATACGCAGTTGCGTATAAAGTTATAAATATAAAGTTGCCTTGCGTGAATACGACAACGTAAAACTATCCTATAGGCATCTTTTTTATATTAACAGCCTACGCGAAACGGGCTCCATTCTGTCAATCTAGTACAAAATAAAAAAGAACACAACAATAGGAGTGTTTTTTTGAGCTTCGATCTCAGCAAAGCAAAGTAAAGTAGGATTTTCAGCACGCGATTATAACAACTACAACTGAGTCTCGAAGTGTCAAGTAGAACGTAGTTGTTGTAATTGCATGATGAAAATCCTACTTTACTTTGCTTTGCTGAGATCGAAGCTCAAAAAAACACGGCTCATGTAATTCGAATAAAAGTAAACAAGAAAGCATTTTTGCTAACTTTGCATTAAATACTACAACGAAAAGCTTTTATCAACAAAAATAATTATTGTGAAAGCCTTGGCATGTGTCAAAATTAACCAATAAAATGGAAGGTTAAACACATGAATATGCTTGTCTAGATCTGACAATAGAAAAATACCTGTGACAAATATTTGGAACTTATTGAACTGATTATGAGTTGTATAGAAAAGAACACAAATACCTATAGAAGTTTTAGCGTTCCATGAGGAAAATGCTAGCCGAAACTAGTACTTCTTTTTCCATAATTCGTTTTGCTCTTACTTGCGAGGTAAAGCAGTCAAAATCAAGGGCTTTTCGTTGAAAATTCAGTCCGCTCTTTGAAATTAGTTAAAATTTTATTTCAAAGTTGTTTTTATTGCATTGAACCCTTTTTAAATTTGAGCTAAATTCGTGCAAATCAAATTATGAGATTTAATTCTAACTGCGCATTCTAACAGCAGATGGAACCTCTGTTGTCTCATACAATGAAAAGCTGTGGTTTTACATTCTGACAGTTTTTACCAACTTTCGTTGCTCTGTATCGCATTCTTTTTTTGGCTTTTCTTTATTAAACAGACCTTATCTCGCTTATCAATATTTTAGGAACTGGAAATTGTAAAATGGTAGCTTGTCAATTTTTATGAAATAGAGCCCACTTTTTGTAGTAGAATAGTTCGTGCTTTCCTTGCCCTGCTCAATTCTAATGACAACAAAACATCTTCTCCCAAAAGTTTTCACAATGAACGAACATTTTTAAAATTACAATCGTCAAAGTGACAGGATTTAATCGAAATCGTTGGAATTTTACCCCTGAAAATGTACCACCGATTATTGTCACGAGATGACTGTATTTCCATATTAATTTCATTCATTTGTGAGACTCATTTATAATAGTACTCATTTGCGGATGACGTAAATTGACAGATTAAGAATGTAGTTAGCCTGTCGTTTTGTATTTGCCAGAACAATTAACACTTTCATTAGCACAATACAAATGTCACTCAGCATACAACACGAAATAGCTATTAGGAAATACTTTTAAATTATCTGAATACCCGGCGTGGCATTTATTTTTTTAAAGTCTCATCCTCGTATCAAAAAACACTGCGTTAAATTTATCAATTTGTTACGTAGCAGTTACGTCAAATTTTTGTATGCTATCTGACGTCTGCTAGCTAACCATGGGGACTATTCACGTGACAGCAAATTGCAAACAATCGAATATTCGTATTATCTGACACTTCACTCACATCACTTTTTTAGTCGCAGACACCCGCGATTCCGTGTCATTTTTAAAGGTTAATTTCGAACGAATTATTCATTAGTGGGCTTGTGGATTGCGACTGTATTATGTGGATTGTGAATAAAGTGTAACAGTTGGCGGCAAGAATTTTCGCGGGATAATTGCTGAATTTGTAAATTTCGTTTTTTTATTAGATGTTAGATAAATTAAATAAAAGAACAATAATAACAATTTTCTATTCACAAATACAATTAAATTGATTTTTTCGAAATTCGCTCTCATTTGAATAGCCCTTTACTTGTGCAAACATGTTTATTACAACGGGGGTCATTGTTTAAATTAGGTTAATTAGGTTAGGTTAGGTTTTAAAAATGTTATTTTGTTTCCATTTTAAAATCAAATGACGTACAATTTGATGGAGCAATCCAAGCAGCTCAATAAAGAAATTTTCTAAGTATTTACAATTATTCTCTCGGATGTTGGTCAGACTGCGGCTTGTATATTTGTAAACAAATCTTTTAAAGTTTAGAAAAGAAATCCCACCAAACTTTCAAACTTCCGGAACTCATTTTTAAATGTTGCGCAAATTTTGTGCTTTGTAGCGATTTTTTCACCCTAACCACATTGTTATAAAACAGCCATACAGTCGAGCTAATCATTTATAAATAGCCTTCCATAACCTAGAAATAGAGATATTTTTACTTAGAAGCAGCTATCTGTGTTACTATGTACTGCTTAGACTACTTTTCCCATAAATAGTCGTTTGTTCTAATAAAAATAAGTCAAGTCATCTCTCGGAGAGACAAAAAACAAACCCCATCATCCTGTCGATGATTTAATTATTTACTAATAGAAAAAGTTGATTCTCATTTATATTGTGACTATAACTTATACAACCTGCAGTGGAGCGTAGTTCTGGGCCCAGTCACAGGAAAAGGCACACACTAGCAACAGCAGCCAGCAGCAACATCGCTCAGACCATCATCAGCCGAGTATAGCCTATAAAAAGAAAAGTGGGCCAATGGAGTAAGTATCTCATGCGCGAGCGCACATAGATTTGCGCACAATCCAGCCAGCCAACCATTCAGTTCGGTTTACTAACAAGGAAAAGACATCACTATAAGATCATCATTATGGCCAAGATTGTGGTTCGTGGTCATCAGCATCGTCATCATCATCGTATTGCTTGGCCATTGTGTCCAAGAAGAAGTGGCGTAAGCCCGGTGGTTGTCTGTATTCTTTTTATTAATTGCGTACAACACTTGCTGGCCAGCAGAGCCTCTCTATCAAGGTTGTTATAGAATATAGACGAACGAAATATTATTGAAGAGACATTCCATTCGCACAAGTTTAGCCAGAAGCCAGAAGCCAGCCGCGCCGCCGTAGACACCTAAGAAAGTTTTACTACCACTTTTTGTTTCGCGCTCTCTTCTTCGTTATTTTCAGCTGGTTTTGGTTTCAGCTTCGGTTTGTGTCTTGTGTCGTTCGAAATAATAAAAAAAAACACCAGCGAAAGAGACCAACAGTCGTCCGTCAAGAGATTGCTGCGGCTGCCACTGCCACTGACATACCGATGAGACGTTGTTATTCTGTAATCGTTTCCCTCTCTCTCTCCTAATTGACCAAAAAGACAATTTTTCTGACCACTTTATGGGCCGGTGATTATTTTATTGCAAGTCAAACACGCATTCGTGCATTCATATGGCAAAAGAGTGCGAAATCAGATGAATGAGGTCTTGTTATGGAATTTTCCCCATTATTCCTTGGATTGGTCGCCCGATTTTCCTTTGTCTCGAGGAAAGGTGTGCCTCGCTGTACATTTTGTCTCCTTATTTGTTGTCGTCGTCGGCACACACCCTCCACCGAGCGTCCCCACGCGCGTGGTCCTTTCAGCTTGAAACCTTTTCGTGATTAGAATTATTATATGAGGGCATAAATTTGGAGGGGCTCTTGCGTTATGCGGCTCCGCAAAGATACTTTTTGTTGTTTTGTTTTTCATGGCTGATTGGTAATTCTAAGAAATTGTTTGAATAAAGTTGCAACAGCTACTGGTTAGTGACTCTGTATGTGAATTGTTATTTATTATGAAATCGGCATAAGGTAAAGAGAATATAACTGCAGAGGCATTCGGATTTGGGATTTGTTGTGCGCCTGCAATAGGATTGGGAGATTGTAGACTTGCATCTTAAAGAGTTTATGCTGAGGAATTTGCAATAAATTTACAAGTGGAATTTATTGTCGCCTGATAGTGTAGACAATATTAATTTGATTTAGTTTAGGAAGGAGGTCTACCATCTAAGACACGTTGAGGATTTTATTGCGAGTTTTATTTATTGCGAATGGACGTTTTGTGGCTTGTTGTTTGAAATGTGTGTTGGAAATTTCCGGCGGTATTGACACTGACAGCAGGCATATAGATGATTGGTTTGTAAGTTCATTGATCGTTGGAAAATGGAAGGATTGCGAGGGCAGTAGGCAGACCGTAATGCTCGCTTTGAGGAGCGTAGACTTTTGAATTGATAGAAGGACACCGCTTCTTCGAATACAACCAACAAAAAAAAACAAGTAAAAGGATTTTCATCGGCCTGGCCGATGCTTTGTTACCCTCCGCTACATACAAGTCATGCAAAGTTTTAGGCATGTGAGGTAGTACGTAATTACATTGGACAACAGACAGAGAGACACATGGGCCTTATATTGATTTTGTATGGGAGGTACCAGAACTACTTGACCGGCATAGCCCATTTTTAATACCAACTTGACGACAATAAAAATAAGTCCTCTCACAAAATTTGACCTGCCTAGGTAGATTCTTTTCGACGCTATCGTGCTTTAAACATGTGTTTTCTAATATTGGTTTTGTATGGGAGGTACCAGAACTACTTGACCGACATAGCCCATTTTTAATACCAACTTGATGACAATAAAAATTAAATCACAAAATTTCACTTACCTATGTCAATTCCCTTGGGCGCTATCGTGATTTCAACAGACAGACAGACAGACAGACAGACAGACAGACAGACAGACAGACAGACAGACAGACAGACAGACAGACAGATAGACGGACATGACTAAATCGATTCACAATGTGATCCTGATTCAGAATATATATACTTTATGAAGTCACCGGTGACTCCTTCTTGGCGTTACAAATGTAATGTCAAAGTGAATATACCTTCCTGTGGAGGGTATAAAAAACGGTATAAACTTTTTTCACAATTTGTGTAGAAGTATTTGGGAAGCTTTCCACGACTTTTACTGTTTAAGTATGACTTCCTGCAAATAGGCACCACAACTGGATGGTATAAAACGTCATCTGGCTCTCAAATGTTTGATATGTTAACTTGAATAGTTTTGTATTCCTGTGGTTTATTTTAAATTTTGACACTTGGAAGTGTCTGTTGAGAATACAGGCAGGATTGGGCACATTAAAAAATCTAGTTATCTTAAGTCGTCCAGTTTGGTTTGGACTTGATGTAACCTGAACGCAAAAACTAAATTGGTCGTTGGATTGGGAACGTTACTTTTCTTCCGTCAGCTAAGTACGCAGTCACGAATTTCTAGACAAGATTCGTCGGCTACCCCTCCAAAAACGTCAACTGAATCAGTTTTTCAAAAGACCGATCTAAGCCACTCAAAACTGAGATAACTCAAATCAGACAGCTGTCAACTTACTGAGCTCGACACTTTAACGTCCCCATTTTCCTGACTAGATTTTTTGTCGGCTACCCCTCCATAAACGTCAACTGAAAAAAACCTTCCACGTGACCAGTCTAGGGCAATAAAAACTGAGATACATCAAGTCAGACAGCTGTCAGACTCACAAAAATCTAAATCCGAACAGCCCCAGTGAAATGGCGAACGTGGTACTCTACCAAATGCCAAACTAAAATCATAGTTGGCAACTTAGTAGTACCAAGCTCCAAGTGACAAAGAACAGAAACAGGAACAGAAACAGAATCCCATACATTTGCAACAGAAACAGAATTAGGAACAGAACATCATTTTTTCAGCAACAGAATTTAGCGACAGAAAAATGGCTGTTTGACTACAGAACGTAAACAAGTCTACATTGATTGTGAAATTCCAATTTATAGTGGGGGAGAGGTTTTTTTTGTTTGCATTTTTCTACATCTGTCATTTGGCTGTTTGTTTCGCATCGTACTATTGTATATTGTGATGACCACGTATGTATAACAAACGAAAAATGGAAAAAAAAGTTTTTAGTAGTCGAAGAGGAGAGTATAATAGATTTCGTGAGAAATCACCAAATAATGTATAATGACCGTCACCCAATATTTTGCGACAGCGACATGTTTTTATGGGTCTGTTTCTGTTACAGTTTTGTGTAGCTGCGTGAGCAACGTAAACAGAACCAGAATTTACTACAGAACGAAAAAACTTTCTGTTCTGTTTTAGTTTCTGTTCTTTGTCACTTAGTGCCTTTAAGTTGGCTGTCGTTGGAAAAATGTTTGCCAATTTGAAAAACAATATTCTAGAAAAACCGTCTTTAGTTTGGAACTACTATTGCTTTGACAAAAAAAGTAGTGATCTAGATAGTTAAAGTGTCCGCTCCGAGACCAAAGATAGCATGCGATGAATTATTTTCAAGCATGTGAGAAGGCACCCGATAGAAAGACTGCGGGACTAGATGATGCCTCTCTAAGGCTCGGAGCGCACATGCGATTTTTTGTCGCAGAAAAAAATTACCATGCACGCACTTGTGGTCTTCTGTCGCACGATTATTTAGTCGGAAAAAAATAGAACATACTGCTTTTAATGTCAATACACACATATGCGACCAAATTATCGCTACGGCTAACAAACTGCAGATTGTTGACGATTGTTCTGTCGCAAAATAAACTGTATCATATGGGTGATCATAAACTCGCGCGCACTTGCGACTTGCGACCAGTTTGTTGACTAAAATTATGCAGTTTGCGTAATGTCTAACAAGTCTTCTATTCAAAGTCGCAAGTGTGATTAGATTCATGCTAATCCATGTGTTCCATTTTAATTTGCGGCAAAAAAATCGTTTCTAAAAATGGAGCTTGCTGCATTCACATTGAAATGTGTGTGTTACATTTTTTGCGATTGAAATCGCATGTGCGCTCCTAGCCTAAGTAAGGTTGCAAATTTGCAATTAAAATGACAAGACTTATCTAGTGAAATGTCTTACGAGTGTTTCTTTATAGAAGAGCATTTTCGTAAACCCTTGACTAGTCCTTCTGCCGAAAGGCGAATCGAAATAAAGCTCCCGCTAAATGCTCTATTACTTGTAAAACAGTAGCGCCATCTGCTTTACGATGCGTGGACTGTGAGACTAAGCTCAGAGTTTATTTAACTAAAAGAGGGAGTACAAGGCCCCTCCTTTTTGTCACATTAATTTCTTATAAATAACACATTGTAGGGTCGCCTAATTCCGAAACCTCCCAGTAGTCGAACACTTTTTGTAAAAAGCTACACAGCTGCATATTTTTAAGATTTTCAACTCCTACAAACACAAATTGCTACATTGTGGTATAACCTTTAATCGTTTTAGCAATATCAACTGGTACAATATGCTTGTTAACGTTTCAAAATTGCATTTTAAATTGAGTCATTAGGGAATGCGTTTGAGTGCGGGTTCAGCAGAAAAAAACAACTGTTGCGAGTGTCGGAGGAAAGTATGTTTTTTTTGTTTGAAAATTCAGGTAAATGTTTATTTTTGAAAACATAATAATTTTATTATTTTTTGACCGTTCGATCATAGGGAACCAAACTTCCTCGAATTTCCTATTCGAACACACTAGCAGCCTTATTTATAAACTCACCGTAGAGTCTGCTTATCTTTACGCACCCTCTAAAATGTCCTTACACAGAAAAACGTGATTTATAAACAAAAAGCACTTTGCGTAAAGCCTGCGTAACTTTAAACGCCAAAATTTGCGTTTAGAGGTTGCGTAAAGCTTTAATTTTTTTTTTTTTTTTCGTTTTTGAAATGTAATTTTGTTTACATTTTTTTCGGGGTAGATTTGAACATTGAAAAAGAAACTAAAAATTGAATTAAAAATGCCATTCAGCTTCATGAATTTTGTTAACGACATTAGCCGTGTTTTTTTGAGCTTCGATCTCAGCAAAGCAAAGTAAAGTAGGATTGTCATCACGCAATTACAACAACTACGCTCTACTTGACACTTCGAGACTCAGTTGTAGTTGTTGTAATCGCGTGCTGAAAATCCTACTTTACTTTGCTTTGCTGAGATCGAAGCTCAAAAAAACACGCCTATTGATAAGTATGATCGACTTAATAAATGAAAGTTCAATTCCAAGAAGGCGAAAATTATATAAAACCAGGTTGAACCCCAATTTTCCGACCGTTTTCTTTTTATTTTTTGCTGCTCCATTTTTGTTTAAAAACAAAATAAATCTCACAAGAGAGATGCCAGTTTCTATTCATAGAAACAGCTGATATCATTTCGCAGGGAAAAAGTAAGAGATTTAGGTTTTTTGTAATAGTTTCGTACTTATTTAGACACCAACCTTGCGTAGTAAACAGTCAGGGGACATTTTTTTATAAATAATAATTTCAGCAAAGCCACATAGAGGCTGCGTAAATTCTTACGCGATGTTTAACTAAACAACATCGTAGAGGCGTCGTAGGGGAATCTAATAAATACGGCTGTAGGTGTTCAAGACTGAATTAATGTAAAAAAATTATTTTTAATTGCTTGTGAATTCTATTTATTTTTTTTCCTTTTAAGTTGTTTTGTTACTGTTCTTTTATGTTTTAAATAAAAACAAAAATATGGATTCTTCACATTTTCTTAATTGAAAATATGCACTAAATCTAGCGTTCGAAGTAAGGAAAGTTTATTTTCGGGTTTAGGAAGCTAGTGTTCGACTTATTTTCGTTCTTATTTTTTTATAAAAAAAGAAAAACAATTACAGGGAAAAACTTAACTTTATTTTAAAATATTTGAGTTATGGCAGCTCATTAATTTTTCGTGTCATATTAAATTCAACGGTTCTCTCACAGTTAGTGATTATTTTACAATGAACCACTAAGTGTTCGACTACTGGAGACATGACCCCACCTCATCGTGTACTCAGCTGCCTTGGCAACTAAATAATTAAATGTACGTCAAATCACTGCCAAATAAAGCCCGCGGGGTAATTGAACCTCACAGTCGACAGATCTGCATAAGCCGTCTGCTCTAAAAGCAAAATTTGCATAAGTAACCACCAATTTCCTACAACACAACACAAAAGAAAGAAAGAAAAAAAACACCCACACGCCACACCTGGTGCCAAAAGGCACCTATCCTACCCAAAGGAAGTATTAACCAAATAATCTGGCTATCTCAAAGTCTCAAGTTCTACATTTCCTTCTTAAGACAACCACCGACGACTTACACACACGTGCCTCCCGCTATCTAACTAATCCTATTACCACCTACAAATCCTTGTCCTATCACTGATCCATTAATCTTTTCGAGAAGCAAAACACCAATCTCCCCATTAACACTTCTATCAATCATCATCATCGTGCGTAGAAAAAAAAGCAATTACCCAACTGTCATTTGGAAAAAACGCAGCGTTTCCTCATACCAATCGCTGCCACACCATATGCAAAGGAGTCTGTACATATTATTATAATTTTTTCCCTGCCAACACTCATGTTGCCAACCATGTAGCAATTTGCCAGCTATTTATCGAAATTAATTCTAGAAATTGTCGCGCGCTAATTAAATACTTATAGCCCGGTGTACGGGTTGTTGTCTTGTGAATTTCTTCTAATCTCGCTCGAGTCGAGACAAATCAATTTCTAGAGCCTTTCAAAGCAACAACTCTAGCATCGCCAAGTAGAGAAACGATAAAAACATAAAAAGTCAACGCAAATTATGTAAAGTGTACAGAGATACACGCGTATTCAAGTAACTGATCCAAATTACTACCCCTGGGTAAAATATCACAACAACAAGAACAGACAAAACCAGTGTGGCAACATTTTATGTTGAGCTGTTTCAATAATTCTACTCAAGGTCAGAATCAGACGATAAAATGAAACCACACGAACATCGGGTGTCTCAAGACGCAGTGCTTGTAAAGGTTCCCATTCTAGAGAGGCGGGCTGGCTCTGGCTGGAGGCACTTTTCGAATTGAACATGCGATATCTCCTTGTGTTACACAAATGCCAAAGGTAAGCATAACAAAATGCCAATTGTCCATTTATAAGTGCTGTGTGGTGCTGCGCCTTCCCAGATCTCAGCCGAGTTGCCACTCTCTTGAGGTGTTAAAATGTATAGCCGATCTAAATGGCTAAGTGAACTAACTTTAAATAATAAAAGTAACTTTTATGCATGGATATTTGATGGAAGAAATAGATATAATATGCGGCGGACACTATCTGACCGGAGGCGATTTTTTTATGACAGCTGCCCACTGATTTCTGATTCTTATTCTTGTCCTATGTATATCTGACAGCTGTCACCTTTCCCCTCTATGATTACGTTCGCTTTTGTGTCTATTTGTGGATATTTTATATAACATACTGTTAAGTTTTTCTAGTCAATTTTAATTACTCCAGACACAGTCGCCAAGGTTGACAAGTTCACTTTCTTTCTTTGTGTCTTGATCGTCGTAGCATATTGTTTTCTATGGCGTGTGTTGATATTAGTATTGAACTAGTGACTAAGGAGAGTAGATAATTTCGATCGGGCTTTTATCGAGTTGAAAACAGCTTCACAGCAATTGTAAAATTTCAAAACGAAAAAGCTTAAGCAAGGTGACTTTGGTTATCTGTCAATTTGTTTTTTGATGACATTTACATTGAAGTGGAATTTTTTTTAGATATTTTAGATAAATCCGATGGTCTGAACGCACTCATAAATAAAGCTCGAATGACTTTTTAAAGCCAATGTTCATTATGAATTACTTTGTAAATAAAAACATATAAATGTTCTGTATTTCAGAAATGATTCATTATTTGTTCTGTATTTCATGAAAATTCATTAAAACATAACGTAAACATTAAGAAAAACAAAATTCAATAAAAAAAGGATAATGCTAAAGCCCGTATGACACTACATTTTTTCCTCATTTTTATAATGTTGAAATGTCAGCGGTGTGTAAAAGGGACTAAAAGTGTATTACGAAAGGGGTAGCAATTGTTTGCAAAGCAACCGCAAATTTTCAAATAATCTTAAAATGTCAAAAAAAAGCTGTCAGCAGCTGAATAATGTGATTTGAAAACATTTTTAATGACCGTGTCTACATTAATAAAGTTAGCGTGTACTCACACACTCCTATCTGGAATTTTCATTCTAATTCTTCGTACTAGTTAAATTTTAAAAGCAGAAAAAATGCATACAAAAATGTAGTGTCATACGGGCTTAATCGTCCCCAAACTTTCTGATCGAGCAAACAAGTAATCTAGTACAAAAAAATTATGTTCTATTTAAGATTTCTTAAAGCTTTCTTTTATGGTCACCGTACTTATACGTATACGAGAGGAGTTTATATGCTATGCAGCGTTCGATTTTTAAATTTTTAACGACCTCCGACCGCATTTGACGTTTGTTAATTTGTTGCCTGTATAATATCTGTGGCAACAAGGAAAAACAGCATAAGTCATTTTTAGCCTTTTTTCAGTAGCGAAGTTTAAAAGTTTGAACTCAGATGCCTTCCCATATCTTATGCGTTTTTTCCTGATCCATAACACTGCAACCGTAAAAGATATTTGAATGAAAAAAATATGACGTATAGAAGGGTACTGTGCATCCGATCGTAACATTAACTCAATTTTGACATAAGTCGACTTATGCTTCCTTGTTGCCACAGATATGCATTCGAACGCTTTTTTTGTAAAAAAAAAATGATCCGTTAGAAGGTGGAAGGAATAAGTTTTAACAAATATAAATTCAGTTGATATTCTTATTGTGAATTTAAAAAAAAGATCACGAAAACGGATTTGTTGGCATCACTGTAAACGAGGCTTATAAAATATATACATAAACATGTCAAAATGACTCAGCGCGTTGGGCCAGACATAGAATAAGTGGGCGTATTCCAAAATCTAGTTATCTTAAGTCGAATAGATTGGTCTGGACTAGATTTTACCTGAACGCAGAAACTAGATTGGCCGGGAACGTCACTTTTCCAACGTCAGCCACATATGCGAACTGTCACAAAGTTTTTGACTAGATTCATCGGCTGTTGATATGACCGATCTAAGCCAATCAAAACTGGTATAAATCAAGTCAGAAAGCTGTCAGACTTTCATATACTCGAACGTCCCCAGTCTATCAAATAAAAAAAAACATATTAAAACTTGTCTGCCATTAGAATGAAAGCTTTTCTGAGGAAATTTTCATACGAAATTCCCTGACAGAAAGAAAGATTTGTTTGTATTTTTCTTTTTAAATCTAGCAAATTTTGATCAACATTTCTCATTCAGGTGTGGCGTGTGGGTGTTTTTTTTTTCTTTCTATTTTTTGCGGAAGCTTGCGGCTAAGTCTGACAGCTCTATATATTTACCCAAAAATTGTGATGTTAACGATTAATCTAGTTTTTACATTCAGCAAAAATGTAGCCCGGGCAAATCTAGTCGACGATACAAGTAAGTCCCAAAAGGTAAAAGTCGCAATAGTATAGCTAAGACAGGCTTTCAAATGTTGCTCCAAAGATGCAAACATACTAATACTCAAGGCGAACATTTGTTTCCTTATAAAATTTTGATTTCAAAGTTCTAAGCGAACCCCACCAGAGTCCGACATGATTCACTGGAAAAATCCAAGTTCTATAAAGAATAAAAAATGTATTAAGGCGTGGCGCCTGTAGCTTTACCCCAAATAAATCGTCCGCCCTGGTTCACAACTCCTACAGTCATCACGCATCGAAATGGATAACACTTACAGTTCCATAAATCAAATTCAAGTATCTCATACAAGCTATTGGCATCTATACTGCTAATCCAAACACCTCTTGTCTGACCGTTTATTTATAGCTTCAAGTTGCGATTTCCTCAATTCATCATTATTGTTTCTTAAGACCTTGCAACACAAAGAGATATAAACAAATACCACGAGTATATATGTCCACCAACCGAATCCAGTTGAAAATATATTCCATTGTCGCTCCCATTTTCAAATGGGCGCTCACGGCCCATTACCAATCGATATAGCGGTCGGCCATGCTAATTGCCAGCAGCAAGTCACGTGTAGAATAGGTTCTTAAGTCCACAAAGAATTTTGTTATTTTCTGCCAGTATCTCCCTAGCAAGAGATCTAAATCAAACATACCCAAGCCCCTTTTGTTTGAGGTATAACTAATCCGCACAAATAAAATAATAAATTCATAAAACAGAGTCGTGTTGGTTGCGTTCGATGTCGGACCCAGCAGCAGCAGCAGCTTTGGGAAAATACGCGACCAGTGGCATTGGTTTCTCATACCACTGACTGACGACAACGATGGCGTCGTCAGATCGTCCGCTGTTGACAACAACGACATGTAATGGCGAACTGACTTATGAGCCAGAAACACTCTCGTGCAGGACTTATTGGGCCAGAAAGGAGTGGGTGGGTTATAACGACACAAAATACAGCGTTGCCTTATTTTGACAGAAGGTGTATGTGACGTCAACTGTCAATTGGACATGATATTCCATTTTTTAGGGCAATTTGCATCGCACATATTTGGCAAATGTTTTCTATTTGCTTTGGCAATTCTTTCTATTTTTGGCTCTAAGGGAAATTATGAAAACATCTCCGATGATGGCATCGATCGCGTATACGCATTTCTAATCGTCTGGCGATTTCGAAATGTTTATTTAAATGACTCTTACACTTGGCATATTGTTGTAGAAACAAATGGCCAATAACAAAAAAAACAACTTTCCCATGAAGGTGTCACCATATATGACACGAAAGGTATTAACTATTCATTTTTGATTTGAATTTTATTATACGCGTAGAGTGAAGTAGCGAATGTCCCTTTGTTTGGGCTGCGGAAGAATTTATTTAGTGAGGAGAAAATGTTTTTTTTTTCTGTATGTTTATTCAAACAGTAATCAAATCGCTATTTAAAAACACACATGCCGTAGACTTCGTTGTACTGTCGCGCGCTCAAAATTTAAATGCTGAACAAGATTTCTTTGATTAAATGTTGCCTGGTGACATAAATTATTTGGATGTGTTTAGATGTGTTGTTTCTACACATGTTTTTAAGTTGGTAAAGCAGTTCGTTGGGCTTTTAAACTGCACGTATTTGACGTTAAATGTCACAATAAGTGTCCAAGAAATCTATTTCATTTCAATTACCTACTCGAGTGCACTCATTAAATTCTCGGTCATGGCAAAGCCTAGTGGTACATTCACAAGGACACTGTGCTGTCTTGTCATGCATGGGTAGCAACAAGAAGTTGTTTGATCTTTATTTGGTTGAATGACCACAACCAAAGCAATCAACGCGAATTGTTGTTTATGATTCACGTCATGTTAAACGTAGATATTTAAATTTCGACCCAATGTGCGAAATGCATATTCTCTTGTGTGGATGTCAATAATTCAAATTAACATAAGTAGCAATAAGTAAACCACAAGATGATACCCAAGAACCCACTTGATGGTAAAGGGAAATACTTTGAACTGACATTTTTAAATTTGGGGACTATTTTATTCTCTGTGGAAATGTAACTTTTTTCCCTCAACAAACTGAAACTGGTATCGCAGATAGCCTATACGTAAAAGAGCGGTGACTTCTCCTCTTGGATGTGTCATAATATCACAAACTTGTTTTAAATACTGATTTCAATCACAAGCGAGCTACGAGTACTTGTAGTCAAATAGTGCTGTAGGAGGTGTCTGTTATTGCAGAAACTTTATAGGTACATACATAGAACTAGGCTGCGTACAGACCATAAAAATATGCTAAACGATATGTGCGGCGGCTTAGCTAGTGAAATGTTGGCGGACCTCATCCATTTGGCTTTTTAGTTCACAATAGCTAGATTTTCCAGATTTTTATCAAATTACTAGCTTGACCAGGCATAACTGAAAAATGAAAAATGCGAATGAAATACGGCAAAATAAAGAAACGAGCAAAACGTAAAAGAATCATGTAAATCGGCCCTGCGGTTATCGACTTATAACGTCATCGGGTTTCGCCCGAAAAAATTATATATATAGATTAATTTCGCTGTTTTGAACGTCCATACCTAAACCAAAAGTGGGAAATATAATTTGTTATTAACAAGGCGCAATAAATTTAAGAGGAAACCTAAAATTGATTACGTCGGCGGGCATACTCAATTAAATGTCAAACAAAATTCTTTTGGAGGTTAGGATCAGAGATCAAAAATTCAAAAATCTTGTTTTCAGCCAGTTGAGTAGATTGGTCGGGACTCGGGAGTAGATGTATACCCTCAACGCAAAAACGAGATTGGTCGGTAACGTCACCTACGTCAGCCACATAAAACGAACTGTCAACTTAGTACCTACTTATGCCAATGTTTCTCTCCACCACTTCGCTTAATGTTCGCTTAATTCTGACAGCGTAGGTTCGGTCGAAAAAAAAAACTGTGCTGGAATTTTTGTTTCGTTTCTTTATTTGTACTTCCTCAAAAACCTCTTCCAGGTACTCCTCGTTAAAATATTCCATTTCTAAAAGAAATTAAATTAACAACAACGAATTATTTTGTTTTGAACTTACCATTCTCCATACTCTTTCCATTTTTTTTTCTTTCGTTTGAAATGCCGATATTTGCCCTCATCTGTCAAAATTTAGCTGTGGAATTTGCATATTGCTTAATTTTATCTTTGGAGACATTTTTGTATGGGGACCTAATTTAAGCGCGAGCAGCATACTATGCATCAGGTAGCCCCCCCTTAGACATGAGCTGAAAAAAAAAAACTGTTCACGCGATCGACTTAGGCAAATCAAAACTGAGACACTTCAAGTCAGTCAGCTGTCAGACTTACTAAATTAGATGCCTGAATGTCCTCACTTTCCGACTTTCATCCGATTGCCGAGTTCTTGTGCAGACGATTTGTTTTAACAATGCATTGCAGAATTAAACTTATTTCCACATTTAATCATCTTTCCAAAACACCCTGTGTTCAATTTAAGACTAATTGTCACATTTTCATGACCAGCGGCCAGCGATCGTTAATGATGATTATTACTCGTATGTGCGATGAGTTTTATCTAAATTTAGAAAGATGCACTACTGCTCGCACTGCCGCTGCATCGGCACACAACAACAAACAATTTAATTTATGCGCTTGAGTAATGAGATTTTCACCTGAAAATGCATAAATAAATAAAAGAAAATGAGCACACTTGGCAAATATTCATACTACAGTCGGTCTACACACTGGCGCATCAGTTGGAGTGGAGACTTGATCAAATGTTATCACGTGATGAAAACGCTAAACGATGATGAAAAGAGCCGATTGATTTTATTTTGTACATATTTTTACCCAATTTGTTGTTTTCCACATTAATTTGTTGACGTTTGTGTAGAGGCGTTCTTAAATATATTTTTTTTTAAATGGAATTTCCTCTTCTCGCTTCTTGAATGAAGTTAAGAAAAATCGTGTGAGAGGAAAAGTATTTGTTCATTAACTATGTAGATGAGAGATTCCATGAATGGCGGCCGAAGAGGGAAAATATTGACGTTTTACGTAAGTTCATAAATAGATGTGATCATGATCATGATCACTGTCGATAACAAAGAGTCGGGAAATTTTAGTGAGTATTACTAAAAGACTGCCATATGTTCAATTCATGCGTCATAACTATTGAAAGGTATACATTTTATTACCACAACGTTTAAGTGGTAATTAAGATATTATTTTTCCGATTTTCTAGTAACAAGCTTTTTTTTCTTAGATTAAATTGTAGAAAGTGAATGAAATGAGAGAACAAGTCATTATTTTGTAATTTTTATTGTCAGAGAGTTTTCCAAGAAATTTCTCGAGTTTTACTGGAAATGTCATTGTTAGCATCATCGGTAGAGAATTATAGGGCTATTTGACATTTGACAATTAAATGGCAAAAGCATTTGATTGGATTTTTACTTGGAAGAAAGTGATGGTGCGTTTTATTTTGAGATGGTGCATTTGACCATCAATTTAGGACATTTTTGTGCAGTTTGTAGATTCTTCAAGTACTGTTTAAGGCTACATAAGAGGGAACTCACTCGTCACTCGTTACATTATTAAATAACACCTAACACCTAAATTTATTTTACCATGTTCAAAGCTTTAATTATTATTTTGCAGAAGCAACTGTTTGCTTTTTTAAATTATGACAATCGGAATTCGCAATTTCTTTGGATTAAGAGGGTTGTCCCGAGCCGTTATATCTAAACGATACAAATTATTATTATATTATTTGATCCATGTGCTATCACCCAAAAACATGAAATGGGGTGAGATTAGCTAGGTCATAAGAGTCGCAATTAATTTCTGGCATTTGAAAATCGAGTAAGACCAGTTGTGTTCTGATGGGTTCTGGTTAATCAACTTATTTGGCACAGAAGCGTGGAGGTGCCAACAGTGACGGGAAAAATTTAAATGAATTTTAGTAGGGCCACTAAAATTCCGTCTAGGAATTTAAATGGTGCCATATACCCACTTAGTATCACTCGAACTGTGCATTTTTAACGATAACAGAAATGCACACATTTTTATACGTATATTGTGCCAGTCCCTTGTGAATATTTATTCCCCTCAGCAAAGGTTCTAAACCAATTACGGCGCAGATTAAACTCGCTCGCAAAACTAATCTGTTGCGTCAACTTTACGATTAAACCTGTACGAAACTGTCTCAACTCATCCGATCAAATTAAAAGTATTCAAGTCGCCCCCTCGCGTAATTGCACGACCTGCTTAAATGGTTAACTCAAAATCTATCATGTTTCTAAAAACAAAAACACACATATCTAGCTACCGCGTTACGCGTGGCGCGAATTTTAAATTAACTTCTGAGAAATTCATCATTTCGGGATAAGAGCATTTAATTGCAATATCGTATATACGTGATTGATGCTACCGATTGAAAAGTAAGCAGCATACAAAAAAATAAAGTAAAACAACAAAACTCGAATACAAACAAAAAAAAAAAACCAAACCACTACAACAACACAGTTCTCGCAGAGAAAAGAGTTAAAACGACCTTGAGGCAAACAGTTTGAGGAATTTCATTTTAAGACCACAAAACAAAATAATAAAAATACAACAGAAAAAAAAAATATAGCCACTTAACAAGTTTTTCTACACCTTTTTGTTGTGGATTTCAGTTCTGCCAAACGACGACAACAACAACAACGAAAAAAGAACTGAAATACAAAAAATCATAATAATAATACTACACCACACATTCGCTTATAATATGCATGATCGGATCACTCGCGCCACATTGGATAACACAACTGCCAACAGAGTTTGGAAAAAAGATTTACAGAAAGAAAGAAAGAAAAAATAAAAAACCCACTGACAGTCGCAGTGGTTTTGCTTTTGGTAGTAGATGTTGATGGGATTGTTTTTGGAAAGAAATTCGAAGTGGGCAAATAAGAAGTGGCGATTTGAAGTGACTTTCAAGAGGAGAAGAGACAGCCATCATGCAGATAAGGAATGGATTTGTTTCTCTCTGCTCCGCCAATTGAGTTAATTAATTGTTGTAATTGACACCGACGAGCAACGAGTGTGTCAAGCGGTGAAATAATGTCACTTATTGTTGGCTTTTGACAGCCAGAGTCCATCTGTCGACTTTGGTAAGTCAATTTTCAATTAATTGTGCTCTTTTGGTTGTTGTTGTTTTGATTCAGCAACTAAAAACTTTCTGATCAGCGATAATACTGGACAGCACAGAGCTCCTGGCATAAGAATTTTAACGACGAATTTAGAAAGGTTCTTACATAATCAGATCAGTTATCGAATTTATGGGGTTTTCACTCGATTTATTGACCTTTAGGATAAATTGATTTAAGAAGGCAAATGTTTGCGGAAAGAGCCATCAGGCTAACAAGCTTGAAGCCAAACGTTACAAGATTCTGTTGAGTACATTGAACTATCTACTACACAGACTCGTGAATTTTATCCTATTTCTTTGTTTTTCGAAGAAGCTTAAGTTAAATATAGTAGCGTCAAAAATCGGCCACCTGGAATGACAGAAAGCGGGAAAAAACCAGAGGAAATGTTCGACTCAGTGATGCCAGACTTTTCGGAATGACTTGCCTACGACGATTATCAAAAATAGACTTTTTGTTCGTATGCCGTTGTTAGAAAAACAACACGATATTGAATTCGAATGGATTTTCTTCAGGTTCAGTAATTAAAATGCTCTTTCTTGGCCATTTTACCTTAATTCGAAATGCAAAATGCCCACGAAATGGGTAATTATAATTACCCACAATCTGGCATCACTGGTTCGACTGTAATTGCACTTTCGCTTTCCTTGCACGATTTTTATGTCGTTTTCGATTGGGATTTTCAGATTTTGCTCTCAGATTTCAGATTTTTTGCGCTTGGAACTTAAAATGAGATTTTTTTTTTGCATTCGTTTTAGTGCTTGATTTAAAAGTCAGCTGTTCTTTAATTGTAATTTGGGTTTAAAAGAACCCATTCAATTTATGTTGCTATCCATTGCAGCGGACAAATGCAAGTTTTTCTCTTTTCTTCACACACTAGTCGTCTAATAACACACTTCAAAGTTTGACAAATGCCAAAGGTTTTGGTGTTAGTGAAAGTAGGTGTAAATCTCGCTACGAAATAAAGATTCGCAACATTTTTTTGCGGCCAATGGAACATGAAATCTGACAGCCAGCTGAATATTCAGTGGAATATTTTTTTATAAACTAGCCATATCTGCTCGTAATTGCGAATGATTTAAGTCGAGCTTTATGGCTTGAAAAGAAAACCCACATATGAATATTCTATGTCCATACTTCCCGTTCTGCATCTCAATTAAAAAAAATTCTGGAGTAACCCAAGGCAGCCATCTTACCCCCTAAATGCTTGATCAAACAGTAAGTGGTCTAGTAGAAGCGATATTGGTTCTATCTGTAAAAGAGAGAATTTAATTTTCGTTGACACATCGACAGACTTGCTCTTCGCCCGGCAAACTTTTTTAAATTTAAAAACCCAACCAACAATTGAATTGAGTACTTATGTCTTAACACACATTTTCTCTCTTATTTTTTAGGTAAGTTCCACTTGTTTCAAATAACTGTACACTTTTAAAAAATGGTAAGTGACATTCAACAACTTCTCTGTGAAAGGGCTAGCCAAAGCTTTTGTCAAATGTTTTCTGTCAGATTGACGGGCCGACGTAATGCAGAATGTCAATGATTAAAATGTTTGTTATTGTAAATTAGACTCCCAAAATGAATTCTAGTACAATTGTACGTCAATTTATTCCGTAGTTACAAAGTTCTAATCCGATAAACGTTCTACAACGCCCCTAGACTTTGACAAAAAGCACATCGCGTCCTCTTTCTACTCCACTGGATCCGCTGCACATGAGCTGCTTTCATTCTACTCCAAAATCGAAAATTTCAGTTTTGCTGTACAAAAGTCAACTATAAACAAGGTTTTTCTTATTCTTGTTTTGAAGCAATCTAACGGTCGGCGAGTGTGACGAATTGTCACTTTATATTTAACTTCAGAAACGTTTCTTTGAGTGGTTTGTCACCCTCCCCAAGCAATATCAAAAACACACACCGCATACAGAACAACAATCATCTCCATTGCAAGTTCTGCAGGTGTTCAAGAATCTAGAACTTTCCCATGACTTTCATCGAGCGTCAATTTCATATTCAAACAGACCCCTTTTTGACAAACAAAATAATTAAAATGCACTACCTCTGCTACTGGTTCTGGCCACTCTCCGCGCACAACCACCGACCAGTTTAGCGCAAATGAATTATTCTAATGCAGAGCCGCTCGTCCGCCGTTTACTTAATATTCACCACCTAACTCCATAATACTATAATAAACATTGAAACAAAACGCTGCAAAAAACAAAAACCCACAATCAAATCGTTTAATCAAAACTGGATTCTGAATGCCAATCGTACCGGTTACAAGAACCGCCACACACAACATCTTCTGCATATCATTAGAACGCTTACAACGCAAGCTTGCGCATAATCGTCCACCACCTCCTCCGAAAGCAAATAAAAACAAACATATTGCCGTCTAGTGACCGACCATATGCAAACTGTGCTGACCAGTGACAACGACCGTCATTGGCAGCTATTCCAATAGGTCGTTCGACGTTCTTTTGCGAACAGCTCGGCCCAAAGCCATCGGTATTTAATTAATATCCACTATCCACTCTGCAGTAGGCCCTCGCCAAGCGAAAAAGTCTCTGTGAAAGTAAAGGTTGCTAGGTAGCGCTCAAACGTCGAAACAAAAACAGAAACAACCTCTCGCACATTGCGATGTCAGATCACGCTCCTCTGCCGCAGTCAGTTTCGGACTGTCACACTGACGATGATGAAGAGACAAACAGGCAATCGGACAAATTATCCACTTTTTAGGCGCTTGTAGCTGTAAGTAGGTATAAAAGTAGCAGCTCTGGAACAACCATAGCTACACGCAACATGCTGGTAGGTAAAATTTATGGTTTACAATTTCAAGCAAGGGCCGCCATGTTCGCGCCACCATGAATATTCAGTGCGTTTGTCGACGACACAGAGGCAATATTTGCGCGAGGGCATTCATACTCGCGACGACTCCCGACTCCCGTGTCGAAGAAAGGTACTTTTGTGGGCAGCACATTGCATTTATAGTGCATCCATTGATTTGTCTCTGTGGTCACAAAACTTTCATATTTTGTTTTTATTTTGCCTTTTTAATTCTTCTCGGAAAATGAACGGCGACGTGACACATGACAGTTGTGTTTCGTTTGTCATTATGACAGCGCTACACGTTTGCATATTTCGAATGCAAATTCTGTGTGGCGATTGCGAATGCATATGAGTATATGATTTGCATTTGATGCCAAAAGAATAGTAATAAATTGTTCTTGCACATTTTTTTTTTCTTTTTTGTATAATAATTCCTGAGTTCAATGAACATTGTTATGCAATGAGCGGTTGGCGTTGTCCAAATGTTTAGACGTTTTATGTATAATCTTTTGGTTTCGTGGAATCATTATTTGATTCTCCCCTAATTCCAGCAACTAGTTTCTACCGATTTTGATTGTTTTTCTTGGAATGATCTCGAAATTGAAATGAAACTAGTTATCCGTCAAACATAAAACTGTGTAAAGTCATTAAATTTGCTAATTAAATTGGATCAGTTTTACCAGCTTTAAGAATTTATATTAGGTCCGTTCCTTTACTTTTGTAGTAAGAATGGAAAAGACTGTCAAAATGGCAGTGGTGGGGATAAATTCTCTCACAGAGAGAGACACTTACAGAAAAGTTAGGGAACGCTTTTGTAGTAATCTACGAAAATGACAGATACATAATTAAAAAAATTCAAAAATTTGTTTCTTTTAGTACAAACTCGAAGAATTTGCTAATTTACAAACAAAATTAGTCGATTCATCTACCTCGCGATGAAAGTGATTCGCAATTAATCAAACTTCTTCTTCATGAATCCGAGTATATGGAAGAGTTTGTACTGATTGAACTACAAGCATTCGAGAAGAGGAAAAAACGACACGGCATTCAAATTTACGTGGATATTGTCCCTTCTTACTCCTCCCAGCGAGGAAGAATTTCATCGCAACTTTCTAAAAGAATCTAAGGAGATTATTTTTGCGCCTGTCGATACCATTTTAATACGCAGAAATCAAAACAAATGCACTCATATGTCAAATAGGACAACAAATTTCAATTCAGCTGTTAATTGTAAGGTGACTGACAGCTTTTTCAATTCTTACACCAAGAAATTTGTTGAGTAAATATTTTTAACATTCTCAGTGGAGGGGTAATAACTTGCTCTCTTGATGCCGTTCTCTTTTACGAATTTTTCGAGTTAAGGAACAGCATTGAGTAAAAATTCGTAAAAATTCTTAAGAATTAGTAAAAATTCGTAACATTTAAAACTAAAGGAACAGACTATTGTTGCCATAAACTGTCAATTAAGCGAATTCAATTTCGGCTTCCCTTAAATGTTTAAAAAGTATTATTTAAATGTGGACCTAATCTGTTTTTTTTCCCTAATAAAAGAACTTGTAGGTATATGTAAAAATGCAATACCTAGTTTCCTAGTTTATGTAAAACGTTAACTAGATTTGTCTGGGCTATGTATTTGAACGCGTTGACTGGAATTGTTTTTGTATTCTCGCGGTTTATTTTGAATTTTGACACTTCGAAATGTCAACTGAGTGTGCAGGCTGGATTTTCTTGACTAGATTTGTCGGCTTCCCCTCCATATAAACGTCAATTGAAAAAACTATTCACGTGATCAATTTGGGCCAGTAAAAACACGTCAGTCAGTTGTCAGAGTTACTAAACTAGATTTTGCGAGTGAGATTGGATCCCAATTTGTTGCTAAAAATAAAGTTTATGCAAGTGAATTTTTGTATTACATATCAATTTCGATCAATCTTACCTAAATTCCATAAAACAGGCATGGGAAGCATAAATGAAAAATAAAATAAAGCCCTCACTGTGACCAAACCAACCGCTGTACAACTTTTTAATGAAATTTCTTCTCAACGAAACCTCAATCAACTGCTCAACTGTTTTTAACAACAAAAAAAGAAAGACACTAACCAAACGATAAAATACTACTCCAAACATACAGCACCCTACTTCTCTGGTTTTCTTATCCTTCCTCTTCTTAGTGAACTCAACGATTATATTCAATTTTATGCCCAGCTGCTAAGATTTTCAATAGGTTCCACTAGGCGTTTTTCTTTTTAGTTCAGAGCTGAGCTCGAGCATTATGAGCGCGCTCTGAAGCGAGCGTGCTCAGATTGTTCTGAGGTATTTATGAAACACACTTGAGCACATAGCTGTCATTTGTTGTAAATAAAGGGTGTTTTTTTTAGAGGTATAAAACTTCGAATTTAAATAAAACACAAAAATATCGTTTTAATGTCCATCAATTTGACTTTATTGGAAAGATAATTTTATGCCATTAATGTTTAAATATGATTTCGGGCATGTGGCCGCCGCGGCTGCTTCGAATAAAGCCAAGTCTAGAGGTCCAATTTTCAACCACTTTTTCGAGCATTTGGGGCTGTATGTTGGCTTCCAAGTCCCCTAAAGTTTCTGGTTTGTTGGCGTAGGCGAGCGACTTCACATATCCCCAAAGAAAATAATCCAATGGTGTCAAATCACACGATCTTGGTGGCCTATTGACAGGTCCATTCCGCGAAATTATGCGCTCATCGAATGTTTCCTTCAATAAATCGATTGTGACGTGCGCTGTGTGGCATGTAGCGCCGTCTTGTTGCAACTACATCTCATCCACATTCATGCCATCCAATTCGGGAACAAAATAGTCGGTTATCATGGCTCTTAACCGGTCTCCATTAACGGTAACTGATTCTCCAGCATCATTTCGGAAGAAGTATGGCCCAATGACTCTACCAGCCCCTAGAGCACACCAAACAGTCAGTTTTTGTGAATGTAATGTCGTCTTAAGGGTCTCATGTGGATTCTCTTCACTCAAAATGCGGCAATTTTGCTTGTTGACGTAGCCATTCAACGAAAAATGAGCCTCATCACTGAGCGAAATTTTGCGGTAAACTTCGCGAACTGAACCATTATTTTCGAAATAAATTTGCACGATTTGCAAGCGTTGTTCATTTGTCAACTTGTTGATGATGAAATGGCAAACCAAACTAAAAATAAATCACTTGACAGCTGACAAAATGGCCGGCAGTTAAAAAAGTGCTGCCAACCTAAAGTTTTATACCTCTAAAAAAGAACACCCTGTATATGTATAAATTGGTATTTATTAAATTGGTTAATTCTCAGTTCCAGAACAACAATGTTCCTCCGCCATTTCAACTATTTTACTTATCCTGTTTTTTTTTTTTTTGTCAAATGTGACTGGAAGTGTGTAATCAGATCTTAGCTCAGGATGCTGAGGCAATTTATTCTGAACTCATAGAGCGCGCTCTGATGGTGCTCTGAACACAAAAAAAAAACACAAATTCTGAGCTCTGATGTATTTGAGCTAAAAAAGAAACACGGACTTTTTGTATAATAGTTCAGGTAGTGCTCTGAACTGAAAAAGAAAAACGTCTACTGTAAAACAAAAGGGGGCTTGCAACTTTTATAATCCTTACTTCGAATATTGTTTAGGTCACAATAGATAATTTTATATGCAGAGTTTCGGCATTGTGCGTTCGGAAATTAAACCTGCATGCAAAACACTGATTATAAGTGTATCCACCTCGGAATTATTGTGCCCTTCTCCTCACACTGCCGTTCTGTAATTTTTGAAAATAACAAAAAATAAAAGTAAAAATAAAAAAAGGAAACCCAGGTGTAAGGTAGCCACGCTGACAGGTCTTCCCCAAAGACATCTTTCCCTATGATCCACATTCAGCACGATACTAATAATCATTTTTAGTGTTCAGGCTAAATTTTACGAACTCACAATAAAAATTAGCCATTGTTACCTACAAAATATATTGTGTGAAGGTTAAAAATGATTATTAGTAAGGCCATCAATCTTTAACTCATAGCGCAGTACTAATAACAAATTTTAGTCTCGATTTTAAATTTAGGAAGCTCACAATTGCGAAATTTGTATGGAAACTATAGCCACTGTGAATTACTAAAATTGAAAGGCGAAACTAAATATATTTAGTAGCAAGGCCCATAGCAATCCTAACTAATAAATTTTCGACTCCAAATTATTTAGTTCATTAAAAATATTTTAGGCACAACATTTTTTTTTAACCTGATCTTATCGGCAACCCATAGCAATCCTAACTAATAAATTTTCCACTCCAAATTATTTAGTTCTTTAAAAATATTTTAGGCACAAAATTTCTCATTTTGAGCATGCGAAATTTTTTTTTAACCTGATCTTATCGGCAAAACCTAATAATTTCAACAAGCACTTGTCAAACGTGTAGTCTTCCAGGTTCGTGTATCAAAGACCTCAGTCAATGACACAGAAGACATTTTGAAATATGTATTGTATACCAATAGTATCCTACTGAGAACGTCGTCAATAAACTCTAGACATCGGATGTCAAATGTGCAAACATATTCATCAGTCACATTTTTTCTGATAATATTTTAACCTTTCCCAGAAATGAGCCTTTCAACAGAATTGCCAGTTTCAAATTAAAAACAAATTCATTCAGTTTGACATTCCTTGGGCGAGCAAAAATTTGCAAGTCAAATTCACACCAGACACATTCCTACGAGTTGTGTTAACTATGTTTCTGTAACTCACATGACATTCCTCGTAGAAAATATCAACAAAATCCGCCTTGGCGCTTAAAATACACAAACAACCAATCTTTTGTTAAACGATCACATGGAAATCCCAATATCCCATAAGACATATAATTATCAGTAATAATAATAATAAAACACTAAAACACTAAAAACTGGCAAAATTCCTTCCAGCTGACAACCTATTCCAGTTTTGTAGACATACCTTTCCATGTCCCTCTGTCAGTTCACATTTCAATTTGTGTATAGCGTTCAGTTGTGTCGAGTACTTTTTCACACATGGCGCACAAGACTATTAGTTTATTAATCAATTCATTTGTCACTCTTTTGCGTACGTTTGCCAGGGTAGTGTGCTCGTTTAACTGCGCGTCGTCATGACGATATAGATAGATTTGAGATCTCAAATTAAAATTGATTCAGTCCATTATTTATTTATAACAATAGTTCATAGGAAATCCCAAGGTGATCTAATTTTGCTCCCCGCCTAACATATCAACGAGCATGTCTGCTACAAGTTCAATTAAACTAACTACTCGAATTGTATATAAATCGCACATAATAATAAAACAGAAAAAAAGAATACAAAAAACGCCAATACAACTTGATGAGCAGATAAACAGCTAGATACGCTGAATGCTAAGCAGGTAAAATTAGTGATTACGTCGCTTTTATGAAAACGATTCTAATGCGTCTTCGTCTTCGGTTTACATTGTTATTGGCTGTTTGAATTATAACCTTCTTCTTTTTTTCTGTCCAGCCATATAAGAAATACGAGTGCGATAGTCATTCGTAATAAGAAATCGTTTTCAGTTTTTGTGTGTACTCTCAAGTGGTACACACAAAAACTGAATTGAGATTTACGAGTATGATGGAAGTTCGACGGCTAGAAGCATGCTGTGCGTTGTCGTAAACAAAAGAGTCTATCTGCGAACTGAGCAGATCATGGAGTAGATATGTTTTGTATTTACGTCTTCTTGGTAGGAGGAGGTTTTATCTACAAAAAAATTTGAAAACAACGTAATAGATGACTGGATTTAGTTCCATTTAATCAAATCTAGTTTAGGCGGGAAAAAAATAATAATATTGACAGCTGACAGAACTGAGCTTTGGTTGTGGTACTAGAATTGTGAATGTTCCACTTATAAAAAGATGTCCTCTAAACTGTTGAAATCAGTTCGCTTTTAATGATTTACCAAGGCTAAGTGGAAAAGCGCGTTGGGCGCTAAGAGATATACTCCGGCCACCGTTTTAAATGCCAGTCAAGCTTCATTATACCCTTGTAAAGGTAACTCTATAATGTCTGATTGCCAGCTGGTATTGTGTATACTGCTGATTTTAACTAAACAAAGTGTAGCCCACAAATTTGCACAAATACCTTGCTAACTTCTCTATTTTAGTACATAATCGGATAAGGGAAAGGCAATCACTCCAACATTGGTAGTCTAAGACTTCAAATAACTCTGTTTCCAGTATGCGATTACAATCCACATACAGTTCAATTATTTTACTTCCAAATTTAGGCAAAAAAACTCGCATAAAGTTAAAATTAATCGATTAAAGTGAAAAGCCACAGATTAAAGTGTATAAACCATTAAACTGCCCGCAGAAAGACGTCAATGAAAGTAAAATATAACAAAATCTTGATACGCTATAAATCAATCACGAGTTTCTTAATGAACTTTGTACCTTTTTTTATGGGAGAAACGTGAATACCATCCGAATTTTTAAATAATAGTTCCAGTTGTAGTAGTTGGCAACCTGATTTTTTTTAAGCATATTATCTTGTATACTACCAAATTGTGCGATTAATTAATGTTTATTTCTTTTCTTTTGGGGCAATCTACTACATTCATTGCTTTAAGTCTAACGAGGTAATCCATTTTGTTTTTTAAGAAATATTCTATGCAAGAAAGTTTTGTGATGACGATTTTTTGACGTTTCGTGACAGCTTTCAATACGAATTTCCATGTGGAAATAGAAGTGCACTTTAAGGGTTTTGTGGGAGCAAATTCTAGGTTAGAACTGTCGTGCTTCTTCTTATAGTTGGGTGTTCTCAGTTCATTAATGAAGGAAGTATAAAATGATGACATCTGGTTTACTTTCTTTCTCAAATGAATCGGTGATTGTTTAAACAACACAAGTAACAGATTTTTCGAAGTTTTTTTTCAGTTTTACTACGTTTTTACACAGCTTATGTGCAGACAATGCGCTGTGAACAAAACCAACATAATTCGATACCTAAAACACACAGAAATTCGATCGCAAAATCGGCGTTTTGTACTAAGACAACCTGACTCCTCTACCATTTTTTGTTTCTCCTGTAAAAAAATAAAAATGTCACTTGTGTTGTTTCAGCAATCACCGATTCAAATATTCTCTTTATATATGTAAAAAAATACATTGTAGAGAGAGAGAGAAGATGAACATGTACATGACGCTTTATAAATAAATAAAAATAAATAGTTCGCGCACCTGGTCCGTACACTCAGAAAAAAAAAAGGTACCGCCAACAATTTTCGTTGGTTAAAATGAACCCAAATATCAAAATCTTTGATTTTAGAAAGAAATTGTTGGAAATGATGTAATAAAATACTTATGGAGAGTATTTTATTCTTACGCTGAATACCTGATTCTTGAAAACTTAAAAATTAGTTCTTTTTAACGAAAATAATACAGGGTGTCCGCCGGGAAGTCATTTTGGTAAACATTAGTCTTGACAGTTCATATTTGGCAGTCGTGAAGTAGACACGTGGCAAATTTATTATGGAAAAATATTCGATAAACCAACGTGTTTTAATCGTTAAAACATTTTATCAAAATCAATCATCGATTACTGTGACGATGACAAAGTTACGTGAAATTTTTGGGAGAAACAATGTGCCAACAAAACGCACTATTTATCGTGTAGTGAATGATTTCGAAGAAAGAGGGTTTGTAGGTGATAGGCCCAAGCACCTTTGCATCCATTAAAAGTTACTGTCTGGTGTGCAATTTGGTCAGGAGGAATCATTGGACCTTACTTCTTTGAAAATGAAAACCGCGTAACGGCGATATCGTGATATGATTGAAAACTTTTTAGCGCCACAACTTTATGCTTTGGGCTTGATTAACATGTGGTATCAACAAGGCGGTGCCACATCGCATACAGCCAGGATTACAATGGAATTACTGCGAGACCTCTTTCCACAACAAGTTATTTCAAGAAACGGTGATGTTGATTGGCCTCCACGGTCGCCTGATTTGACTGCTCCGGACTTCTTTTTGTGGGGATATCTGAAAAGCAAGCTTTATGCAAACAAACCAGAAACGCTTGAGCAACTCAAACAGAATATTCGTGATGAAATTAATGAAATACCTCGTGAAATGTGTGAGAATGTAACGAAAAATGTGCTCAAAAGGGCTCGCATTTGTGAGACTAACAGAGGCGGACATTTACCTGATATTGTATTCCATACATAATTGCCGACATTAAATAAAACATTTATCAATATAAGATCCATTCTCTTTCATTTAATCAAAAATTATAAACAAACAAAGTAGTATACCTTCCCGGCGGACACCCTGTATTTGAACCAAGAACTTTTTAACTTACAATTTTCTAAAAATCTCAAAATTCTTCGCTTAACAATCTTTTTTTTCCTGAGTGTAGGGACCCTTGGCGTAGCTTCTCACAAGTATTCGTTTTGTGCGAGTTTTTCATTTTTGGGACGAATAGAAGGGATCTGCAATTTTATGCCGAGTCCAAACGGCTAATTGAGAAGCTCTTTCATGACAGTTATACTCTCGGAAGTTTGTCAGACGCTCGCGAGAGGTGGCGCAGTGGAAAAACCTTAAGATGGAATTTCGGAACCAGTGACCACTTGCTTAGTAGTCCTACACACTAACCACACATGACGTTGAATATTATTAAAATTTCCGCCACAATGCTTTGCACTTTCCCTCACTCTGTACAGATACGTCGCATCAACATAGAAATATCCACTACAAAATAAGTTCTCATGTCTGCAAGCTGACGAATTTTAAAGGAAAAGCAAAGATCCATTCGGTGTCTCATTCCTCTTGGACTCTGCTATATTTCTCTACTCGTCTACATCGATTTTTACTGACCGACGTTTCTTCTCAAAGTATTTTTTTGTTACGAGTCCGGTGTAAAATGGCAGCGTTGTTGATCTCTTCCTTTAGCTTCTGTCTTAGGTATGCATTGCTCAACGGATTTATGTCGGCCTCATTACACAGCTAACTAGACGGGTTTAAAACTAAACATAACCTCAAGAACCCGATGAAAGGTTTACTTGCATTCGCCTGAGATTCAGTCACATCAACACCTGTCTCTAGGAAGTAAATCGTTCCCTCTTCCACTAATTAAAGCCACAATAAGAATGAATTCAATTCAATCAGCATCTTGAGCTACTTCCTCCATATGAATCAGTGCACTTTTGACGAAACTGCTATCCAAAGTATAGACTGACTCATCGATCTGAAAATCAGGTTAATTAGAGTCCATTTAAAAGCACAACCTCAGTGTTACCTTCAAACGCATAGTCGTAGGTGAATTCTTTTCGCAACAATCTCCCGCGACTTTTTTTAATTCTTTGCTTGTTTCACGACTCAAGGAAATGTTCTTGGAATTTCCACTCGCTCCGCACCAATAAAGCCTGTACGATCTCCCCGTCCAATAAAAGAACACGGAAATTGACTGTCTCACTGTGACGCAGTTATGCCATAAATCAATCAAATAAGCCTTCAATCGAGTTATGGTTTCCTAGCTAAAATACAAAACGAAAAACAAAAGAGTCCAACAGCGAACTGGACTTTTCGTCGACTCATTTTGTTTTTGCAAAACTCAACCAATTCTGACACCTTTTGCAGACATTTCCAAAATAATTCAACATTAAATCGATTTAAATTGATTCGAATGCGTTTAGAAGCAAACAAAACCACAGTCCAGGCATGGAAAAGAATAACAAAATCAACACCTATACGCTGTGGTAACAGTTAATTTAAAAAAAAAAGTGCAAAACACCATCATGAATTATTCATGACATTCGATTTAATTTAAGATAAATTGCAAAACCAAACAGAACGAACAAAAAAACACTTCTTTCTACACATCTGTGTGGGTATGTACGAGTGTATGTTGTGCTCGAAGAACGACTTGAAACTCACCTCAAATCATAGTAATAACGTCATAGATTCATACCGATCAAGAGAACTGTTTAATTCTCGCGACGTAATTCGCCGATGTCGATCCTTCTTCAGCAAACAGAAAATAACTTTTAAAGCTTCTAAGTCATACAAATCGTGACATGCTACTAGTCCATGCACACATACTGCCAACATTTGCGGATTTTTTTTCTTCTTTTATCTTGTCTTCCTTGTTGGAATACAAAAACAAAAATATTTTATTATTTGTAGGTAGGTATATCGCATGCGAAATGTTGAAACCCACCGCTGGCAACATTCAGCCAGACAACGAACAACGACTTTACGTTCAGATTGAGACTTGAGAATAAGTATATTCATACGATAAAAGAAAAAAAGAAACAAAAAACATGCCCAACCGGTGTTGTTGGGAAATTCCCAAACACAAATTGAGTATGAGCCGAGAGATAGATGGCAATAGAGAGATACTATTGTAGATATTAAGTGTAACTTAAAGCTTTACATTTTAATGTGCCGCGAGAGTTTGAAACGTTCAGAGTAATCATACACTTAGCGTCGCGATTGTGTGCTGTTTCGCGCGGAGTAACGAAATACAAAATTTTTGAAAAAAAAAAAATTTAAATAAAAAAATACGTGCAAATTAAGGTTTTTTTCCGTTGGATTGGATAAGAGTTTTGGTGGGGATAGAACTATGCTAAGCTGATTGTGTTGACTTAAACCAAAGAAAAACAAAAAAAGAAATAGTAAGTTGAGATCATAATTTCACCACTAATCGTGCTGGAAAGGTGGCACTGCTTCTAAGCTAGTTAAAGTCGAAGTTAAGCGGTGTTTTGTTTCTTCTTGTAAAATGTAAAACGAAAAATATCCCATACCCCAGGATTAACGAAGGATCTTTCACGGTTTTGTTAAATTGTTTGTGCTTTTAGTGGGTAGGTATCCAATTATACCAGTGAAGAGGAATCTTTCTTTGCTTTTGTGACTTTTTATTTAGTGGACTTAAGCGTTTTTAAACGCAAATTAGATTTCATTCAGTGGAGCTACAAGTGATTTTGTTTGGGTGCATTTTTGATTTGGCATTGGAAGTGGTTTTGAAGTCTGACTTTGACCTCTTATGCAGAGTTATGTTAGTTTGAGTTTTGCAAAGTTCTTAGTTTAAAGATGAATTCGCATCGGATATAAATTGTTACAATAAAAAAAAAAATATATCCGTGTATGGAAGTGATTTCCTAGAAACTGAAACTCTTCCATTTCGAGTCAGGTCTTCTCATAAATCCAACTTTATGGAAAAAGTACTCGCGGAAAACAGTTTGTGATGTGATCATAACTCACCGAAATCGTTTTATGTGTCCGAGTTTCATTTTTAGGCATTTGAAGGGCTTCAAGTTTTACATAAATGTCGGAAAATTTGAGTTGAGCAACTTTGGTATAAGTTTGTCAGATATTGGATATTGGAATAGTCAACAATATGTCGGCGCCTTCTGTAAATTAAACCTTCCATTTACAAGTTCAACGTACTAACTTCTAAGCCGTTGGTTGGATTTTCTAAACGAGCAGTAAGTTGGTTAGAACTTATTTTACGCTGATTCTCTTTCAGCCAAAATCAATCAACAAACATGGCTGACCATATGCAACGGAAATACAATTTAACTTCCGCGTTGTACTGACAGCTGTGTCTATATAAGGCGTGTTTTTTTGAGCTTCCATCTCAGCAAAGCAAAGTAAAGTAGGATTGTCATCATGCAATTACAACAACTACGCTCTATTTGACACTTCTCGAGTCTCGGTTAGTAGTTGTTGTAATCGGGTGCTGAAAATCCTACTTTACTTTGCTTTGCTGAGATCGAAGCTCAAAAAAACACGGCTATACTAGACTACTACTGAAATTTAAATTTTCTTAAATCCTCCCAGAAGTCGAACGCCCTAACCAAGAGACTGCTTTTGATTCCTAAAGGAAACACAACAATTTTCGTAAAAAAGCAACAAAGCAGCTTGATGGGTCGCCTATTCGCGGATTTTCTGAAAAAAAATTGTCACTTTTGACTCTTTATGGTAAAAGTCAGGGTCGGCATTCTGTGAGACGAAACATAAAAACGTTTTCGTGTGCACGAACGATTTACTTCTGCAAATTAGAGCCAATCGTTCGTGCGAACGTTTCAACGTGTAGCCTTACACATAATTTGCACAACTATTTTGTTGTTCCTAATAGAAGTCAACTGGGTTGTAGGCTTGTGCTAAAAATCCCGATTTGGCCGTGTAAGCTCTCGTCCGTACAAGCAAAAACATTCAAATGGACCTTAAGCTCCCAAACAAAAGTGTCGTCTCTTGAAACACTTCAACTTTTTCCCTCTGCGACCCACACGCTTTTCTTCTTTATACTGATCATACGCTCCAAAATCACGACGGTCGTGTTTACACAAGCAGCTCAGTCTAGTCATCTAAAGTGGACTTAGTTTGCCTGGACATGGGCTAGATTTTCTTAACGCAGAAACTATAGATTGGTCTGGTCGTCAACGTCACTTTTACTATGCATAGATAAAAATCGAAATGTCAACGGAGTCGCGTAAACCTCCATAAACGTCAACTGAGAATACTGTTCACAAGATTAATCTAAACCAATTAAAATGCAGACACACGTCAGCCAGCTGTCGGACTTGGTAAAATAGAGTTTCGAAAGTATCCATTTGTTTTATAAAAAAAAAGGTAAAATTAAATTTGTTCTGACAAAGTGACAGAGACGGGCGTTTTAATCCACACGTAAAATGTAAACCAACTTTCCAATAAGCTTTAAATCTTTTCATTTATTTTAAGTACTAGAATCGATTTAAGCCTACGCAATGACGCATAGCATATGACACTTGTGCCAAACGTTTCTTGTTATTGTTTCGATGTATTATTGAGTAACTGTGTTCAGTTATCGTTTTAGTTTAGTCTCTAGATCTATTTCTGGCCTATAATTCGGTAAGCTCTTGAGCAATTATAGTGCAAGCGAACTAGTACCGAACTTGGGATATTTTTGCTGGTAAATGTAGTAGTTGGCATCGTCCATGTTATGCTTGGACTAGACAGAAGACCACTTATAAATCAATTGCAGTCTCTGCAGATGTATTTCGAATACGAGATTGGGGCTCCATTTACCAGTACTGAATCTAGTACACAGTTTGAAAGAAATAACTTTTTTGTCAGGCTGTCAAACTATAATCTAGAATTTGTTGGTGTTTGCAGCTACTTTGTTTAATTTGCGCTTTTGTGGAACGCGTAGAACACTTTTGGATCGTCGATAAAACCTGACAGTTTCTTATCCTTATGTGCTCCAATTAAAACCTCAGTGGAATTTTAATTTTAATACGACTACGTGTTTTGACATTTCATTTACATGAACTACGTTTTTATCGCAACAAATTGAAAATGTCTGCTGTCCGTTACCTACAGTAAAGATTTAAATCGAGTCGTTTTTGTGGAACGCGTTGAGAAATGAAAATGAATACAGCAAACCTCAGATGGACAAACAACAGGGATGTTCAATAAGCAGGGTTGACCAACTTAAGTTGTTATTACTTTTAAAAAATTTATTGTTGTTGAGTTACTGTAATAATGTTTACGAACTCCAGCCATTCACCGAATCCATTAAAATTTTTAGTTATAAAGAAAATAAGTTTACTGCCACAACTTCGGACCAAACTTGTTTGCTTAAGTCCGCATAATCCTGTTTAAGCTGACACTTACTCGTAACAAACCGTCCATTTCTCATTCAATTCATAATTTGTTCAACTCCATGACGAGGCAGTCAATAAACTCATTTGTAAACTTTGCAACTAAAATTTTTGCGTTAGATAATATATACTGAAGCACTTTCTAACAGGTTGTCACACTTTTCTTTTATTTACAGATGTCGCAACTTACACCTCCGCTCAATTCGTTTACAGACGACCCATACTCTGCTTATGCTGATAATTTTGATCTCTCATTGCTGCCAAATGAAACAGAATTTCCATTGAGTCCTCAATCGGATTTCTCCTCATCTTCCTCTATAAACCCATCATCATCAGCGGCAGCATTGCCATTGTCGTCGTCGTCATCGTCTGCGCCGTCAGCATCCTCAACCCCGACTAGTGACTCTCTACAGTCGCACTCTGCCAACCAATCACCACACGTCTCTCTGGAGTACATTCCTACGACAATTTACCATGACCAAACGGTGACGCAGATCAAAGTCGAAAAGCCCTGGGCTGATGATACCCCAACAGCACAGCATTCTTCCACCACTCTTAACCAGACCAATTCTCTTCTGCTCGAAGAACTCCAACTGCACTACAAAATCTATCCATCGCCGGAACCATCTCCGCCGCTGCCGGATCACTCCAAATCCACATACATATACCATCCACCATCACCTTGCCCTTCGATTGATGCCAATTCGCCATATTCCAGCCACCACCAGCACCACCAAATCAAACAGGAGTACCTCTTCCTGCCACCATCACCGCCCGAGTCCAGCTGCGGAGTACCGTCGCCGCATTCGTTTGCCGACATCAAGCAGGAACCCGATGAGACCTACATCGACATAGACTCCATGCTGGAGAAGTCACTCAGCGGTCTGCGACAAGACTGTACCACAGCTGATTCCAAGCCGCCGCTGCCAGTCACCATTAGCCACCAAGCACAGCAGCAGACACAGCACTTGCCGGGCCATCAGCTGCTAAGGGAATACCTTGAAGACACCACATTCCAAAAGCGGCACAACCTGAAGCCCCTGGCTCTGGAGTCTCTGTTCGGTGGCTTTTGTGTGCGCAGCGATATTGAGCCAGTCATCTCGTTGGCGTTGGAACATGCCAAGCGTGAAGCCGAGGCGACGTGCACCAAATTGCAAATATCAGCAGGTGAGTCAGTGTGTTCATTTTAACTTCCACCACCACCCCATCGCGCACCTGTTCACCCAATTTCGAGTGCTGCCAAGTTGGTGTCGAAACAAGCCAATCGTGTATGACTAAGTGGGGAAAACTGGGTGATTTTCCAACTTCCAACCTACCCTTCGAGGTCCGGCAATTAGCGAAATGAAAATTTAAATGAAATTTACTTTTCAAATTGTGTACAAATGGTTTGTGGTGAATATCAATTCTTTGAGATTGCCACAGAGAGCGAGCTACGTGCTTTGGGTGTCCGATTTAATTGGTAGGTTTTGAGCGGGAAAACGATGGCAATTTGTCTCTTTCTTTGAGTCATGTTATTTCAGTTATTGTTATTAATTTGTGTTTGCCTTGATGTTATACAACTGCTGAGATTTATTTACTTAGCTTAATTGAACATTAAACATCGAAAAGCGGTGGATGACATAAGTTAGAAATACTTTGCTAATGTGATCAGTATGCGAACACTCAGTGTGTGAGTGAGTTTGTTTGACTTTTCTATTCCAAAAGTTTTTCTGGCGGGAAAGAACCTTAGGAAGATGGAAGAGATGTTTTCTGATCGATCGGTTTTGGGGAATCCCAAGCACCCATTTTGCCGAATGTATTTTTAGTGAGTTACATTTACACCTGTTGGGTCATATTATCGATGATTCAGTTTTAACTATTTATAGGTATTAACTATTAATTGGTATTTATGGCATGAGACGTCATGCGTCTGAGGTAATACGCCATTTGGCAGGTCTATGATGCATCTACAAGCGATTTAAGCTCTTAAACTCTCTCTCTCAAGTTGACTAAAGTTGATTTTATGGTGCTCTCTTATTTTATGAGCGCAGCTGCTCTTCACTAAGCGCATTTGAAGAGTCAAATTTTTGACCACGTTAACGAATAAATAACCGTCAATGTGTTGAAATTTTTTACAAATAAAAAAGCGACAGCCTAAATGCGATTTTTTTTTCTTTTTAATTCAGTCCTTAGATCCTGTAAGTGTTGTGTTGTATTGAACACAAGTCGTCAGTTTATATTAAGCACAAATGTCATTTTTACTGCGGAGAACTTCCTCCCATTTAACGAAGGAAAACAGTCTGGAAAAAGCGCCATTAAATTCGAAAACAAAAGAACCCATTAGCGAACTAATGTTTGTTATACAAGTTTGCAATTTTAGCATCCAGCGAGTAGTACGTAACGAAAGTGACGGAAAGCTAGACTGAACGAAGAGCTCTTAGGTAAATGCAAATTATTCTAATGAAGGCCGTTAAGTAACTAAGTAACTGAGAGAGGTTTCTATTTTAAACTTTTTAGGAAAAGGGTCAGTAAAAGACATTTGCTTGACATCTTATTCTACACAACAACTAAGCGAACTCCCAAAGAAAAAGGGACAATACGTTGCAAAAAAATAGGCTGAAAATATCGGCAGGGGTTTGGAGGTTGTAGAATCGAAAGTGTAGAAGCAGCTTCCTACTACTGCCATACGTACTTTACTGCAATTGTCTGACCAATTCTAATCTTCTGGCAATAGTTTTGCTCAGATATTCGGCGGACATCACCATCTTGTGTCTATGTTGTTCTGACAACAGAAATTTGTGTTCTTTCGAATGGCATTAAGTGACCAGAACTAAATCTTACTTAGTTGCTGCTGGAGCTCACAACTTCCTTGGGCAATTATTTAAATCCTTCGACTTAAATACTTTAAACTTCACTATAGATAATTTATTTATTAGTACTGCTCACGGACAAACTCATTCACCGATCGTTTCGTTCCTAGGCAGTTCCATTCATTCAGAAATATTCATGTCAAAGTACTAACTGATTGATTTCAAAAGATTATTTTGTTGACCAAGTATAGTTTTGTGTATGTCTTTTTTTTGGGCTTTTCGGCCGATTCTTCGCAAAATGCGAATATTAAAACTAATATTCCATTATTTTCCACCCTTTCCATTCCATTTTCCATTCTTTCAGAATGTCAACACACAACTAATTTTTAAACTGAAATGGATTCCCCATACTCACCTCTTTTGTTCGGTAGTTCAACTTTCAACAAGATGTTTATTTATATTCATCTGATGATGTAACATCGCCCACTTCTTCCTCTCTTTTATGTGGTTTTCGATTGTGCTTCTTCACATTCGCTCTTAGATTTCAGATTTCGTGTGTCTAATCGAACATAAAAACGTCACTTGTTATTTTTTGTGTTGATATTTGTGCCTTCGAAACTTTTCTAGGCGTTTTCAATTCACTGGCTAAATCTTATATGAAAACATTCAAAATGCTCGCCCAGATGGATTTCTAATCATTTGTACATAAATAATTAACAAAAAAATAGATCAACCCGTTGCAATTCGATTCTTTTCAGTTGAAATTTCACGAAAATGTAGACAAACTCCACTAGTTGTCAAACTCAAACGTACTTGGATTGGTAAATCTGAAGCAAATCTGAGAAAAAATACAGATTCGCAAAAGTGCTCTGAAATCTGAAAAAGATTGCTTTTTTTGTACCAAACGAACATAAAAAGTTCTCTGACAGCAAAAAAGTGCTCTGAGAGCGCCCAATCGAAAGCCACATTAATGAGTACTATTCTTACTCTGTAAAGCAGGGTTGCCAGAATTTAGTTTGCTTTAAGCGCCCAAACCTTAGAAAACGAAGCCCAAAATCGTTGCCCAGAAAGAAGCCCAAAATTCGTTGAAAATGTTCCCAAATCCTTGAGTACTTTTTTTGGTATTTTCCGCATTTACCTACCCATCTAACCTTTCCGTGCCGCGAGTTTTATTTGGCTTTTATCTTCTGCATTTATGGTTTATCTTCTGCAATCGGCTTTTATGGCTTATGTCAAATCAAAAGGCCGGCAAAATAAATTGGTGTGCCTGCAAGTTGAACGACTGTTCGATGTCACTTGACAGGTACCAAGTTTGAAAAGTGCGGGTTTGTTCGAAAATATTTAATTTTTTATTTTTGAGAAGGAATAAAAAAAACTAACAGACTATTTTGTAAAACGATCAGCTCAAAATTGTGTTGGTCGCTCGTTTTTTCATTTCTATCGCTTTTTAAGAAAAAAGGTAGCCCAAAATACGACAAAGCGCCCAAACTGGTAACACTGCTGTAAAGTGGCACTTGGCTGTGAGATTGTTTTGCTTTATTGCGCTGATTAAATGTTTCTGAAATGTTTGCTTTAGAATGTGGAACAGAATTTATCCTTTTAATTCTCGCCAGCCCATTATGTTGCTGTGAAACAGCTGTTTTGTCTTAGATCAAAAGCTGTTACCCTTTCTTTCGTTTGTGAAAGCTTTATCCTTCGAATGAATGTAAGCATTTCCTTTAGAGTAATAACATACAAAAGAAAATCCTCCCTGCACACTGTCAGTTTCATATTTGCTCTCTTCTTTGCCAGAAAAATAACCAACACGAGTTGACGGAGTTGTTTATGACGCATTAAGCTTACACGCTCGTTTTTACGTAGTTACAGGGTGCAAAGTAGATTTCTTTTGTTATAACGTGTTAATTTGTTCCACTTAATTTCTGTCAGCTTCTGGGCAATGCCATTCGATTTTATTTGCAAAACAGATTCTGTGTATCAATGAACTGATTGTTGTTCTTTTTTTGCGATATTTTGGTCAACACGAGACTTTAATTAATCGTTTACCAATGGTGTCAATTTGACAATGCCGGCCAACAAGAGCAATATCAACGAACTTAGCCGTGTTTTTTTTGAGCTTCGATCTCAGTAAAGTAAAGTAGGATTTTCATCATGCAATTACAACAACTACGCTCTACTTAACACTTCGAGACTCGGTTGCAGTTGTTGTAATCGCGTGCTGAAAATCCTACTTTACTTTGCTTTGCTGAGATCGAAGCTCAAAAAAAACACGCCTCTTGTAAGCGAAATAATATTTATTTATTTAATATTGACATTAATATTTGAAGCAAAAGTCATCTGATGTCCTTTTAGGGTGAAAAGTCTACTCCTTTTCAACCTGTATTTGTAGTGCCGATTCAATGGCTCTCGTAAGCACCTCCACCCAGCAATCTTGCTCCAAATCCACCGTGTGATCAAATTGATAAATTCCATCGAGCTGTTGAGTCAATTTTTCACGCATTTGTAATGTTAAGTAACTTCTAATGCTCAATTAGTGGGGCAACTGAGTAAAAAATGGCTTCTCCCTCCCGTCGCCATTTAAATCAGTTCTACCCGACTGGTTTATGGCTATGGAGTTACTTTTCTTCTGTTCAATATAATTGCATGTAAACAAAATTATATTATTCAACGGCACATTATAACGAAGATATTTCAAGGTCCACCAGAAAAAAACCGAGAACACTGTTTAAGGCACCTGCGTATATCTTTTGAATCAGCAGCAACCAGCAACAATGGCCGCTGCAGCAATACAAAGAGAACAATCTGTGTCGGATTATTTTCTGACGCGGAAAGTCTACAAAAGTTTTGCTATCTGTTATTGGCTAAGACTGAAATAAATCCGCCGCAGTGCTGTTGCATTCGAAGGGTAAAAACTTTTTTTTTGTGTGTTTCTTATGTGTATAGCGATTTTTCGAATGCGTGAAACTGGAAATCAGATTGTGTCATTTTGCTTAGTCATATAACTATTCAGATGTTTATCGTGTTCTTTATTGGAGAATACTCTTATGGCGGGGAGGAGCATGTATTTTATATTTATGCAAATTAATGGTGTTTGCGATTTTGCACCACATGTGCGAAAAATTATTTTTTCCATTTATTTCTTTGACAGTTTATAGTTGGTTCTTAAAATTAAGTCCATTTTACAACGTCTGTCCCAAGATTTGCAAACATATCAGTAACAGCTCGTTTGAACTTTTGCGAGTATTTTTAACGGTGTTAGTTTTACTCAAATGAGTTCACGGCTTACTTAGGTGGCGCGACTGTTTCCGTTGGGGATATATTCTGATTTAAGCAACGCAGTTCGGTCCAATATTCCATTAAAGATTCATTCCCTGAACCCTGTTTAAAAATGATCACTAACCGAAGTTCAAAACATGTCTGCTGACGGTACTTAGAATTTAATGCGTCGCCCGAAAGATGGAGTAGATAGTTGGACAGGGCGAATACGGCAGCTTTTTCAATATCGTTAAATATGTCAAAATAAATCTCTTCAGTAAAAAATACCTTCACATATAAAGAAATCTATCATCACCGGAAACGTGGTGTAATGGGTAACCAAGAGAGTTTGAAATTTAACAAACAAACATACCTAATTCACTCCTAGTGCAAGCGCACAATTCTTGATTTTGTTTTTGCTTTCCGTGCCAACAAAGTTTGCTTATTTGCAACGGTCGATACATAAAGCTCTTACATCTTACCAAAATGTAAAGAAAATATTTCCAGAGTGCAATGGAACGCACAAAGTTTATCGCCCGGTCAAGTCTTTAAAAAGAGAACTGAGCGAAATTCAAGCCCACACCAGTTGTTACAAAACCAAAGCTAATTTCGCAACCTCATGCCATCTCTTAGCATATAAACAGGAAAAATACAAATATTGCTCATATCTGCAGATTCATATACGAGTATTTATATTTCTTTGTGAGTTTATAATCAAATTCAGCACCTGGAACCCACTGGTACTGGCACCACTCGAATTCGTCACTATAGCCAACTTCGCTTGCTCAATCAAACGCAGGCATTTTTGTTTTCTTCTTTCGATATTCTGTTAATTTATATGTCGCTATCGTTTATTGTATTCATCCCACATGTTTGTTTGTGTTTTCCTTTTAGATCCACAAAAATGGAGCCCACCTCAAGTACACGCATGGCTTCGATCCACCGTGGATCAGTTCAAGTTGCCAACAATCGATGATTTGGAATTGAAGTTTTCTGAAGATGGTACGACCTTGTCATTACTCACCGAAGAGGAATTCATACGCAGAGCACCTGAGGTGAGTTCAAAATCAAAATACTGTACACAAATGCACAAGCGCACCAACACATCGCCAAAGGCACAGCTTAAATGACGTCACGATGTATATGTTGACAAGGAGAGCAAAAAAAAAAAACACAAACGCTATTAGCCTAAAAGAAAAGTCTTCTGTTTTTTTTCTGTTTTGTATTTTTTTGAGAATGGCAATGGCGGTTAGTGGTAACACTGCGGCACCAGTTGGTTGCGGTTGACTCTCTGCTATCCCACTCTTATGAAAGAAAGTAGGTTTCGTTTTTGTTGTTGCTGATTGTAGCGCCGCGCGCCGTTGCTCAGTGGTAGTGGTGAATGTTTTTGTTGTGGCTTAAAAGTCACTTTCACCTTGCAATGCCGTTTCTTTTCTTTAATGGCTTCCATGTTGCTTTTTTGGCTTATATTACATTATACCTTCGACGAGTATATAGTTTCCCTCTCAAGTCCCAACCTTCGGCAACATTCCTTCGAATTTGTCAAATTTACCGGCGGCGCGTATAGTGGAAGAAAGAAAATATGAAAGACTGACGCTCACGTTTGGTTACATTGGCTATGGCCATGGCTAATGTCAGTTGTCATTATCAAATTTTTGTTTTCTTTTTTATTTCTGTTGCTGCTGTCGGAACTCTCGTAATAATGATGAAATTGAATTGACAATCATTGATATTTGGTTGTAAGCAAGCGAAGATGGGACAAAAGGTACAACACACGTCTTGACCAGGTAATTAAACTGACGTTTCGATATTAGATATGGTTACTCTTTGGCAGCCCCAATAAATAATTGGTGGTTGCATAATGGGCAGACGGCATCAATTATTTGGTGTTTATGACAAAAAATGTATGTCTTTGAGTGAGCACAATGCAACGAAAAGTTAACTAGAGCATTAAGGTGTAGAATTTGACACTATGATGCAATTGATTTTGAATCGGGATTAGACCGTTAGGTAATGGAGTTTGTTTTCAGTTTACTTTTGGCGTACGTAAGTGATAAAGTTGTCATAGTGACAGTAGGTAACACATTCAATTATTTAGGACAACCGTTTCGTAATTTGTAATCTGTTTTTATTTGGCTTAAAGTAAACAAAACTGAGAGAGCTGTTATAACATGATTGGCTTTAATGTGGCGCGAAAGAGCTGTCAGTGTCAAACAAACATGTAATCTAGAAAGTAACCAGCAGATGACCGTCTCTATTTAAATTTTAATTACAAAAGTGCCCTCGAGAGAACAAAGTCAAATAGCACCACATAACCTTCAATTAACACTTCACACTGTTAGACAGACTGTAAAAATACGTTTTAATATGCACATAGCTCCTGCAAAGGAAATTTAGCATTATTATGTGATGCGGCTGTAAACACAAATCCCAGACCGTTTATTATTCCTTCACAGAACATTAAATAAGTTTACTGCCACTTTGTAGTCTTAAAGCCAAAACTTTAACAATTTCCAAGAACTTAAAAGAAGTACTTAAACATAACCTAACCATACAATCATGCCATATCTCTCAGCCGCACGACTCCCAATTTGACAGCGAATTTGCTTACGCAATCACACAAGTCTATAAGGCTAACTAACAAAAGCGATTCTTAATTGCAATTTACAATTTGCAACGACAGCTTTATTCCAAGTGCACTAACACCACCGCCACACTACCTTACTTGTGTTGACATGACAATTCATTATACCACTGAAGTCGTCGCAGTTGCAAAATTATGCACATAAAACATTAAAAATAAATAAATAATTTTCTTAAGCAATCTGAACAATTTATTAAGGACAATCTGGTCATGTATATGCATATGAATGTCATGCAGCGGTATAGTTAGTGGGGGTATACCTCTAGCTGGCAAACAACAATGTCGTGACGACGTTTCTATATAACTTGATTTTTTTTCTAGAGGTTTTCCTATCTACTGTCTGAGTGGAAAATTCTAGCTATTTTTGCAAAAATCGTGAGAACTCTAAGCAATTAATTTGATGATGAATATCGCGCGGTTCTTTTTTTTTGTTTTGCCTCCTTCACCTTTGTTACTGCATAAATCATTGTGTACTTATAAATCAGCTTAAAACGATTGTGAAACTTTTCATGTGACAGGTGTCGAAATAAAAATTATATTTTTTTTTCTCTTTTACTTAAATATTTTATTTTAATTTTACTTCACAGGCTGGTGGTACAATTCATGCTCAGTTAGAAATTTGGAAATTAGCATGTAGCGATAATTTTTCGAATGACTTTAACGCAAATCCGACAACAACAACGCCATCTGTTGCATCGGACATTTGGAGCACTGATTGTATTCAAAAGATCGACATGGACATGGACGTTAGTGATGGTAAGTTCATTATATTGATTGATTATATTTTAGTAGAAAACGGCGCGTGTCAACACTGACGTAATGTCAGATTCATTCATATGCGAGTAGAAATCCCCACGTTATTTTACGTGGTCACTCTGTGTAAACAATGATCTATTTTCTGATGTTAGTGGATAAAAATAAATTTCCGCGAAATTGCAGTCGATTTATAGAGAGTTTTGTTTTTAAACTGATATTTGTGGTTATTTTGTTTGTTTTAATGGGAGGGGAAAAAAACTCTCACGAAAGACTGATTAAATGAAAGATAAGAACCTACTTACGTATGAGTACAATAATTAGATTTGTTAATTATATCAGTGATATTTGTGCATTCGGTTGCAGAATATCGTTGACACTTTAATATGAAATCAGGAACTTAGCGATTATAGCATTGAGTGACGGAAATTGTTGAGTTTACATTGTTGCACGTTATATCTTTTGGAAGGGTTAGCTACTGATATTTTTTTTGACGTTGATCGCGGTGGCCGTTACTGTAAGAATATTTTTTTATTTGAAGTGGCTTTTTGCACTGATAAAAGATTGCAGGTAAATATATTGCAAACATGACAACTCGCAAGTATTACCTATAGATTGGGGAAGTTCAAGTATCTAGTTTAGTAATAGCGTTTTCGATTGAAGAAAGGAATTGCCCTTGCTATGAAAAGAGCAAATCTAGAAGTGCTCTTTCGATGTATTCTATGTTTCATTGAAAAAAAAGTGCACTTCCAGGTCAATTCTTAACACGACAGAAGTGTCCGGAATATTTTTAGAGAATTGCCCTGAACACACCAACACATACTAACAAAATGTGAGATCGAAGTGTTTGTTGTGTTATTAGAAACAAATTTTTCGCTATGTGATCCGAAAATATACAATTATTCGTGCAAAATGTAAACTTAAATTGAAATATATTGATTCGGCTGTATTTATTACTGCAGAAAAAAAATGTAGCAACAGGAAATCAAATCTCTCATACGGTGTCTACCACTATTACAAAAGTGCTCCAACGAATTTTATTGAAAAGGGCAATTCTCTCGGATCTTCAATCGAACACGCCATAAGTCTGACAGCTGGCTGACTTAACGTGTTTGAGTTTTGATTTGTCTGAATATGAAAAGTTTTTTCAGTTGACGTCTTGCTATGAAAGGGTAGACGATGAATCTAGTCAAGAGTTTCGTGGTTGAGTACTGAGTTGACAGTTCGTATATATGTGGCTGACATCTAGTAAAGACTGGCTCAAGATTACGCCAATTTGAAGTAAACGTCAATTTGGTTTGACGCTTTGGCTTTCCTTGTCCTTGTCTCAGTTTTTAAAGATTTTATTTTGAAATATTATCGCAATCTAACAATGTGAATATTTTTACCAATTTTTTTCCAGATGAAGACGAAGATATCATTCCACCCGGTACTGTCAACAGTACTCCAGCAATGGCATCAACCGGCACAAGTGCTGCTCCCGCAGCGGTACTCACTCCCGGCGGTACAAAACCTCCAACTGGACGCACTGGTGGTTCGCACATCCATCTGTGGCAATTCCTCAAGGAGCTACTAGCCACTCCGCATGTGAATGGTACAGCAATCCGTTGGATCGATCGAAGCAAGGGAGTCTTCAAAATCGAAGACTCTGTTCGTGTGGCTAAACTCTGGGGTCGGCGCAAGAATCGGCCCGCAATGAATTACGACAAACTCTCGCGCTCAATTAGGCAATACTACAAAAAGGGAATCATGAAGAAGACAGAACGTTCACAACGTCTTGTCTATCAATTCTGTCATCCGTACTGTTTGTAGATGGTAGCAACAAGAACAACGCTGTTGACGTTGAAATATTTATTTATTTATTCAAAGGAAACACACAAAAAGAACAACAATAATTTATATAATTTATTTATTTATATATGTACACAATATTTGATATTCAAAAATGTTATTTAAAAGAAAATGTTCTTATAATTATTATGGTGTGAATGTTGAATGAATGCGCTCGCATTTTTTTTTTTTTTTTTTGGTTAGACTTTAAATTTAAAAAAAAAAAAAAACTAAAACTAATGGTTTAACTTTATACGGGGTACTCTTTGATATTTTTCTCACATTTTCAATGAAAAATATCACAAGAAGTATAGGAATTCATCACAAAATGAAAAAAATGAAACAAAACACATACAATCCACCTAAGACGCATTGACAGGAGCGTTTTGTCGTCCTTTTGGTAACTTTTTCAAGCGTTGAAAAAGTGTCCAAATCGACCAGCGCCCACCTGGCAAATGCATGCAAACATTAATTAATATTATATATTTATTTTGCTTATATTGTTGCAGGGCAAGAGCTGTCTTTACACAGACTCCTGGCCTTGAATTATTTATTCAACAAAAAGGTATACGGCATGCCGTTCGGATCTTGTCGGAGGAGCTAATTATGTACAATGTACAACTCCGTACACCTTCAAGGTCTGCCGGTGGCGTATTATTTTTTTGTTCCCGAACCCATATATCTATGATATATAGAAGTACGTTCTATGAACACACATTATTAGTCAACTAAGTTTTATAGTCTTCAATTTTTTACAGAAGAAAATATTTCATATTGTATATCTATATTATGTATACTTATGGTATGCTAGCTTTAAGCGAATAACAGTGTTAGAGAAGGCAACTTGAGCAACATGTTGCTTAAACGACAACACATGCTCTTGTGTTTAATTCAATTTTATTTTTAAATTGAAAAACTAACGTAAGCCCAATGGGCTTCATTGGAAGAATTCAGGAAATAACAAGAAAGAAAAAACTGAAACAAAAATATTTATTTATTTATTGAAGAAGAAAAAGGAAACACTTACTAAAAAGAAAACAAGACAAATAACTATTTATTTTTATTTATTGCGAGCTCAAAACTATGATTTTTTCCAATAAACCCTATTGGAAAAGCTACGATATATTTATATTAAACAAGCAGAAGTAAACCAATCTTAAGAAAATATTTCCCCCCCTTCCTCCCCCCAGTTAATTTATTTAATAAAACTATTTATATATTTATACGATGGGTGTTGGTAATTTATTCGATTATTTAATTATTTTTTGTGTCGGGTACTTTATAAAAGAAATGAACAAATTAGAGAAAGAAAATCGATTTTTTTTTATTTTCATATATTATGAATATATTTGAAAGATTTATTTAAACATGAAATATTCTAATATTATGCAAAACATAAATGTGATTTAAGTGCCTTTTTTCTGAAATAATTATCTAGTTGATTGCAAAGCAAAGAATATGAAAATGTAAACATTTTACGTAAAATACTTTATGTTTTGAAAACATTTTAATAATTTATTTATTTATTTAATTTTTAAGGCTTGAGGTACCTCAACAAAGTACATTTGATAGTAATGGAAGATACATATGAATGTTAAACATTTTTCTTTTAAATAATTAAACCAACACATGAAATGGAATAAGAAACAAAACGAATATATTTATTTATATAATATTTATTTTTTTTTTGTATTTATTGCAATCTATTTATTTTGAATAAATATATGAAAATAAAATTGTGTTTTTAATGGTGAGGTTTTAGTTGATATATTAAATGCGATGGTGGGTTGGAGTTAGATTATGGGCTGAATTTTCTAAACATATAACATCACTGACGTAGTTGTGTCAAATGCCGCAGTTGGGTGTAATTGTTGAGTTTCTCCTTTGTTGTGGATCGTCGTGCGGAGTCATTAGACGAATAATTTTACTCTGGACTCTGGGGATATAATATTGCCATTCTTACTTCATTTCGGTCAGATAAGTTGAAGTCTCAGTGGCTCGGTGGTTACTGTTACTACGGTGGGTGTGAGGTTTCAATTAATTTTATTTCATTTATTCAATCCCTGGATAAACATAAATTAAATCTTGAGTTTTTTTAAACAAGCCACCTCAAGCGAACGTCTGACAAACATCCGAGGGTATAACTGTCATGAAAGTGCTTCTCAATTAGCCTTTCGGCTATACAAATTATAGGTTCCTTCCATTTGTCCTAAAAAAAAAAATAAAAAAAATAAAGCTCACACAAAACGATCGGAATGTATAAAACCTTGCTAAGCCAACTGTTTATTTATTTCATTTAACAGAGGAACTTTTTGCTTTCATCGACAAACACAGCTACACTTTTTTAGTCACAAAGGCTTTCCGCCGTATTTATTTGTGTAAATTCAGTAACGAATCACTGGCATCATGATGCTTTGCAAAATGTTCATTAATGCAACTATTGGCATCACTTTCAACGTCAATTGTTCATTATTGCAAATTTGATCAAACTGATGCGCAAACATAACGAAAAAAAGCATCACAGAAATACCTGATGCGCTGTTGATTCGCCGGCAAAAAAGTAAGAAAAATGTCGAAAACGAAGGAAAAGAAAGTAAAACATTTTTATCAATAGAAACATATGCTTTTGACAGAAAAATGTATAAATTGTGGTTGAATCCTTTATTTATATTTTTCTCACAAACATTAATCTAATTTTTTTTTTACATAGTATATTTCAGCGCTGCGGAGGTAAAGCTTTTAATAACGACAAAACTAAGGCATGAAAATAGTAATCGACTAAAAATTTTATTAGCAAAACTTCCATATTGACATTAAAATGTTTGATGTAAACAATGCGTTCTAAAACTCAAACTTAATTTATTCAATCATCAACGCATCAGCATAAACTGCGCATCGCATCAGCATCGCAAATAAGCAGTGATGCCGCATCACTGCGCAAATGTTTGACGTTTCTGAATTTACACAAAGTGTGCAAAGTTAGTTGACGTCAGTTTTTCACTCGTTTTTAATTTTTTTTCTTCAATACTTAACAGACGTCAGTTTTTTACAATTGTAACCAAACAATTTGGTATGCAAATGCTAAAGGGTCCGCCATATAACTTTTTTTTTCAACTAGTGCTTATTTCGCAAATGGTAGCACTTAGCTCATGTTTGATTTGACAGATAATTAGTTTTATCCTTCCGCTGAACGAATATGGTTGTGTATACGCTTGAACAATGCTGGGAAATATTGCGACATTACTTTGAAAATCATGGTAATGTTGCAGAATGTGTGCGAAAATTGCGTACGGAATTTGGAAGAAGAGAAGCACCGCCAGCTCCGTATGTTCGTTATCTTGTGAAAAAAGTGAAAGAAACTGGCATCCTCATCGATAAACCAAAGCGTGAAAAGCCAAAAAACGTGAAAAGCCAAAAAAAGCCAGAGACAATTGACGCTTTAAAGGACAATATTCGTGAAGCCATTGGTGAAATACACCTGCACACAATCGATAATGTGCTTAAAAATTGGACCGATCGTGTAGGCTACTGCATGGCCAGCCGAGGCAGCCATTTGAATGAAATTATTTTCGATTATTAACCGGAAGGATTGTAATTTTAAATAAAAAAAGAAATTTCAGAAAATATTCAGTAGTTTTTTTTTATAGCATTTTCAAAAAAAAAAAAATTATTTGGCGGACCCTTTATAAGGGAGACTTTAAAGAATCTAGTTTCGTAAGTCTGACGGCTGGCTGGCTTAATGTGTTTAATTTTTGTTGGCCAATATTCACTCCCTTGTATTACTTCATGGGTCGTTTCTGTTCCGCTATCACCTCTCTGTGTTGCCACCGTGCCAAAGATTGTAGTATAACAAAAAAGCACAAGTTATGACTCCTTTTTTTTGATATATTATTTTATTAATTAATTATTCTATAATGATTTTTCTTTTTGTTTTTAATTTAATTACGGGATAATGTTAACAAAGAATTAATTTAATGAATTTTTATTATAAATAAAAATGTTTTTTATTTTCTTTCTTTTTGTTTTACTGATCAGTTTGAAAGCCCTTTCCACATATTTTCTTTTTTATTCTTAATAATTTTCGCCACATAATCGCTGTATTTTAATTCGTTTTTTGATTGCAAGCGTTTTGTTAATAACTGAACGAAAACAACAAAAAAATATACAAAAAGGGTGGGAAAAACATGGCAAGTGACAATCACGCAAGACACAGATAAATACAATTTGATAAAATTACACACCGAAAGACAGCTAAAGTTAGATCAATCCCAATTTCATTTACTTCACCTTCGCAATTAATTGCTCCCCTGACAATTATGTTATTTAAGAAAAAAAAATGTTAAATTTGTTTATACTTCAGCGGCGCCTGAATTTCCTCACTTCCAACTACGTCCCAGTCGGTTACCAATTAGTTCATAATAAGGTGAATTCATTGCTTTGTGTATTATTAAAAATTAATTTCGTTTGCGTTGAATGTTAAGTGTTTGTATCCAAATGTTGGTGGCAATATTGCAGCGCGTTCAGTCGCGTATGGTTTGCTTATTGAGGTATCCCATTAGAGCTTGCAGTCGCTTCTTGATATTCTTCTGGTCGTCCAGGGTGCAGCCGAGCAGGGCACATTCGAATTTCTTATCAACTATGACGTCTTGGCCGAGACCGTGTTCGGCAAATGAGCCCATACTGCTGCCATCTGATGAACTGCAAGCGTTGAGGTATTGCTGGCATCGTTGCCGTGAAAGAACTGGATCGCCCATGGTGATCATCATATCGATGAGCATGTTAATTTGACTGAGCGAATCCTCCTGCGAAGTGTCCCGAACCGTGCGAACATTCAGCTCGACTGTGGATAGACGGGAATTGACGCGCTGAATGTAGCATGAGATCTCTTCACGTTCAGCTGCAAATAGATGCAAATAACAAACAAAATTAAATGGACGAATTTATAAAATCGATAAAATGACGAATAGTATAGATACACTCATCCAGACGGCAGGATGCCAACCCGAACGACAGTAGGAAGTCTTAATTTAAAGCTGAATGAAGATGCTTGGACTTTCCTCGGTTGCCGACGTTGGAAACACGAGACTGATTATACAGAAACTGCCCGCTTTCCTCATTTCCCTTTCCTATTTGCTTGTTTCAAGGACCCACCCTACTTTCCCCCAAACAACTACTACTTACATTTACTCATTCCATGAAGCAAGTCATTGGTCTTGATTAGATCAATAGACATCAGCAAAAAGTCTCGCTTCTCCTGCAGTCCCAGAGCATCCTTTCGAAACTTCTCCACCCTGGCGTCCAGCTGATCTAGCACGCCGACAAATCTGCAAGGCGAAACACAAGAACGTTAATAAGACTCCGCTGCTTCGCGTCGGCAAATACAAACACACATCTAGTGCAACGAATTACCTCTCATTCAAATTAAAAGGTCTGCAGCACATGTGCAAACGTAGGAGTAGGTCAAAATATGTATTTAAAACGAAATGAAACGAAACAAAGAAGAACGAGAAATAACAAATCAAAATTCGGTTACTTTTGCCTACAGAAATGCATTACAAATTAGAAAAAAAACTTAAGAAATCATAAGGTAACCAGATAGTGTTCTGTTTTGAATTTTGTTTGGTTAAACATAAATATTAACCTGTCCACAGCTCTATCGTCGACATACGCATAACTGCTAGAGTCTGATCCTTTGCGGAATGAAGACGCTGCCGCTGATGACGATGTGTCCATGCCACTGTAGGCCGGGCTTGAATGCAAACTCGACAAGTAGTCGAAGTTCATTGATGACTCAGAATGTTGCTGTTGGAATGGACTGTCGGAATACTCTTGTGGCGGTGGCACTGGGGCGGAATCAATTTCCATTGCTTCAATGTGTTGGGTGAGTAGTTGCGTTTGCTGCAACGGCTGCTGATAGCGATAGTTATTGTCGTTGTTGTTGTTGTTGTTGTTGTTGTTGTTGTTTGATGGAGAGGAGCGCCGATTGGGGTTCTTTGACTCCAGTTTTATTAACAGAACACACACAAACGCTACGTTTTGAAAGACCTTTTACACTAGATATTCGCTGAAAAAGAAGAAGAAAAAAGCACAAAAAATGCTTCTTCAGCATAGAGTCGCCATTGGCATTTACCTATCTATTGTCGACAATTGACGATTATTGAGTAGTAGCAGATCTGAATCGGAATCGTTTATTTGCATTTGGGCGTACTCATAGTCACTTAGCACAGTTCTGAAGCTGGGATGAGGAGACGGTGACTGCGACTCTGACTGTGTTTGTGGCCGATTAGTCTCCGGCTCCCCATCGACCCGACGACGTTTTCTAAGCATACCCAGGAAACTTTCCAACATTTTGTGGCTAATTTTTTGTTTTCTTCTCGCTATTGTGGTTTTGTGGTTTTTTTTTCACTTTGTTTATGTGAAATAGAATTATACACTCGTTCAACTGCGCAGCATTAAATTACTTCTTAACGCGAATTCTATTCGGTTTTTTGTTCTCGGCAGACCACAGCACAACAACAGCAACAAAAGAAACGAACAAAAAAAAAGTTGATTATCTTGTTTTTTCCGCAGAAGAAATGCGATTTTCTCGATTTTTTCGATTTATTTGTTCACAAATAAAATTTCATCCGATTCAAATCTATTAATAAGCACTTTTTTCAAGGATTATCGAGGAGCTAGCACGCACTATGTTAGCAAATAGATTTTACCTGATTCGACCAGAAGGTTCGGGTGTTTTTTTTCTCGTTTTCGACGGTTTTCTTGGTGTTTTCTATCGTCACTGAGAGATAAAACCCAAATTTGCTGTTTTTCTTTTGTAGTTGGTAATGGATTATATATAGTCAATTGGTCGAGTCTCGAATGTCAGTTTGCTGAAGCGGAGTGGAATGTCAACAAATGTTCGCTCGAGGCGAGTGCCTTTCAAGGGTTTTTCCGTAGGTCAATACAAGCAGTTCAGAATATATAGGTAGGTATCTGAAATGCTTTAGGCAGCTCTATTCTATTATGCAAGTAGAAAACATCGCAGTAAACAAGTGCAACAGATTAAAAACAAACCTTTGAACAATCTGAAAAAGTTCTTTACGATTTTCCATCATAATGGCGAATTCAGTAGCAAACAAAAAATATAGGTTAGGTTAGGTTACATAGGTAGGCACCCAAACAAAATGTCTCATGTAGCGCAATTTATGTCTGTTTTTTTTTGGTTTTACAATTTCTATTCACTTCTTTTGATTATTTTCCAAAGTAGCTTCTGTCTGATTCTGTAATTGTCCATTTAGATTCTTACTTTGCCGTCAATTCCGAATCTCCAGTCGTCAATAGGGACATGTGCCTTCCTAATTTCTATACGAAAATTGTCTGATGTAAGCATACCATAGGAAGATTTTAGCTTCGACTTTCGAACATAGCCCAAAGATTCGCTCAACTGACAGCCGTCACTCGTACCGTTTTATTTCACACGTGCGTAGTTGTTGATAGAATTTGCTTGAATTAATTTGGACCCAATTTTATATTAATTTTGGTGATAACATTTTAAATAACTTAAAAAAATGGGTAAAAAGACCAAAGTTGGAAAGGCCCGAAAGGATAAGTTCTACAAATTAGCCAAGGAAACCGGTAAGTTTGCCAAAAACAACTACTCAACCCCATCCTTTCTCATGCTTTCGGTTTTGGTTATTCTGGCTCTGCTAGGTTTCCGTTCACGTGCCGCCTTCAAATTGATTCAGTTGAATCGAAAATTTGGATTCCTCCAACAGTCGCAAGTATGTATCGATTTGTGCGCTGCCCCCGGTGGCTGGATGCAAGTTGCCAAACAGAACATGCCAGTGTCGTCCATCGTAGTCGGTGTGGATTTGTATCCGATTCGGCAAATTCCGGGATGCATTGGATTGGTTGAAGACATAACGACTGACAAGTGTAAGACCTCATTGAGCAAAGAGCTGCAGACGTGGAAGGCAGACGTCGTACTTCACGATGGTGCCCCAAATGTTGGCAAGAACTGGTTGCACGATGCCTATCAACAGATTTGCTTGACTTTGAATGCGTTGAAGTTGTCCACACACTTCCTGCGAAGTGGCGGTTGGTTCGTGACAAAGGTTTTCAGATCAAAGGACTATAACGCTTTGTTGTGGGTGCTGAAGCAGCTTTTTAAGAAGGTTCATGCGACAAAGCCGAGTGCTTCCCGTAAGGAATCGGCTGAGATATTCATTGTCTGTCAAGGGTATCTGGCGCCTGACAAAATCGATGGACGCCTGTTAGATCCCAAGTTTGTGTTTGAAGAACTGGATCTGGAGGGAAAGAAGAAGAGCAGTTTGCTTCACCCAGACAAGCAGAAGCGTATCAAGGCCGAGGGGTACACCGAACAGGAGGTTGCTTTGAGAAACGACATGTCGGTAAAGGACTTCATGGAGAGCGCAAGTGGATTGTCAGCCCTTCAGGGCATCGGCAGCATAACAATTGACGATGAAGCCGTGCTAAATCATCCTCGGACGACGACAGAGATTATTGAGTGTTGTAAGGACATCAAGGTGCTGGGAAGGAAAGATATCAAGGGAATCCTCGCCTGGTGGAAGGCCGTCAAGGAGGATCTCTTCAAGAAACCTGAAATGGAGGAAACTACAGCGATTGAAGAGGAGGCACCGTCGAAACCACTTACAGAGGAGGAGGTCAATGAACTCGACATGGAGCAGTTGGACAAGCTGGTCTCTGCCCTCGCCGATGAGGAGAAGAAGGACTTGAAACGGAAGAAGAAGAAAACGCTGAAAGCCAAGTCCAAGTTGAACGAGAAAATGAACCTCAATATGGTCATCAAAGGGGACGATGGACCGCGAGAAGAATTCGAAGAAGATGTCTTCGACTTGAAGCAGATTAAGACCACTGAGGAGCTGGACGCTATGCTGGATGTCACCCCTGACTTTGATGTCGAAGGGCCCGATGTAGAGAGAGAGAAACTGCCGAAGTACAAGAAATACGAGAAGGACGATCAGCGCCTCAACGACGATGCTCAGTACGAGAATGACAGTGAATCCGATATCCCCCAGTCGGACGCAGAAAGTGACTATGACAAGGATGGTCTTGGCCTAAGTGGCGATGAGGACGGAGCGGGTGCGGGGAAGTCCAAGAAGTCCTCAAAGAAGAAGAAGCGCGACGAGCACCCTCTCATTAAGTCTGGTGACTTCCGTGACAAGGACACCAAACGGCAGCAACGCGTGCAACTGTGGTTCGAGAAGGAAAACTTACAGAAAGTGGACTCCGACGATGACGAGGACTACGACTTGGATCGTCTGGCGAGTGAATTTAAAGCCAAGGGTGTGGCAGTCTTAGGAAACGACGCAGAACCAGAAGAAAGCGCCACAATGCCGCTGGGAAAGAAAGCCAAACGCAAGGCGAAGTACGCAGCTGAGAAAGACTCCTCGTCCAGCGACAGCTCTGATACAGATGATGACGAAGAGAAAAATGATAAGGAACAGGTCAATGGAGATATGAGCAAGGGTAAGTCTTAGCACAGAGTGACCCTTTTGGCAATCCTATTTCATAACATCCCATTTCAGAACCAAAAGCAAAAAAGATCCGCCTGTCCGAAGAAGAACTAGCCCTCGGTGCCATGATGATCAAGGGCAAGAAGACCAGGCGCGATCTAATCGATGGCGCTTGGAATCGGTACGCATTCAACGATTCGAACTTGCCGCATTGGTTCGAACAGGATGAGGACCTCCACATGCGCAAACCGATTCCAGTGCCCAAGCACCTGCAAGAGGAGTACGAGCGTAAGGTGCAGGACCTGAACGCCCGTCCAATCAAAAAGGTCATGGAGGCCAAGGCGCGGAAGAAGCGTCGTGCTGTCAAGCGTCTGGAGAAGGCAAAGAAGAATGCCGAGAAAATTATGGACAATGCCGATTCAAGTGCACAGGAGAAGATGCGACAGCTGAAGAAAATCTACAAGAAGGCAGAGGAGAAGAAGAAGGAGGTGACCTACGTAGTCGCGCGGAAGAGTCTATCAGCGAAGAGAGCACGACGACCGGCCGGTGTAAAAGGACGCTATCGTGTCGTCGATCCCCGTCAAAAGAAGGACAAGCGAGCATTGAAGGTGAAGGCGAAACGAGAGAAGAAGAGGAAATGAGCGGACTTGTTGTTAGTTTTGGTTATTTTGTAGAAATATATTTGTGAAGAACTCCATTTTATGTCTTAGTAAATAAGTTCTGCGTTTTATTGCAAGGTTTTCACAGGTTCTAGTGGTCATCCACATTCTCCTGACTACGGATATGTTGATTTTAAGACGATAGAATCAATTTCAATGATCCAACACTACCACAAATGGTTCTTAGCATATTTATAAATTGCCTAAGAAGTCACCCCAACACTATCTACTAACCGATGACAATGATCATTGGCAAAGATCGGCGTTTCACTTGCAAGCCATACTGATCCCTGTACTCCGAAGAATATCTGATTTATCGGCAACGAACTCAGCGATATGATCTCGTTGCCCTCGGCCGAAAGGCCACTCCTTGGCAGACACCTTATCACAGCTCCAAACTTCGAGACCAAATAGTACATTGTTCCTGCGGCGTCCACCACCATTCCACTGGGCGATCCAATGAGATCGCCCAGATATTCGGCCCGCATTTCGGTTCCATTGAATCTCGAACTCGACAAAAACAATTTCCCTGACGGCTCAGCGACAAACAGTTGACTGCCATACCCGAAGGCGATATCCTGAGGCTGCACTGGGAAGACCTGTTCGATGTTGTCATACTGGCGGCTTGAAATATAAACCTTCGTCCATGTGTGCTTCAACAAGTCATAGGCGACCATGAACGGTTTGTCGCGCAGCATAAAAAACGCCTTCTCCTCTACCTGACAGCACGTGGGTATCGGTCCGAGTTTCATCGTGATGACATCGTTCCCCTCAAAGTGCTGAATATCACTGCGAAAGACCTTAAACAAAACCGCTGAGTACATCATATACACAACAAAAGACACAAAATCTTACCTCAAGATTATTCCGAATCAAGTCATAAACAATAATCTTTGGTTTGCACACTTTATTTCCCTTGTCCAGCACCCACAGCCGATTCAAACTATCCACCTGAGTCAGCGCTGCGCGGTGAATAAGCATGCAGTCATTGAAACGACCTCTTCTTGCGTGAGCAAAGGGATGGGGAAATATTCTAGGCGCCAGAACGAAGAAATTCTCCGGCCAAAAGGACTCGACCAGCGTTGGATGCGAGTTGTAGGGCGTCTCAATGCACAAAAACGCTCGCATATAGTACGTGGACACATGCTGTAGACGAAATGTTCCATTCAGCCCCAGCGGAGATAGGTTCCATCCGTGGACTAATGGTGAAAAAAACGCGAGCAAAACGATTACACTCGTCATTCTACGGTGTCAAATGAACTACTAAGGGCAGTAGCCCGATTCGAAGCTCCAAATGCTGACGAGGAGGCAGTTTGTTTATAAACATTGCAACCAACATGGAACCATGAAAACTGACCTTATCTGCTGTGGTTATATTGAGTCGGTTTATGTATGGTCATGACTGCGCTTTGAGTGGCTAAACGTGCTGAGGTGGGTGCTTTTGTTCGTGCGGCAGAAGGTTTTTAATGCAAACTGCTTGTGGCTTTTGCTTATTGCTTTGGAGTCAACGAAGAAACGAATTCAATGGGCATACGCTTTTGCATTCACCATAAAACTAAAAGCCCCAGAAGGCAATTGAATTGGAAAGGCTTTTGCATTTTTGTGGAGGATATACGACCGATCACAAATTATTTGAAACTCACTTTGCTGACATCTTAACGATTCAAAATCAACTTTCACTGTGAGCAAGTACTGAAAAGTGTCTTGGGTAATAAAAACTGGCTGAGTTTGCAAGTCCAAAGAGATATTTTCCAACCTACAGCGAGTATGGCTTTCAGTTTATAACTTTTATGCGAAATGTAGTTAGCCTGCCCTTGTTAAATACTTAGGGGGTCAGCCTAAAACTCGTTTAAAGCACCCCAGTGTTCATCTCGAAAACAGGTTTTCGTTGTTAGTTAGACCGCACTAGAAGTCCACATTAAACAGACATAATAATATTTAATACGACTTCTGCTGCTGATGTTTTTGATGCCGTGGCTGTTGATGTTGCTATGTTTATCTGTTTCTTGCCGTACGTTTGTCAATTCACCATGAACATAAACTTACAATAAACACCCCACATGCTCGATAAACTAGTCGGTTATTAGAAATCCGAACGTTATTCAACCCAACCTTCAAATAAAGGCACAAAATCATCATCGCAGTCAGTTACCATATCATTTGTAAATGTTTCAAATCATTTTAAAGTCAACCCCACATAATCTGTGTTTTATTGAGAAATTTAACCTTCAAACTCGCTCTCAGTAGCCGTGTTTTTTTGAGCTTCGATCTCAGCGAAGTAGTTGTTGTAGTCGCGTGCTCAAAATCCTACTTTACTTTGCTTTGCTGAAATCGAACCTAAAAACGCCTAGTATTAAAAGAAACACAACAATAAATTCATTTTATATAATAATCAATATAATATATTTCATTTCTCATTTTTATTGCGATCACTTCTTCGAGTCTCGTGTATATATTATGTGTCTCCATAGACACACATGCATACATTTAATTAATTTTCAACTGTTTGCCTTACATTCCTCACATCCTTTCTACGTCATTGGTTTACTTCTTGATTTAATAGACATTCATTGCTGCTTTTATTTTATTTTTAGTACCTATTCTTTTTTTGTTTTTCTTTGAGTTTGTCATATTTGTTTGCGTTAAATATTATTTTTTTCTTATAAGAAGCCAATAAGTTAATTCGTAACGAAAAATAAAGCTTCAAATAATCCGAGAACAACAAAAAAAAAAAACATTTGTTTCCTAGATACAATAGGCGTGTTTTTTTTAGCTTCGATCTCAGCAAAGCAACGTAAAGTAGGATTTTCAGCACACGATAACAACAACAACTACAACTGAGTCTCGAAGTGTCAAGTAGAGCGTAGTTGTTGTAATTGCATGATGAAAATCCTACCTTACTTTGCTTTGCTGAGAACGAAGCTCAAAAAAACACGGCTAATAATAGTTATTCCTAATAGAAAATTGCTTTCCGTTCACTTTATATTCTATCATAAACCTTGTCCTAATTTCAAATTGTCTGTATTAAAAACAAAAAAAAAATGTTTATTTATTTTTTGTACAATAACAATGTTGCTTAGGTATAGTTTTTAATTGATTTGCTAATTTTGTGTTTTTTTTTTTGTAATGCCGTATTTACATATTATTCAATTTTAAAATTATACACAAAGGCAAATGAATAGAACGCAATAATCATGAATAATAGTCTCTATAGTATGTATATATATTTTCTTTCCTTTTATAATATTAAATATGTGGGTAAATATATCACTGTTCAGTTGTTGTTTATATGCTGATTCTGTTTTTTTTTTTAAATTATTTCTACTGTATTACTATTTTTCCTTTCAGATATATATATGTTATATGTATATTAAGTTTATAACTGTGTTGTGTGTGTTATGGTTTTCTACATTTAATTATTTGTCAATTGATATTTTTCCATTTCCAATAGATGGTCATAGAGCAGGTCATCGTTTGCTGACAGACCGATCATAAGCCACCCGAAGACGGCACCAATACTACGTGCCATCGATAGGCTATTCCACACGCTGAGAATTTGATTATTTTCCTAAAAAAAAAGAATATGTGTGCGTTAGTGATTTTCATTGAACTTTAGTTATGCAAGTGTTACCATTTCTTCTCTAAACATTGTCGCATTTGAGTTTTTGGTCAAATAGAGTTTTTCATCCATGGATTCCGCACATAGTGTGAGGATTATTGTCGCTATGTAGATCATTGCTATGATTATCCATCGAAAGGATATTACTTCAGATGTGTTTGAGAATTCTAAATGGCATATGTCCATGCTGGGGAAGGAAGAAAAACACACGCAATTTGGTTAACAATTGTTTGCTATATAAGGCGTGTTTTTTGATCTTCGATCTCAGCAAAGCAAAGTAAAGTAGGATTTTCAGCACGCGATTACAACAACTACAACTGAGTCTCGAAGTATCAAGTAGAGCGTAGTTTTTGTAATTGCATGATGAAAATCCTACTTTACTTTGCTTCGCTGAGATCGAAGCTCAAAAAAACACGGCTATAGAAGAAGACTTTAAGCAGTTGGGTGACAGTTGGCTGTAAGGTTGAGGAATTTCAAAGGGTATTTCAGTTTGAAGTTTGAGGTACCTATATTGCCGAGGGAATCCTACAAGTTGACACGGAAGCGGGGTCTTAAGAAATAAAAATAGAAACACGAAGGGAGTTCTCCAAGTCACAGATTTAACTTTAAAGTGCACCTGAAGTTCGCCTGTCACGACTATTCCCAGGCATTGGAGGACCTCGGCTTTAATTTGGTAAAAAACGTATATAATGTACTTACTTTATATCATATGCAAATATTTTCTGAGCCGACTTCTAAGCTAAACACGACGTAACTTCTGATTGAATGAGGAGTTTAAACTGTCGCATGTAGTCAATAATGAAGCCCGCCAATGCTCAGATCACTATCCGTTTGATTTGAGCATTGTTGCGACTCATTTTGCTGAGAGAGTTGTCCACAAATTAGATGGGCAAATGAATTAAAAAGCAAAAAAAAAATCCGGTTGTCGGCTGCTTTTGCAAAGGAAATAGTTCTATCACAGGGGCCCTACTATGAAACTCGATTCTACTATTGATTCTATTCGAAAGATATTTGCGATTATACTTTCAAATGGCACTCTCTATGAAAGTAGAATCGAATGCCGGCTTGCCAAAAAATTTGCGATTTTCGAACGATTCTCGCAATATGTTTGACATAAACCAAATGAGTCTCGCATTATGTTTGGCATTTCCCAAAATATTCATCGTGAAACAATTAAATAATAATAAATAAACATGGACTGTGTCGCAATTAGGTTGGAGTCTGAAGGAAATCCGGAACAAATTCAACAAGTTGAACGAAGGCGGTTAAGAGATAAATCTAACATAATGGAGCTTGGCAAGAAAAAGTTTTTCTATTCAGTATTTATTTAAAGGCATTTTTAATCCAAAAATAAAATAAACTAAAACAACTTTATTCAGCTTTGTTAAAAACTACAGCCTTTCGAAAGATGCCTTATGTAGGTACTTGTTGAACAATATTTCAACTGAACTAAGTGTTCGCAAAAAACAAACTTTTGTTCCCAACATTATAAAGGCTGTTTTTAAATACCCCTTGGACAAATCTGGATGCCGGGTCATATATTCCAGCTCTTCAAACTGTGACACTTTTGTGTTTGGACTTTTCGATGATTCCCTGGGACAAAATAAAACAAATATTATACATATAACTATGTTTATGAAATATTCATGAATTATTAATTTGTAAAATGTATTTACTTACATTCTGAGAAAAAAAAACTTCTTAAATCGACCTTCTCCGCAAGCACATTTGATGTAGAATAATTATTTGCGAATTCGAACGAATTTGACATTAACTTTCGGAGAAGGTAGTACCAATTTTGTACCAAGAAAACAAAAAAAAATTGCCAGTACTAGAGCTGTTCGAATTTCGCTTTCATAACTTGCTTAGTTGCGATTTTGCGAATTCGAACAGTTTCACTTTAGAATCGAGTTTCATAGTAGGGCCCAAGGTATAACGATTCATCCAAGGAGTCAGAGGCTAAAGCAGTATACCCTAAATGGCTATACCGAAATAGATTTACAATCGTTGATGAATATTTAAAAAGAAAACTTCTGCGAGGTTAACTGTCATCAACTGTCAAAACTTCAGTCAAAATAACAAACACGAAGTAAGGATATCAGGATCGCACCAAGGCATGTGTTATATTTGTTGCTATACTGAAAAACTGCATGTGGATTTAAGAATATTTGGAACGCGACCCTCTCAAATCCGTGGTTATAACTGGAGCCAACTAATTAGGGATAGATCTGGTTAAAATTGCTTCTTTTTCTTTTTTTATTTCGATGCCGGTTCGTACCCCGAACTCTAACCAATGCAACTGGTTTCAGTTCTTCAATAAATAACCAGATTATTGAAAAAGCTCAAAGGAATATACCTACATTTTAATGCAATGCATCGCACCCACCGGGGCATTTATACCTCTACATTCAAATAGCCGACGCATCAATTTAAAAATCCATACACCCAAAGGTCATATTGTACAGCATTTTGATTTATTTCTGGTTGACGCCTGAACTTTAAATGTCATATTTTTGCGAAAACCAGTGACCACATGACAATTTATAAATCCGCCCACACACACAAATAAACCAATCAAACTGCATTTTCACTGCAACAATTGCGGCATGGAAACCTGAAAACACATCTGAAAAAATGTTCCACATAGCCCCGTATAACCGCAGGTGAATTCGCTCTTCTGACTTATTGCGTGTCCGTCGGTAAATATACTTTTTGTTTATTGTGTTGCTATAAAAATATCCTCTAAACAATGGAAATAGCTGCAGCTATATATAACAACTCATTATCCGAACAACGACCGAGACCACTTCGCCACAGAAAAGGTATAATTAGATTCGAACGCAGCCAAGTCACCTGTAAGCACAACGTACAAGTACTTACCGGTCAAAAACGGACACCATACATATAATCGCCAGACAGTAGAACGTGTTCGCGTATGCTTCGGCAAAGGACGAATAATGGCGTATCGCACCATCGGGCCAATCCAAGGGTCTACTCGTGGCCACAAACAGAAGATGTGCTAATGCCAGGCCAGCCAAGAGGCCATGACAGATGTTGGAAACCATTATCCAGATTCGTTGGAGTGCACAGGCTACATGGACGCTGGTGGAGATGTCATGTCTGGAAATAAATAAAATCAACCATTAAACCATGTGGCAAGCTAGATTCGAAACAAGCACCAATTACAATCATTGTAATTGTTGTTGGCGAGATGAAAAAAAATAAATAAGACAACAACCCAAAAGGAGAAAGCATAACATGATCGATTAATCTCTGATGTGACAGGTGGAGATTTTCCCTATAGCTACTGTGAGGAGCTCCAAAAATAGACTGTATGCTGTTCCGAAAATAATGGCCGGGTACTTTGGGCGGCAAGAGGCGGGCAGAGTGGCAATTGCGGTGAGGACATTGGGTGGTTGTTGATTACACAAAACGAAATTATTTCGCATCCACGTCGGAGGGGGTCGGAAAAGTGTGTGCCTTGCCTTGGATTTACTTTTGTGCGTGGGCTGTGCGCTGCAATGAAATGTGTATAAATAGGACTCCTTAGATGGGAGATTGCCTTTTTTTTGTTTGTGTGCCATCTTAAGGAATGGCAAAGGGCTGGCTATAGACTTTAACTACGTCAGCATTTTTTCGTCTATCAGCAAATTTTGTTTCGGATTAAGGGCGGGGAGGAGGCAGCGCCTAAGTTTTGGGTGGCTTTTTGTTTTTTTGTATGAAACGGAAACCCTTTGGGGCATGAGAAATATCTATGTCCTGCCGATAGGAGTGACGCGAATCAATGCGTATATATGTGGGTGAAGTGGTTTCTTAATGAACTTTGACGGGAAATAGTATTTTGTTATTTTTCGTTCCGAAAATAGGCATCTTCTGAATAATTTCAAGTTTGCGAAAATACAACGGGTGCTCAAACTATGACTGAACTTGAATTTGATATTTTCAAACGAAGTGACAACATTTCGAACAAGTCTTGCCACCTTTTTATTGACATTATTTAACGGGTATCCAGCGCATACCTGACGTGAGTCTCTAGACTCTGTAAGCAAATTTCGTTTTCCAGGCGAGCGGTTTCCCACTCTAGAGCAAGCGAATCATCTTTGTGCGTGTGGAAACTTGGGAGTTTCGAAATGCACTACAGCAACACTTATTATAAACTACACGTGCAGGACATCAATTTCGATGTCAACATATTCAACTCCGTCTACTTTTTGCCAGCGTTTTTGACTAAATTTAATGTTTTTCCTACCTTTTCTCTTGGACCATTGAATGTCCTCTTCAACATCACATTTTATAAAAATCCTATGCCCACAGTCTGCTTTTCAAGTCTGTCACTCAATTAGCATGGAAAACTTTCGCAAGTAACACCTTTAAGATCTTTTAAAAAGTGAACAAAATTCTGTATAACAAAGCGATACAATAGAACAAACGCAAAGCTAAAAATAGCAGATAAACACAGAGGGAGGAGGGGAGGAGGGACACAACTTTACTGTTCCCCAATGAATAAAATACAGTTCATACGGATGCTCTCACCCTTGTTCCCTATTACATCTCCAGTTACAAATATACAATATACCCACCTATTACTCTCTGGATCCGATCCAATTGGATGTTTGTAGTAACAATGATCCACCGGTCGATATCCTGACGCAGTTTGGATGAACATTTTGTCAATTCGTGCCGAAGTTTCCTCCGTTGGCGATACAACCGGTGTAAATGGATTGTAAATTTCTTCCCCATCGGCGGGTACAATATCATCGGAGAGCTCTTTCAGTATCGATGATAGTCCACCAGCCGTGTATAGTTTCCCTAAGGCAGAATGAATAGTAAAGAAAACAAAGCAAAAAGGATTTTAGTAATTTTGTTGTATGTATAGCCAAAGTAGGGACATACAAAAGAATGGCTAATAACAGACGGTCGCTGATAATGATGATGATGGCGACGATGGTGCGAGGGTGCTGTACAGGAGGGACATTTTTTGTGGAAATAGGTTTGTGTAACACTGACGTCATGATGTCGTCAAGGAATTGTAGGAGAGGAAAGGTCTGGGCTTTAGTTTCGTGAGTGATGTGTTATTGGCAGGGGAAAAAACGTGTAACAATATTCCATGAGTTGTCAGTTTTTAGCATAAGAAAAAATAGTTGCATGTGATTAAAGGGACATGCACGAGTTGCTACAATTATTGATTTCTATTAAGTTCGAAATAGAGTAGAACTCAATTCCCAAGTAGGATTTCCAAGTAAGTTTATATTTGGAGTGAAATGAACCACAAACAGAATAAAATGACGATATTCTTTATCGGCGCTAAAGTTCGTTCGTTCTTCTAACATATAATGTGCGAAAGATTCAGTTGTCAATGGAACGCGACCACTACTTTTGAATTATTTGACAACATTTAACAGACTTGAAAGCCACCGATAATTTAGCTAGCAATAGCCGTGTTTTTTTGAGCTTCGATCTCAGCAAAGCAAAGTAAAGTAGGATTTTCATCATGTAACACACAACTACGCTCTACTGACACTTCGAGACTCGCAGTAGCTGTTGTGAATTGATTGAAGCTCAAAAACACACGCCTACTATCAGAAACAACCTTGCTGTCACATTTTCTTGACGTTTGATTAAAAAGTAACGAAAAAACTAGATGCAATTTTTTAACGAATTCATGTGAAATTTTGCAATAGTTTGTTTTTGTTGAATTGACAGCTCGGTGATTCCTAATTTAAAGTATCGGCGAATTCTACTGCAACACTATCAGAAACAACCTTGCTGTCACATTTTTTTGACGTTTGATTAAAGAGTAACGAAAAAACTAGACGCAATTTTTAAACGAATTCATGTGAAATCTTGCAATAGTTTGTTTTTATTGAATTGGCAGCTCGTTGATTCTTAGTTTAAGGTATCGGCGAATTCTACTGCAACACTATCAGAAACAACCTTGCTATCACATTTTCTTGACGTTTGATTAAAAAGTAACGAAAAAACTAGACGCAATTTTTGAACGAATTCTTGTGAAATTTTGCAATAGTTTGTTTTTATTGAATTTTGAAAGCGCGCAACGAAAATGAAAGGAGAAGCGACTCCAATGTAGCTTGCTCCTTAATTCATATCATATTTACTACTGAATCGCATTTTAACAGTGGATTTCTGTCAACTCTTACTGTTTCAAGTGAATTATATAAATGTGTCGGTATTGAAGTTTATTTGGAAATGAATTATATCTTTCTTAGAATAATACGTTAGCAAGCAACCATTTTTTTTATTCCAATAATGGCCCCTGATATTATATTTTGTTCCGCTAATTAAATAATTACTTATTTTTCCAAAACAAACTTTTTAAAGCTGACTTTGACAGCAAATAACTGCAGTCGATACGGCAGTAGGTGGGTTTGTTACGCCGGGAAACACCAAATGAAAATCTACCCAGGAAAGGTGTCAGAGACGACAGGCAGTGGAATAATTTGCCGAAATGTTTATTTAAAACTGTTACACTTTTAAAGAAACCAGGGAAATTCTGTTATCTTCTGAAGTATGTATCTCGCCTTTAGTGCCGTCAATGTTGTTGGCTTCACATAATTTAGTAATCAAAAGCTTGAAGCAAATTATCAAAAGGAAAAACATACAAATAACATTAAAGAAAATAAATTGTGTTGAACACAAGTTGCCTAGGAGAATTTCAAATTTATCATCCTTTCTATTCAGTTGACATAGTTCAAAAACAATTTACAAAATAGCACAACAAAGGGATTCCTTCAATTATCCTTAATTTCAAGGGAAAAAAAAGAAGATTAACAATAGACAATGAAACGAAACATAAATCAGTAGTACATACTTCTATGACAATCGCTTCTCTTACTGTTGTCGTATATGACTTAAAGTCGAAACGATTTCAAATTGATGATAAGTGATGTCGTACATCACTCGAATAGACATTTGGAAAAAGAGTGACGAATCTCAGATCTTCCATTTTTCACTCTGTCAGTTGTCGATTGATTCGATTATCAACGGCCTTATCGACTGTTTTAGTTTTCTGTTGTGAAAGTCAGCATGTAAAGTGTTACTTTGTGAAAAGAAATAAAGAAATTGTGAAAACTAAAGATTATTTTCACAGACGGGGTAGATTTTATAAAAACCTTATCCGATTGGCATGCCATTATTAAGCATTCAGATTTACATTTATACATTTATGAAGCTTTTTAGAAGTAGAAATCGTTAATAATAAGATGAACGGTTAACTTGCAAAAAACATGTCACTTGTCATTAGTGAATACAGCATGTGACGTGTCATCTACCCAGAATGGAAGAAATTTGTCGGCCATCTTTAATGGTGTCCAACTGTCTATAGGCCTGATTTTTTTTTTACAACAACTACTGTGACAGTTTAAATAAAAATAGACGATTTTTTTTAAAGTTTACTGACTCCTTTTAGACGTTTGTGAATGTGTCACTTCTGAAAAAAATTATTGACAGCTGCGACAGCAATAAGGTATAACATTTTTACAGAAGAGATTGTAGCAGGCAGAGATGTTAGTAAAGCCGCTATCGTAATAATTGGAATATTCGTACATTTTAACTGAGTTCCAAAATCTAATGATGACTACGTTCGTCATTGCTTGATTCTCTTCGAACGCATTGATTGATTAATTGATTGCCATGCAATTTATAATTTACGACTTAGAACAACCGTGACTTTTCGATTAAAAAAGTTTTAAACTCATTCTTTTATTACAGAGAAATGTAATAAGCTTTTGAAACTTTCAATTAAGGTTTTTCAAAAGTAAAGCAAACATTTGACAAAAGCAGTTCTTGGCAATTTGTCACCAAGCTACCACCGTACGACAATTAATTTTCAAAATACGTGTTTGAAAGGCAACTCTATGCAAAAAGACCATCGAACTGGCCCCTAAGAAAGTCATTGGAAGCACGAACTTAACTCCGGACAAGTGACAAGAATACCGATAAATAAAATTGCAACTTTGGTGAATAGTGAATAGGAAACATCACAAATGATACTGGGAAAACCGTCCATCACCGGCCAATCATGAAACAAGAAAAAAAAAACTATCACAACTGACAGGAAGCCTTTTAAATGACCACTGACCACTTGTCTTACTTATTAGATGGCCCCGCTTGTCCCTCTGAGATTTCGTCTTGCGGTGCACCCTCCGCTCATCGTAGTTATGATCGATTTCCAGCTCGCCCGAAAGCGATGCATCGTTCATCTCGGAGCACTGCTTCAAGTACCGCATCAACGTCTCGTTGGCCTGCCTCACCTCCATCTCGCCGGCGGCGATTAACTTGCGCTCCCTTCGACGCCGCGACTCCGATTTACTTCGCTTTCGACGTGGACTCTTCTCCAGACTGCTTCGACTTCGGGTTGAACGCTGCGCGGGACTGGCCTGCGGATCGGACAACGATTGTGCCTTCTTCTGACCGCTACCCGTTTTCAGTTCTCGATCCATAAAACCCAGAATGCCGCGATGCAAATGCGAATGCGGCTGTGGCTGCGACTGCATTTGGCCCGAATGCGGTGATGGTCGCCGGGAGTGCTGCAAAATCGCACTGCGTAAACTCATCGAATCTATGGAGCTCCTGGCGGTGTCCCGAACTGAGGATGTTTCTGGATTATTTGTCGTCGTCGGTGTGTTAGCGGGTTCTGGTTTCTGTTCGTCGTCGACAACCACATGGCCGTTAACTAGAACCTCTGGTTGGTGAATGGCAACGCTACCACTCGCTGACGCTTCGTCAGTGTCCACCGCCGTGCTGTTTGCCGGAGCGACAAAGGCCACAGCAGCTGCGGTCAAAGCCGATACCACTCTCCCACTGGTCAATGGTTCAGTCGCGATGGCATCTGTTGTTGTTGCTGTTGTCAGCTGAGGTGCGTCTGTCGTTGTTGTATTTGCGGGCTCACTTCGACGACGTCGTTCCGTCGAAGTGTCGTCCTGATTGCTGATGCGTTGTTCGTTTCGTCGAGAACTCGACCGCCTGTCGCGCCTGTGATGATGACGATGGACCTTTGGAGTGGCTTCCATTTTGTTGGTTGATTTCACAGCTAGTCCTTACACACGAAAACGTTCCAGTCCTATTTTTCGCACAAGAATAACAACAAAAAATGATATAGCTCACACTGCACTCTAGGAATTGTATGCTGGTATTGGTGTGTTGCGCTTTCCTCATAAGAGATTTGACCTAAAAATACACCAGCCACCATCAGCAGTAGCACCACCCTCAACCGCACGAATTCTGGATCCCTGCACAATTATGTTTTTTTTTTTTCCTTTTCCACAACAGGGATATTCCGTCCGACAGTGAGTGACGTTAAAAAATTGAAAATAAATCGAGCACTATTAAAAATAAATGAGAAGGTGACTATTTTTAACCACTGAACTATTCTTAGACTGCGATTACACTTTTCGCTTTAGAAAACACATTTTAATTAATTTTTTTGCACTTATTTGTCGAATTTAACTACCTCCGCGCTTGGGCTTGGCAAATTGTTTAACGCACAGGCGTGGGTAACGAAACAACGGGAATGATCACAGAATTTGATGTTTTGGCCATGGATTAGCTACAGATTAGCTATTCCCGTATTCGAAATTTCTCTTAGTCCGTGAGATATGTTGGAGCTGTTATTCCAAACTGTAGTGGTTGGCTTCGACTGGATGGCTGGTTGGCCTAAACATTCCACAAAAAAAGGACCAAAAATAATGAGCGTTGATGACGTAAGAACGGTTTTTCTTTTCTGTTGCTTGTCTTGTGTTGAAATTTATGGCTGTGTGTGTTGTAAAGCTTCCACCCTTTTGGTAATGGGACGGTCCTAGGGCGCATGTGTGCTATCCAAAATCCACACACACTCTTGTTGATTAACCAGCGTTACATACAGAGTTTGAGATCGATATTTTGGCTTGCGAGTGTGTGTTGGCTTTGCAACGGTCTTTGGTTTTATAACCTGCAAAAGGAAAGCAACAAAACGCCACCAAACTATTACGTCGTTGCAAATGGGTCTCTGGAATATGACATAGACAAACAGTGTGTCCTGGTGAGTGCGCCCACATTAAATGTCCTCATACTGTGGAGGGGAAATTGTGTGCTTTTTTGCTCTGTGTAGGATGGATAACTGATTTGCTACCCCTGGTATGTGTGGGAAAGGTTAAAGGTCTTCTGAGCGAGTTTTTTTTTTTTCTATTTGTTTTTTTTTATGGTGAGCAACATTTTTTGTCATCCTATTCTGGAGGATAATCTAGTAGACTTTCAGTCATTTAAGCTTTTTAAATGCAAATCATATTTGAATGAGTTTTAATGAGTGCGTGCGTTTGAATGAAAAGCAGCTTTCTGCGGAGCTCGAGATTAGAGATTTTTATAACTGAGATTGTAGTAGATTTTTTTTATGGCACTAGGCGAAAGTTTTACTGATTATTTTATGGATACTAATCGTTTGAGTATAGTAGTTATTGTTTCCATTTTAAGATACTGGCGTGTTGGTAGATGTCAGAAAATGTCAGATCTGTCGTGGTACTTCATAGAAAATTGCTTTTGCAAAGAGGTGTCAGTTAAATGTTCAAACATTTGATGACTTTGATGACTTTCAGCAGCATATTGTCTTTTGTCCAGAGACAGAATGTTTTCTAATTGAACTGTCAACAGTAATCCTAGTTTATCCATCGCATCTGGCATATGCGTTGCTTGTGACATTATGGGTGATCTTTCGAAAGCTGGCGTTTATTCCATCCAGCTGTCAGTTGAATACTTTGATGCAACGGAGAGGACGGTGTCGATTTGGGCTCAAACCTATTACTACTGCTGCATGTTGTTAAAGTCATATAAAGTGAAACAAGGAGAAACACATTGTTACCAGCTTTACAGTATTTTTTTTTTCAATGCGACATAAAACATCGCTTGACATATAAGAAGCAAACTCGTGAAGCAGACGTGAAACGGTCTCAATGGGGAGCAAAAGTCAGTGGAAATATCAAACAAAGGATGAACTTATATCATTCCTGTCACGAAGCAATAACTGTTGCAGGACATATATTTCCTAAAGCAAAGCGAAAGATTTGAATAAAGTATGCGCTCATCTGTAGTAACAAAAAACAAATCCCGGCTATGCACGCTACACATCCATTATTTGAGTTAAACCTGCTACACCCCCTGTATGTAAGCGTATCTCTACACCAGTATCCCCACCCTCATCACTCCATCAAACACAAAGTTCAAGTCCATAATCAAATTGTAGTAGATCACTCCACCAACGCATACGACAAAAAAAAAAAAAAAAAACAACAATAAAAAGCTAGCCCAACTTTTCTGTGTGCTTATACTCCAATCACTGGTTGCCTTCTGAAGCGCATGTCCTTTAATGACGTCAATTGCCATCCTCATCGTCTTCCGTCCGCACCTGCAGTCACGACAACAAAACTCCATCCATCCATATCCATGGCTACTCGTACACACACCGACTATTTTATTGTAAGCCGGTGTCCGTATATAGTACGCGCAGCCGAAATCACTCGCATCCCTTCTAAATCCGTTGCTTGAAAAGCGCAATTTCACATCATCTCTCACCAGCTATACATATACAATGCTGGAGAAAAAGCGCGCCATTCATGAAAATTTGCGTGGGAACATAACGCCGCAGCACAGGACGATGGGCGAGCAGAACTACCCAGCATATTTTTACGTGGGTGTTTTCGAAAACCCAAACACCCGAAGCGGACAGAAGTGGTGGGAAGGACGCGCACGTTCTGTTGTAAATGCCATCTGTGCGAACTATGTTGTAAGGGCAGCTCGTGCTCGATATTCCTTTATGGAGAGAGATGCGCTGGTATTTCGTGTATTTCTAGTGTGACGTCAATGGCGTTCCAGTTGCTGACGTCAACTGAAATTTTGCCAACTTATTTATATTTGTAGTTATATGTGTGGCTTGATCTTGCTCACCCTTAAGGCATCCCCCGCATCAATAACCACCGCCTGCCAGTGGCAGTAAATTTTCCGACTGTGCTTTATTTTTGGGGCGTTATTTCAATACATTCAGAGAGTTTCGCAAAAATGGAAATCTACCCGTGAAATGTCCTTTTCGCTCGTAAATAGCGGAGTGAGTGGTGTAGAGAAAAATTTGGCATCTCACGTTGCGAAAACGTGAACAGCAACAGAGATCAACAAAAGTTTCTCGGCACACATGGACAATTATCGAAATGCCAAACGGAATCGTGTTGTCTATTCGGGTTCGGTGTAGTTTGTTGTTAGCAGAATATGCGGGCTGGGTTCTTATATCCGCTATCCTCTTCCCTTTCTCTGTGTGATTTGCACTGAATATCGTCTTTACACTTCCGTTGACGTTTTGTGTGAGCCAATAGTCGTCTAAAAGGTTACAAAAAAGTTAAAAGTTTCTCTCCGTCATGGGGCTACACTGGTACAGTGTGTTTGGCAATAGTGTTGACATGGCGACATTTTATGTTGGACGAATAGCATCTTTTGCAATTCTAAGAACTGCCCTATAGGGATGACCAGAGACAATACTGAGACCACCAACTCCGGCCGATTTCCCGTTACTTAGCCTACAAGCTATATTTTTACGGAGTGGTCACGATTTGGTGCGCTAGTATTGTTACATAGAAAATTCGTTTTGACAAATGTCACGAAACTTCAAAAATTCTGCTCACCAACACACTCCCAGGAGATATGAGACACTTCCGCTGTGGGCAAAGTTGCTGGCAGAGTTCATGGAATTTTATCCGTTTAATTTGAAATTGTTCGTTGCGTGTGGATAATATTTTTTTTTAGGAATAAGTGCACATTTGCTTAAAATGTTCATGAAAAATTAACAATGTAGATTGGTTGAGGGAAAACGAAAACATTTTGAGCAAATTTTCTTCATTATTTAAGAAAAATTTACACACGAAATCGAAGTTAATGATATCCAAAAGCGGAAAATACACAACCATGTTTGTCCTAATATGTTTCTAGTATGAAGAACATCAACTTTAGATAGTTTTACTAACCAAGCAAATCAAATTATTCGCCTTTTAACAATTTATAATAACTAACCAATGGCGTTCAGTAATGAAAAAATGTGGTATTCCCGAACTCTTTCACATTTCCCCACAGTTGCCGAGGTTGGCAGCATTTATTTTTGCCTTTTTTTGTATGTTTTTGCAAGTCACACGGATTCTTTTTTGACATAACACCGATAGGAAAACAAAATGGCGAATTTGAAAAAAAAACTGAGGGGGCCAGCGGCAAGAGGAACACAAAAATAAAATATCTGAAAATAAAGAAAATTCGGTGGTGGTCGAATGTTCTCCTAGAACGTTTCACATGTTGCAAAAAGGTAAATTACAAATTTATTCGTGATATGGATTAGATTGCAAAGATGTACCTAAGTGGCTCAAATTAGCTCGAAGTGTATCCACGTACTTTGGACTATATTTTCAGCTTTCTGAGAGAGTTTCGCTCAATTTTTCGAGTTTGACAGATTGGCTCGTGAAAGTACGCGAATGGACCTAATGTACGACAGAGTCAGCCATATTGTTTTTACGACATCATGGGAATGTGTTAGCTAGAGAAACTGTTTGACAGCGCGTGAATGTTATAGTTAGTATGAATGTAATCGTATTTGTCCGCAATTTTATGAAGACTTTGTCTTGTAAATAATACCAGCAAAGGCTCGTACGAATTCATGCCTGTAGACTTAAAATGTTTGTTTTTCTAGTACTATTCTTCTATTCCAATTGGTTTCAAGGTTTACAAATGGCAAGTCCTACTTGAGGTATATTAAATTATGTAAACTTGTGTGCAAGCAAATTTGTTTAACTTATATTACTTGTTTATGTTTATGACAAAAGAGAATGACTTTTAACGGAAATAAAAATGCGTTTCGACTTGATGATTGTATAGTCGGACTCATTCGAAGATCAGTAGTAGATCAGTCTTTAAAGAAATTTTACGAACATGGTAACATTGCCGATTCATAGAATTGTTCCAGCCAAATTTGCAATGAATGAGAAAGTTTCGCTCGATCCAGTCGTGCGTATTGTTTTTAGCCAGTTTTGGTTCATCAATTAAGAAGGGGAATTAACGCCACCACTGTAATTCTTTTCGACGACTGTTGTGGCAGCTTTAATTAGATTTTGATGAGAAAATGCTTGAGAAAACACCAAGCCTGACTTTAGACTTAAGACCCACAGTTCCCGTTCCTTTTTATATTTTGAACAAAATTTCTTGCCCCCCGCACTGTAGCTTATAATTTTCGAATACTTTCTTACCAAGAAAAGGAAATTCCAAGAGACAAAGATATTTTCTCTATGGATTTCCTTTACCGACCCTTGTTGGGTGGGTGGCTTTAGGGAGGCCAAATCTATATGCATATTAGTTAAGTTAGTTCACAGCCGCTGCGGACCGGAGAGAGTCATCCCAATCTTTCCCCCAAGCTAGATTCGAATTTGTATGGGAACGCCAGCTGGTGTGAGTGTAAATTTGGTATGAGACAACTTATGAACGGAGGACTGAGAGCGATGGAGGTGTTTTTTATGTTCGGTAGCATAATTATCGTGAGAAAGGTTATTTTTAAAGTTCAAGTCCTTTTTTTGTTCCAAGATACATCGAACGGATGCGCACGCTGTTTGCCATTAGATATACGTGATGCGACTCGAAGACTTTGGACTTGATACGGGAATGGAATAATGCAGTAGAGGGCAACGGGTGAAAGTACTTCAAAGTGATTTGTGGCCCTCCCTCTACGAGAATGTGACGATGGGAGGGATAAGAGGTTGTTATTGCTTTCCGAGTGAATTTGAAAATTTTATTCGGAAACAGGGTGTGTAGGTGGATGACGTCGTTCGAAATGGAGGAAGAGCGCGATGACTTGGCATTTCGGCGATGTCGAGTGGGATGCTGATGCTTTTGAGAAAGAGATGGAAAAAAGTTTAGTTTTGAAGGGCAATCTTCGAGGTGGTAGTGCGGCACACAATACGACATAAAATGCAAGGTTACACGAAGGATCCTTGAAAAAGGTACTAGTCGGATTGGGAGCGTGGAGAAACCGAAAAGGCAATTTCGTTTTGAAAGGAATCCAGGGGATCTTTTTTTTTGTTTTGACTGTGCGTGGGAAGTTTTTAAGACAAAGCATTATTTAAGGCTAAAGTGGGAGTTTGCGAATAAATTTGAGATGGAGTTAGAGGGAGATGATGTGTTTTTTGCGGGATTTGCAGATAACGCAGGTTTGTTGACGTCACGTTAAAAAACAGATATGGGAATGCTATTAGAAGAATGAAAATGCGACTTAGGTATGAATGAGAAGAGATGCGAAACAATTTGGGTACAGCTCTGTCTCTTTGGCAGAGTATGGTTCTTTTGATTCAAAATGCGGACAAGGGTGGTACCACGAGGCCCTAACAAAAAGCATTGTTCCTGGCGACAAGAATTCGAAGGTTCGATGTAGCCGAGCCAATATAGGCAAAGTTATTTGGCATTTTGGACAATATCAACTTTTTGGTTGGACTAAGAAAGTTCGCACACAGTACAAAAAATCTGTTGAAGAATTATATTTTTAGGGGACCAGTGTTAGCCCAGAATTCCTGTTTATTTTCAAGCACTCGGCTCTATTAATATGTTTTGCAAGAGTTGCCTGCAAAGCGCTTTCAATTTTGCCAGGGTCTCGGTCTTCCATCGCGAAGATGTCCAGACTTAAAGTCGAGGAAAACGTGGTAGAGGTCTCGATTTTCTAACATTCAGAGATGCATTCAGTTCTACATTTGATAAGAATACTTGTTTTCCACAACGATCAACGACAGAATTAAAGAACTCTGCCATGTATGGATGAACTACAACCTTTAAAAAGACTTCGCATCTCCAGGGTACCCATATGTGTAAGGATTTATTTATAAAAAAAAATATCTAACCAACACCTTAAGCTTCTTAAGGCAAATATTTGTACTTTCTTTATTTATGCACCCAAACCCGACTAAAAGTGCTCTGAGTAGTCTCTGGAGTACAACCTTCACCAACTAACCTCTTTCTTATTTTGTTTTTCTTTTTGCCTCTCAATTCCCATTCCATTATAGGCAATATAATACCTACGACAAGGTCATTTCGAAAATCCTATATAGCTGCACACCACCCGCAATGGGACCAAAAATTCATTAACAAAATAATGACATCTTGCCTTTGACATATTTATCGCAATCGGTGGGCAAGAAGTAAGCATATACCATATATGATTAGGGCAAGAAGGCAGAAAGCAGAAAGCAGAAAGCGGAATAACAAATAACCTTACTTGTGGATAAACAAAATCATTGAATGGGTGTTGTTCCCAGTTATTATTTACAGTCATCGAATGTGTGGGGTGGTTTTGCTTTCGTACAGCTATCAAGCTGTCAGCCGTCAAACTTGAAGGTGGTAATTACGTCATCGACTTGTTAGCTAAGAAGAGGAGGGTATAATTATTTTTGGTTACATTCTGGCTGTTATTACCAAAAAAAATACATACAACGAACATAACTGTTATTGTTATCGATTTGCTGTGATATCCACTTAAATTCTAGCAGTTGATGTATTTTTTGTTAACTTGACAATTCTAGAGAGTAAACTCTTAGGGCCTTAGCAATAAATATTTGCATTCGCAGTGGCTATATTTTCCATACAAATTTTGCAATTGTGAGCTTTTGTAAAATTAAAGTCGAGACTAAAAACGGTTATTGCTAAGGTCCTTACCCCCCTATTAATAAACAAATGTGCACATGTAAGTTAGCTAGTAGACGTCAGATAGCATACAAAAATTTGACGTAACTAACTGCTGAGTGACGAGTTGGTAACTTTTACGCAGTGTTTATTAATACGGGGGTTAATGTTTAACATGTTTGAAATTGAAATGAACCAATTATTTCGAGTAAGTCACATTTTTAAATACATCTCTTGGGAAATGCAAGCCTATTGCGACTTGAAAGCTGCTCGCCGATATGCTTGCGGAAAATGTTGCTCCTGCACTTGAAATTATGCCCCCATAAATCGATATCATCTTCTTATCAGATTTTATCGAATGAAACAAATGTCACTGCCAAATTTTGAACTGCTTTCTGCCCAATTTATACAACAAAGTTTACTTAATGGTTTTGCAAAATTTTGACGTTTATTAATGCATATTTCTTAGACGCTTTTGAGGGACTATTTTGTTAAGGTTTTTGCAATGCGATTTTCAGTGCGATCGCTGGTGAGTCTTTTCGATATTTGACGCATCGAATAACAAAATACATGGGATTCCCCGTTAAACTCGCCGGCGAACCTTCCTTTTTAAGAGAAACTTGAATACAGAGAATCAGGAGATTCGCATTTTATCTGTTTCAAGTTTCCTTGAAGAAGATTTCTTTCGCCAGCGAATTGATCAGGAAAACCTAGGCAATAGACATCATAGTAAAACCATACTGAGATAAAATTCTATGAACTCTGCCAGCAACTTTGCCCACAGCGGAAGTGTCTCATATTTCCTGGGAGTGTGTTGGTGAGCCGGAATTTTTGAAGTTTCGTGACATTTGTCAAAACGATTTTCTATGTAACAATACTAGCGCACCAAATCGTGACCACTCCGTAAAAATATAGCTTGTAGGCTAAGTAACGGGAAATCGGCCGGAGTTGGTGGTCTCAGTATTGTCTCTGATAGACATAGAGAGATACTGTCAATGTGTCAAAACTGTAATGCGAACATCTGTAGGTACTTCATGGGAATTGGGAAACGAAATTAATATTTACGTAGATGAATTTGGTGTTAAAGGCGAATATGTAAAGCATGTGTTACAGTTTGACATTTTCGGTACAACTTTAAATATTTTAACGGTCGTGTTTCGTGATATAAATATCTAATACCAAAATAGGTTTTTCCAGAGCTGGCAGCTTTAAATAATAAGCTTAAAATAATAATAACGTTAAATATTCATTTTTCTTTTAAATTTAATACAAAGAGAATCGCTTTACATTCTTCTAGGAGAACGCATTCATCAAGTGGTTTGCTGATCAAAAATTAATCACTTTTCGATGAAAGCTCGACATGTTTTCAGTACTTTGAATGTTACTCTCCTTCCAACTTAATAATCTTTGCACTAAAGACCAGCACTTATGCATATATAAAATTTAGCATCCAGTAAAATGACGAAATGCCCTATCGGTAATAAGTAAATTAATCTGAATTGACAAATAAACCATCCACCAATTTCACACCTCACATAATCACACATCATAGGCATGTGATTTCGGTAGCTTTCTATAACTGCTTATTGTCCAACGACGTTAACTACATTACGCACCAGTAATTGCTTCAGAAAAGTTACATATTTACTACAAATGTCAAATATATCTTGTTGTGTTTGTAGGTAGGGATGTTCTGTCACATGGAAAATTTGTGTCCAGTTAAACGGCAAAAAGCAAATATGTTAACAACTTTGATATGCAAACATGTAATTGCCCTTTATTAGTCAACCATGATAGATAATCGGTTTGAAGGTATGTACCTACCTATTGCTTTCCAATTTTGTGGAAAAACGGCTTGATTTGTAAATTTATTGCGCTAATGGCATTTTATTACTTTCGTATGCACAATTTGTAACAGAGTTTCAACACGCAAACACTGTAGACAGGATAAGGTTTAAGGTTTATTTAAAGTTAATTTTGTGCAACTAAACGATTGTAAGGTATCGGAACCTTTGTTGTACAGAAAAACGTAAACATAGCCGAACGAACAAGCTAAAAAAAAACTGTTGCCAACTTCAAGCGAAAATTAAAAAAAATATGTCGCCATTGATGATTACCAAATGAGTTGACAGATATATTTGCACCTTCTGTATCGGTGTACGATAGAATGTAAATGTCAAAAAAGATCTTCCACCGGTCGCTCTGTCGGCAAGGTGGCGTTTTACGTCCACTATTATTGTGTGACCTTTGATAGATATCCCTAAAAACGAATTGTATTCAGAAGAAAACATAGCAAACACCTATACAAATCGGTAAATTCAAGTGAAACAGCAAAAAATCCAAAACTATAGACCCTTTATAATGTACTAGTTTTCAAAACCAAATCACATTAGTGTTCATCGTCGTCCTCTTGGAGAGCACTTCTCCGGTTATTCGATTCCACTCGGCATCCTCTGGCTATCTCGTGCTGACTGGAAGTGTTGCCATCAGTTCCAGAACTATCCAACTCGACGTCACTGTATTGGGTGTCATTGGTTAGCCGCGGCAGTGGGGGCAAAGTAATTTGTGGCAAACGCAGCGGAAACTCCCTGCTCAGATCCATACTACTAGAAGATGATGATGTGTTACTGGAGGATCCCCATGCAGAGTTCTGTCGTCTTTTCCGCATCCTTGCTATTCCCAATGCTGTTCCGACTACAGCATTACCCTGCAGACGTGTGGCTGCCGCTAAACCTGTAAACATAGAACTACCTCAACCATGTTCATCCTGTCTAAAAATACATTTCCTCACTTGAAGCCGGTCGAGGATTGGAGCTTATGATGGAAATATTGCATTGTCCGTCACTTGTTGACGGCCGTTCATCGACCGTCGCCGAAGCGATACTGACAAGACTGCAATCAGCCTCTGAGTATATCTCATCTGACAGCGATGATTCAGCGTCAGTAGTGTCGTCAGAGGTCAGAGGTCGCTCTATTGCTGCATTCTCCTCAGTAAACGGCTGACCATCGAGCAACTCCAAAGTGGTCACGTTTCTCTGCATTGTCCTACGATAGAGAATATAGCTCGTCACCGGATTACCCTGCAGTTCAACGTCAATCAAATTCGGACACATGCCGAGAAATGTCAACATTCCCAAGTCACTTATGCGATTGTTCTTCATACTGAGTTTCTTAAGCAGAGGCAAATTTGCCAACGGTCCAACTAGTTGAACCATATTTCCGTCAGCTATGAGAACTTCAATCGTTGGAATACCCGCGGTGCCGTCAAAGCTGCTCAATCCACAGTTGCTGACATTCAAGTGCGTCAAATGCATCAATCCACATCCGAGATCTCGCAGCGAGTTCAAAACACTTCCACTAAGGTCGAGTTGGGCTAGTCGCGGCATAAAGAGGGACAAACGACACAGGCTGACCATGTATGAGATTACACGCAGCTTCACCGAGTCGACGTTGTGAATGTCCTGACGGCCAGTGACGCGTCTCTGGAAATGTCAAGGTGAGGAGTGAAAAAGTAGGTGCGTGCTCAAAACTGATCTCAGTTCTTACCAGGAGCTCATCTAAGGTCGGCTCGGTGACATCTGGCAAGACGACTGGCAGAAGGTAGGCTCGGGCTGGATAATGGTCATCCTCTTCGATTTCAGCGATATCCAGCGAAATGTTGCTCAACGAGCGACGAAGAAAAATGCGTTCCACATTTGCGTTTGGAACTAAATGTGGCGCCACAATTTCTGCATTAACTGGCGCTTCTCCCGATTGTGAAGTTTCCGGTGAGCTGACGATGCTGTCCAGTGGCGCCTCCTCATGCGGCATTTTATTATGTTTCAAAAAAAGCTTGTGAAACACTCGACACTGTTTTGTTTTCGTTCTGTTGGCTACTTAAGTATCGACTAAATACAGTTAAAGTTGCTGTGGCGATGAATGCTGTTTGGGGAAAGTTCAAAAATTAAGCAGTCAAATAAGGAAAACTAGCTGTCAAGAATTAAGTTTAAATTCCAAGCTATTCTACTTAATTAGTCTCATGGTTTAGTATGTCTATTGCTTATGTGGATTAATGGAAACTGTCACATTCAGCAGTTCAATAATAAGAACCTGACAGTCTATTCAAAGAAATTTCGCTAGGCGGCGATTTCGGTTCATGAAAAGGTTAACAATTTTTTCCCAAAGAAAAATTCCTTACAAATTCCCCGCACAATGAAAATCCATGATCGCCAAAGTGACATGTACTTTGTAAAAAGAACAAGAAACAAAAAGAAAAGTGGTTTTTATACTTTAAGCGGTTCTGCAGTCTGCGGCACTGTTCGTTTTTAGAAATATGTATGAAAAACAATCGGACTCGACAAACTGTCATCTGTCAATTGTGACAGTCTAGGTTTTTCAAAATTTATCGAGCATTTTACAACCTTATTTGGCTTGAAATAGAAAGACTCTCTCATGCGAAATCTTCACTTTTCTTTTCTGACTATTATCAGTAACTTCTTCTGCTTTACCGATTTCAATAAACAAGTCCTTTTACACCAAAAATATTCTGCTTCCGTTTCCAACAGAAACGCAAGCTTCATTTGCAAATTGAAATTCATCTAAAATTCATCGTGAACATTTAAGAGCAATTTGACATAAGTGGCTTTGGTGTTGGCCTTTCCAATAAACCTGACCGCCATTTGCACTTTGAGTGAAAGTTTAAATTAAAGGTTTTTATGTCGCGTGTTGTGAGCTAAACTGAAAGTCTGTAATTTACGTTAAATTGCCTGTGATTATATTCTTTTTTTTTATGTTAATATTATAAACCTCCAGAGGGATAGAACTGTAGCGGGTTTCCGTTGCAGTGACACTTTGCTCGCCCAGTTGTTGTTTCATAATTATTTTGATAACCATCGCGACTAATTGAAATTCATATTATATGTACATTGGATAACTAAACTTTATTAATTGCAGTAGAACGATTATAAAAAAATTATAATCAATAAGGGGGAGTCAGTGACACGTATTTCTGGACGCAGTGATTTAGTGGGCAGTGTGGTGATCTAATTCAGCCGTCAAAATAAGTTAATCTTTCTTTTGTAGCTCAGACAAATTTTGTTCGCTCAAAACATGATTAGGCGTGTTTTTTGAGCTCTCAGCAAAGCAAAGTAAAGTAGGATTTTCAGCACACAATTACAACAATTACTGTGAGTCTCGAAGTGTCAAGTAAAGCGTAGTGGTTGTAATTGCGTGCTGAAAATCCTACTTTACTTTGATTTGCTGAGATCGAAGCTAAAAAAAAAAACACGCCTATTGTAACGCACTCTATTAGCTCCTTAGAACTACGCAGTCCGGACACTGCATATTTTGACAGCTACCTACAAAATTGCTAATCAAAAATATGAAAGTTGGTAAAGGAAAGGAAATTAGATTGGGGACGTTCAAGTATCTAGTTTAGTAAGTCTGACAGCTCTCTCACTAGATGAAACTCGGCTCTGATTGGGGGAAATCGGTCGTGAGAGCAGATGTTTCAGTTGACGTTTATGGAGGGGTAGCCGACGAACCTAGTCGAGAAATTCGTGACTGAGTACTAAGTTGACAGTTCTCATATGTGGCTGACGTAGAAATAGTGACGTTCCCGACCAATCTAGCTTTTGCGTTCAGGTTACATCTCATCCAGACCAATCTAGTCGACTTAAGATGACTAGATTCTTGAATGCGGCCATTGTAAGAAAGTGTAGCCGACTAAGGGAATACATCAAATATTGTTCCCGTTGTATTTTTTTTAGTCATATGACAGCTAGGGTTTACAAGAGTTTTATAAATAAATCAAATCACACTGAATGCGCTCCGTTGGAAACATGCTCAACGCTTTCAAGACGTTCCACGTTGACACACGTGTAAATATCGACAAAATCTAACAAGGCTAAGTACGGGGCGAAATAATGAGGACATGCGCTACATTTTTTCTATAGCTTGGAACCCCCATCCCATATTTATATAGATGGACACCTGTTTGTAACAAAACAGAATAAAAATGGCTAATGAAGTCCTTCCTATAGGTCATCAATTTTACACCAGGATTAACAATTTAATTACTGAGGAGTATGCATATCCTATGCCTTAGTCATATAAAGATTAAATGCCTCTCTACATGCAAGCCTCGCAGGACTACAACTGCACTTACACACCGTCATCCTAATTAGAGCCATTTAAAAAAAAAGCACATTAAGAATAATTTCAAAGAAAATAAATAATTTACAGGTCATCCCTTATCTGCGAGTGTATTCCTATTGCAATAACCACAAACGTGTACTGTACTCCATTCAATTATCACAGTAAACATAATACCAGCGGGAGCGTGCAAAATCATGCCACTCTCCCAACGAACCGCGCTTTGGATCCGTTCACTCTTCCATTCAGCACATAATCTAGAAAATCAACTCCAAGCTAATTACAAAGTAAACATTAAGCACACCACGCGAGTTGACCACAAATCATAAGTCATGAAGCAACCCTGTGCAGTGCTATGCGGTGTCCCCATCGTCTGTCTCCTGCCGTATACCACCCCGACGTATGGATTCGTGCGGTTGTCTCCTGACTATGGGTAATCATTTCATAATAATTCGTATTCAGTTTTTCTCCAGCCAACGGTCGGTACGGTTCAAAAGTTAGGACCAGATCGGGGGCGCGCAATAATTCCAATCGGATTTCGGATTATGAAACGATTTAAACTAGATTTCGATATCGAATGTCAAAGTGAATTAGAGAACCGCTAAGCCTCCCAAGCAATATGACGACTGGCTTTGATTTAATTCTCTCCGCTGTCATTTGTTTCGCATGCAATAATAGTGGCTCCTCTGAAATGGCTACAACTACTTCATCTGCTGCTGAACCAGTGCTCGCTGTTGACCTCAGTTCAGATGTTAATTTCGAGATTTATCGCACCAAGCGTGAAAACATGGACAAGCTGAAGAGTTATGTCAATGGAAATCATTTTCGGATTGCAACGCTCGAGGACTTTCCGCTGAGTTATACGGAAACTCTGCCGAATGGCACGGTCCTAGGGAAGGGCGTCGCATTCGAGTTGATTGATTTTTTAAGCGAGAAATACAATTTCACCTACGATGTGATTGTTCCCGCGTCCAATATCATCGGCTCGACAGTCGACTTCGAAAACAGCTTGATTGAGATTCTCAACAATTCGGTAGGAGCATTTTGAAAAGATGTATTTGTGCACAGATTTGGTTGAAAGGGATTTGAAATCTTTATCCAAAAACAAGAGAACTGTACTGCAGAATGAAAATTCTGTGGATGATTTTGTTGGAGTTATAAAACTATATTTTTTTTGTTGGGCGCCACTTAGAAGAGTAGTCGAGTTTTTAACTTTTCAATAAGTGCGAAGTCAAATCATGGAAAAAGTTGTAAATGTATACCATATACACTCTTAGATTGCACCAACCTCGAAATTTCAGTGAACATATATTTCTCACACGTTTTTGACGTTTATTTTTCAAAGATGAGCCTTTTTTATCGCTATCACTTAAGTATGTATGACACTACATTTTTCTCTTAACTTAAAGTGTATTACGAAAGGGGTAGCAATTGTTTGCAAAGCAATCACAAAATTCCAAATGAATTTATTTTCAAATAATCTTGAAATGTCAAAAAAAGCTGCCAGCAGCTGAAAAAATGTATTTAAACACATTTTTAATGCATTTTTTTTATGTGTCTACATCAGGCGTGATTTTTTGAGTTTCGATCTGAGCAATGCAAAGTCTCGAAGTGCCAAGTAGAGCGTAGTTGTAATACGTAGCGTGCTGAAAATCCTACTTTACTTTGCTTTGCTGAGATCGAAGGCGAAGCTCAGAAAAACAGACCTCTTAATGCAGTTGGTGTGTAGTGTGCACACTCACTCCTATCGGGAATTTTCGTTCTAATTTTTCGTACTGCTGTAGTTTTATTTGAAAAGTCTGAAAAATACGAACAAATGTAGTGTCATACGGACTTTATATTTTTCAAGTTATTTGTAGTAATTTTGCCTAATCTGAAACCTAAGAAGAACTAGCTGCACGTATCGAAGAGTATTTTCATATTAGAAAACATATTCCCGTCGGTATTTTCGCTTTCCGAAGTAAAACTCACTTAATGGAGTTGGGTTCAAATTCTTGATATTATTGTTGTTCCGTAAATGCTGCTGATAATGTTAATTTTATATCCCATTTGTATAAGAGATATAAATAAAATAAAGGTACAGTGTATAATGAAATGCAGCCGAAAACAATGGCAGGAATGATAAGAGGATTTAATCTACTTTACATTTGCGTCTTTTGGCTCTATTGAACCTCTTTTGTGAGTCCTGCCCAATGTAAACCAACCAGCCAATCTATCAAGCGTCCGGGAGAGACCGGAATCGAAAAAATCACTTCTGAAACCGTTCCAGAGAATTTCGCTTCCCGATTTGAAGTCAGAAAACTCAGAATCCAATCAAGAAGCACTAACACAAGTAGTGTAATTGATGTATTTTATACAAGTCAGCTGACAGCAGCCGTAGATAATTTTTATGGCATTTCACCAATACGTTTGTGGATTTTTTCAGAAGCAGTTTTGTTGTTCCATTGGATTTCAGAATGAGTGGATTCCCGAGTGAAACCAATGGAAAACGACATTACTCCCACATTTTGCGAACTGCTTACACCCGTATAAATAAACAGATATTATGTAAGTAACTTAAATATATTAGACGTCAGATAGCATACGAGACGTAACTGCTGAGTAACGAGTTGATAACTATTGTAAATGTGAACCTTTCTTGAATACATTTTAGAACACTGTAAAAGCAGCCAATTTATTTCATAAGAAAAAAACAAAAGATTTTTTTTTTTTTTGCAGTGTTTATTACGAAGGTTAGTAGGTATTTACTTTTATGAGTATGCATTTTTGCAACTTTAACTGTCAAAGGCCACAATTGTACCCTAAACTGTTAGATATAGTGTTTAAAGTGTTTGTTGTAATCCTTTGTAGTGGGCTAGGAAAAAGGCTCACAAATGTGCGAGAATTTTACTTTGGGAACGTGAAATATGGATAACCAGGCAGACAAACGTCGTTTTTAAAACAATTTCCGGGAATTAAGTTGAAAACATCGCAAAGGAGGAAATACAAATGACAGCAACTACATTAACAAACACAAATACGATTTCTTGAAATTTCTCAACTGCATAGAAACGCTTTGCATCGGGTGGATCTATTTTTGTTAATTATTTATGTACAAATGTTAAGATATTATTCTTTGAGCATTTTTCGAATGTTTTGCTATAAAATTTAACCAGTGAATGGAAAACGCTTAGAAAAGTGTCAAAGGCTACACATATTTCAACCGCACGAATATCAACACAAAAACGAGCAAGTGACGTTATTTTGTTCGATTTGACATACAAAATCTGAACTCTGAGAGCGAATCTGAAGAAGCCAGAATGCCACATCAGCACTGAAGCATCTTCACTAGATAATGGCCAGATTTTGTTGGCCTTTACGCTACTGACAGCTGTCATTGGCGATCGTCTTTTTCGATTGCTACATCATCATAATATCTGTCGTTTTTCATAGATTACTACAAAAGCGCTCCCTAACTTTTTCGTAAGTGTCTCTCTCTGTGAGAGAATTTAACCCTACCATTGCCATTTTGGCAGTCTTTTCCATTCTTACTACAAAAGTAAAGGAACAGACCTATTAATACGAGAACATCCAAAGATTCCGTACACTTTTTTTAGTATTTATTATAAGAGAAAGGAAATGAAACTAATACTTATTTAATAATAAAGTATTATATACTTATAAAATGGTAGGGTCGATTTTCGACCACAAGCGAGACTAGTTCAATTAAACTTGAAGTAAATAAAAGTGTTTCATTAGTCTCGTAACGCACCCTTTTAGTAGTTAATCAGTAGATGATTTAAGAACCAATGTCATTCTCTTTTTGCTTACTTTACTTCCCAGAAAGCCGACTTGGCGGCCGCTTTCATCCCCCTACTTGCGGATCCTCGCAAATTCGTCTATTACTCTACCACAACTCTTGACGAAGGCGAATGGATTATGGTAATGCAACGCCCCAATGAATCAGCCTCTGGCTCTGGTCTCCTAGCGCCCTTTGAATTCTGGGTATGGATCCTCATATTTATTTCTCTCCTCGCTGTCGGACCTATTATATATCTTCTCATCATTCTACGTAATAAAATAACTGGCGACGATTCACAAGCCGCCTATTCGCTAAGCCATTGCGCTTGGTTTGTCTACGGAGCACTTATGAAACAAGGTAGCACGCTCTCACCAATTGCAGGTAACAAGGTTCCATTGGAAAATGTCATAATTACTCTAAAAAGTGCATTAAAACTAAAAGGAAAACAATTTTTGTTTTTTTTTCGTTTCGAATCGCTTTCGTTTCAGATTCCACTCGGCTACTCTTTGCTACATGGTGGATTTTCATTACCATTCTAACATCGTTCTATACGGCAAATTTAACGGCTTTCCTCACGCTATCGAAGTTCACGCTGCCCTACAATACGGTCAACGATATTTTGAATAAGCAGAAGAATTTTGTGACTCCACGTGGCGGTGGTGTGGAGTATGCTATAAAAAATGTGGGTAGATTTTAGCAAAATGGAGGCGAAGGGGTGTGCGAAGGGTTTTTAGTTTTGTAGTTCGTTCTTACGACAATCTTTCCTTCTCGCTTTGTGTTCTTTTGCGTGTGTTTTGATGAACCGCCGGGGATTTTCCTACGGGTTTCAAAATTGCACAAACATTTTTTGCCGTGTAAATTTCAGTTAAATCTTATTTTCAATTTCCTTTCCAGATCAATGAAAGCCTATCGATGCTAAATAAAATGGCAGACAGCAATCGAGCAACCTTCACTCCCATCAGCAACGACACCACGACACTGACCACATTCGTCGAACTGTCGGGCTTTGTTTTTATCCGGGATCGTCCCGCAGTAAGCCATCTACTTTATTCAGACTACCGCTTGCGCAAAATAAAGAGCTTCGATAACGAAAAGATTCATTGCCCTTTCGCAATGGCTAAGGAACCGTTGCTAAAGAAGGCCCGTTCATTTGCTTACCCAATGGGTACCAACCTGAGTGAAATCTTTGACCCAGAGTACGCACTCCATTATAGGTTTAAATCATATTTCTCTAACATGCTACTTTCCTAGGCTGCTAAATCTGGTCGAATCGGGAATAATTAAACATCTTGCTGCAAAGGGTCTGCCCAATGCGGAGATTTGTCCACAGGACTTGGGCGGCACTGAACGTCAACTACAAAACGGAGATCTGATGATGACCTACTACATCATGTTGGCCGGTTTTGTCACATCAATTGTGGTCTTCACAACTGAGGTGATGTTCAAGTGCATTAATTACCATCGAGCTGGCAGTACCAACATGATTGTCGATTCGAGCGGGCTGCTTCGGTCGACCAATTTACATGGATGGGCTGCTGTTAAAAACCGAGGACACTTAAGTCCCAGTATAAATGACGGCAGTAAACTTAGCAATGTAACACCGCCACCCGCATATGGCAGCATATTCAGTCCAAAGAACTCCGTTCTGAATATGAACAGATGGAAGCAAGTTGTGGACAATCATCAGGATGACCCGAAGGGTGTCAGGAGGCTAATAAATGGTCGCGATTATATGGTGTTTAAGAATACGAACGGCTTAAATCAATTGGTGCCTGTGCGAGCGCCATCTGCAGCACTTTTTCAGTATTCATATATTGAATAGATTTTGTTTGACATTTTCGGTATTTTTGAACCGCTTTTCTGTGTTAAATTTCCGAGTTCATTCTGTTAAAGAAGAAAATTGTATTGTCCGAATTAAAATTTCTATTTTGTGTATTGACATTTAAGTATGCTTCGTTTGATTTTCTTCAATTGGTACGGCAATTTTCTGGCTTCGTTGGAATTAGTCAGAGCTTTTACAATCCAATTGCTTTCTACCTATGACAGCAAATGACCGACTTTGAAAGCGAGAAATGAACTCAGCAAAATAAAGGGACGCTACAAAAGTAGAGCGACAGGGACAGCAAACGACGCCGAATTTCTTGCCACTCTTTTAACATTTCTCTTCAGTAAGGTTTGCCATTTCATGATGGAAAGATATACGAGCCAACAACGACTCGAAATTATTAAAATTTACTACCGAAATTCGGAGTCAGTGGCCTCAACGTTAAGAGCGCTACGTCCAATTTATGGTCGTCATAATCGTCCTAGCAGATCAACAATTGAGCGTCTAGTGGAAAAATTTGAATCCACAGGCACAGTACAAAATGTTCCCGTGCCAGTTAGACAAAGAAGTGCCCGTAGTGTCGAGAATATTGCTGCCGCTGAGGCTTCAGTTGAAGAAAGCCCAAATGTGTCTCTCACACGTCGTTCTCAAGCGTTGGGCATCTCTGTGACGTCGCTGTGGCGAATTTTGCGAAAATATCTTGGCCTACATCCTTACAAGAACTGAAGCCGCTTGAACACCAGAAGCGTCGTATGTTCGTGAATTGGGCTGAGCAACAACTTGAAAATGATTCGGATTTTCATCGAAAAATCATCTTCAGCGATGAGGCTCATTTCTGGCTGAATGGCTTCGTCAATAAACAAAATATGCGGTATTGGTCAGGCAGCAATCCACACGTACTCCATGAGTCATATGAGTCATCATTGCATCCCGAAAAAATGACGGTTTGGTGTGGTTTATGGGCCGGCGGCGTCATTGGGCCGTACTTCTTCCGTGATGATCAAGACCGGCACGTTACTGTGAATGGGAATCGCTACCGTTCAATGATAACCGAATATTTTTGGCCCCAATTGGATGATATGGACTTGGAGGACATGTGGTTCCAACAGGACGGCGCCACAAGCCACACAGCGAATGTCACAATCAATTTATTGGAAACCAAGTTTGGAGAACGTGTTATCTCACGAAATGGTCCAGTCGCTTGGCCGCCTCGGTCGTGCGATTTGACGCCGTTAGACTATTTCCTGTGGGGCTACGTCAAGTCTATGGTCTATGCCAACAAGCCAGCGACGATTGATGAACTTCGTACGAATATCGAACGTGAAATTGCAGCAGTATCGGCCGATTTATGCTTGAAAACTGTCGAAAATTGGGTTCTGGACTTCTGCAAGCGTTCCCATGGTGGCCATGCAAAAGAAATCGAGTTCCATACATAATGGCATCGAACGTAGTTTCACAGGAATAAAGAATTTAAAAAAAAACTTTTGTAGCGCTCTTATTGAAAAACCCTTTATTTCAGAAATTTTGACAGCAGGAACGACTTCAGCAGCAGTCGTGTTGAATAAATTAAAAAGATCGGCAGGAACTTTAAAAAATTGTGAAATCTGTCTGACATTTCCGAAGGAGTTGACGAAAATAGCTCACAAAGCTCGAATAAAATTTACCTCATTCTGCAACGATCTCGTAACGTGTGACTCCATAGGATACCGCCATTTCAAGTCAAATCCATCAAATTGACTACAACAGACAATCCACCTTTTTCCCATCGTATTGCAGCAGTTGGGCTAAAGCAAATTCCCTGACAATAAAACACCATTTCATTTCAGTATTAGATAATTTAAAAACGTTTTAATTCAATTTTTCCTACGTGTAGGTGTCCGATTTTTGAAACAAATGGATGTGACAAGTGAGTTTAGATATTTCTCATCATCAATTCTTATCATAATTTAAATAAAATGAAAACAAAAAAAAAAAAACAGATGTTAACAGTTAAAGAGAAAATAACTGTTGCATTCTGTAGTATCACGAATTATTATAATAATGCACAAAATTCTATTCGACAGTTTTACATAGCATCGAAATGGAATCGGTGTGCCTCTTGTAATTTCTCCTGCTTGTCCTCCTTCTTCTCCTTGATGTAGAGCACAAGAATAATCAGAACGATGACTAAGCAAGTCCCACCCAGCGCCACGACGCTCATGAGAATCAGCTTACTGGGTGTGACAAAGAGTTGAGCCTTCCAACGTTGTGGCTCCTCAATGGGCTTGGGAACAACTATGATCTGAGAGTTGGGAATAAGTTGCGTCCAAGTGCGTGACTTGTTTGCCAAGCCGACAGTCAGTGAATCGACGAAATTTGGCGTCCGGCCGAGCCCAAAGATGGTGTAGGGTAACTGAAGCGAAAAGTATGCAGACTGTGGAAGCTGAACGCTGGATCCTCTCTGAATGTCGCCCTCTTGAGTGGTGGTGAAGTATTCAATTCGCGGTCCCGGTAGGTTGGTGCCATAGGTGCGCTTCTTACGTCCGAGGGGAGTTTTCTCTGTCGGGTTCTTCTTGTTGATCAGCCCGGTGAGGACGATCACCTTAACGAAGTTGGCATCGTAGTCCAGTGTGTTGCGGAAGGCAAGCGGCCGATACTTGCCTTTCGCGTCCTTCTCGATGAGAATCACATCAAGAACACCTAGAACAGAGAACAGAGTTCATCGTTGTTTGGCCAATTTTGGTGAATTCACTTACCATCTTGATAGAAATCATAAAACGTTCCCGCAACTGTGTTATTGCCCATCGGCGACAGTGCGTTCCATTTGACCTCGAACGTCCTCTTTAGCGGGCGATTGCACATAGTGCAAGGTACGTTCTCCAGCAAGAACGTCTGCATTCGCTTGGGCCCAGTGATTGCTTTCAAAGTCACCAACAAATCCGGATAGCCGTCCATATTGTAGTCGCCTCCCCTAGCCGTGATTGTCTTCAAGTACACGTCGTCCTCAACGGGTTCGACAAATCCCCACTGAACGCCCTGGGGATCCTTGAAGTTCACATGAATATCCCGAAAACTACGACCGTCATGGACGAGTATCGTGGAATTCGCGCATTCGTCGCGGAAGCACATCGGCAAGATCTGATTCTGCACTCCTTCCAGCTCCACATCGAGGAATACACTCTGCCCGATGTGCACCTTTGGCGATCCCACAATGCTTAGGTCTACTTTGTGGCTAAATAGAAAACCGTTATTGTCTTCCTGCGTCTTGCCGTACCATACTTCGTAGAAGTTCTCCGTTTGCACAAACAGATCGGCAGTAAAGTCATGATTGAGATCTAGGTACGCATTGGCATGAGGTATCTGAATGGACGCCCCGACGTTTTGATTATCTGGAGCCGGGATTTGTTTTTCCGTTTGAGGAGGCAGACGATTCTTTTGGAATATCCAAAACATCCGTTGGCCTTTCTCGTCGACGCCGAAAAGGTCGATGATCATGTCGCGGTTATAGTCGATTGCCAGCGGTTCCCCTTTCGTTGAGATAATCGATTCGTTCGCGCATGTTATGACATCGGATCCTCCCCAGTTGATGTACACATCGAAGATGTTCCTCTCATCATGTTTCGAACGAGCAGTGATCAACACATCCATAAGCGCATCGCCGTCAAAATCTCCTGGCACGACACTGGTGATTACTTTGTTGCTGAACTGGCAGAAGGGTCCGGGACGGAGGAGAGGCTCTGTTTCAGCTCCTTAAATAAATAGAAAACGAATTTAATCAGATACTTAGTAGGAAGAGAGAGGATCGCCTTGAAAGTAGTGTTTTGGGTGACTTCGTGACGACCCTATAGAGTGAAGCTTAATAAATCCGAGTGCAGAAAACCCTTTTGCGCATTGCAATGCAACGCAATACAAACAACTTTCATGCGGTGACTCCTTGGGATCTACATGTAAACATTGCAAATGCTCTATATATATTTAGCAACTTACCCAATAATATCTGAAGCGTTGTAAAGTCATTGCGTATTACAAAAACATCAGTCAACTCATCCGAATTGAAGTCACCAAATGCTGCTACCACACCATCGCGAACGTCGCCAAAGACTTTTGTTGTAATATCATTGGTAAGGCAGAGATTAACGACTCCGACAGACAAAAGAATGAGTGTTTGATATAAAAACTGCATTTTAATTATATTTTTACTTTGATTTTTTGGAATTTTTCTTTTCACTTTTCATTCGTTTCACTTTGTCGTAAACAAATGGTTTCTCATTGTCGTTTTCATCGGTTGCTGTTTATGTATGTGCTTATCGATTTCTTCGTATAAACACAATGTTTGAGAAATGATTATTGGAAATTGAAAAGTGGTTGTGTGTTATTGTAGAAGCACATTAAAATGAGATTGTTGTTATCAGTTTTTTTCCATTTAAATAAAAAAGAAATTTACCAAAATATGACTCAGTGATGAGGGAGGAACAAAATTGAATTGACAGGTGGATGATATTGCTGTCACAATTTGTATCCCACCCAAGCGAAGGTGGCTGTAGTTTCTATATCGAGAGTCGAATGAGATTCTGTGCCTGTGTGGCCGAGGTAGCATTGCCCAAACAACCTAATGCTAGGAAAAATGGAAGTTGACTACCTACCTACGTACGACTGGAGAATATTTCTTTTTGGACATCCACGAATGTCCGATACGCAAAATGTGTCAAATTGAATATTTTGCATATCTGCACAACCACATCGTGAAAGATCTATACGTTCACGAAATTTTTTTTTTCCGATTCAGAGCAGTTTTTCTGCTCTCGAAATCAGCTGGTTGTCAGATTTCATGTTCCATTAGCCCCAAAAAATAAACACTTTTTTCAGAGTCAGAGCAATTTGCGAATCTCGATTTCTTAGATTACTTTCACTAACACCAAAACGGCGAATAGTAAATGCCCCATGGTATATTAGAAATAATGACTTGCATCGTGATTTGTAGATTGATCTTGTAACAGAAGTAATTAAAAAGTCCGCAATTCGTCACAATGTGCGTCTGCAGATGCATATTAATCCTGAAATAGAAGACGTCTTAAATGTACGAAACAATATTCGTAGATTAAGAAGAATTAAACCTCACGACTTTATAATCTAAAAAAATAATGGGAACCCGTATTCAAATTGTAATACCTTCTCAAACACAACTGAACGTTGAAACTAAAATCATTTGTAGATATTTCTTGGATTGGTCATGATCAAGGAGGTGTTTTTAGTGCGGTTAGAGTCCCACACTACACTGGGTTTCTAACCCCATTGTGTCTTTCGAGATTTTCACCTTCAATAACAAAAAAAAAAAAACTTTGAAGTGCGTTATTCTATACGTTTTAAGGCGACTAGTCTGTGAAAAATGGAGAACAAGTTAAATAACAGATGACTTTTGAATCACGCACCAACGCAAATGCAAAAAAAATTAATCTCATTTAATAAGCGTGTTTTTTTGACCTTCGATCTCAGCAAAGCAAAGTAAAGTAGGATTTTCAGCACGCGATTCCAACAACTACAACCGAGTCTCGAAGTGTCAAGTAGAGCGTAGTTGTTGTAATTGCATGATGAAAATCCTACTTTACTTTTGCTGAGATCGAAGCTAAAAAAAACGGCTAATGTCGCGAGAAATCTGGTAGCAAAATCCGGAAATCTCAATGGAAAACGACATAAATACAAATTTCTTCACAAACAGAAATCTTCTAGTCTCGTGATGCCAACACATTTTTTCTTTTCATGTAAGATAGGGAGTGCAGAAATGTGTGACGCATCTTTGGGTACGCCATCATGTTTACGTGAACATAACTCTATAAACCAGAGACAATACTGAGACCACCAACTCCGGCCGATTTCCCGTTACTTAGCCTACAAGCTATATTTTTACGGAGTGGTCACGATTTGGTGCGCTAGGATTGTTACATAGGAAATCGTATTGACAAATGTCACGAAACTTAAAAAATTCCGACTCACCAACACACTCCCAGGAAATATGAGACACTTCCGCTGTGGGCAAAGTTGCTGGCAGAGTTCATAGAATTTTATCCGTTTAATTTGAAATTGTTCGTTACGTGTGGATAATATTTTTTTTTAGGAATAAGTGCACATTTGCTTAAAATGTTCATGAAAAATTAACAATGTAGATTGGTTGAGGGAAAATGAAAACATTTTAAGCAAATTTTCTTCATTATTTAAGAAAAATTTACACACGAAATCGAAGTTAATGCAGGCCTGTTTTTTTGAGCTTTGATCTCAGCAAAGCAAAGCAAAGTAAGAAAATGTGCACATAAACGATTCCCAGCAGCTTTCTGAACAGTAGGTTTTATCGATGAAATATTGGCATTTGCGGCTGACTGGCAGTGTGGGCTTGTTCGGTGAGTTGCATGATACAACAAAAACTATTGTATCATGGGTAGGTAGGCAGCAATTGATTGCGCACATCAAAGAAGTATCTTTTTTAGCCGAAGATATACACTTTTTTCATAAAAAAGTCTAAGCGATATTCATCCTTCCTCATATTCTTGGGCTTAAAAACAATGGAGAATATAAATTCTGAGGACACTCTGGTGCAAGAAATGGATCTCAAAGATAAACACACTAATATTTTATGATTTCAAGTATGTACTAATAGGTCAATTTGTCTTAAACAACATTTGCAGCATGAATAAAAAATAATTTATGTATTTTTTATTACTATCCCTAACATTCAGTTGTTATTTTGAAATTTTGTTTACTTATGCATTTCCGCCAATCACAACCAACGCCTTGTATGTACTGTAAATAGAGACACCCTGCGAACAGATCCATCTAATACAAGGGTGGCAACAAAAAATGTTCTCCCTCTGGTGTTCAGAAGTGATCATTTACTCCCAAGTGGCTCTTGCTGGGAATGAATGCCTAGTGTGAGTTTTCGAAGTGTCAAGTGAAGCGTAGTTGTTGTAATTGCGTGCTGAAAATCCTACTTTGCTTTGCTTTGCTGAGTTCGAAGTTCAAAAAAACAGGGCTGATATATAAGTAACGGGAAATCGGCCGGAGTTGGTGGTCTCAGTATTGTCCCTGCTGTAGTTGTTGATTGATTTCCGACCAGTAGGGACAATGTGGTAGAAAAAAAAGCGGCCATTCTCCAATCCAAACCACCTGTAATTTGTCTGCTAACATTTGTGTAGGACTCCAGCGATGGTCGGAAAATGAGAGAGATAAGTAAATAACAAGGGTAAGGAATTCGAAATATGGGAAACAAGAAAATACGCCGTGGCAATAATTGTTACGGGCTTCTTCTACCAAAGGTAATGCCACATTTACACGATCACATATTCCTAACATGGATGATTAAAGGGATGCTAAATACTAAATATCCGTGTGACTGAAAGGGGCGGCACTACTTAACACGAAAAAAAACGTTACACGTTTATTGGTCGGCCATCTTGTTTACGTGGTAGGAATCATAGACAAACCATACTGAGACCCCCAACTCACAATCCTCTTGCCGCTGGGCCCCTCAATTTTTTTTCAAATTCGCCATTTTGTATTCCTATCGGTGTTATGTCAAAAAAGAATCAGAGTGACATGCAAAAACACACAAAAACTACAAAAAAAAAATGCTGCCAATCGCGGCAACCGTGGGGAAATGTGAAAGAGTTCGGCAATTCCACAGCTTTATAGTACTGAATGCCATTGGTTAGTTATTATAAATTGTTAAAAGGCGAATAATTTGATTTGCTTGGTTAGCAAATTTATCTAAACTATATGTTTTATATACTAGAACATATTAGGACAAACATGGTTGTGTATTTACCTCTTTTCGATATCATTAAGATCGATTTATTGTGTGAACTTTTCTTTAATAACCAAGAAAAACTTGCTCAAAATGTTTTTATTTTCATGCAACCATTCTGCATTGACAATTTTTCATAAATATTTTAAGCAAATGTACACGTATACCTAAAAAAAATACTATCCACGCGTATATAAATAATTTCAAATTTAACGGACAACATTTTATGAACGCTGTCAGCAGCTTTGCCCAAAGCGGAAGTGGCATATGCAAGGTGCGAGTGTGGTGGTGAGCCGGAATTTTTGAAGTTACGTGACATTTGCCAATACGAATTTCTATGTAACAATACTAACGCACTTAGCTTTTGCCACCCCATGAAAATATAGCTTGTAGGCAAGTAACGGGAAATCGGCCGAAGTTGGTGGTCTCAGTATTGTCTCTGGTAGGAATTATGGGAAAGCTATGCATATTGATATTTTTATAACGATGGCTTACGAAATTTCGCTTTACTATAAAACAAAATGGCTTCCGGAAGTGATGAACGGACAATTATTTATTTATTACGTATAGCTGATTGATGAATTGTTGGTTTAATTTACTGCAACTAATTACCACTCATATTTCACATGTTTTAAATCTGAAATAGAAATGTTTTCAAGTGATGGTAGAGATGTTGTGCGCCGGAACTTGTATTTGTTTCCGTTTTATTATCTATAATTATGGGTAGAACATCCATGACACTTTAGGCGTCTGGTTTGTGATCTCATTCTTACGCCTTTATTGGCATTGACTGCGGACAAACGGATCTCTCTGTCCCGTCTCGTGAAAAAATACGCGTGCGTGATGGTGTAGATGCACTACAACTGTCTGTAGTGGTAAGCAGAGACAATACTGAGACCACCAACTCCGGCCGATTTCCCGTTACTTAGCCTACAAGCTATATTTTTTATGGAGTGTACACATCTGGTGCGCTAGTATTGTTACATAGAAAATCGTATTGACAAATGTCACGAAACTTCAAAAATTCCGGCTCACCAACACACTCCCAGCAGATATGAGACACTTCCGCTGTGGGCAAAGTTGCTGGCAGAGTTCATAGAGTTTTATCCGTTAAATTTGAAATTGTTCGTTACGTTTGGATAATATTTTTTTTTAGGAATAAGTGCACATTTGCTTAAAATGTTCATGAAAAATTAACAATGTAGATTGGTTGAGGGAAAACGAAAACATTTTGAGCAAATTTTCTTCATTATTTAAGAAAAATTTACACACGAAATCGAAGTTAATGCTATTCAAAAGCGGAAAATACACAACCATGTTTGTTCTAATATGTTTCGAGTATATAGAACATCAACTTTAGATAGTTTTACTAACCAAACAAATCAAATTATTCGCCTTTTAACAATTTATAATAACTAACCAATGGCGTTCAGTAATGAAAAAATGTGGTATTCCCGAACTCTTTCACATTTCCCCACGGTTGCCGAGGTTGGCAGCATTTATTTTCACATTTTTTGTATGTTTTTGCATGTCACACGGATTCTTTTTTGACATAACACCGATAGGAAAACAAAATGGCGAATTTGAAAAAAAATTGAGGGGGCCAGCGGCAAGAGGATTGTGAGTTGGGGGTCTCAGTATGGTTTGTCTATGGTGGTAAGTAAAGAAATGCTCCATTTAGATTATTTTTTTTTTTGTTGAAATGTTTTATTTTTCTACTTAAAAAATTGCTTACAAGATGAGGATAGCATTTTCAATTGTTATTCATTTTCATTAAACTTCTCGTAATTAATCAGTAATTTAATAATAATTGAATTTTAACAATACATAATATATAAGTAATATTACTTGGTTTTCTTGTTTCTCCATTTCTCCCTAGTTTATAAATGCTTTGTAAATTTTTTTGTTTTTCCTTTTGGTTTTAATTTTATTTATATCATAATTTTGTGAATTTTTCTTTTTGTTTATCAATGAGAAGACCTTTAATTTGTGTGGTTCTTTATTTTTTTCTCTCGTAACTGGCTGAGGTTTATTTTTATTTTTGTTTTCAGATAGTGACTAGATACGCGAACGAGTAGGATGATTTCTTTTTTTATTTTATTCTTAAATATTATGTACTTAGGTTTGTTGTTTTTTTTGTTGAGAATGACTTGAGTAAAGGTAGTAAGTAGGTGATGAAATTTGTTTTTATTTTCCTTTTACTTGCTTGTTCTCATTAAATTTAATTTAAGTAATAATTTAGACTATGGAAATATACAGAATATATATATATATAGATATATATAATATGTTTTCATCTTTTCTAGTAAAATATCGTTTAATGTTATTGATGTTATCTACTTGTGATTTCCTTTGTTTTTGGTTTCCAATTGAATACCTAAGAACCTAGAATTTACTTATAAAAAACCTATGAACTCATTTTTCTGTTTTTGTTAAATCACTCAATAAAAATAAATCATTATTTATAACAAAATATATAAATACGTTATTTTACTTAATTAATTAATATTCACATAAAAATTTAATGAACTGAGAAACTATTTTCTTTACCTTCTAATCATCGTTAAACATTTCTACACTTAAAATTAATTGTTAAAAGCACTTAATTTTTACAAATAGTTGATGTTAAATTATTACTTTTGTTGCTCAATAATTTAAAGTTGCTCTTTTATTTTTTTTATTTTTGGTTTCCTTATAAAGCATTATGCATTAATCCAATTCTTTGTGTCTTGCTGATAGTTATAAAAATGCTGTTTTCGTTTTGTTTAAGAAGCGTTTTAGAGCTTCCGTATCATTGAATTGAAAATTATTTATAAAAATTGCAATAATCTCACATTTTCAATTGCGAAAACAAGAGTTATGACGAGAATTACTTTTGTGGAAGCTCTTGGGTTGTTTTTTGTTTTATTTTTATTAAATATTTTTTTTTTTTATAACATTTTTGTGAATAACTTTGTAATGGTAAATTAATTATAATGTTTGTTCGATGAAAAATTATTGGAATAATGATTAAATTTTATACAACTGCAGTCGTTAGTGGAGTTTTTCTTTTAAGGTAGTTACTTATGTATTTTGATAAAAAAAATACTGTCATTTCGTTCATCTAATAACAATGATATGGCTGCAATTTACAAATAAGATATGTTAATAGTAGTATTCATTTTTGTATACTGTATTGTGTGGTTCAACAAATCGAAATAAATCTCAACCTAAATAACTCGAAATTAAAAAAAAAAATTGAACGTAAACAATTTTTGTGTCAATTTTGTTAAGTTTATATTTATTTTACATTTTGTACTGCAGCAATAATTATTATTATTATTAATTTGATGTGAGAGTGTATATTTGTATACTATAATTTGTTATTATATATATATTTTTTTGGTTTAGAATGTGACTACCATGGTGATACAAATAATATGTAAAAGCAAATCATAGAAACTTTCAAAATTGGTAATGAGTTATATTTTGATTTTATTGGGTAAATATATGTATATAAATATTTGTTTAATCTTTTTATTTCATGGAAGCGTAGCTTAATGTTTTGTTTTTTTTTTTTGTTTTATCAGCCAATTAGAAAAAGAAAATTTTCTATTAGTAGATGTGTTTATGGAATTTTGTTCTTAATATTTATTTTATTATTTGGTTGGGGTGTTTCTGTTACAGCAGTAACACAATTTATAAAAAAATATGTTTCATCTCTTTCTTCGCTAATATTTTATATAATTCGAGTTGTTGTGTCTATTTACTATTTATTGGCGTATTTTTATGATCTTTGTGTAGTTTATAATATTGCAAAACGTATTCACACTATTTATATAAAAAGTCAATGGAAATTATATATGGTTTTAAAAAGAGAAGAACACTCCGTTTATGCTTTTAAAATACATATTTTTGCAAACTAAAGCATGGGTTACACTTTGCAATGGAAGCCAATTGAAAACAACGAGTATTTAACAAAATTTAAGGAGCTGAATAGTACCTATATCCAAGAATAGAATAGGTTAACTGGTTTTGAAACTGAACGGTCGTGTTCATTAACTTGAATAAGAAATTCAAATGGGGCAAAAACTGTCTCAGTTAGAGGAAATGACTTGCAGCTTCGTTGCCACTGTATTTTACAAGAGATTAGTACTTTGCCATGAATGAAAGTAAAAACATTCCGTTTACCCGTTTTCAGATTCCGTTTGTACTTATATGCGTACAAAGTCCAAGGCGTGTTTTATTGAAGATCTACCTCAGCAAAGTGAATTACAATCTTCCACACGCAATTGCAAAAACTTCACTCTACTTGACACTTCCTAGGTATATACAAGTATTAATCCCACGTAGAAGTGTCTTAGCAGCGACAGTTCATGTTGAGGCCAACAAAGTACAACAATTTATATAAAAAGGTGACTGTTACTGTTTTGTTGAACATTCGTCTACTAATCAACAGTATTAATTAGCTTTTCTTGTCTTCTACCTCCAAAAAGGATGAGAGTGCGTTCATGGCTAACGTAGGAAAATTGACGTTACCAACCAATCAAGCTTCTGGGTTTTGGGTAAATCTAGTCCAGACTAATATCTGTGATATGTAAAATTTTTTCAGCTTTATATCTTTAAAAAAGTGGCCGCAATTTCAAAAAAAACTAACAGCTTAAGTCACTAAAGTCAATAGAGTCACTTGGAATTGCACGCGTTTGTCAAAAACTTTAAACTGCTCTCCTGAAAAATGAGTAAAACAGACTTTAGCGGTTTTTCCTTGTGACCACAGATATAGTTAAATTTGATAACTCGACTTTTGAATGTGCAAAATGGAAATGATTTTGTTTTAGCGATTAACCAGCTAGCGTCTAGAAAAATAGCCAACAGATGGACATATTATATTCCCCGTTTGTCCTGCCAATGCCGACACCTTCTATTGACATAATAAAAATGATTGCAGCGTCACTTGTCCTCAAGAGCGCAACTGGTGATATTTAAACCACTATTCCAGGTTTTGTATGAAATTCACCGTCTGTCAGACAAAAGCCAAGAAATTGCTGCTCAAAGTTCATCAAAAACTATAAAACTATTTATAGTCGGAGTGTTCACTTCTTGCGGACAAATTCCAATTTAAAAAAAAATAACTTCTGTCTTTTTGTTTATGAATTGTACTTAAATTTGAATCTAAATATTTTTATTCTCTATTATTCTATCGGACTTTTTTTTCGTTTTGCCTAAAATTGCTTTTAATTAACATGTTTTTGTATTTGCTTTTTAATTTGCTTATTAAAACACTTTCAAACTATTTTACATAATTTTGTTTGCAAAACTCCTAGGTATAAATAAATTTGTTTTCTTTTTACAATACGTTCCAAATTGCATATTGCGTGAGTATTTTTTATATACATACCACGTTATGTATATTATGATAAAGCAAATTTATAAATGTATGTATATATAGTATATATATGTAATTACTTTTGCTTACAAAAAGAAAAACGGTTTCTTCCTCTATTTTATTAAAAGCTATTTTGTTGTAATAAAAAATTAATAATCAATATATATATATATGTATTGTTTTGTTTAACGTCTTTCTACTTCTTAATTATTGTTAAAGTTGTTTATCATTATTATTATGTTTTGTTTTGTTTAGTATATATATATGTTGTGTATATATAATATATTTTGTTTTGTTGTAATATATTGTATAAATGTTAGTATTCCTTTTTTGTCTTTATTTGGTTTGTCTATATACATGGCACTAAATGGCTTATATATAGTAATAATATATAGCTTGTTTTGTTTGGTATGAAAAGAAAACAATGTTTTTAGTATTAACTTTTGATTTTCCTTGTTTTTTTTGTTTCTGTTCTACATAATTGTTTTGTTTTTCTGTCGGGAATGAATGAAATTTTCTAAATTTATTTTTGTAGTTTCATCTTTTCTTGTGTGTGAATTTTGAAAATAAGTTTGTTTTTTTGTTAAACGTATATGATTTATGTGTTAGTTTAAATATTATTATTATTTATTCTTTTTTTTTCGTTTTTACACATTTCTTTTTTATATATATTTTAGTAATGTATGTATATAAATTTATATCACATGATTCCAAAAAGGTTTTTGTTGTTTGTTTGTTTCTTATTTTATAAAAATGTTTATTTATATGTAATGTTGAACAAATAATGGAAATAAAAGTCAGTTTAGTGATGTAAAAATTTATTTTACAACAAATCAAATTAAAAATATTCTAAGTACGCGTAGAAAATGTTATTGCTTTTTTTGGGGGGCTAGCGACAACAAATTATTTGGCTCTGTTGAATAGCTATTTACTTATTGAAAAATCTTGTTGCAAATTTTACCATTTTACCATACTACTTTTATATTTTTTACATTCAAATCCAACGAACAATAATAACCGTTCAGATAACAAATTATTTTCAAAGGCAACCAGTTCATGAACAATTTGAAGCCAAATTGCGTTGAAGTTTTAATAGTTTATGCATTTAAATTATTACATCAAAACACTACTTAATTTCATAATTAAAAACATATAGAACAAAAACTGTACACAGAATTGGAGCGACGGTTTTAGCAAAAACGCATTCACACTGATGAAGTATGTAGCTGTCAATGGCAGTTGTTTAATGCGATCGTTATATTTCTTGGGTTGTTTTTACGATACAAGAGCTGTTTGATAACGATTGCCAACTTCCTTAATTTTAGTGACACACATTGTTAAGTTTTTAATTAAAATGATAAAGAAGGTGAAGTTAGTCGTCGGACATCAAAAAAACTCCTTCATTTCACTGCTCTTGACTTAGTTTTGGCAGGGCACAAATAAGTTGGACGTGTAAATGGAAATTTGCCTAAAACAAAAGACTGTTAACCGTTTTTCTTAGTTCTATACGTTGTGTAAGGTATTCCAAACTTTGAACTAAAGTACATATGTAAAAAAAGAAATAAACGACTTATATTGCGTATTACTCAGGCGTTCAAAAAGCTGTTTGTTTACATACAAAACTGCACAAGTTTTAAGAATTTCAACTTTAACCTTAAACCCGTTGCCAGTTTTTGTCTAGACGTCTGTTTCCATTTAATTTTCCTAAAAACTGATTTTATGTCTTGACGTTCAAATTTCTAAGTATTACGATCGTACACCTACTTTATTTGCCGCACCCGGCATGTGCATTGCTTGTAGTTCAGTTTCCAATAACCTGCGTGTATTCTATCTGTCAGTGAAATACGTTGCCGCAAACGACATGACAGATTTAATAGGTTATTCCCTCTAGTAAATCACCTCCGATTGGTCGATTCGCTTGCTATTTGAAGAAGTTTTAATACAGAAAAGTAGGTAAGCATTTATAAACGCGGATTTATACCTTCATAAATGTTTGCTTGTCTAGTCATATTTTTCTATTCAATTTTGGTTTCGCAGTTTATGAATGTCGAGTCTTAGAGAGTACAATCTGCATTAATAGACTGAGGCACTGTCTACAAGCTGGCAGAATTTTGACAGTTAGTTGTAATTTTGAATTCCAGGCGGGAAAACGTATGACAAATGAACAAATTACCAACTCATTTCCTCACAATGGCAACATTTTTTCTTACAAAACGATTTTTGGCAGCGCCGCGTAATTGTTGGAATATCTACCGAGTAAATTCGACAACAAAAGTATTTCCACTCCACTGCAGCAGTTAGTTGACAGACTCAACTCACCTTGATACTGACAGTTCATCCAGTTTCTCTATTCCACTCTTAACTTACATTTTCCAAAACAGGTAAATGTGTTTTTGCTGCAAACCAGAAACAAAAATAACCTTTAAAAACCATAAAAACAAAAATTGTAAATAAAGTAAAACCAACAAATCGATTGTGTTGTTTAATATTTTAAAATTAATTATTTATATTTATTTAAAGTATAAAATATAATATGTTTGTATGTGTATTGTATTGTGTAAATAATTCATTTAATAAAAATACTGTTTGGTTTGGATAATTTGAGGAGTTTATAAAAATAAAAATAAAAGACAAATAAAATTAATAATAATGTACATAATAATATTTAATAACTATTACAGTCTCTTGTTGCAAATTATATTGTTTATTTGTATTGTGTTTTCGTATTTTAAATAACAAGTATAAAATAAAAGTTATGATGAGTGTGCTGTTCGGATGAAACAAGATCGAGGTCTAAGCGCATAATGGTTGGCTACCTTTTATGCAATGGCACTGATTCGACTAGGTTGGACATTATTATTAAAAACAAAAATGCTGGCGTGAAATACTGTTTGAACTTATATCTTTAAAACGATACACATAGGTATATGTAGCGATAAGTGCGTACGGAGAGGTTGTACAGGAAACAAGAACTCGTACACTTTAAATGTCACTTTGTATGTAGACAATATTTCCTATTCCTTTTAGGTCTATGTTGGTGTGTACCCAATATACATTTGCAGGCAAAAAAGGACGTAACACATGGATAAAAGTGAAACACATGTGAAAAGCTTTGCAATATCTCTGATGTTTTATGTTGGGCGCCAATTCAATAAATACGTATTTGTTTAATTTTTAGTAGCGATACTTGTGTTTCAAATTTGTTCGTACTCGCGCCCAATCAGAAACAGTTTCTGTGAGAACCGATCAGCACTTCCAGCCATCGACCAGCTATGCGAAAAGTGGAATAGCGCTGAAGTCAGTCAGGAAGCTAATGGGAAAATAATTCAATTCCCAAAACCACACCAGTAAACTGATGTCGCAATGGATATGTTATACCTTACGGCCCAAAGATGCATTTTCAAATACGCCATTCAACGGAATCTACTTACCAACTCAGTTAGAAAAATTATTGACTCCCTTTTTACCTCAGGGAAAACTATTAAGTGAGAGAAGGCATTTCGTTAAAATTACGTCCGATCAACGTCAAAATCACAATTGGCGACCAACAAAAGTATTTATTTGTACAACGCACAACATTACACGCACATTAAAAGAGAGCAACTACATTCCAGATGAATTGCAGACCAAACCCGAACAAGAACTACATAGAACTCGATTCAATTTTCAGCTAAAATTGGAAGGAAAATGTGCATAAAAATCAGTAACCAACTCATCATGCCTACAAGTTGTCCACTTAAATTCAAAAAATCTTAAAAAAGCTTAAACTCCCGTACAAAAAGAAACTAAAAATCATTAACACTTGAAGAACGAATAAATCTATACATATGCAAACTAAAACTAAAACTAAAGGAACTCAAACAGTTTTTAAATGCAAAATATTTATATATACCTACTCGTCTGCTTATTTTACACATAAAAAAACTAAATTGAAACAAGAACACAATCTCCTCACCTTTTCTCTTGGTTTATGCGAATAATATCTATGTATGCATGTTTTGTATATATATATATAGTGTATATGTATATATAATGAATTCATGTAAAAAGCCTCTTACTTTAGCTATATTGTTTTTCTTTTTTTAATTTAATTTACAGAACCTATAAAATATGAAAACAATATTAAATAAAACTTTACACTTGGTTTTATACATACCAATCGCCCACTATCGCAAAACTTAATGGTCTAAATCTACCGTTACGTTGAAAACAGAAATAACCTTCTATACTCACACCGACTGGGCTTTTGTTTGTTTTTTTTTTCAATTAAAACTAATGAATATGTTGTTCACAATAATTTCGAGTATTTCAGTGTTGCGGGTCAGAGAGTTGCGCGTTTGATGCGCGAATGTGTGCATTACTACTTGTCCTACTAACTATCACCTTACATCACTCACTGATCGCCTCGAAACCTTCGTTCGTTGCTCTTTGAACGCGAACGACTGCGTCGTGATCGTGGCGCCCAACGGTTATCACCTTCTGATTCGCTGTCATCCGAGCTATTGCTACCGTTTGAGGGTCCACCATTGTGGTTGGTATTCCGTTCGCAGGACGATGAATCTCCTGGGGTGACGCCGCCGCCTCCATGATGGTTTCTGTATATCCGTCGGGGGAGATTCAACTGGGCTTGGTCGGCGTGTCGGGCGCCGTTTGCAGCGGCTAACAGACGCAGATTTGGATTCACTTTGGACGCTGTGTCTGGGGGACAAGGTGGCGGTGGTGTTGCCGGTTCGAATTCTTGATCCTCAAAGAATTCCATGTTCACGTTGCGGTAGTACTCCTCAGTTGGTTCGCCGCCCTCGTTAAAGTAGGAAGCCTCGTTGTCGCGGCAGAATTGCTCGTACAGCACCGACCCTGATTCGTATTCGTTTTCGCTGTAGATGTTCTGGTGATGGGGGTCCTGCGGATGACGGTATTGATGTGATGGCGGACCTTGCTGGGCGTGCTGTGGATGTTGAGCGTGTTGTGGATGCTGTTGGTGTTGTGGGTGCTGCTGATGCTGCGGTGGCATTTGCGAGTGCTGGGGATGGTGGTAGCCGCCGGTTTGGCGCTCTTGCATCCAGTTTTGTGGGAAATTCGGGATCGGTGGTGGTGGCAGTGATCCCCACACCGGTGGTTGATGGGGCTGTGGCATACCCTGCATGCCGCGACGCATCACTTGTGGCGACAGAGCGGCGGGATTGGTGCGTATCGTCATATTGCTCATCGTTTTGTAGCTGTTGTATGGATGGTCGGGCGGAGGTGGCAGCATATCACACATGTTCATTGGCATCCGGATGGGGGCGTTGTATTCGCTGGAGCTGGGGCTCGCCGAGCATTTGCGACAATCGTCAGCGATTGAGCTAAGACCGACACCCATGGCGCCGCCTGCACCTCGTTGCAGCGTCACCGTCGCATAGGGCTCTGGCGGTGCAGATTGTCCGATGTTTATCTTTGGCATGTTTACCGTTGTTAACTCGGCGTATTCGGATTGCGGTATCGCCGGCGGTGGTGGTGGCACTGCGTACGTGTGAGTTGGCTTGATTGTCGTGTTGTTCTGCATCCAGAGGGTGTGCGACTTGTCTGCCAGCGTCGAGGTGAGCACTGGCGCTGGATAGGACGCCTTGAGATTGCGCTTGTTACGTTTTGCCCAAAAGACGGCAAATATTGCGCCGCTTATCAGGCAGATACCAAGAATCCCCAGCGCTATGCCCGGCATCCATGACATTGACCATGCACTTAGCGCTGGATCCGTTCTAAAATGAAGGAGAAATTAGATTTGACTATTGTGCACCAGTGCGTACTTACTTTGGTGGTCTCGCGATGAACGAAGGATCAATATGAAGCGGCGCAGGTGGGCTGTACGGCCCCAGGCCGCCGGCAGTCAATGGGGCCACTCGGGCGATATAACGACCACCGGGACTGAGGCTGTTAATAACCACTGACTGAGTGCTCGCATTCAGCGACATTTGTCCCAGAAGTTTGTTGGTCACATTCGACTTGATTTGGATCTGCAAGGAAAAGGTCAACAATCAAAAGGATAAGATTCACAAGCCCGAAACTCACCTTATAGCCAGTCAACTCTCCGTTGATAAGATGTGTTGGGGGAGGTGACCAGCGCACGTACGCCGCAGTGTTGTTGATGACGCCCACCCGCACGTCCGTAGGTGGCGCTGATGGTGGTCCATCTAACGTCTTGCCCTTGCGAAGATTCGATATAGTTCCACCCAGGCCCTTGGGCACTGTCGCAAATATCTCATAATTCGTATATGGCTTCAAGTCCTCCAGCCGGTGGATTTTCTTTTCGAAAGTTGAGCCCGTGGACAGATACTCCTTCGACAAAATACGAACCTCGGCGCCATTCAGGTAGATCGGACGGTAGTACAGGGTTATACCCTTGCTGGGGAATAAATTCGTTTGAGCATACTCCCAGGTGACGTCTAAAGAGCTCGACGAGACCGGAATCACCGTCGTGATCAGTATGTTCTGAGTATTCTCCCAGCGACTGTTGAACGATTCGGGGATTTGAAAGTCGCCTTCGGGATCGGTGGGCGACTTTACGTGGATATAGATTTTCTTCACCACACTTCCGGCTTCATTGATAGCTGTGCAGGCATACCAACCCTACAACAAGGAGATTAGAAAATTTCCCAACGTCGGCGCTTTTAAGACTTACCTCATCCCTTTTCTGGATATTCTTCACGACCAGCTCGCCGGTTTTGCTAATTTCAAAGTTGGGCAGCTCTGGCGGTGGGGACGAGGACACATCGATGAAGGACGTCGTTTCGGTAACCAAGCTGTTCACGTCCACGTCGTCCTCCTTCTCTTCGTCTGATATAACAATGCTGCGGCGTGTGCGGTTGCCCGGCAGCGCGTTGTGCCGCTTCGATCTGAAGCTCATGATTTTCGCTTTAGCCAGCAGCTCTTGGCGAGCTTCCTCTTCGAGCATCTGAGAGATCTCGTCCTGCAAGTTCGCAACTATGCCCTCGGAGAGGATCTTATCCCAAATGGTAATGGTCTTAGGGCGGCCCGACGCCTTGCATGGCAGGTTGACCGTGTCGCCCTCTGCCACATCGACATCCGTTGGAGCGTCTGTTATCCGTGGAGTGGCTAAAAAAATAAAAGCATCAGCTGAAGGCCTATCAGTCAAAGTATCTTGTTGTCTTACCGAATACGCTAAGCTTTATCGACAGCGAAATGTTGCCACCCTCATTAAAACCCTTGCACGTGTACGTGCCTTGATCCTCGGCACGGGCATCTTCAATTCGCAGCGTGTTGTCCAACAAAATTCTCGATCGCCCCTCAGGCAGGGACCCCCCATCGCGGTGCCACGATGCAATTGGTTTGGGATCACCCACCAGCTCGCACGCAATGTCCACCCTTTCGCTTTCTATCACCTCGGTGTCAGTTGGACCGCGCACTATCCGCGGCGGAGTTAGCACCTTCAATGTCGCCGGTGGGGCGTTCTTTCTGCCCGCCATATTCTGCGCCGAGCACTCATATTTTCCCGCATCTGACACCTGCACCTCTGAGATCATAAGGGAGCCGCCTTCCACCATAGAGAGTCTACCAAAAGCAGAAAGTTAGTTCAGGCGCCTGATCACAAAACCAACATGTTTACAAACCTTTTTCCACCCAAGTCTAGCAGTTTGCCATCTTTATACCACAGCACAGACGGCTCTGGAATCCCCCGAGGCGGTGTACAATTCATCACGACGGGACCGCCTACCAGCGCAATCGAGTCGGATGGCTCTGACCGAAATTCATCCTTGAGAAGGGCTATTTGCAGAGTGGCATTGTTGCTGGCAGCAATGCCCGCTGAACTTTTCGCCTCACACCAATAGATCCCGGCATCCTGTTCTCGTTTGTTGTGCATAACTCTGTGGCGGGAGGGAGGAGATTGTAAGGAAAACTGAACAAAAAAAAACACGTAGATTCCAGTTTCTTACCTTAGAAAGAATAGGGAGCCTTCGGGCAGGATCACCCGCCGCTCGGACGGAACCAATGGCGTTCCATTGTGATACCAAGAGATGTCGGGCTGTGGCCGACCTGTTGCCTTGCAGTTTAGTGTGAGGGGCTCATCACGAGCCGCTATCGCATCGGCTGGGTGTTCCAATATTCGTGGTCGTTGTTGTGCTGGAAATTGAAGCAAACAGTGATAATTGGGGAATCGGTATAGGCAAATAAATTTGAGGTTAAGGAGGGCGTCCTCTATGTCTATTAGACTGCAACTATTTTATACTGCTTGTGATAAAGAAAATCATTGGCACGTGGTAGAGCCTTTTATAGAGCCAATGCGGCAACAAGAAAAACCCGTCGCAAAAATGTTGCTTTGAGGTTATGTCATCTGCTCTGTTTCAATTCAATAGTTAGCATTATTTCATTTCGATAATTTGGACAGCTTTTTGAAGCAGAAGTCAATATGCATTCCGCAATACGAGGAAGAACATCGACAAGCTTACATCATCTCATTCCCGAGCACATAACCGAAGTTGCAGCTGTTTGAAGTGTAAGTAAAGCATTCTCCGACCATTTTTACATTCCTATTCAAAGTTTCTGTTAAAAGTTACAATAACATGCGGCTTCGCCTTCAAGGTTTTAATTGCCCGAACTTCTGCAAACTAACAATAAATGACATTTCTTGTAAAACGCCGCAATAATTTATTTTCACCTCGAAACATAATTTGCAACTAAAATTCCACGTGCCAAACATTTCCAACCTTTTGCCGTATGTATTGCGGCTCTCTTTCCTTTGACAGCAAAATCTTTCAATAAACTCGTGAAAAATAATCTATTGCCTGAATACACGAACGGGACATACAACACCTGAATGGCTGAATGTTGGAGCAATCCAGCAATTCCTGGCTGCAAATGGCAGACAAAATAATTATAACTACAACACTGCAGCGATTTATCGCCAAACTGTGAACAGTAAACACAGTGGGGTGTGCGGGGAACGGTGGAAAACACACAATAAAAGAAAGAGAAGAGGAAAAATTAAGGTTTTCCCTCTGCCACCCTCCATGCATATTTATAAGCAGACAAAGGGAACTTTTCCCCACACAGTCGCGCTGGCCCAAGTCGCACGAGGATAAATGGTTGGAACAACAAAACTACGCTATCCAATAAATTCGTATGCATGTGGCGTGCGGGCTTTTTTGCCAAAGGAACAGAGCAGGAGTCCACAAACACAGTCCTCTGTCTGATGTGCCATGCCACTCTGGATGATGAGAGTCGAAACGACGAAAAACGATCTGCTGTGAGGGTTAGGTCGGGCTCTCATATTTTAGACCCGGTCGGCCATATGTTCTGCACGAGGGGCCGTGCCCCTTGCTTTGATGTGGCAATAAACTGATGCACTTACCAGGGGAGTGGTGGAGAGATTTGAAGAAGACGTGCCACCCCCAAACATTCACATCACAAATACGGTGCCGAAGAACAACAATAAAACAGAATTTTCGTTTTTCGTTTTGGGGGATGAACGATAATTTCAGTTGCCTCCCTCCTGATGCCGTTCCACCTGGCTAAGCCATTCGGGTTGAAGCAGGCGACGACCCCAAATATTCGCCACCAGCCGACATCGTCCGGAGCAGACACAATTTCATTCGAAATGACATTCAGTGGTAGTTGCTGTCGTTGTTCCCTCTCGGATACTAGGCACATATTGATTTGGATCAGAGTCCAAAGGGAATTTCCAAATCGGGCATGGTTGGGGTTTACCTACATCCATATATACATACATCCTCGAAAGGAGTTACGCACGGTATTTTCCAGTTGAACAAAAATGTGTTTTCCTAACTGCGTCCTGGACACAGCGCATATATCTCGCACATATCTCAGCAAGGAGCACAGGCCGTGTGCGTGCTGCACGTACAAATTTTGAGGTGTGCATGGGAATTAATGTCAATGACATTGGGAATTTTTGGGGGGGAAATGCGTACGGAATCGGAATTTGGATTGCTTTGTTGCCCCCACCCCGATTATGGTTTATTCGAACGTGCATAGAGGGGAAGTCGTTTTCGTTGGCATATTATACAGGGACGTGAAAAGGAGGCACACACAGTTTTCTAAAATAACAGTTTATAAAATTGCGGAACAAGGAAACATACCCTCCGTTTGTGTTGGGTTTAAAGGGGGTGCCCAATTAGAAGAAAGGTTCGTTACGCAACGAAGGTACGAAGTTTGCAAAGTTTCGGGTGATGCTTGCCGCGATGCATAGCTGATGAGAAGATATAAATATAATACGGGAAGGAACGGAAACTGACATTCCTATGCAAAGTTAGTTGAAATCCCCAGTACCTATACTTTGACAGGTAAAAAACTCTCCTATTCCGAGCGTCGATTGTAGGAACTGTATACGGGTACAGAAGGACGCCCCACACCTCACGACAACATATCTTTAAATAAACGAAAAAAAAAAATACACATCCACCTATCGTTAAACATTTAAGAAACAAAATGTACGCCCGAGCATACTCGTTTGCAAACGAGTCTAGTGCGAGGCACAAAAGCAGTCCCATTCATTTAAAATTGACATGAAATAGACTCTGCGAACATGATTTTTGCGTAGCGTCGCAGTTTCGTCTAAATGTGTACAAATGTCTGCTGACGCAATTCTATTCAAAGTGAACCCTCTTCCAACTGTAATTGTAATGCGTAATGGAGAAATATGTGGAAAAAAAACTACAACCCTCACCAAAATTCAACCCTCTTATACGAGCAAGCATATAAAAGCGGAACAAATTTACGACCTACCGTCAGTTGGTGTTATAAATTAGGTATATCTGTTTGCAGACTCATCGTTAATACAAAGGACATTATTTGAAACCCGTAAACTAATAGCATGACCAACCTTCGTCTAAGATAGTCAATACAGGGTGTTTAAACTGACCTCGGAACGATCTTGGCTTGCAATAAAAAATTGCCAACAAATGCATACATTTAAACAAAAATTTAAGTAGTTTCATAGTTGAGGACATTTTTGCACATTTCAGTTATAATTTCGCTCTAAATTGTACCCCTCTTGGTAAACCAATTTGCACCATGTTATTTTGTTTGCAAATGGCAGCGTTCCTTTAACCGCTGATGGATGACTAGCGACACGCAAAATAATGTCAAACTCGACATTAAAAGAATTCGACGTTTAACCTTTGGTCACTTCGTATATAAGCCGTGTTTTTTTTAGCTTCGATCTCAGCAAAGCCAAGCAAAGTAAAGTAGGATTTGCATCATGCAATTACAACAACTACGCTCTTGTTGACACTTCGAGACTCGGTTGTAGTTGTTGTAATCGCGTGCTGAAAATCCTACTTTACTTTGCTTTGCTGAGATCGAAGCTCAAAAAAACACGCCTATAGTTTTATGTGTCACAGTCAACGAAACACGGGCAATGTCAGATATAATGCAAGCAATTTTGACAGGTTTTTTCTATACATTTTATAAAACTTGTGTTGATTCAGCCGGTGTTAAGTCCACTTAACATTGTAATGGAATGCATATGCTTTTTTTATCTATGAAGATTCGATAGCCTGAACGTATCTATTGAACTCCGTGGTCCTAATCACGTAGCTTTTCAGGTGACTGTTGCGAAATGAAACACCTCCAAAACTAGCAACTAGTGCCAAAATTACGAGTTTGAAAGCTTCATCCAGTTTATTCTACCCAAATGTAGTAAAAATTTACGATAATTACAAAAAATCTTGTATTGGACATCAAAATATCAAAAACCATCGTCCAGTGGAGCATCGTCACACGCGATTTTCCCCCAGCCAGAAAGTCTCAGGGGTGTGAACAACAAAAAACTGAAAACGGTTTCATGTGACTTTTAAAAAAAATATTTACCGCATTTCACACACGGTCTAAATTAACGGCGCGATTGCTTGACAAAAACTCAAATTTTTGACACATCTATTGCAAACGTTGTCAAACTAATTAATCGACAAGTTGTACTTGGCACATATTTAACAATCTGTTTCTGTCAAAATACGTCTTGTGCTTTCCTTTCAAAACACCTAAAATTTTGTATACTGAAATTGTCGCAGAGCTGTCAAATATGGAATTATAAACTGACGTTTGGCAAGTTATGCTTTGATAATTAATAATGTTCAAAACGTGTCTGTATATTTTACCAACTTAACCTCAAAAAGAGAAAATAAAATAACATTTGACATACATTTGGAATTGTACGGATTAAATCAGAGACAATACTGAGACCACCAACTTCGGCCGATTTCCCGTTACTTGCCTACAAGCTATATTTTCATGGGGTGGCAAACGCTAAGTGCGTTAGTATTGTTACATAGAAATTCGTATTGGCAAATGTCACGTAACTTCAAAAATTTCGGCTCACCACCACACTCGCACCTTGCATATGCCACTTCCGCTTTGGGCAAAGCTGCTGACAGCGTTCATAAAATGTTGTCCGTTAAATTTGAAATTATTTATATACGCGTGGATAGTATTTTTTTTTAGGTATACGTGTACATTTGCTTAAAATATTTATGAAAAATTGTCAATGCAGAATGGTTGCATGAAAATAAAAACATTTTGAGCAAGTTTTCCTTAGTTATTAAAGAAAAATTCACACAATAAATCGATCTTAATGATATCGAAAAGAGGTAAATACACAACCATGTTTGTCCTAATATGTTCTAGTATATAAAACATATAGTTTAGATAAATTTGCTAACCAACCAAATCAAATTATTCGCCTTTTAACAATTTATAATAACTAACCAATGGCATTCAGTAATATAAAAATATGGAATTCCCGAACTCTTTCACATTTCCCCACGGTTGCCGAGGTTGGCAGCATTTATTTTTGTAGTTTTTGTGTGTTTTTGCGTGTCAAACTGATTCTTTTTTGACATAGCACCGATAGGAATACAAAATGGCGAATTTGAAAAAAAATTGAGGGGCCCAGCGGCAAGAGGATTGTGAGTTGGGGGTCTCAGTATGGTTTGTCTATGGATTAAAGTACGGGAACAGACTTTCTGTAGTCCTCTTGCCAATGCAAATAAAATTGACATTGCATCAGGTTGTGTGCCACGCTCCTCTTTAAATGGCCTAATCGTTCGAGTTGTTAATGTAGACATCAGCAAACACTTCCATCATTATAAATTGATGCCCTTCTGATTTTCAAAAGCACACGGAAGGTAATCAAATCATTCTAAATTAAATTTTCTTGAATGCACTGTCAATTGCCTATTAAAGGCAAATGTTATTGGAAGCGACTGTCAAGTAGTTTTGAAGATTATGAAAGTCGAACTCTCAACCTTCAAACCGCAATTAGACTTGACCAATTCCTGGCAATATATTTACACTCCCGTCTGTGAATGGGTTTCGTAAGCAATTCCTACTGTGTTTTCTGAATAAATTCGTACTCACTTTAATGAAATTCGGTTGTGACATGTCAAATCGAATCAATTTTCAACGCAAATTATCGCTTTACATAAATAAGATAAAACAAACAAAATGGCGTCTGGTCAAAGTATAGTTCCGTTCGTTTGAAGACACTCTGTTGAAAATGTTCCGTGCAGCAAAAGTCCAACTATCGTGACCACGAACAGTAAGCGTGTCTTAAAAGAGTTATAAGTAGGTATTGCAAAGCTTTAAAGCCAATCGGCGAACCTAACCCAGTTTCTATTCTCAAATTAAGCCACACGCATCTAAATCATTAAAACAGTTGCTTATAAAGGCTGGGTAATTACTCGCCTAAGTCTTGCACTCTGAAAGCAAAGTAGGTGTACTTGAGAATTGCTACTCTTGACCCGTAGTTAGTTCCTTGTTTCTCTTCAGCACAGGAAATTCACCCTTCTATTTTGATTGGTGACAAATGCAGACAACTTCTCAATCACTACGCTACAGTGTGTATAGTGCTATCTTGCACAGATACTGTGTACCTTATGTCTGTGAATGGAAACAAAAAAAAAAACACTCGTTAGCCAGACGAATTGCATCTCCAGAAGCCCTTGATGTGATTAAGAATGACAAACAAAAAATACAAAAAAAAATGAATAGCACAGCAAATTGCACGTATACAATCAGCAGGCAGTCGTCTCCTTTTTGAAATTACACCAAACAGCCATCAAGATCGTTAAGCAAGATTAATGGAACGTATATCTACGTCCAAATTAATTCTTAACACTTACTTACTCTCGCTTTAATAAGACATTAAATAAAATTTATTTGATGCCGAATAACTCTCCCACGAGATAATAGGAATATCTGTCTCCGAGTGCGTATTTGTATTTCTTTGTCATTTTGGTATAAACGAGGGACACTCGGCGACTGAGAAAATGTCTACACGATATGTTTTTGAATCCTAATCTGATCAAAGCCACTAAAGCAACCGCTGTAACGTGGTAAGACTCCATTCAGACACAACAGAATGGAGGCGTTCAAGTATTTCTAGTTTGACATCTGGCTGACTTGATGTGTCTCGGTTTTGATTGGTTTAGATCGGTCACATGGACAGCTTTTTCAGTTGACGTTTATGGAGGTGTAGCCGACGAATCTATTAAAGAAATTCGTGACTGATTACTAAGTTGACAGTTCGCATAAATGAATAGCTGACGTGGGAAAAATGACGTTTGCCGAGCAATCTAGTTTTTGCATTCAAGCATTCAAGGTACATCTAGTACAGACCAATCTACTCGACTTAAGATAACTAGGTTTTTTTCTATCATCCTAGTACTTTTCTGACAGAAACAGTTGGCGAATAGTTTCCTGTTGCAATAAAATCAATGACAGTAAGAGAAGCCTCAGAAAATAGCTGTCTGTGCATACGTTCGCTTTAAAAACCCTCTGCTTACAAATAACGCAGTAAATTTGTCCTCCGTTTATTTCCCCTGGCACTCGTCTTTGACGCGCAGTGTACGCAGTATGCTTCAACAATTTTGATTTCCTTTGTCAACCCTCCGATTTGTTTTATCGATGCCGGGTGTACTTTAATTTTACTCGCGCGTGTCTCTCTTCATGGTGTTCGTGTGGTTGTTTTCATCACCACCACCACCACCAGCCCCGTGTCTGCGCCATTTGCCATCCACAGCGGTGCTTTTATCTTAATGAGAGTTACTGTATCGTGATACCGTTTGAGGGATACCCATGTATTTATATAACCAGACACTACATAATTATTCCATGAGCCGAAATTGATCACTGGCTGCAAAATTGTCCGATTCGAAATGAGTTAATTAAGGTGCACACATTCGTGAGCAGGGGGTGGCTGTAATTTGCACCCACTTGAGTGGGAAACAAGACCTTCACCCCCATATTAGTCGCTCCGCGCAAAGCTGAGGGTTCCTTCTATTTCGCTGAGGGTGAAATGTGAAAATGAAAACAACGCTGAATCTGAAACAAATGAGCTTTACCTAATTTGCGCCGTTCGTTGCTGCTCTTCCTTCGTTCGCTTGGTGGGGTACTACTCTTTTTTTCTTGTTGCACTTTTTATTGTTCCTCAATGCTATGCAGAGGGCCATGAACTCGTCATGCTCGGAGGGTTGCGACTTGTGAAACAGACAGCGAATGATCCGCAAAAAAAAAATGAAACAACATTATGCAGATTGTTGAACTTTGTAATGTACCCCAGTTTGATAGCGGTCCTCCTTGACCTAATGCACATTGCACACACACACCGACTACAAGCAAGTGCCAAGCCAACAACAAACAGGAAAATCCGATATCATTGTTGTGCACTCCGGACAGCACTGAAACAAGAAGTCCATTAAAGTTATTTGCAGTTTGTTGGACCGTTTCTGACCCAGAAAATCCCCATCATCTATAACAGTAAGTGACGCAGAGCGAGGACACTAAAAAGTTGACAACATTTTTGAATCTGGTCCAAGAATGAAAATTCGTTTTGTAGTTTTAATTGACTTGTAAACTGTCGGAGAATGCCCCCCAGTACTGAACTATATGTATATGAAAGGGGGAGGGGGGTCATTTGGAGAAGTTTTCATGATTGAAGATTCAATTGCACAAGCAGAATGAATCAGTGTCATGATAGATGCACTCGTATCTCTCGACTCTCGAGTGAAAATTACAAAACTAGGACGGTGGCATAATATTTATGTGGCAGACGATTACAACACACACCGACTCCGGACATGAGAATGTGCGGCGCGAACATGGCAAACATATTCGAAAACATAGTCGCATGGAATAGATAAATTGTTTGCTTTGATCCCTAGTGCGTCGTCGTTTCGCCTCAGTTAGTTCTCTTCCAGCGAATGTGTGCGTTCATGTCTCGGAATTATGGTTACTGGATGAGTGTGAAGTGAATGTTGGCCGTGGTGGTGGTGGTGGTGGTGCGGTGCTCCCGTGCACCCCTTTTGTTGGAGAGACGAAGTCTTATCGTTGTCGTTGTTGGATCTACCAAGTAAATTTAGAACACGTGCTCGGAAATTATGTGTGCTCAGGGGGGGTGTCTGCAGTACGTAGCAACGGCTCTAAAGGATTCTCGTTGTAAATTTTCTGCCTGGCTAAATAGCTGGGGTGTTGTTCTTGTGCACTTACTCGCATAGTGCGTCATTAAATACGTCGTGGTTTATAAAGGCAATTGTGCATATGAGGATAAACACATTTTGAGGACAACATACGTGCTTATTTCGTTTCTTCTTCATTTTATAATCCTTTAGCGGGAGAGCCTTTGAAAATTATCGGCATTACTTACAGTTAGAGTGAAAGAAAACATGTTTCTTGCCGCAACCGATGGGCAACGCACGTGGAACGACGCATGGGGGTCACTTTCAACATTTTCACATTTTCAAGTTGCGGTCGTAGCATGATGTGGCTGTAGCTATAGGCTATAGCTTTTGTTCTTAATTGTCCCCTTGTGGTTCTGAGAGTGGTCACAACGCCGTCGCGCTATCGTCTTCAGTTCACGTGTTTCCAGCTTTTCCCTTACCGCCGTGACTAATCTTTTAAGTGAATTCCATCGCATTTGCCGTGTAAAAACAGTCCGTTGCGTGTTAGGTTTTTATTTAACTAAGTGGGTACGATTTTGATTAGTTATTAACGTAACTGATGTTTTTTTGATGTACGATTTGTTTGAACAAATCTCAACATCAGCGGATAAAAGATGTTTACAAAAGTTTGTCGTCTCTAGTTGACATATACGTCAACTTTAAAACTACTCACGTCGTTCAAGCCAGTATGACACAATTTTTTTTTTGCATTTTTTCTGCTTTTAAAATGAAACTAGAGCAGTACGAACAATTAGAACGAAAATTCCCTATAGGAGTGAATGCGTACACACCAACTTTATTAATGTAGAAACATAAAAAAAAATGCATTATAAATGTATTCAAATCACATTTTCAGCTTCTGGGGCAGCTTTTTTTGACATTTCAAGATTATTTGAAAATAAATTCGATTGAAAATTTGCGGTTGCTTTGCAAACAATTGCTACCTACCCCTTTGGAAATACCTCTCTTTTGAACACCGCTGACTTTTCAACATTATAAAAATGAGGAAAAAATGTAGTGTCATACGGGTTTCAATAAAAGCTATAAAAACAATAATCGAGTCGACTGTCAGACATTGTCCCCGAAATTCACTTTGTCTCGTTATTTCTACCTGTCATTTGGAAGCCCTGTGGTGTAAACTGTGACGTACAATAGAGTCAGCCATTTTGCTTTGAGAAATTACGAGGAGCGAAAGTGGTAGTGAAATCAAATTTTTAACGTTTCCTGTTAGTAACTAACAATTTTAAGAGAAGGCCTCAATTTCAATCCGTTTAATCGAAGTTTCAACTGACAGATTGATGATGAGCCATGTGCATTGCGCACCTCTAAGTCGTCAAGTGATTGTGGCTTATAACAGAAACCGAATGCAATATTGCGTCATAAACAAAATATATAGGGACGTTTAAGACACTACTTGGCTAGTTTACTTGCTCTGACAGCTGGCTAACAAAATTTGTCCGAGTTTGTATTGCCCTAAACTAATGACGCCTTTAGTAAAAGTACCGATGACTACTAATCTAGTTTTTAAAATGAGCGGAATCTAGCCGAATAAAGATAAAGATATTGCTGCCGTCAAGCAACAGAACGGTAACGGTCGCTGACACACGAGTCGATAATTTTGATGTCAAAAACAATTATGACAAGCGACACGCTGTCAAGTGACTTCTTTAGAATCATAATTGAAAGAATTGAGCGAAACTTACAAGCTTTTCATTAAATTATGCACTTGCACCCGCAGACGATGTTGATACATAATACTATTGTGATTGTCTATTATCGATTGAAAAACCGATTTTATCGATAGTTGATAATCGGTTTTTGATTTTGCTATTACGAGGCTCGATCTAGATCCACATTTGTTGATTGCAATCATTTGCGGCCTTTTTTCAACTTTCAAATTGAATGGCTGTTTGCAACAAGTAAAAATTGTTTAAGAAACAAGTCATAAAAGTTAAAAAGTAGAGGGAATCTCCATCAACTCAGGCTTGATTGAAAATTGAATGAAATCGGAAATCATCTTGTGATATGTTATCAAATTTTCGTTTACAGATTTGTTTTCTTTTTTTACATCCGCAACGATAGAAGACTAAAAATATACGCAACGAATTGAATTCCCCCTCGAACGACTTCTGAGGTCACAACAAAGTCGCCTCTTTCAACTTTTATAATCAAATTGTAAAAAAATATGCGAATTCAAACTGCATACTACACCATAAATAACATTAAATCGAAAGATACACTTCAGAGCATTATAACAAACTGTTTCTATTAAAAAAAAAATCACCAAAATCATCTTTGTCTGCATAATTTAAAAAGCTAAAATCAATTTCGGCTTCATACACTCTCCAAATGCCATATGCTCTTCACATTGAAATCAATCGAAATTAAATCCGTCTCGCTGCGCCATTAGAGACGGGACCGAATCAATTTTGAATAAATGGCGAACAAGTGAAGTAGGGTAGTTGAGCCATCCACTCTCATGTTTAGTCCAATATATGTATCAATAACAGAACAAGAACACACTCGAAGACATTTCTGTACATACACATATAGCGCCTAAAGGGGCTCATTCTTTTAAGTGACATTTGACAAGCGAGTACGGTACTGGTACATGTTTCTGTCAACAGTATGGCAAGCTCAATTGTAAGTGTGGATATGAATTGGGAAAGGGAAGTGATAATAAATTGATAGACCGCCCTTTAGGTGTGAGGTGACTGCTTATTTGTCGCTCTATTAGTGGATTGGTTGTCAGTGTCAGATGCAGGCTTTTCTTTATCGAACTTGTACAAATTGTCAGAAGTCAATCATGTTCATGACTAAAGTTTACTGAAGTCTGAGCGGATAATTACTGAGGAAAACTTTTAAACAACCTCCTCACAGCGCCAGCTTATTCGGGTTATGTATACCCCGCCCGCAGTGTGGTTGCACCGCGTGGGATACCGATACCCATTTGAATGGAAATGTTACTTCCCATTATTGGTTTGTTCGAGATGAAAAAGAAAACTACTTACTCCGAGTGTTATACACAAATTTCCTCTCCAGGTGTTCCTTATTTTCATTTTTCTGTGTGTAACAACAAAACAGCACTTAAACAGTCTGGATCTTTGGAAGAACTGGCGCCGCATGGCGATGACTCTGATCTGGTTGTGTGGGCAATAGGTATCCGTAAAAAAAGAAACAAATATGCCTTCTCTTGTTACCCGGGAGTGTTTGTATCTCTTTTGTGCTTGAAAATATATTTACCTAACAAGAAAAGGAAATAGATACAAATTGCTTCATTTGAATGGAACTTCTTAATTCAACTGATTTGTGTTATGCAGGGCTTTTGTGAGAGGCCTCATACTGAGACGCGTTCTGTTGTAATAAAGACATTCAGTACCAAATGATAGACAGGAAACGCACAGGAAGGTTGTGTGTTTTGACAATGAAATAACAACAGCATCGTTGCGATGGTGAATGCAGTTTACTGAGTCTTCTCGATCCTGTATATACCTACACATTGGAGTTTGAGTGTGTTGAATGCAAACGTAATTCATAATTGACCTTCGGCATAGGCATCCTTATACAAAAGAAGAAACAAAATGTATTTTCTATTCAAGCAAACTGTGTCCTTCGACAGATAGAAACGTCTACCTCAATGGAAGTGAACTGAATCTGTGTGGTTGTTTTATATGACACGGGAATTGCCTTGTTCGGAAGGATGTGTTTTGCTAAAATAGGTAGCTTAAGTGGGAAAGGCGCCGGCCAAGCCTAGAAATCATTCGACTGAGGTAAGAATGTCACAGTTTTTGGTCAATTTTTAACTGAAAGAATAATACAAAAGCTGAAGGCCAATGAAATTGACAACGTGGACCTAAAAAGCGGACATTACCGCCTTCCCAGAAATGGATGATAGGTATAAAAAGATGTGACATCCACTTTGGTGATTGCCACAGAGAAAAAACAGAGAGTCTATTTGTGATGCGATCCTAAAGAAAAGCGAACCTTTCATCTGAGTCAGATATACAGGCTCAAGTCTCCTTAATATTGATAACAGGATTCTATCTACTATAGTCATAGTTAGAACCTAAGTGAGATTGTCAGCCAATATCCATATTTTGGACAAGACTCATCTGTAAACTAAAATCGACGCCCACTACCTGATGTAGTATGCTGTGTCCGGGGCCATTTCTAGACATGCCATACCCCCCGGTTGGGGTGTGACAACTCATCCTGATCAAACTTACACAGCATATGCTTATCTATCGATGATCCAATCCAAAATAGCTTCACCTCTCAGCTAGAAACAATATGGAAGAGGTAAAAGTACACCACAGGACCAGTATGGCTGCGACAATAGAGACAGATAACCGTTGATCGACCAAATCGAATAGTTATAGGTATTAGGTTTGTTTGACGTGGCTAGCACTAGTGTGCACTGAGAAGTGTCAGCTAATTTTCACTCATGTCAAAAACCCTGCACAGCCCTGAAAATTCGGCTCTATATCGAAAGCAAAATGTTGCCCTGAAATCTGTCAGTTTTCCGTTTATTCCCCTTATTGTTAAAAATGAGAGAACTCAATTGTAAACTTGTCATAATAGTTGATAAAAGTGTTCGCAATATAGATGATGAGTTTGAAAATGAATGAGAGCAAGCGAAATGACAGCAAGACTCAGCACTGAACTCTTGCCCCTACAAATTAGCTGGGGTCAGTTCAGGGCACAACTAGGGTGCCCTAGAAGTCATGTCAAACACAGGTTTTCAGTACCAGGGCGAGTTCAGTGCTATATCGAACGCATAAGGGATTAACCCAGTGCCAACTAGTGCGCACTAGGGCCCACTTCAAACAAAACTATTGATTAAGGCTCAGGCCTACTGTTGCAAAATCAAGAGCAAAACTAAAAAAGGTAATAGTTCCGGGGACAGCTTTCCCTGTTTTACCAATTATGTCCATATCGTCGGTGTACCTAGAAAGTAACTTTACAGATTTCTAAGTCGTATAACCTTGTGTGTTGACTTGTAAGCTCCTCAAAATCCTTTGAATTACAATTTTACAGAAGTCAAACGACAGCGCAGCGTCTTGTCCAAGTGCTTTCTTAAATAAACTTCTCCTCCAGCACCCTACACAGCGGACGACCTTGTATGAACAGACATTGACCATCCCTATAGATGCTGTCATAGGTAAGATTCCAGAATCGATGAAAACATGTAACCCGTACTTCGGAATGTTGAGGATACTGACATCAAGGACCTAGTTAGCGCCATTTGACAGGATCCCCACACTAATCGATTGGGTAAGCGATGTTTTCTTTTTCCAGGCATCCTTTTGTCTGATCAAATCTAAGTTCATACAATTTACTTCCTAATTCATTCGCGACGCTTGGCATTTGTTCTTTCTTTCGCTTAGATATAATAGCTTTTGTCTCTAAATTTCGACATCATCGATTAAGTTGAATGGTTCTTTCCGCCTGAAGATAGTCTTCATCGCTGTTATACAGTTTTCCATGTTCTAAATATGTAGGTCTGTTCCCTAACGATAATACTCTGGAACACATTAGGTAGTCAAACTTTACCCAAACCTTAGACAAAAGTTGACTAAATTTGAATAATGTTCGGGTGCATTATCGTTAGGGAGCAAACCTAATATCCACTATAGAATTTCCTTCGTCATCACTTTTTTAAAAGGTTTTTAAAAAGTAGTATTTATTTCTGAGCTCAACTCCCAATACCTAGGTAGGTACCTACCTATCCAAATAACGCATTTAATTACTTGACACACTTTGTATCTACTGGCAATATCCAAGTCCATTTAAAAAAGGGTTCATTGGTATTCCCATTTATTTTCATTTAGGTTAAGTAGGTACCTACCATTTTAATGATTCAAACCATAAGCACTCCCTGTCGCCTAGTATCCTTTCACATGCTCATCACCTTTTTAGAGTAAACTATCACATCTGTCCCAAATAACGCCACTAAATCCTAAGCCATCCTAAACACATAATAATAACAGCCACCCAATTTTTAAATCGCCTTCCGATGATCTGTCCTTCGGACAATGTATAGGTACTCCACATAACCTATAAACAAAAGATGCAAATCTGTCTTCTTATCTCCCAAAAGAGGAAATTGGATATAATAACCGGAAACGGCTCTACTGTCTACTATTCTTTGCAGAATATTGCGCAATATATTCCATTTTACCTATTTACAAAACTACTAGGAAAGAACGGCCGTTTATGGCCTGCTTACATAAACGAAAAACTGTGAAACAACCTTGATCCCTTTTCATGCTCATTCATTTAATTTTTTTATTCACATTTCTTTCTACCACACACACAACAAACACAAAAAAAAATGTAATTTCGAAACAACCTCTGCATCCGACAAGTAATGAATACGAAAAATATCTCCGAATGCCTGGCACTTCAAGATTCACAACAACAAAAAAACGAAGCCCTACGCATATACCACATGCGGATAAGAGTTGGTTTTCATAAATAAAAAAATACTTTAATTGTCAAGTGGAGGAACCATTAAATAGGGGCCCTTCAATCTCCCCAAAAAAAATTAAAAAAGAATGATCATAAAAATATAGTTGAGCTGTATATTTCTCTGTTAAAAAACTCACCATAGACGGTTTCTGAGGTGAATACGTTCAAGTACAACACCAGGGCGAATAGTCCAACAATTTGTCGCCGTTTATTATCCATCATAATAAATAATTTTTCTGTCGTTTCGTTTGTGCCTTTTATTTTTGTTTTATTTATTGTTTTTCTAGGGAAATTTATATCTCGCTCCTTTTAGTCCTGAATAAATAATCACACACCCGGAACGACGGATGTTGTTTTCATGAGTGTGTGTTGGTGTATGATGTTTGTGTGTGTATTGCTGCTGCTGGTACTGCTATTATCCTTCTACTTTCCTCCTTTTGTTCTTTATGTCACTTTTTCGTTGTTTCCTTTCACTCAACTACTCCTCCCTTTTTTTAGATATTTTTTTTTTCTTTCTCAACAAATTTTCACATCACACGATTTTTTATTTTTTTTATTTCTTTATCTTTTGCAACATCTACCTTTTAGAAAAATGATTTTCCTCACCACTGTTGTGATGATTTGAATGAAAAATAAACTTTTTCTCCCGATGCAAGGAGCAGCCTTCGACATTTCATTATTTCATCACTTGCTCTATACGAAGAAAAATAAAAGGAAATAAAAATCTCAAAGGGAAATTCCAAAATTAGAACGGCCAAAAATCAAAATGCAATCATAATCGAAATTCTCCCCGAATTAGGTGTATAATTTTTGGTAAAAGAAAAAACCTTCTCAAAATGATGTTTCCCGAAAAACTACACGACAAAACACACACAACACGCAGCGAGAAAAAAGTTAGGGAAAATCCATTCGCTGTTCTACTTCTCGAAACTAGAACCGAACCGAGCAACCGAAACTGATAAACGACGAACGAAGAAGGAAATTGGGAAATGCACACCAATTGTGAAAACTAAAACTGAAAATCAAAATGTCCCAAAAGGAGAAAATTCCCCACAAGTCTGTGCTCTCTTGTCGCTTATTTGTGCTAGCTCTCTCATTTACTGTCCGCTCCTCTTTGAAGGGATATTCCACATCCCCTCGAACGTAACACAAACACCAACGACCAATGTCCAACACCACGAGGAAGAATATCTTCATCTGGAAAAGGAAATCGAAAACATCACGGCTGCTGCTGGCTGTGGTGTGCGTGTGGTGGCTGCTGCTGTCGTCATTCACAGTAGAACAAGATGAATGGAGAGAAAATAGGAAACACAAACAAGAGCGTTTTCCATCTGCAAACGAGACAGAAACTTGGGTGGCAAGTATGCAAATAAAAGTAAACTAAATGAAAAGTGGATTCGCACCCTCGTGGTTTTGTGCGGAATGGGTAGTTGAGGTCCCGAGGTCGGCTAACTTCGGAGTACAAAAATGTCAAACGGTTGCTTTTTGTTATTTGTAATGTGCCCAAGAAGAAGTACTTACATATAAATAAAGGAACGAGAGCGAAGATGGGTCAGAGAAAATCTTTGGTTTTCAGAAGAACAACGGATACCCGGTTGTGGAGATCACTGACCAACATCTGATAGTGAAATAAAAGTATTGAGCCAGATAAACTCAGAAGATTCTGTGTGGGAATAAGAGTTCCTGCCCAAATATCTAGCTGCATCTGAGTCTGGCTATCGTAGCAACAGCCGAAGCTGATAGGCAATGCGCTGTAGGCCATCAATCTCAAAGACAGTCTATTTAAAAAGAAAACTCACCGAACTTAAGTACAACAGACCTGGAGGTTTACGTAGTAACAGGGGAGACATAATCTTCAGAATCCTGCAGGCCTAAAAACCTGAAAACAGTCTCATCGAAGCAGGAAAAGAAACCTCTATAGTGACCGAAGTGCAGGGGGTTGTGGAAGTAAACATAGGTAGCTAAAAGTGAGCTAAGAACGAAGAGGCTGATGGTTTAGAGCTGGGTGTTCACGTGAAAGGTATTGCCTTCAACAGATCTCTTACCAATTAAAACTGGCGCAACGCAGTCTTATCGAAAAAGCAAAAGAAGTCTATATACCTAGTCACGGAGGTTAAGGTGCAGGTTCAACTTGATGAATGACTGACTAGGCGGAGAATCCCCATAGAAAACCGCCGCCCTGACTTCAAAGACGAGCTGCTTGCGAAAAACTAGCAAAAATCCGGAAGTGGACATATTTGAAAACTTTGTTATCTTAAGTCGACTTGATTGGTCTGAACTAGGCGTACCTTTAACGCAAAACCTAAATTGGTCGGTAACGCCACTTTCCTATGTCAGTCACATATACAAACTGTCAACTTAGTACTCAGTACTAAAAAATGTGGACTAGATTCGTAGACTACCCCTCCATAATAGACATCAACTGAAAAAAACTGTTCATGTGATCGGTCTAGGCCAATCAAAACTGAAACACATCAAGCCAGCCCAATGTCACATTTATTAAACTAAATACCCACTTGAAAGCACCCAGTATTAATCAGTCAATGGGCCTATTCAACCTAACCTAACTTATGTAAGTCGACTAGATTGGTCTGGATAAGATGTAACCTGAACGGAAAAACTACATTGGTTGGGAACGTCACTTTTTCTACGTTAGCCACATATGCGAACTGTCAACTTAGTAACTAGATTCGTCGGTTACCCCTCCGTAAACGTAAACTGAAACATCTGCTCATATGACCGATTTCAGCCAATCAAAACCGAGATACATCTAGTCAGACAGCTGTCAGACTTACTAAACTAGATACTTGAACGTCCCAAATGTCCTCACAAAGGTAAAAGCTATTTTGTTGATACTGACAGCTATTTTTGACAGCATACACATGTCAGATAGATGTCTCATAAGAATTTGAATATGATTTCTCAATTTTCAGAGTTTTCTGTATTTATTGTTCGCGATTTAAAAATCTGTTTTATGGAAACAAAATGCGAATCGCCTCCTGCTGAGCGCTACCTGTCCATATTTCCATATAGGATCGTTGGTTTAGCTTCTTTTAGCCATACACAATTACATATGTGTGATTTATTTTTGGGATATGTACCTCATAAGATTTCATTATAAAAGCAGCTTAAACACCATATTTCTCTAATTGGAATTCTCGTTCCAAACCACCCACAATAGAGTGTTTCGCGAAGCCCATCCTTTCACAGATGGGCTATCTTTTTGGTTCAAACCTCAAAAAAACTTGTAGACAAAGCCGTTTTGAAATGGCCAGAGCACTGTTTTGTTAAAATATTACTTTAACCTCTCTTCTTTTACCTAATACATGTGATAAACATCAGTTTTCAATTCTAAAATGTTTTAATTCTGTTTTTTGGACTTTATTATAAACTTTTAAGTAATTTTTTAACAAAATTATGCTCCAGCCATATAAATTATGTTTTGTTTTCCAACAAGTTTTTTAGCTGTCACTTGGTTTTTTCTTCTTCATATTTGACACTGGCGTTGTCGCGAACTACCCTATAATATACCGACTATCTGCATACTTTCCAACCCCACTGTGTAGTAGAACCTCATCCATGAAAACATAAAACAAAACAGAAAGAACGAACGACCGACGCGACGAAACATAGAACAACGAAGGGAAGCAAAAGGGACACATTCACACATTTTCAGGTCTTTTATTAACGCGACAGCATCTGCCTGGATGAATGTGTGTGGTGCAATCCCAAAACGGTCTTCTCAATTGAACCAAAACCTAAACACAACGATAGGCGCGGGCGCGCGACACGAACACGAAGGTGTCATAATTTATGTTTTCTACCCTTCGAACGAGAACCGAAGCGACAGCGACTGCAATTATGCCGCATGAGACTGAGAGCGTAGATGTGTGTGAGTGTGGGCGTTTATATCATTTTGTTTTAATAGATTCTCTTTTCACACGCATCGTTTTCGTTTACTGATTTTTTTTTTTAGAACACACAATCATTTATGAAAAGATAATTCGAAGGAAAGAGCGATTTTATTATTTACCCAAATATTCAACAATATAAAAAACGAGTAAGAAATATTTCCAACACACCCTTTTCACAGGAAACGAAAAACTTGACACTTTTCTCTCCCTTTTCCCGACGTTCACCTTATTCGGTCGCATAAATGCATTTCATTTTCAATTTGGATTTTCTTCTCAAAACGGAATCGGGTATATGAATGGGGAGACTTCGAAATTTGGAGTTTGTTTTCTTTTTAACAATTTGTCAGTTAGAGAGAGATGTTACATTTCTAACAAGCAAAACACGCAGACGTCACTTTATTACATAAAAGTTCAAGGAAAGTAAGGCACAAAAAAAGAAGATATTATTTAGAACACCAAAAACGACACGGAACCGTTAATATTATCTGTGCATATCAGTGCGACGAGAAGAAAGAAACTGAACAAGAAGAATATCGAGAAGATGTGAAGAACCTTGGGTGGAAAAGGAAATGGAAATAACGTATAGGAACAACTGGAAAAAGGGATATTTTTCTATGGAAAACTAGAGCGTGTGTTGTCTCTTTTTGTCGTAGTAGAAAAATGCATTTATTGGAAACCTAATTCTCGTGTGCTTTGTTTGTCAAGGAAAACATACGATATTTGTTTGGGGTTGATTTGGATTTGGGAAGCGTATATGGGTGTCGATTACGATAAAGAGAATTTAGACCGGAAACGGAAAGGAAAGTAAGGAAAATTTAAATGAAAAAGTCCGCTAAATCGAAATAGAGGTACAAAAGTTGTCTGCCAAAAAGCGAATGATTTTTAATTATTATTAAATTGAATGAAAGGCTTGTAAGAAACTGGTTTTGTTGTTGTTTACTTGAAATTTTATTGTAATTTTCACTGTAAAGTTTTTTTTACTTTGTCAGAACCTTCGCGCTGAAAAAATGTTAAATACGAAAGCACTGTTCTCATTCTGTTCTCAATAAAATTCGTTAATTATTATATTTAGTTAGTAGAACCGGGAAAAACGATTTTAAAGTCTTGTTTCGAATCGAAAATGTCGAAGTGAATGCGGGCTGCTTCTACCATTGCTATAAAAATGAGATTTGCTGGAAAGTTTCAAGGAAGATGTCTCAAAGAAGCGAGTGTGTGAAACGGATGCGTCGTTGCAACAACGAGAGATGGAAAGTCTTGCGAAAAATTGTTACTGGGATTGGGAGACGATGCGAAGAACTATTTCGTTTGTATGTCAGACGATCGCTTTGACAGTTTAATTTCTGGAGTTTCTTTCGATGTTTTGAAGACGTTTCGTGTGGTTACGTCAGTCGTTGAAGGTCCAATTACATGTTTTGTACAAAAAAATCCGAGTGTTCACAAGTCCGTGTATGATTTCCAACCATTTATTGGTCTATCACGTACCTATTTGTCTTAGTGTTCCATCCTCAAAAAAATGTCAAAATAACTGTCAGCACTACCAAGAGGGTTGAATTCGCCTCGAACTCTCCGCGATAATATCGTTTGCCGATGAGTTTGTCTAAAATCATAGGGGCTTCGTGTAAATTGGTGGAACGAAGAATGTGTCAAGCCTTACGTGGAAGAACAAAATGCGAGCACATAAATGAAGCTTTTGGGCATGGATTATGACAGCTGGCAAGAGAAAAATGTCTCACTCATAGCTGTAGGTATATTTAACTAAATAATAAAACTACATTCATACAAATTTTTCGTACACATCTCCTTTCCTTACAATTTACAAAAGGTCTATAGCACAGTTCCGTTGCTGTCAAAGCGCACAAAATTTTGTTTGCTAGTTTTTGCAAGTACTTACATACAATGTATATAAATATTTGCGGCGAATTAAAGAAAAATCGTGTCGCTGACAATTTTAATGCTTAACACAAACATCAATGGGACCTATACAAATACTCTCACAAAGCGAAATCTCGTCATTACTCAATATCCTGTCCAGCATATCTGATATTGTGCAAAACCTTATCAGGCACGATCGGTCGTTCTTAAAGTCCTCGCACAGCGCTTGACAGCTTCCTGGATAGTACAAAAAGTAGTCGTTCTTCTCCAAGATAAGCGTGAAGCAGAACTTTTCCGTATGAAGGTAGGCCGTTTGATAGTTCCTCAAAATCCAGGTCAATGATAGTAACAAATCCTCCTTGCTGGCAGCCTGCACTTTTGGTGGAAGGGGATACACCTCTAATCTGTAGTTTGACATAAAAAGGTTCCCCCTGAAGTCGCTCATTTGTATGTCAGATGTTCCTTTCACTAAAAAAAAAAACATTTCTCTCCGCCGATTGTGTGGTGTTTTCTCGCCTACCTGCTACCGTGTTGATATAAAGATTTACTCCAGAGGTGAGGAGCTTTTCCAGAGTCTTTTTCGTCCACTGCGTGGGCGATTTAACCCGTGACAAAGCGCTGGCTTCTACACATGCCGCTTGGATGCTCTAGAAAACATTGCAAATATTTTATAGGGAAAGAAAATAATATATATGTCCTTACGGAAAAGAAGTCACTGGTTCCATAAAATCTGTGCGACTTCAGAATGTCCTTAGAGTAGAGAACCTCAACACCATTGCCAATTTCAACAAACTCCTTTGGTTGTTTGATTGCTAGACCCTCAGGTTTCGCAGAGACATGATCATAAAAATGAGATTGCTTTGAATCAGCTGAATAATAATCAGCTCCCTTTGTAGCACAAGGACCTGCAGCAACTTTTTCGACAATCTCCAAGGGCTTACAGATACCCTCCTTAATTGGAACAGTGGTCACGTTAACACTCCGCAGTTCATACCAATTATTAACGCCCCCCTCTCGGTTTGTCCCCTTCAACAGGACATCGTACAAATTCGACAGTACTGGCGAGGCTATCACGAAGATTTCCGGCTGACTATGATCGACACCAAACAAGTAAAACATTCCACTCTCCCTCCACAGGGCGAAGGCTGTGCCAAAGCCAGGCATACAAACAATCACTTGTTGACAGTTCCTGAAGAACATCGTCAGCGCGTTCCTCAGGTTTACGCCAACTATCTCGGTGCGCTTCAAGCTGCGAATGGGTCCCTGCATAGTTTTTGTGAACATGATGTGACACAGGATATCGTTGTCAATCACAAAACTGGTCCGGATGTTGTCGAACTTGATTGGTATGGGGGGAGCGTCACAGCTTGACTTCTGATGAAGGCATTTCGACAGAAATGATATCTGAAACGAAAGGATCGTTGAATGGCTGTATAGGATACGCGAAGCTGTTTCATACCCTCTGAGAAATATTGTAGTTCCACAGCTCTACGAACTGCAAGCGACTGTGCACCAGAGCTGCCAGAGCGAGGCAGTGGTGGGGGATATTGGCGGACGTCAGTGCCGACTTGAGGACTCGCATGTCGGCCTCGAAAGACTGAAACGCCTCTTGATCCTTGGGAATGTTCGAAATCAAGTGTATTTTCTCAACATCGTCTTCGGTTTCAATGGACGCCGAATGTAACTCTTTTACCGGCGCGCTGTTTATTGATATCTAAAATGGAGGACAAGTGTCTACAACTCGTATCTGATCGTAGCTTTCAGCTATTTTAGACCTGCAGATTGCTGGGAAGGCAGTTCAGAGACCAAACCACTTACCGTGTACATCGTAAAAGTGTTGGCTCCTTTGGCGCACGCAAACTTCGTTACCAAATAGCTCAGCAGGCTGTCCAACTTGGCGAACTTCGACAAACTCGGTAGACCATTCTCGACCAGCCATCCACTTGGATTTGTCTCGAACGGATCGTACAAGTAGAACCCGCCGTCACTTCTCCAAAACGCCAAAGCGTATCCCTTATGGCTGAGCAGTATCGCGGCGCCACTCTCTATAGTGCCCAACTTGCCAGTTGCCTTCCTCAGTTCATTCATGTACAAATTGCCCCCAATTGTCGCCGTCACCTTCCAGTTGAACTTTATGTTGTAAAAACTAAACACCGCGGGGATCTCATCCAGCGAGAGCTTTTCGGTTTCACAAAACCTTGCGTGGTCTGTTGTCTTCAGGAAACGCAGGCTCTTCGTGTGCAGCCGATCTCCATATTTGAGCAGCACATCCATCAAGGTGGTGGTCATCTTGTTCGATGGTGTAATCCTTGCGAAGGCTATTCCGACCAGGCAATTGCTGAACTCCTGCTTGTTGCGGTTCGTCAAGGAGGGATTGTTCTGAGTCATTGAACCGCGAAGGATTGAGTGATTTGGGGCGACATGGCGGTAGCCAGGCTTGAGGTGGTGCTCCAAATCATCCGTTGCCAGCGGGGTGCCACTTAAGAGCAGCTCATGCAGTGTGAACTTGCCGTGTCTGTAATCGTCGGGGGTTTTCATGGAGATGTGTTCGTAGAACTCATTGAAATCCGAAAACCATGCCGTGTAGGCCGTGCCTTCGTTGTCGAATTGCGCGTAGGAACGTTTTTCTATAAACAATAATGGAGTGTTGCGGTCCGCGACATCAGCTGGTGGAATGCTGTCGCTCGCGGCATGATCTTTTCCCATTTCTATACGCCGTTCTGTAAGTTGTCCATTCTCGGCAGAGGCTTTTGGATCGAACACAAAGTACAGGTCGTCCCGCTTCCATATGGCGATTTTGAAGAAGTCCGATTCGATCACCGCTTCGTGATGGTCGGTCTCGTTTCCATCCCAGGCTTTGAGTATACCTTGAAGATCATTGGGTGATTTTTTGGGCATTCCCTCCTGTGGGGCGACATATAACTCGTCATCCTGCGCCTCAATGCCCTCCTCATTATCGTAGTCCTCGTGGCCAACCGACTCGTGTTCGGCTTCTTCGCCCATTGCCTCGGGCGTGATCTCGAGAACTCCAGCTATGGGTTGGCGGGTGAATGTGAACTTGTTAACACCGATCACTGGTACCACGTCTTCCCATTGCAGCTGGTGGTCTCGGGCTTGACACTCGGCCAATCCCATGAAGATCTTACAATAGATCTTGTCACCTATGTTGAGGATGTCGGCGAGGTCCTCCTTGGTCCAGTTTGTTGAGCTATTTATTCGATTGAAGCCAAGTGCTGTTAGCAGGTTGGCCAGGGTTTGTTTGCCGCCGCGAGCCCCAAATATTGTATGTCCTTCATGAAGGCCTTTGAACGGACGTATGATAGCTCCGCCAACTCCGAATTCTTCATACGCTTGCAGAGGGGGGCGGTCCGTTGCTTTTGATAGAGTGATGTCCACAGGATTCAGGCAGTACTAATGGTGATTAAGATATCTATGAATATAAAGATTTGTTTTTTAGTCAAACCTACCTCGTCACTCTCCTTGGTGTTGAGAGAGGTTGTTAGAAACGAGAATAGATCACCAATCACTGTGAAACGCATGGCGTTAGCGATTCCCATCGGCGGGAGATCACTGTCACTAGCTAGAGAAATGTTAGTGAGACTTTTGATTTTATGAAGGAATCATCGGCAACTTACTACATAGACACTGAGGAGGCAAGCCAAAGAGCTTCTCGTACGGATAGAAGACGTAGTAATGGTTGTCTCCACCTCGCCAGAGAGCAAGTGCTATGTCTTTTACCGAGAAGACGCCGTAACGTGTATTTTCGAAAAAGTCCTTCAAGCCTGGAAAGGAAAAAATGTCGACATAAGGCGTTCGATACCTTTAGCAAAATGGAGACCAATCGAACTGTTATTCTGTGAACTGGAATTTTGTTCGAATAACTACGCATTTTTTACCACAAATATAAAACATGTAAACGGGGTTTTTCATGAGGTTTTTTTTTAACTTAAAGCTACTTTTCACTATTAATTCAACTGCGACTTTGCTAACCATTTAAGCTGCGTGCTCAATTATAGCGCAGAAAAGGCTAACCTATACGTAATTCTGATCTAAGTGAGACTTTTTATAATTGGCGCCCAACTCGGGCATAAAATAAATAGAGTATGTAAGTCGATTCACTCTTGTTGCCTGCGGCGTCAACCACTTCACTCGATACACAGTGGGTTCGTTCGCGTACGCGGTTTGAATCGAACGCAATCGATATAAATCGATCGCAATCGCACAAAGTATATACACGTACTCATCAAAAATGACAGAAAAAGTGAAAATTAGCAAAATAACGAGTAACGAGCAGTTCCTCTCTTGGCTCGAAACAGCTCAGAGTTCAACCGGCAAGTACAAATAAAAATGTCAAATGCGCAAAATTGACAGGAAACAAATTCAAAATCCGCTTTAAAAATCAATTGTGCACAAAAATCAAATATCTGAAAATAAAGAAAATCCGGTGTTTGTCGAATGTTCTCCTAGAACGTTTCATATGTTTAAAATATAAATTTATTGGTGATATGGATTAGATTTCAAAGATGTAAGTGGCTCAAAGTAGCTCGAAGTGTATCCACGTACTTTGGAGTATATTTTCAGCTTTCTGAGAGAGTTTCGCTCAATTATTCGAGTTTGACAGATTTTTAGTGCTTAGCTCGTAAAAGTACGCGAATGGACCTATTGCCTCGCTTTATCAAATAAAAACGTTTTTCAGCGTTCGATTCGCCAAATATCAAGTCTTTAGTAAAGCCCACTGAATTTCTTTCTTTTTAATAACACATATAACTAGGATTATTAAGCAGGTACTAAAGAAATGCACACATCTTTCTTTTTTGAGGAAGTACTTTTTTTTCTAGCACAACAAGATTTTGTTTTCCATTTTCATCTGGCAGTACTCTTGCGGACTTATCCATAATTAAAACAGAATATTTTCTCAGAACTGCAGCGATGTGTTTTGAAAATCTACCGAATAATCTAGTTCGTTTTAAATCACTGTGCAGTTTTAAGCTCGTGAGTGTAATAAAAGTAATCTTTATCCTTAAATCGGATTGAGAGAGAGGTGGGGTCTGATGTCTGAAATAAAAGTTAACAATAATAGACAGTAAACAGTCTGCGGAGAAAATGTCACAGTGCTTTAAAACGGACCAATAATAAAAAATAATATTTTACCTAAACAACGACTGTTACACCAGTTTAATGTCAAAAACTCAAAACTGACCTTGATCTATTTTCGGTTTTACAAAACCTAATTCTATTCAATACTTAGATTAATAATTAATCATAATTAAAAACAAAATGCTCTAGGTACCTAACCACCTAATTGATAACGATCCAAATGCAATCATAATTTGCTTATACGCACACACACCACACTTCTTAAGATTGCATTTCATTCCTAAAGTACCTACCTACCTAATTTAATTGTTCTTTAGAAACGAAACGAAATAAATACCCAAGAAACTATTAAACAAATGAATATTTAAGAACACATGTTGTGCATGCACAGCAACAGCATTCAAGTATGAGTAGAAATCATCTGCTTTCAATGTTGAACTGAAAACAGCGCATGACCAATGAAAAGTAAATTTAATTACTCATCATTAAAATAATAAATAACTATACCCACCTATTTATAATGTGAAACTGCAATCCCTTTCTAAAAATAATGCAGTTAAATGATACGGCAGTAGATTTAATTGACGATTAACTATTATATTGTATTAAATAGCATTATTGACGCGCATCTACTGTCGCATTCTCACATTTGCTGTCGCACTCGTTCGTATGCATTATGTACATAGTTACATAAGTCAAACGAAACAAGTTCAATGTATATAATATAAGGCATACAAAAACAACCACGCAAATATCTCCCTCTCGTTTCTGGAATTTCTACATGGATGCCAGTTGAAACGAAACTTCCGAGGGGATAACGTGAACGTGCCGGTTTTCCTCACACGACTTTATCTAAACACAGAATTAGCTTCCACACTGCATACTTCTATTTCATTTTACACAGCGAGAGGGAGCAACTGACTCAGTAATAAACTTTAAACACTACCATTGATTTCAAGTTGTCATTAACAAACTTCAATGATTAGTAAAAAATGTTTATTAGCATTGCATAAATGCTAATGATGCTCCAATTTAATTTGCATTGATTATTCGAGTAAATGTAATATATAATATCATTCTCATTGAGTGTTTTTAAGTGCAAAGTTCTTTTGCGGGAATTAACTTCAATCGCTGATACGGTAAACAAAAAAAAACAACAACAGCATTAGCACAATTAAGCAACTGAATACGAGTGTGAAGATTAAACTTGTTCCGGCAAAACTATTGTGGACAAAGATTGAATTTCCAAAGTTATACATTTAAAGAATGACAGATAATAAAATGGATTGCGACGAACGAAGCGTTATTGGTCGGAATTTAATTGTCAATTTAATTCCACGTAAAGTAGAAATTGACGTAATTGATATTACCAGTGATACTGATGACTCGGTGTCGGCGGCTTCTTCGAGTGCCAGGTGCGGTTTTTTTGCTTGCAATTTCTTTTCAAATATAAATAGTAAATTATTTTTAGTTGGCCTGCCGATTCGGATTCCAGAATTTCCAGCAAGACACCCTTAATTTTTAATGAAAAGTATTTTAAGATAATTAAAAAGGTTTGTGTATGAAAATTATTGTTTCCGGCATTTATGTAAGTAGTTAAAATTGTAATGCCATTTTATTTCAATAAATATAGGTTGAGGTTACTAAACACCAAAAAGCCGCAACTGGTATTCTCGCTTCTTGTCAGTTATGTGCACAACCGAAAACAATAAAGGGATCTTTAAAAATTACCTCGAATTTCATTCAACATTTGAAATCGCAACACAATCTTCAGTATCAGGAGTATCTCGTGGAAAAACAAAGAGAAACAAATAAGTTTAGAATTGAAGAAGATAATAAGGGTCCGAGGTATGCGTGTATTCTTTTATAAGAGCATGTCACATCATTGTCAGACGTAGTGTAGACATTTACTTTAGTTCCGGATTTTTATAAGAAATACGAAAATCGGCAATGCTGTAAATGTTGTTTGATTACGATTTAGTGCCTGTAAGTGTACAAGCAAAAAGTCGAATGTTGCACGTCTGTCTAAACGCTGTCACATTAATTATGAATTTCTTCAACTTTTACTTTTTTTAATACAGCACTCAGTATATTTTTGGTATTGATGACAGTTCCGGAAAATTGGCTTTAATCTTCAACGGCGAATATTTTAAGATAATTGAAAAAGTACGTAATTAATATTATAATTAAGAATCGCCATTTATTATAGCTGTATTTATTTATTTATATAATGCAGTTTGGCAGCACCGAACACCAAAAAACAGCCTGTGGTGTTATCGCTGCTTGTCAGTTATGCCCCAATAATACCAGAGTTAAGGGATCTCTAAAAATAACGTCAAATTTTGTTCAGCACCTGCGACTAAAACACCCTGAACATTTTTATAAAAAATATCTTATTAAAAAGAAAATTGAAGGAAGAAGGCCTCGCAGGCTATATAAACAATTCTATGAAAACTCGTCGGTATCATTGGGTGATATTTCTAGTGTCGGGTAAGTTTTACTTATTTTCAACCAGAAATTTAAAAATGTAGCCCTAGTTCCTTTATATGGTGTTGTTTAGGAGTCCTTTAGCTCTATCTGAAGTAGATTCTCTACAAAATAAGTTTGAAGAAAAACAAGATGAGCAATCTATTCAAATCGTGGATCTACCTGACAAGAGTGCATTTGCTGACATAAGGTGGGTATAGTTTTTCAATGTTTGGACTGAATTCACTGCGAAGAGATCTCCTTTCTGCTAACTAAACCACAAGTTTTGCTAAAGTGGACTTTAACTGTTTTACACTTAAAAAAAAATGAATCCCCAAGGAAATACAAATACACATAGCTCACTGTTTTAGCCGGTGATGCCAAATTCCCTTTTAAATATATATTATAATGTGACGATTTCAAGAGGTTATGTTGAAAGGAGGTTTTTAAACGGCGATTTCGTAGGGGTTACATATCATTTAGATGATGAATATATAATAACTTTTGTGACATAACAGTTATGTAGATTTTAAAGAAGCCATTTTGCCTATGGAAGAGGACCCACTTACCACAGACATCGCATTATCCGCCGACAGGTTTGTCTATATTTAAAGCAAGAAACAACAAGTATACATTTTTCTTTTTACTGCCAATATAGCACACACACTGATTTAACGATGAACTCAGCAGACTCTGGCGTTTCAGCTTCGATGCCTTTAATATTCGACGGAAAATATTTCAAGATCACTACAAAGGTACACGGAACTCAATGTAACTTTGATCGGTTGATAGTTTTAATGTTTTGTTATAGATTGGCGAAACGCATCACCAAAGAGCAGCTAAATGTATTATTGCCGATTGTCAGCTATGTGTTAAGCCAACGACAATAAGTGGATCCTTAAAAAGTCCCTCAAATTTCGTTGAGCACCTGAAAAGACAACACCGCTCAGACTATGAGACCTATCTGATGGAAAAGATAACTTCAGAAAAATCAAATCAACTGCAGCATTGCAATAACGATACATCATCATTTTCCGCTTCATGCAGTTTGAAAATGAGTACTGACTCGGTACTCGATAAATATAGAAAACATTCGGTTGGGCTAACGGAAGCAGATTGTGACATTTCAATGAGGAAGACATTAATTTTTAACGGCGAATATTTTAAAATAATTAGAAAGGTTTGTATGTAATATTAAATTTTGTTTAAACTAATAATTCTGAATTAATTCAATAGGTTGCCTACACTGCTCACGATAGAGCAGCAACAGGTATCATTGCTCTTTGCCAGATCTGCAAGCCAAATAAGAAAATTAAGGGATCTTTAAGAATCACATCAAATTTCGTTCAACACCTTAGAAGAAAACATCCGAAACGATATGCGACATATCTCCATGAAAATGCATTTTACGATAGATGTTCGGCAAAACAACTAAAGCAGCAATCTGACAATGACTCGTCATTGACAAATATATATCGTAGGTGGGTATTTTTTTTTTTTGACTTGGTGTGGTGGTTGAGAATTGTACAATTCTTTCTTAAAGCAGTCGTTCTGTTTTGCCAACGAAGGCGGACTTAACCATTTCGAAGACTATGCCTATAATTCTCAACGGCGAGTTTTTCAGGATAATTAAAAAGGTAGGTTGGAAAACATTTTTTTAACGTAATAGATTAAAATTTTAAAAGAAGAACCAATCTTATGTGTTGAAAACCGATTTTACAATTTGTTTTCTTAGCTCGATTACACCGCTCACCAAAGGAAAACAAGAGGCGTTGTGGCAGACTGTCAGTTATGCATCCCACATAGGAGGTTGAAGGGATCTATACTAAATAGATCCAATTTCGTTGAACACATCAAGAAAAAACATCCCGCACACTATAAGCTCTATATTGAAAAAAATAACGCCAATTACAAATATCGGATAGAGGCTGAGGAATTAATTGATAAAATATCAGCATCAGCGAGTGAGCTCTCTAGCGTGAGGTGAGTTTTTTTTCCCAAGGTCTAAGTTTATTGTCTAAATTTGAATTTCTTTTAATAGCAACCATTCGGAATCAGTTTTGCCTGATGTTCATGTAGATCCTGATGAAAGTGTGGTGGTAAAAGAAAACTATGCACAACCGGATTTCAAGGAAAAGCTATTAGCATTTTTTGCGGGCTCCTTTTTGCCACTGTCGGTGGTAGAAAATCCTTCCTTCCGCAGTTTGTTTGGTGATCATTCTTTAGAAGGGTGCCGTCGAAGGCATGTGACTCATCTAATGCAGGCAAAATATACCCATACGAAGTCGGACATCAAAGAACGCTTGCAAAATGTTTCGTACGTCTGTACGACGGCAGATATTTGGTCTAGCCGAAAGAGATTCTTTTTTGGATACACCTGCCATTGGATTGACTCAAATTTAAAAAGGCAATCTGCTGCGTTGGCTTGTCGCAATCTTAAAGGCTACCATCAGCTGGATCAGATCACAGACCTGATTCATTCGATCAACGCTGACTTTGGCTTGGATGCAGAAAAGGTTGTCTGTACTGTAATAGGCAATGGCAGCAACTTTCGAAAGCCGTTCAAGGAATGCGGGATCAAAGGTAGTTGGTAGTAGTTTTATTTGCTTCTGTCTGTACTAATCCGTTCAACTGATCTACAGACAATTATGAAATCAACGAGGATAACAGCTTCGATGAGGACTCTGATAACGTCATTGACTTTGTATCGGATCATCCTGGTTTTTCTACTCGAATACCAAAACATTACAAGTGCGGCAGTCAAACTCTGATCGAATTCGCGACAACAGATATAACAAACGTACTAAAGGCCAACAGTCCGATATATGAAATACATCAATCTTCATTACGCCGGTAAGATAGAGATATTTACATGGTCTAACTCATTACTGGACGGTTTTTTATGTTTAGATGCTCGAGCATTTGGGATAAGTGCAACAGGCCAGAGACGGTTGAAATTACTAAAAATATGCTGAGACGCACTTTGAAAACTCCAAACTCTGCGTGCTGGAATTCGCTGTTTGATTCGCTCAAAGATTTGATTCAGTGCAAGAGAAACCTTGACGACATATGCTCAGCTCTGGGCGTGCCACGATTCACCCCTACTGAGGTGCTGTACATCGAGGAATTCTGCTTATTAATGGAGCCGATATCATTGGCTCTGGAATTTCTTCAAAACGAGAAGGACATTTTCTATGGGTACTTCTTACCAATGTTGGTGTCAACAAAAGTAAAACTACGCAAGCTCTACGAATCTGGAAATCTGAGCTATCTCAGAGATATTGTCAAACAAGTGGAAACAGCTTTGGTTAAAAGATTTCGAAACTTCTTTGAAATCAGTCCCGATTGTTACGATTCTGTGATATCTGCGATCGCCTGTCCCTCTATAAAAATGCGATTCAGCAAGCCGTTACAAGAAACAACCAAGAATGCTTCTGTAGAGGACTTAAAGTTCATGTTTATTCGACACGCAAAGGAGTTTCAGACAGAAGTTGAATTTGCTGCAATGCCCACAACAACACAAGCGGCATCGGTGAACACATATTTTGATTTCGATGAGACTGCTGAAGGTAGATTTTTGGTACTAATTTGAAACGCATTTTAATATCCGTTTACTTTCTTAGAAACTGCACATCATCACAAAAAAGCCTCTCTAGCGGATGTGCGAAGAGAACTGGAACGCTATTTGGAAGATGAAGACTGCAGCTTGGACTGTTTGCGTAGATATCCGATTATTAGGAAAACGTTCATCAAGTACAATACGCCGCTGCCGTCATCGTCGCCTGTTGAACGGCTATTTTCATTTGAGGGCATCGCCAATCGACAGAGAAGACAACATTTGTCAGATGAGCATTTTGAGCGAATCGTCATAATGGGAGCAAATAAAATTTTTGATTTCAATTGAACATCAATGTGTTTCTATTGTCTTGTCAATGCCCAAATCAAATCTGAGTGAGTTTTGTTTGATAGACAAAGCCTAGGGTTGCCATAACATCGTCTTTTGTGATTGCGATCTATTTAATGTCGTTGTCCATTGGTTTCACTCATTCTGAAATCCAATGGAACAACAAGACTGCTTCTGAAAGAATCCACACAAGTATTGGTGAAATGCCAAAAAATAATCTACGGCTGCTGTCAACTGACTTGTATAAAATACATAAATTACACTTGTGTGAGTGCTTCTTGAGTGGATTCTGACTTCAAATCGAGAAGCGAAATTATCTCCTCAGAATCACCAGAAGAGTATTTTTTGTGCCAATGGAACGGTTTCAGGAGTGATTTTTTCGATTCCGGACTCTTCCGGACGCTTCTTTTTGCCCAATGGAAAACGACATAACACAGTCTGTTGTCCTTTTGTTTTCTAGGTATAAAGCCCTAAAATAGTTACCTTTTTTAGTACTTTCTAGAATGCGCATCAAAACAGGCAGTGGCAACCCTTTTGCGCTGCATTTATTTTCTAAAGAAGAAATTCATCTAGCGGTTTAAATAGTTTAATTTTTTTCCGTTCCGTTTCTTGACGGAAACAAGTTTTAAGGCGGAGTATTTGTTTTTTTCTAGTTAAGTTTATTTTAGCAGACAATTCTTCGCTAAATTTCCTTTAAAAAGGCTGTCACATCACTGGTACTATAGAAACAAAAAAAAAATGTTGAAAGCATTGACTTATTATATATGGAATGCTAGTAGACAACTACGCGTTGGTTCCAACATAAGCGCTAGCTCTCGTGGTTCGTAGCGGAATAAATTGGAAACTCACATTTGACGTTTCCATTTCGTTGCAGAGAGTTTTGCATATGGCTGTGTTATTGCGATTAATTGAATAAAGATTTAAAATTAAAAAAATGAAGTGTTGTAATTATTGGTTGCAATTTTCAATATGATTCAAGTTTCTCTGAGAAGGAACAAATCTGTTTCCATAGGTAAGATTTTCAATCAAACAAAACTCATTTTGTTTTATTTAGATTGCGTAAAGAAATGGATTTAACAAGGATTGGCTTGAGGCGATACGTTGTCTTATGTCGTTTTCCATTGGGCAAAAAGAAGCGTCCGGAAGAGTCCGGAATCGAAAAAATCACTCCTGAAACCGTTCCATTGACACAAAAAATACTCTCCTGGTGATTCTGAGGAGAGAATTTCGCTTCTCGATTTGAAGTCAGAATCCACTCAAGAAGCACTCATACAAGTGTAATTTATGTATTTTATACAGGTCAGCTGTCAGCAGCCGTAGATTATTTTTTGGCATTTCACCAATACTTTTGTGGATTCTTTCAGAAGCAGTTTTGTTGTTCCATTGGATTTCAGAATGAGTGGATCCCCGAGTGAAACCAATGGAAAACGACATTAATGACCAGTACATTGACAAGGAATCAGCTGATAATAAAAGAATTAGCTCCAAATATTTCGAAGCAAATTGCTACAAAAAAATTGGCTTTGGAATCCCATTTCTTGTACAACAGAAAAATCAAATTTTATTAATATAAAATCTAAAGGTTTCCTGAGAAACCCACATAAGGACACAATCAAAATTCGTAAAACTGCCCAGAAAACTGTGTCTTTGTATGAACTACAAAATAAATTAGGGTGCAATAAGATTTATAGCCTGATAATTATAAGTATACTTTAAGAAATATAGATGTAAGCAATTTATATGATGATTTAATTTTCATGTACTTGCATGTGATATTCTTGACAATCATAAATATTTATTGATCAGAAATTTGATTGAATTTGATCTAAAATTAATAATGAAAAACAACACAAAAAACTAATTCGCAATAAATATACGAAAATTGTGCAATTTATGGGCCAATGAAAAACGATTTTTTATTCAAATTTTGTTGGTTCCACCTATTATTAATTATTTAAACTAGCACAATTTCGCGATGACATCTATTGTAAACAATGCCACAAGAATTTGAATTTCAACCGTTTCACTTGGCAAATCCACGCACGCCCAATAGGTGGCTCTAGCATTCTATGGAGAAATCCAAGATGGTTGTCATTTTGTTTCAGTTATTTTTCGCATAGCACCACGACCGCTTGTTATGTTGGCGTCATTTTCTGGGCAGAGATTGTATGGAAGTGACATTTCACTAGCAGTCCATGTCCATATATAATAAGTCAATGGTTGAAACGAACAACCAAATCTGGCATATGACATGTTTGATGAATTTTATTGAATAGAACAATTCAGAATTTTGGGGGCAGTTCATTAGCATGTCCAATTAAAAACGCCATACATGTGACAGATGTGATGTGTCATAGTTGCTTTCAATTTGTTGCGTAAACAACTCTTAAACGTGAACGGAGAAGTAACCGACTAATATAGTCAAGAATTTATGGACCGAATTTTTTTTTTTTTTAATAGGGAGGTAGGTGTTCGGTTGCTATATATAGATTGTATTCCGGACGTAATAAGTTGAAGTTTATGACTAATCTAGTCTTTGCGTTCAGGAGTTATGTAGCAAAAACAAATCTTGTGATGTTAAGGCGACTAGACGTTTGAATTGGCTAGTTATTTCCTCGCTAAGCGTTATCCCCGTACCAATAAGTAAATGTGCACAAGAAAGTTAGCTAGTAGATGTCAGATAGCATGCACAAATTTGACGTAACCGCTGTGTAACGAGTTGATAGCTTTTACATCGTGTTTATTATTACGAAGGTATGAGTTTGGTAAGTTTAGAGAGGCCCTGTTCCATGCTTTGGACTACATAAATTAATATTCCGTTTTAAACAATTAAAGACGTATGCAATGTCTTACAGAGAGAGATTAGGTTAAGGTCAAATATTAGCCGAAACTGTTGATTCTGTAACCGAAACTTGGCCATCAAATATAAATGACTTAGGATTAGTAAAGACCGATGGTGGTGTTTTATAGGCGTCTTTTGTCCTACTTACCAATTTCCAATGGCACCGATCCCTTCCCCTTGCTCTCAGCCAACATTGGTCCGCGCGTCAGGCAATCTATAATTTGGATTCGCATTCGCCTGCTGTCGATATTCACAATTTTCTTTATACTCAACAACGTGAATGGCTTGTCTGTTTCATGTGTAGCCAACGATTGCTTGCACAGCTCCACTCCTGCTCTCAGAACCTCATCGACAGTAGCAGTCTCCCAGTCTTCTGCTGGCCTTTCTATGGCGTGCATTAGCGCCGATACTGCTATACATATTGACTTGCCCACGCGTAATGTATCCTCAGCATAACTGTAATCACAGAGTGTTTTCGTTCCCACCAAGATCCACCGATTCGTTGACATGCCAGCCCATTCTCCCTCATCGTCTGGCTTCGTTGTGGCTTCAAGCAATCGTATCTTTACAATGCGATAAGGATCTTTGCGATGTTTCAAAGGAATATTCTCGATATAAACCTGAGCCAACTTTTTCGGACTACGATACCATGTAGTGCATGCACTTCCAGCCGGGGCGGTACTACCCAGCTCAGCAGAAAACATTCTTGTCCACTTTCTCCCCAGGCCATCGCGTTCCTTGGGATCGAACATGAAGTAGTTATGTTTCTGTTGCCACACGAGCACCATTTGCGGCCCGAGCAACAGTCCAGTGTCGTTGGCTTCGAAAAACTTCACCAAGCCCTGTTCGACGCTCAGAACCTCCGGATCCACAGACTGGACTTTTCCGAACACCATCTTTTCGAAGACCGCCGTAAAGTGCTTTTTCATAAACTTGATTGGGAATCTAAGACGATCCATCCAGTCTTCGTTCTCCAGAAGATCTTCGTTTTCGCTTTGGCAGAACATCGTCTTGCCCAGCTTTATGATGTCACGTATTATTGCCGATGTCCAGAGATTGGCAGGAAAGTGATGTAGGAAAACGGTGGCCGCTACAATAGTGTGCAAGACTCGATCGGGATCTTTGCAATATTCTTTACCCACTAGGATCCCTCGGCTATCAGGCAGCTCTTTGTAGTCCGAACTGAATGAAAGAATAACGTCCTCACTGGGCGCCTGGTCAGGGGATGATTCTGAATCTTCGCTTTTTTTCTTGTCTCGTTTGGTCTTAGATTGGGCTTCCGCCGGAGCAGATAGGTCTTCGGCCTCGACTTCAGCAGGTTCATCAACTGTCGATTCTATTGACTCTCTCGGCTGGGGAAGTTCTAATTCCTTATTCACATCTTCCAGCGTCTTGCAGATTTTCTCCTTGCTTAGGATTTTCAGTGAATAAAGATTGCAAGCCCCACGCTCCAACTTCAGGCAATGCCCTAGAATGCTTCGTAGGTCCGCCGATTTTAGAAGGACCGGAATATGCAGGGCACCGCCTTCGGGTATAAAGGCAAAGAACTTTCCCTTGTCCTTCCAAAACGCGAACACCTTTCCCGAGCACTGAAGGATCACTCCGTGGTATTCGCTTAAAAGCGTATCCACTTCTCGAATTTGGTCATCTTCTGGACTGGAGGTGACGCCACCTTGCAGTGCGGTTGACGTGGCACTTGGTCTCACTAGTATTGTGACCTTATTGTAGTTGAGAAGAAAGGTCGGACAGACACACTGAATGGGGTAGCTGGAGTTTGCTCGCAGCTTTAACTGTTGCAGCGTTATGCGATGTAGCTCGTTGGCAATTTCGAAAATATTATCGACTAAGCCTGTTGACCAATCTTGGAATTCTTCCACAGCGGCATATACTGGCGCTACTATACAGGCAGAGGGGTTCTGAAAAAGAGCACTTAATGTTAATGACTGCCAACGTAACCGTGAGAGTAAAGTGCCAATCTTAATAGACTGGAGTAAAGTTCCAACTTGACTTGTGTGACTTAATGCAGTGTCAATTTAAATCGAAAATTTAGGTTAAGTCGAATGTTTGAAATGGTCAACGAATCCTACTATGGCCGCGAAGTTTGAATTTAATCTAATAGCGCGTTGGCTCGAGTTAGATAACTGCAATCTTGGTTCTGATTTAAGGTGCCAACTTTAATGGAATTACGTGGACTTAAGCTGGTGTCAAAAATGGAAGAAAATCAACTAAAGTTTCCTCAAAAACTAAGTGCCACTAGACACTAAACTTTACAGCTTATAGATATAATTCGGTTGCATTATTTTCTATTAGACATATCTCTGTGTCAAAAAAAAAACCACACTTGACACACTTTTTGTAACATTTGAATATGAACAACAGGAAAAGCCTAGAGATTTGTTAAAAAAAAGACTTATTTATGTGGACCTTAAAGACTCTTTCGGTCTTTCTACAATTTACCTTAGGTCTTCTTGATATGACTGAGCACCCTGCTCCCCTAATTTCAGGTCGGTATCGTAAGATAGATATGCCGGGCGCCACATGGCCCCAAATTACAGGTTTTCTCGGAGTTGGAGCGCTAAAAAAAGTTGAAAAAAATGTAATCAATAATTAATATAACCTTTTACTACTATCTTACATATATGCAGTACGTTTCCCTTTCGAAGACTTGGCAACGTTCTTGGTTTTGGGTGGCATAATTGCAATTTATAAAACAACAAATTTTAAAAAACGGAACACGATTTTCACAAATTAAAAATCTTCTAACTCAATTTTCAGCAGCTCTAATTTATATTGATTTGACAAAAAAGTCTCTACAAGTATGAGCAGGAAGTAGTAAAGCATAAACTAAGTATTATTATTTCTACTTAGTTTAAACTAAGTATTATTATTTCTACTTAGTTTAAACTAAGTATTATTATTTCTACTTAGTTTATGTAGTAAAATTCCCAATCGAACACTTTGACAACAGCAGCGGACAGATAAAAGACTTATTTGAATTTGTTTGTCGCAATGATCTAAGTAGATTATTTGACAAATAAATTAATAAAGAAAAAACCTCAATGCAATTTTATTATTATTTTGGGTTATTTGATCATTTGAGATTATACGTGTTCCTGTCAGAAATTGTCATTATTTAACCACTAACATTAACTCGAATCTTGCCTTGAATATGCAGAAACAATTATGCAATTTAAACAATTTGATTGATAGAAGTGTCAGCAAGATCCAATTTTAAAATGAAAAACAATTCCAACTAGACTTCAATCGATAACAAAACTGTTATTTCTTCCTTTTGCGCCACCCATTGTATTTCTCCCATTTCGTTCCATTCATTCCTCCAAATGTCATTACAACTTTCCCCTCCCTGAAAATGTCAACACAAAACGTCAATTTAATTCATCAACCTCAGTTTGATTACGGAATATTTTTCTTTCGCGACGTGTTTCAGCAGATCATTTAATTTTTCATAAAAAAAAAAAACATTAAAATATTTTCAAAAACAAGCTTGCACAATTATCAATCCGTAAACAACTTAAAAATTATCCAAAACACCATAAAGTGAAGTGAATATCGAGGCGGAAGAAAACCGGATCGCAAAAGTGTTCGCTGTACGGTGCAGAAATTGAAATTCCAAGTCGCAATTTTTTAATATTTTTCGACAAATAAAATTCATGAACAAATACATGTGTGCAATGTGTGGTGATTTGAGCGCTCTTGTGGTCGCCGTCGTTGTCGGTTCATATCAGTTCTCATATTAATCACAATCACACAACAAAATTGAAAGGAGCAAAATTACTTGTCCCGACCCTACGCTCAATGTGTGGCAACAAATCAATTTCAGTGACAATTGTTCGTAAATACCCAAAAGTGCACAATGCTCAGAGAACTGATTACATGGGTCCTTAACACTTATCTGGGCAAATACCTCGAAGACTTCAATTCAGCACAGCTATCAGTAGCACTGTTATCGGGTAAGCGTCAACGATGATGACATACTATTTATATTTCCAATTGATTATATAACTAATGCATGCAATGGTTGACAGCAAAATGCGTATATATACGCGTTACCCCCAGGTGGGATGGGGTGCATTCCTCCTAAGTGTACCGCTGAAAATAGAAAAATGACTGAAGCCACTTAGTCACCACAGTGAGAAGGCGAAAAGAAAGTTTTTTTTTCTTGCGTCCAATTGGACTGTTGTCCCCATTTTTCTAGTAAATTGGAAACACATGAATGGGTAGAGACGACCAGAAATGTCCCTGGGCCTGGCCTGATTCACTTCAATATGTAATTGGAAACTTTTCCGAGGCGGAATTGTGTTGAAACTATTTACATCTGCTCGGTGTGGGTCGGCCTTTCCATTAGACCGTTGGTCATCGAGGTGAAATGGGGATTTCACTTTTTCTTCTGCGCACTTTCTTCGAAAGCATTGCCAATTTCTTGAATTATTCTCGCTTAAGAAGTATTGGCGGTCACGGATTATTTAATCGAGCGACAAGTGCCAGGCTGAAGCAGACTACAACGGAATGCATTTGCGCGCAGGAATATTATTGAGCGGGGTGCACCGTCCACCCACTGTCAAGCTATTGACAGAGCATTGAACTTGTATCGCTCGCAAATATGCTGCACACGTACCTATATACTGTCCTCTAATGTTCTACCTAAGCACCGGTGCCAAGTTGCCTTGTTTTTTCTTTTATTGACTGTTAGTCGACGTCAAGAACTAGAATTGATTAGGCGTCATAGCGCTGTGCGAACGGACTAATTAGAATTTTCACGTGCTATTTTATTATTTGTTTACATAAGAATTCTGGTTGGGTTTCTGCGTTAAGGCTGCCGCTGATACGTGGGACAAGGAAGATCCCATCATAAAATTTAACCCTACATATTTATAAATTCAAAATTTGCCCTAATAACATACAATGGGCTTTTAAAAATACAATTCCGTCTTCCCATGGTTAAAAACAATTAACCACTTGGTCCCAATGAGCGAGCTATTGCGTGATTTGTGATTTCGTGTGAGCACCTCCACTTTTGAAGGGAGTCCAATTATATGAGTTACTAAAAACCTTTTATAAATTTATCGGCTACTATAAGTTTAAATTCTTTATTAGTTTTTATAAGCAATTTCCGACTTGCACGCACCAGCAACTTCAGCTGCGAAACTTCATATCTGTCAGTTCCGGTGACCTAGGACGTAGCTGTCATTTTTTTAACAAATCCTAAACACGTTTCCAATTTTTAATTCGATTTTTATAGACACATCCATTTCTGTGTTTAGTTTAGTGAAATGTCGGACACGAATTGTTAAACCAACTAAAGCAGATTTATACATAGTTAGCGATAGATTATTATGAAACATAGATTATGCTAAAGACTTTCTAAAGGCAGTGTTAACAGACTTAGTAAACAGATAATTATACAGGGTGGGCCAAATAAAAGTTTCTCTTTAAAAATGCAATAAAATGAACAAAATTCTTTTTTTTCCACGTATCCACTCTATATTATTTCTGTAGTTTCTGTTGCGGGTCGCACGCTCAACCAATCATAACAAATAAAGTGTCAAAAGGAAGATTTTTTCTGGGTGCCAATTTGTGCATTTTTTGGCAATTGGAAAAGTGGAATTTTACAACATTAATGTCGTTTTCCATTGGTTTCACTCGGGGATCCACTCATTCTGAAATCCAATGGAACAACAAAACTGCTTCTGAAAGAATCCACAAAAGTATTGCTGAAATGCCAAAAAATAATCTACGCTGACTTGTAAAAAACACATAAATTACACTTGTGTAAATGCTTCTCAAGTGGATTCTGATTCTGACTCCAAATTGAGAAGCGAAATACTCTGTTCAGAATCACCAGAAGAGCATTTTTTGTGTCAAAGGAACGGTTTTAGAAGTGATTTTTTCGACTCCGGACTCTCCCGGACGCTTCTTTTTGCCCAATGGAAAACCACATAAATATCAACAACGCAGTTGAAACTATGTAAAGGGTGATTTTTTAAGAGGCTTAGAACTTTTTTTAAAAAAAAAACACAAAAAATTCGAAAAAATGAATGAAATATTTATTTGAATCGATAGTTTGAACCTTGCAATTTAATGTTTAAAGATAATTTCATGCAAATGTTGACCGCGGCTGCGTCTCAGGTAGCCCATCCGCTGAGTCCAATTTTGGCATACTCTTTCACACATATCGGCCGGTATCTCACGAATGAATGCATGGATGTTGGCTTCCAGTGCGTCAATCGAAGCGGGCTTGTCCCTATACACATTAGCCTTGGCATACCCCCACAAAAAATAATCTAATGGTGTCAAATCGCACGATCTAGGCGGCCAATTGACCGGCCCGAAACGTGAAATTAACTGTTCACCAAACTCGCCTCGCAATTGCGCCATTGTTTCGCGTGCTGTGTGGCATGTGGCACCGTCTTGTTGAAACCACATATCATGCAAGTCAAGAACTTCCATTTCGGGCAAAAAAAAGTTTGTTATCATCGCTCGGTAGCGTTCACCATTGACAGTAACGCTGCGATTCGCATCATCTTTGAAGAAATATGGCCCAATAATGCCGCCGGCCCATAAACCGCACCAAACAGTGGCTTTTTCGGGATGCATTGGTAGCTGTTGCAATGCTTCTGGCTGATCTTCACTCCAAATGCGGCAATTTTGCTTATTTACGTACCCATTCAACCAAAAATGAGCCTCATCGCTGAACACAATTTTTCGATAAAAAAGCGGATCCTCGGCCAGCTTTCCAAGAGCCCATTCACCAAAAATTCGGCGTTGTGGTAGGTCGGCTGGCTTTAGTTCTTGCACCAGCTGTATCTTAAAAGGCTTTACGCCCAAATCCTTCCGCAAAATTTTCCACGTAGTGCTGTAACAAAGGCCTAACTGCTGGGAACGGCGCCGAATCGACATTTCGCGGTCTTCTGTCACACTAGCTGATACGGCCGCAATATTTTCTTCACTACGCACAGTACGTAAACGTGTTGGTGGTTTAATGTCCAACAAAGTAAATTTGGTGCGAAATTTGGTCACAATCTTCCGAATAGACTGCTCAGAAGGTCGAGAATGCCGATCATAAAATGGAAGCAGCGCGCGATGAACATTTCGAACCGAGCACGAATTTTGATAGTAAAATTCAATAATTTGCAAGCGTTGTTCATTTGTAAGACGATCCATGGTTAAATTGCAAACCAAACTGAAGCTGTTTGACAGTGACACAAGGTACTAAACACACGTCAGCTGTCAAAACCAGTGTTGCCAAAACCAAACCAGCTAAAAAATCACCCTTTACATACAAACTATGATTCAGGGAAATAGGTACTTTTATTTTTATTAATGCGTCATGCCCGACGGCAAAAAATAAAATAAAGTGCACGACTGGGTCGCGCGAAACTTTCTCGTTTAGTGCGAGTCTGACTGAAATTCAAAGTCATTTAAGCAAATCTTTTTTTCGGGATGTAAGCATTACTTGGTTTTTAGGGTTGTATCGAAATCGAAAATGGGGTTTTCGAGATATGAGCAGTTTTTAAATTTAAAGTGAGCGTTTCCAGTGATTCGAATTGAAAATTAAGGACGCAATAATTTTGAAAACATCAATTTTACTCTAAGTTTGCATTTTGGTCAAAATCATGCCGTTTTTGAGGTAAACTAGGGAAAACTATATTTTTCCAAAATGACTTTTTTCAAAAATCCATTTTACGATAATACAGAGAAAAACTGAGTGTTCCATTAAGTTAGAAATGACCATATTACCTAAGAAATGAATTTTTGTTACAATCGTATGGACCGTTTTCGAGATATGTCCGAATTTCAAAAGTACCGTTACTCGATTTTTTAGCGGAAAACTGTATGCTTCTTCAAACTGTATGTTAACTTCACCTACTTAAGCTTAAATATAAATTTTTGTTGAAATCGTTACAGCCTATCATCGTAATGTCAGAATTGATTAACATCTCGAGTTCGAAATTTTGTACGAATACAATATCTTTCTCTTACTGAATGAATAGTTGGCGCAATAGGTCTGAGGGACCCTAGGCCTAGCTTCTCACCACCATTCCTTTGTGTGAGTTTTTCATTTTTGGGACGAATGGAAGGGATCTACAATTTTATGCCGGGTCCAAACGGCTAATTGAGAAGCTCCCTCATGACAGTTATACTCTCGGATGTTTGTCAGACGTTAGCGAGAGGTGGAGCAGCGGAAAAAAACCATAAGTTGGAATTTGGGGTTTTTCGGGATTCGAACCTGGGACCCCTCGCTTAGTAGTCCAACACACTAACCACTAATCCACTTCTCTTACTACGTAATGGAAAAAGTTAAAAAGAGTTACATTCATAAGAGTATTTAATGAAAACTCTTATGACTCTTCACACGTACTAACATCACCTTCACCTTTCACATATCAAATCTACGAGAGAATTTTATTTTTAAAATTTGCGGGGTAATTGTGTAGTTTATGAACAAAACATTTGGGATCCACTTAACTTAATTTTGTGTAAGGTTAGGTGATATGTGATAGTCACTTTTGTGATATTCAAATGCGATAGTCACTTCTTTCTCCTACTGTGTAAGGTGATCGCAAAATAACTACCTACACAAATTTGGCGTCACTTTGTTATTTCAAAACATAGTTTTGTTGTCAGTTGTTATCCTTATAGTATTTAAATGCGAAAGTAAGATTGTTACCTTTTCACGACCACAAAACCTATTTTTATGAATTTTGGTATAGGGATAGATGGGACCTCTGGGAATGACTTTTTGGCGCGAAAACAAAACGTGAAGGGAGTTGGCTTTAAAGATAGGATAGTTTTGGTCTCACGAACTTTTTGCCCTTGAGTACAGCAGGCGCGGTGGGTGCTTAACTTCGGCCAAAACTTCTTTTCAAAAAACACACTGCTTGGGATACATTGCACTCACTTTGGAAATAAGTTTTGAATATTTCCCAACGTTGTTTAAGCGTAAAGCGACTCATTTCGTTCCTCGGAGGTATGATACTGATGTGGTATTCGATTTTTCAACTGAAAAGAAACGAATTGCATCGGGTTGATCTATTTTTTGTTAATTATTTATGTACAAATGTTTAGAAATCAATCTGGGCGAGCATTTTGAATGTTTTCATATATAATTTAACCCGTGAATGGAAAACGCTTAGAAAAGTGTCGAGGGCTACACATATTCCAATCGCACAAATAATTTATATAATTAATAATTTAAATACGAATTTCTGTCAAGATTTTGAACGGTAAACAGCTGTCAGTGTCAAAATAACCTATGATTTAAAAATAAACCACTAGATGGCCTACCCTTTATATAAACCTGTCATGAAGAGGTGACACCGCCTATTTTATGAATAGAATCCCCTAAAAGCTTTTTAGTAGTAGAACCACAGTTGTTGCAGGCGATGAAGTGGCTGTATCTGAATTTTTCCTGTCATGCTAAGTGATTTCAAAGGAACAAGCTCTGGGTTGCATAAGCGCTTGGCTTTAGTAACACTGAACTGATACTTTTCACCACCAAAACTGAACCATGTAACACTATTTCGACTTTCCTGTCTAAATGGCCACCTTATCCTCTCGTTCAGTGCAGAAGACTTGGCGGTTAAGCAAACCTTGGAAAAAGGTTCTGACTTTAAGCAAAAACTGATTTTGAATCATATCACAGCCGTGATACGTTTGACGGTTTTGACGGCCCAGGCCACTTTTGAGTTTTTTTTTAACGTGCAGCCAGGTATTTTCGAGTGAACCAAAGATGCCCTGACCAGGCGAGTTCTTACAATTGACAGGCACGTCTGAATTTCTGTATCATAACCAAGAAAATGTGGCCGATCTGTGACAAACAGAAGACAAATAGAATCCTACAAACGAGCAAACGATCGTTATCCTTTCCTGTAGGTTTTATCATATGACATAAGACGCGAAAGACTACAAAAAGAAAATGAGAATTAACACGAATGACATAAGCAGAATAATGACGAGGTGCAGAAGGACACTCGACAGTTTATTTTGCAATGCGCCCGGTGCCCTGCCACAGGAGATACGGAATTCTTGAAAGACACTTTTTCGGAGACTTAGAAAAGATCTCTCTGAGGGCCGTTTGTTCATACGACTCTTAACGATTTAAGTTCTACTTACATACGTATAGGCTACTTTTTTTAGGGCATAAACTGTCACATAGGAGTTCATGTGGCACTTAATTCGCTATGAGTCGTATCAGCAAACGGCCCTGAAAAGTCTATAAGACTCTTGCATAAGTTTGTAACAGCCTCGGGACGGCTTGACAACCCGGTTTCATAGGTAACCATTGTGTGGGAGTCATAAAACCCCAAGGGCATCACAATGGATCAAAATTGATCCAAGTGTGCCGGGTAGAGATTCCTCCTATGTCCTATCTCGCAAATCCACTAACCTAACCTAACTTAAATTGACCGGTAATACCAGTCAGTATATATGGACTCTCAAAACGTAGCCTGCGTTTCAAATCGTTTGAACTATAATCAACGACGGTTAGTGCTCTTTATTTTTTGTCCGTTATTTTCCTACGTCCTTTGATTTATTTTAAGTCTCCACCCAACTTGGTTTGTCTTTAATTTTTACATCAGCCTACTATCCCTCTTTACACATTGCTATCAGATTGTCGTCTGTAATCCAAAAACCACTTGTTATCTGCACGTCTGATTTTTCAATTGATAAGGGGTTTCATTCTTTACGACTAACTGTAGACTACGAGTATACTTGGTCAAGGGTATGACGTATCGCGCAACTTATATGACTTTCGCCTTTTTCATTCCAACTCAATCATGTTTACAGCTGTAGATTTTGATAAGACAACGAACGCGCGGGTGTCTGCTGTCTGCACTCTTCAATTAGTTGAACAATTTGTTTCATTTATATTCGAAGGCGATAGCCGTTCAATGTCAATTTCACGAATTTGTTTTCCAATTGCAATATATATACGAGTATATATAAATAGTTGGCCCGTCCCATTGTTGTCTTCTGACTAAGTAATTGTTTTCAGCTTGCGTGCGTCTTACTTTTACTTGCAACTTTTATTAGACGACGTGATTTTTTCGGCTACATTCGGTTGGTAGTGTGCCTTTTGATGAGCAAGTAAGTAAATAGGAAAATGGCTGCTAGTTTAATTACTTAGTCGTGTGATAATTATCTCATGACACTTTGTACCACACGAACAGCTTAGGTACAATGTTACATAAGAACTTTGCAGTTGTCTGGGAAATTTTTTGATTACATTCATTCTAATGATGAATAAACATAAACAACGTAGAAATAAATCAACAAAGATAAATACGCCTCACGAGTTGTGACAGTTATAATCTCAAATAAACTGCTTTTATTTATAAACATGTTGGGTGTTTTTACTTGCATTTTGTAAGCTTAAGTTGACTAAATACGTCTGTTCCTTTACTTTTAAATTTTACAAATTTGTACGCAATTTTACTCAGTGCCGTTTCTTAACTCGAAAAATTCGTAACAGAGAGCGGCATCGAGAGGGCAAGATATTACCCCGCCATTGAGAATCTTACGAGTTTTTACTCAACAAATTTCCATTGGTTTCAATCGGAGATCCACTCATTCTATAATCCAAACAGCTTCTGATTGAATCCACAAAAGTATTGGTGAAATGCCAAAAAATAATCTACGCCTGCTGACAGCTGACTTGTAAAAAAAACACATAAATTACACTTGTGTGAGTGCTTCTCAAGTAGATTCTGATTCTGACTCCAAATCGAGAAGCGAAACTCTCTGCTCTGAATCACCAGAAGAGTATTGTTTGTGTCAATGGAACGGTTTCAGAGGTGATTTTTCTTCCGGAGTTCGGACTCTCCCGGCCGCTTCTTTTTGCCCAATGGCGAACGACATACGAGATACGAGTTGGAAAAACTGCCATTCACCTGACTATTGACAGATGATTTGAAATTTGGCATTCACGTGCCATATGTTTTCATTTCCTGCGTATTAAAATGGTATCTATCAACAGGCGGAAAAAAATGTCGTTTTACATTGGGACCAGCAGATATTTTTTTCAGATCTCGGATTTAGCGCGGCTCATGGAACATGCAACGAAATTGATGTGCTTTTGTAAATGGATTAGTGCGTCTTTTGACAGCAGTATCAGCCGTTCAAATTGAATTCGTTTTTGGAAAAATCAACTATGCATATCCCCTGTTGTCGATATAAATGGAGCAGTTTTGGTGATTCGTAGGCTTCAGATGATGAGAAAGACGAAGGAAATATTAATTCCTCCGAAGTTATATCCAATGCTATTTATGTATTTCTTTATTGAGGTTTTCACGAAAATTTGCGCATTTGTTTTGGTAGCAAACTTCTTAAAATTATGTAAAACAACTGTGCAAGCATTTTTGGTATTTGTGGCAGTATTTTTTGCCCAATGGAACATGAAAAGTGATTTCGAAAAAAAAAAGAATGATTTTTTGTCCCAATGGAAAACCACATAAAATGTCGACGAAAGTCTTCCTCGCTGTAAGAAGGGACAATCTCCTCCACGCAATTTTGAATGCAGTGTCGCTTTTTCCCTTTCACGAATGCTTGTAGTTCAATCAGAACAAACTCTTCCCCATTCCCGAACTCATCAAAAAGATGTTCGATTAATTCCTAATCACTTTCATCGCTATGTAGATGAATCAACTAATTTTGTTAGTAAATTAACCAATTCCTTGAGCTTACCGGATATTTTAACAACTTTTCGTACCACTTTTTTGAGTTTTTGAATTATGTATCTGTAATTTTTCATAAATTACTACAAAAGCGTTCCCTAAACTTTTCGTAAGTGTCTCTCTGAGTGAGAATTTATACCCACCACTGCCGTTGACAGTCTTTTTCATTATTACTACAAGAGTAAATACACAAACAGTCCCGATCAGATGTACCCTTTACTACAAAAGTAAAGGCACAAACAGTCCCGATTAGATGTACCCTGAAAGCAAAAGCTGGATAGGTTGGTAACGTCCCTTTTCCTACGTCAGCCACATATGCGAACTGTCAATTTATACTCAGTCACGAATTTCCTGACTAGATTCGTCGGATACCCCCCCATAGACGTCAATTGAAAAAGCTGTTCATCTGACCGATCTAGAACAATCAAAACTGAGACACATCAAGTCAGCTGTCAGACTTACTAAACTAGATACTTGGACGTTCCCAGTTTGACTGACTGTTTCATTGTCAAATTTTATAGAAAAAAAAACGTACTCTTCACCATTTGCGAATTGCAGATCGAGGATCGCAATAAGTCCCCCGGGATTTGAGCTGTCTTCACTGTAGTCTAGTCTTTAATGTAAGCTTTAAACTTTTGAGACTGTCATAGGTCCGCATAGAAGTGTACATCCAGAGTTTGACTGTGGTCCTTAGGTTTCCCAAAAGTTTCAACAGTAACAGCAACTTATTTTCACCCCCGCATTCTCTTTGCACTTCTAGGTGAAGTTGAACTAGAAAATGTCCCCATACGTAAGGACGCATTGCGCAGCTTTGGTGTGCCGCTGCAAACTATCAGCGGAAATATTGGTAAAATTAAGCTACAAATTCCCGTCCGACAATTTCGGACAGCACCATGGTGTATAATAATTGAACGTGTCTATGCGGTAATCGGTCCGAAGGATCTTAACGACTGGGACAATGAGAAGGAAAAGCAGTCCGATCTCGAGTACAAACTCTCACAGTTGGACGACGTCGAAGCGAAATGGCGCGCACAAAAAGGTGACAGCTCTGAGAGCGCCTACTATGCATCCTCCTACTCGAGCTGGTTGAACTATGGCACCGGTTTGGCGGCAAATATTGCCGAAAACCTACAACTGAAGATCAACGGTGTACACATTCGCTACGAGGACTCGATAACAATTCCGAATTTCAGTTTCGCCGCTGGCATCACAATTGAATCGCTAACAGCGCACACCTGTGATGCGAATTGGGTGCAAAACTCGACGACAGCGTGGAATCAGGAAGTCGCCTTCAAGTTGGTTGAACTGAAAGCGTTCGCCATCTACTGGGACCGATTGATGCCGGAGAACACGTGCCGTGATATGCCATCCGGTGATCTGGCCAAGCTGATGGAGAAGGTGTGCTCTAGCAAGGAACACCGTTACATTATAAGTCCGATTAGTGCGAAGGCGCATTGCAAACACGATCGGAGTCCGCAGCCACTGCGGACGAGGAACCGACCGAGGCTGTCGTGTGAGGTGACTGTAACGGAGATGAATCTGTGTCTCAGTGACGTAAGTTTGCACTGTCCTGTGAACTGAGGTGAGGTTGGTTAATGTGTTTTCTCCTTTCAGTTCCAATACTCACAGATGGTGGACTGTACGCGGAGTCTTCAGGCGATCAACAAATTGCGGGCGTACCGCATACTGCGGCCGTCAAATCCGGTTCGAGGGCATGCTCGGAATTGGTGGCATTACGCTGTGCGCTGTCACGGATTCTTCTTCGAAAGCACAGACGAGAAATGGACTAAAGCGAAAGAGAATATTCGGTACATCAAAATCTATACAAAGCTGCTGTTGAATCCAAATGAGAACTTGACGACGGACGACAAGCAGTTCAAATCGCTGGTGGACAATGCTCGCGATTTGGATGACCTCCGATGTTTGCGTGAAGTTTGCTTCCTTCATCTCGAATCCAGTGATCTGGAGTTGAAGGGACAAAATGGAAACCAAGGCAAGAGCATGCTCTTTCAGTGGTTTCCCAACTGGTGGGGTTGGTATGGCAGCAGCTCCGTAGCCAGCTCGCCAGCCTCAGAAACGACTGGAGAGCTGGTGTCGATAGACGACACATCACACACGATTGAGGATGAGATATTGAACGCCCTGGAAGGTTCTGTCGAAAACAATTCTGTGCTAAAGCGCGACGCTGTGTTTGGAAAATTTGACTTCTCGCTGGCCGGTGGACAGATGAATGTGTGCAGCGAGAATCACATTACCGCCGAATCGATGACCATGATGGAGATGCACTTTGACAATCTGAAACTGAATATCGAGACGAGACCGCGTTCGGGATCCCACTTGGTGGGGCTTTCACTCGGTTCGGTGTGTGTCAAGGACTTGTTTACACCGAACACCGAGTTTCCAGAGCTGATAAAGCCTCAAAAGGACGAGCCACAAGCTCCGATGACATTTAGTCGTTTTCAGAACATCAAAGGGAAGAAAGATACAGGTCCGACAGCGGACACCAGTGAGCCCTGGTTTCAGCTGCAGTACGAGAAGAAGCCGCTCACTTTCAACACTGACTACCGGCTGGCAGTGAAGACACGGTGTCTTGATGTGGTTTACAATATGGGCGCGCTGAAGTGGCTGACGGATTTCTTTACAAATCCTCTACAAAACGTCCACGCCAAGAGGAGGCTAGATCGAATGAAGTACAGCACCAAGATGAGGTTCATCAAGAATTGGAAGAGCATACTCGAGGGTGATTTGGTGAGAACTTCTTTTCAATCGTTTTTTAGTGAATTTGTCCGTAATTTGTCCACTTTCTGTCTTTACTTTGCAGGGTCAGCGGAAGTCGTGGTGCTTGGAAATCGACATCTCAGCTCCCCAAATAATTTTCGTTGAAAACTTTGCCAACAAGAACACGTCCATTGTCCTTGTAGACTTTGGACGTTTCCAGTTGTCGAAGAACTGCAATGAAAACCGAATACGTCAGCAGAAATCATCGAAATCCGAGCAGCCATCCACGGGAGCGGATCAGATTAACGGACACGTGTACAGCCTGGACAGTGAGGACGACGAAGCATTTATGACACCGTGCTCAACGCCTCCCGGTTCCGAGAACAGTCCATCCGATTCAGCAACACTGTGCTCCGCGGCACCAGATCTCTCTGACATTGTGATAAACAAAGAGACGGGCCTGGAAGAAGCCTTCCACGATAAAATCTACGACAAATACACAATCGACATGACTGATCTGCAGGTGCTGGTCTGCAAGGGTAAGGAGCGTTGGGCGTTCGCCAGTCTGAAAGGTTCCTCTGCGCTGCATTTGCTCGATCGATTCAGTATTTCGTTGCAACTGGAAAGACGTGTGGTTCACACCGTTGATCCGGAATATCCGTCGTTGACACTCTTTGGAACGCTGCCGAAGCTGGTAGCTCACTTGAACGAGCATAAGCTATCAGCTCTAATGGATATTTTAGCAATCATTTCCGTGGACCACTCGCCTACACCTGTTTATGAATCTCCAGCGGATCATGCATCGATATTCCACTTGGATGATGATTCGATAAGCAGTGAAGAAGAAATACACAACAACAGCCAACAGCAACAGCAGATGAACTTGATCGTCTTGCAGTTTGTTATCGACCAGATGTCGCTGGAGGTGCAGTCAAGGGGGCGGAGTATAGTCGAACTGCAAGTGTCGGGTGTTCGTGCAGGGCTGAGCAAACGACCAGAGGATACAAATATTACACTGTCCGTGCATGGTCTGCTGTTGGTGGATGCAATTCAATCGTTTGGACCTGACTTTGAATTGCTGGTGGCGAGTCACAGACATGTGGGGTAGGTTTGCAGGGCTGCATTTTAATTAATATTCGAGTGGAATGTCAACTTTGTTCTTCCAGAATGGACAGTGTATCGGGCAGTTTGAAACAGAGCGAACCATGTTCTCCAACATCACCTGCGTCGCCAGATCCAATGGACAGCAGGAGACCAACAAGCCCGCTGACAATAAGCCGAGCGATTAGCTCACTGCAAAGAGGTATGTTCGGCTTGTTGGGTATATTTTTTTATGATTTGTTTACTAACTCCCGAAAGCGGCTGCCGGTGAGGGGTTTTCTGTTCTTTATTGTTATGATCGAACGAATTCTCCTTCTGGGAGCTGCTTATTTATGCCACGTAGTTCCCGGTCGCGCTTTTCTTTTCTTATATTTCCATTTGATTTAAATTTTTATTTGTGTGCTCTTTTGTTCTTTTTTGTTTTATTTTGTTGCGGATTTGCATTTTGTTTGACAAACATAAAAAGCTAACTCGGCAACTTGGTCGACTTTGGATGATTTAGATGCCCTCATCACTGTGGAAGTGAACTTTATCAATTCATCCGCCGACACCGAACCACTGCAGATAGCGAACATCAATTTCAACAATTTGGACATCATTGGTATGTGTCCACATCAGCACAATAGCTGTCATATAATACTAACAATTCTTACAGCTAACCAAGAGACTATAGTGGAACTACTAGGATTCATCAATCGTGTGGTGCCGAATAAAAAGAAGAAATCGGTGGCTGGACCACCAACTGAAAGCAGCAACACTTCTGGCTCAAGGCCGGCGTCAATCGACCTAATGCGTCGCCATCAGCTGCAACGGCAATTCACAGATCCGCGACTAGGTGCTACAAGTACCATCACATCTATTCGCACCGAAATCACCTTCGATTTCCATCGACTGAATGTACTAGTGCTGCGTGCGCTGAAGCGTGACAACTATCTTGTTGGACGAAAAGTTGGCACCTTCACCATGAGTGAGGCGAAAATTCACGCCACGCTCGGTCAGGAGATCTCCGTAAACGGTTCGCTGGGTGGCTTACAAATTTTGGACCTCACACCAGAAGGAGTAAACCATCAGCGAATTTTTTCGGTGGGCAAGGACCCGCTTACCGATCCGCCGGACTTGCGTCAGGACCTGCTAAGCTCGCTAACACAGGAAGTCTACGGATATCCGCAGAAGGTTATCGAGCAAACGCAGGCACTCTCGTTCAATGTCTCACGCGATGTCACCGCAACGGTTAGTGTTAAAATCCGAATGGCATCTGTTTGGTATACGCACTGTGCGCGGTTTGTCCAGGAGATCAGTTGGTGTGCCAAGGAGTTCAAGCACTACTTGAAGTGAGTTGTGTGATATGTCTTGCAGAGTAGGTTTTTCTTTACAATTTCGGTTACAGAAACTTTGCTCGATCGATTCGGGAGAAGGCTACAGACATGGCTATCGGTTTGGTGCAACCGCTGAACGAACCAATTGATATTTTCATCGGTACTCCCATGGACGAAAAGAACGCACACATGTTCAGCAGCCCACGGAAAACGAAGTCGAAACACAGCAAGAAGGTGAAAATCAAGTAAGTTGTAGCGAGCATGCCATTTTTTGGAGAAATTGGATGTTTAGGTGCAAGGGTAGGTTACTGGTCCTTCGGTTGCCCTGCCTGCGGTTGTTGATGCAGTGTTTCTGCTCCTCCAATCGGTATACTCTAATTTACCCGACTTACCGCGGCACACTGCGCTTGCCAAAAATGTTCTATGTAACTGACATGCATTTTGCAGGCTTGATGTCATCTTGGACACGCCAGTGCTGGTGGTGCCCCGATCCGGGTGCAGCTCTCAAGTGCTTGTCGCGCATCTTGGTAAAATAACAGTTACCAACGACCAGGAGACCATACGCTCGCCACAATCGGTGCCCGCAAATGAAGACGAACAGGATATCTTCACAATCGACGAAACTGACTTTCAGCGTTGCGATCAAAGCGGCAGCACTCCGAGCCTCAACGATACAGTTCGATTATGCGACAAGTATTCCATTGAGATCCGCAACATGAATCTGTTCTCCTTGGACACAAGTCGTCGGAAAGGATTCCGCCTATCAGCTCTGCCGCGAGCTGAAGAATTCTATTCGTGCCAGACGGACGCAGTTGCCATACTCCACGACACTGTGATACAACTGGAAGTGCGAAAGTATGCAGACGATTTCCCTCCGCCTATGAACAAGTCTCGAGATGAGGAAGATCTCTCGGTGAGTTTTTGTGTGTTTTTTGTGCCACATTGTTCGCTAACATGAGAATTATTTCAGATTGACGGCAGTGTCACACAGCCACTGCAGATTTCATTGTCGCGCCAGCAATACGAACAACTTCTGGAAACGCTGGACAATGTCTTCAAAGTGCCAGCAGGTCTGCTCCGACCACCAGCTGAGGTGTCTGCAGAGGCAGCAAACCTCGTTGAAATGCACACGAGTGCCACTAATTCATCGCCATTCGAACTGAACAACCGGCTACCGGAGAAAATGTTCCAAAACGAAAACACCGACAGCCAGCACAAAGAGATCACACCCAAGATATCCTTCTCGCTGCCGATCTTCATCATTCAGCTGAAGAACGAGCATGACAATCCGCTAATAGAAATCACATTTCGCGAGTTCAGTGTGCAGTATGACAGAACCAGCCAGTACGAGACTGTGGTTCAAGTGATGTTGCGCTCGATTCTCATGGAGGACCTCAAGTGTCCAATTGATTCGAAGTACCGACAAATGGTTGTTTCCTCGGCACAGGAGGACAGGGGCAATCGGTCTGCCAATGCGTTCTGCCCATCGTCGTCGTGCCCAGATCTTGTGAGAATGGCTATGAAAGACGAAATGCCGACGGGTTCGCTGCCGGAGAATCTTGAAACCAGTGCGGGATTCGATAGCAACACAACGGCTGTCACGACAACGACATTGAATGCGATCAATTACCACCGCAGCCGTCTGCAGGTGGACACACCATACTGCCCAGGAACACCACCCCCATCGCCACAGTCGAAGGCACACGAAGACAATTTGGTTATCTACTCGGCGCTGCTGATCGATCCAAAATGTCCCACCTTAGCTACACACTACCAGAATCGCAAACAGACGAGTTCAATAGACTTCAACTGCCTGAATTTGATTATTTCCGTGGAGCGCTGGTTTATGGTGTTGGATTTCTTCGGCCTCGTCTCAGAGGAGGAGGTGGATAGTGAACCAAAGGATGGCGACGAGGAGCAGGTTGACGAAGGTAAGCCAGTGGAAGTTTGGTTGAAACTTATTTTATCGAATTCCTGCTTCTTTCAGTCAATTCAAATGGCAACACCGAACTGGAGATAACCGTGCGTTCACTGAATTTGGTTTTCGTGCGAAACGAGTCCGAACTAGCCAAGGCGAACGTTTCCAATGCGTTCTTCGTTGTGGCGAAATACGATATGACCAAAACCGTGGAGGGACGTCTAGGATCTGTTTCGCTGTACGATCTGACCAACTATGGGAAGATCTATCGTGAGAAGTTTTTGACCAGCGGCACGGAGGCGCTGAGTTTTATCTACAAGAGGTGGGTGTCCTATTGTACGTGAAAAGTTATGCATTTCTGTACATTTGTCAATGCGTTTTCAGCGAAGGCGACAAAGAAAAGCCACGGTCCCTGAATAAGGATGCCACGCTGAAAATACAAATGTCATCGGTGCGGTATGTGCATACAAAGCGGTTTGTGATGGAGATCCAGGCGTTTATTAAGGGATTTCTACAGCTGCAAACGGTAAGTGCCACTTCTGATGGATCTTGTCTTCCCTTGTTCCATCACCAATCTCATTCTTTTGATTTCTTTCAGAATGTAATGAGGAAAATCAAGCTCTCGGACCGTGCCCAGAATCAACAGGAACGCCCTACTCAGTTGGGACTAGAAATCAACGCTGGCTCGCCGATAGTCCTGCTGCCACTCAGTTTCGAAAGCAATCGCATGATAGTCGCCGACTTGGGAGAATTCACCCTGACAAACAGTTTCCACTTGGCCAGCGAACGCAATGTGATAAGCAAAAAGTCCGACGATTCACTAATGGATGAGATTCTGGACGTGATGCAGGTACATCTGGTCAATACAAACCTCTTCACCGGCGATCGGATATCGAAATCCCAAGAGTTGCAACGAAATGAAAACGATGCGGATATTTGTCTCGACATGGGCAGCTATTGGGCGCTGAAAACGGGCAAGAGCATCTTCAAGGAGAAATGCCACTTAAAGGTGCAGGTCGAGCGCAACATGGACTCCGGCAACAGCCATAACTGCCCCGACGTCAGTGTTCAGGGGACGTTGTCCCGCCTCAGCGGTGTACTTAATCTGCAGCAGTACAAGCTCGTGAGGGGGTTCTTGGCATACAACTTGGGCGAGAATATCGACGATATCTACAGCAATTATTCATTTAGCTTGGCAGAGAGCCGCTTGAACATCACATCGATGGAGGAGGTGCAGCAGCTTACTATACCCGATAAGATTGTGTGGAACAATCTATCGATAAACTTGCACTTGGAGGATGTGTCGGTGTTGCTGAATTTGAGGTCGGATGATCGAAAGAGCGATGACCAGTCGCTGGCGTGCATAAATTTCATAAAATCCTGCCTGAAGATTGACTCGTACAGTGATGGGTCTCAGGACATTGACCTGGTGTCGCAGGAGATTCTCATAACCGACTCACGGCTGCACAATGTCGAAAGCGAATCACCGCGAAACGTGTTCACCAATATCCTGCAACCAATTCGCACCGAAGTGGGGTCAAACATTGTCCAGGCCGAGGTGCACAGCCGCAAAAGGAACGATCAGTCCAAGTTCAAAATTATCTTGAACAACATGCGCGTGCTGGCGATCCTCGACTGGATTGAGAACGTAAAGGACTACCTCAGCCAGGATGCAGATCCACCATCAGGGCCAATGATGCGCGTGCGAAGCGCTGGTATTTCGCAGAGCTCCAGCACCTTAGACGAAGCGGACCGCGTTCATATGGAAGTGATTCTCAACATCACCGACTCGGAGTTGGTATTCGTCGAGAAGACTGATCAGCACGACACAAACGCTATTATTTTGAAGAGCACAACTGTGTTCTCGTTCAAGCCGATGGACCTTGTCCGACCGATCTCCGTGAATCTGACGCATTTGGAGGTCTTCTCATGCATGCTGGGCTGCGAGAATGAGACAGCTTTATCGATCATTGATCCGATAACCGTGAACTTGGACCTGCGCGAGAATGCCATCGACATTCAGATACAGAAGCAGTTGTGCATAAGGCTTTCCTACCACGACGTGAAGATGTTCATTCGGATGATGGAGTCACTGCCGAAACAGACGCGAACAGCACAAAAGAAACGCACAGCCATGCACCGAGGGTCCAGCGTCTGTGCCCCCGATGTGGCTTTAGTTGCACCACTGCTTGCAATGGGTTTCAAGCGCGCTGACTGTATCCGAGCCTTGGAGGTGTGCAGGAATCAAGTAAACGACGCCGCGTTGTGGTTGACCCAGCAGCGATCCGCGCGCCAGCCAACGCTGGAAGTGCATTCGGTGATCGTAAACGCGCAGTGCATCTCGGTGTGTGTTATCGATGATTGCAAGGACGCGGATGTGCCGCTGCTGGAGCTGTCACTGTCCCAGCTGAAATTCAATCAACTGCTTAACGACAGGCTGGCCAACTTGCCGGGCCAATGTCATCCAATGCGAGTGCCAGTGTTTTGCAGTGGCCAGCTGGAGGCGGTCATCGCCAGCGATTACTACAACCGACATCTTAGTGGCTGGGAGCCTGTGATTGAGCCATGGGAATGCACAGCCAATTGGAACTACAGCACGGGACAGACGAGCCACGAGAGCAACCTCTTGAATCTCTCTATTGTCTCGAAGGAGATGCTTAAGGTGAATGTGACCACAACGCTCATCGAATTATGGCACCTGGTGCGCAACAACTGGACGCAGGACTACTACGAGGGTACGAACAACGCGGTAGCTAACTCCTCCACAAATGCCAACCAAAGTCCGACAAACTATCGCCGCCGGGCGCCATTTGTGCCGTTTTCGCTGCGCAACGGGACCGGTGAGGTGCTGTCCTTTAAGATTCTGCTCTCACAACCCGGCGGTATAACCCGAACTGAAGTGACCAGCCATAACATGATCAGCGACTGGATACAGGTGCAGCCAAACGATACAGTTCCCTTTGGCTTTGGCCCACAGACAAAACTGCGGCACATGGACTCGCACAAGTTGAATCTCCATCAGATCCTCGTCCAGGTCAAGGGCTGGGCTCAGGTCGGGCCTGTTTCAATTGACCGTGTCGGGATCTTCTTCCGCCATGCACAGCAGGAAGACTCTGACGTCGAGAGGGCTCGTATGGTGTTTGAAGTTTCGCTGGTGGGCTCCGCCCAAAAACTCATTACAGTGCGATCGGCACTTCGCCTAATAAACCGCCTGGATAACAAAATTCTCCTCAAATTGGGCCAAGAAACAGCCATTGTGTCGCCGCAGCACTGCTTTAGTGTGCCACTGAGCCGCGTCCGCTCGGATGTATACTTCATGCCGATCTTTGAAATCACCCCAGAGGATGAGCGGAACGGAAACGCACTCGCGAGAACCGAAGATGCGCCTAAAAACTGCAATCTGAACCATCAGCTGAACGAATACCATATGCAATCAACGCGTACATCTAGCAGCACCCGTCAATTTGGTTTCTGCGATGAGGGTATCTCCTGGGCCAAGTGCATCGACGAAATCATTCAAGAGCCGAGAATATGTCGCGCCAATCGTGACAAAGTGTACAATGCTGTGGCGACCATCAAGCGCGATGGCTATCCCCATCGCGAGGGAATGCCCGGACACACTGTGATGCTGATACCACCGCTGCGCATTACGAATCTGCTCTGCTGTGATCTGTTGTACAAGATCGCCGGTCAAGTGCAGGACAAGATAACCAGCCACGCTCAGGGTAGAATAAATTCTTCGACTACGGCCAACATCTATGAAGTCAGTCTGGAGGAAACGATCGTGTTGAGCATTACTCTGGACAACTACAAGATTTCGGCGCAGTTGAAGATTCCGGTTGGTCACATGGGCATTGTCGAACCGAAGCTGAAGCTTCTCGATATCAACAATCGGGACTTGCACTTGAGGGCCTCAATTCAGGCCGTCAAGGGCAATGGCATTGAAATATTTATAAGTGCGCCATTTTGGCTGGTAAATCGTACTGGCCTGCCGTTGGTATTTCGACAGGAAGGCGTCTCACAGCCAGCGTCAGGCCAGTTCGAGGAGAACGAAATGGCGCGCGTAGTGACGCCTCTAATGTTCTCCTTCTCGGATCTGGAAGCGTCCCCCTCCTTGGAGATTCGTCTTGGCGAGCGCTACGGCGCAAACAATCAGGTGAGTACAGCACCAGCAAATCATAAGTGTGTTTGTGCTTAAATTCAAGGAACAGATGGGAATCTAATGTTCTTGAAATTTTCAGTGGTGCCAAAGCTTTAGTTTGCACAAGGCCATCGTCTATAGACAGCTGAAGGCGGGCAACTCCAACGACAGCTTTGCCATTGGCGTGGAAGTGCGGCGAGGGCGTGGCCGCTACTCGCGCACAAGTGTTGTGACATTCTCCCCTAGATTCCAGTTGTACAATCGAAGCAGCCACAAGCTGCAGTTCGCACAGAAGTGCTACGTAACTAAACCTGTAAGTTCTTCCCTTGCCCGAACTGTTTTCGACATGTCTGACGTTAAATCCCTTCTAGATCGATGCGGAATCGCGAGCCACCTACATCGACGCAGTACCCGGCTGCCATTTCCCATTCCACTGGCCCCGCTCAGATCAAGAGCCATTGCTGTGTGTCCGCATGTACGAAATCGATTACTGCCACTGGTCTAGTGGCATCCCCATCAACGAAGCCCAATCGCTGTACATAAACATCCGCAACGACCTGGGCGATATGCGTTTCCTCCGCCTCGAAGTGATACAACAGGGTGCAACATATTTCCTTCTCTTTGGTGACGCCCACGCCCTGCCGCCACCAATACGACTGGATAACTTCTCAGAGGTGTCTGTGAAATTCTTCCAATACGGCTGCAAGCCCGAATGGAGAACAACTGTTCGTCCACATTCCTCGCTATCCTATGCACTCGATGATCCCATCGGTCACCAGCTGCTGCAGATCGAAGCACCCGATGGGAATTCAATTGAAATTCCTCTGCGTAACTTGAACTGCTCCGAAGGCTTGACGTATTCAAACTTCATATACCTGGCGTTCAAGGGGACTTTTCAAACACCTTCGGTGTCGGAGAATCTCTATCTTAGTTCAGAGTTTGATATTGAAAGCCAACATTTGGTGTTGGGAGTGAAGAACTCAAAGGTGATATTGATGCGCAAACAAGCGGGAGATCGTTCTCAACTTTGGCTTATGAACAAACTGGGCCAGTTGGAACACGAGGGCTCATCGCCGCCCACAGAACCCGGCCGGTCGTTACCGAATTCGGTGTCGAGGATGGTGCTAGACTTGGAGAAACCACCGAATCCGAATGATTACACAAATCTATGTGTTCGTTCGCCAAACACACAAAGGCAGACAACGCAGACGTGGAAGTTTGAAAACGGCCGACTGATGTGCCACGCTAACATGTGTGTCCAGGTGAGTTTGTGTTGCTTTAATGCGCTTAAATCGTTCACTCCATAAAAACAGTTGGTGAAAGGTGATAGCACATAATTTTCCGCGTCATTTCAGGCACGCAATGGGGTATTCGGTCTACGGCCCGGCTCCGATGCGGTTCTGGGCCGAATCGAATCCGAAACACGAACACTAAACGATGGGCTGGTCCCCATCGAGCAAAGCATAGAAAGACAGAAACTACGTCCCGGCTCCGGCCAATTGGATGTGAAAATCCGCATGGACGGACCCATAAAAACGATTCAAATACTCGATGTCAAAAACCCGTTGGCAACCTCATTGATACCCGATCCCCAGTGGAAGCATGCTTCAACGGTTAAAATCAAATCCAGCCGAGGCCATCGCGAAAAGGATCAACAATCGAATTTTATTGATGAATTTAGCGTAAGGCCCTTCAGCATTTGGATTTAGCAGCTAGTACATTTCCCATTGCAGGTTAAGGTCAATCTCCTCAAGGGTGTCGGCGTTTCTGTGATATCGCGCCAGCCGTGCGAAGAACTGGCCTACATCACACTGCAGAACATCACAGTCGAAGCGCTGGCCACACCTACAGTGAGATCAATCGATTTGCGAGTCAACGCCCTGCAAATTGACAATCAACTGTTGGACACGCCATGCCCGATTGTGTTGTACACCATGAAACCGCATGTGAGCGCATCTGCGTCTGCGTCTCTCGCCATTGAGAACGGTAACCCAAATGCGTTGACATTCAGCACCAAGGTGCTCTCATCTCCCAACAAGAATGCTGTGATAGTTGAGTATTTGATCTTTGATCTGAGGCCATGTTTGGTGTTTCTGGAGGAACGGCTCATTCTTAAGACGGCCATGTTCCTTGGACTGGGATCGTCACATGATTCCGCAGCCAGCTTGGCTGACGAGTCCGAATACGAGGCACAACAAGTCGAGAAGAGAATTCTGGCGACTAGTGCTAAGCGATACTATTTCGAGAACCTACACATCGATTCTACTCATGTAAGGATATCCGTTGTGAGAGTGAAAGGGCTCCTAACTAATTGCTTTCGTTTTAGATTCGTTTGAGTGTCATCACAGCGTCGAAACTCCCGCCACAACTCAGCGAAATGAAGAAGAAACTGGGACTGACGCTGATAAAATTCGAGGACGCTCTCATCGAGTTCGATCACTTCACGGACAAGCATCATTTCGAGACGCTCGAGGTGTACCTGAGAGCCATCAAGTCGCACTACAAAAACCAGATCAAGTGGCATGCTGCATCCATCTTGGGGAGTGTTGATTTCCTCGGAAACCCACTGGGCTTTGCCAATGATTTGTCCGAAGGGGTGTCTGGTCTCATATTCGAGGGCTCTGTGAAAAGTTTGGTTAAGAACGTCACGCACGGCATTTCAAACTCCACCGCAAAACTCACAGAAACGATATCCGATGGCCTGGGTCGAGTCGTACTCAACGAGCAGGACAACGAAACACGCCAGAGGATACTCGAAGTGCCAACTGGTTCGAATACCTCGGGCGAGCATTTAGCCGCCGGATTTAAGGGACTGGGTTTCGGTCTCCTCGGTGGGGTCACCAGTATTGTGCGTCACACCTACGAAGGAGTCCAAACCGATGGATTTCAGGGCTTTCTCAGCGGCCTGGGCAAAGGAATCGTTGGCACTGTAACTAAACCCATAATAGGCGTTCTCGATTTGGCATCCGAGACGGCCAGCGCTGTGCGAGAGACCAGCAAGAGTGCACATCGTGTTTTGCCCGAACGAAAACGGCCGCCTCGTTGTGTTACAGGAGCGCCGGGTGGCCTCCTGCCATCGTATTCGTTTAGACAAAGCAAAGGCCAACAGTACCTGTACCTAATCAATCGACGTAACTTCTCCGAACAACTGATGTCCTACGAACAGGATCTGTGCAACGACAGAGATTCAAGGCTGCGACTGCTTTTGTCCACCGAGTATTTGCGAATATTTTCGCCAACTGACGAGGAACCCGCTGTAATAGTGGAATGTCATCTGGGTGAGGTACTTTCATGTCACACAGTGACGGCACAAGGTACGCACAATTCCAAAGCCAAACCGATGTACTACATCGAGATATCGAAGAATCTGGGCCAAATTGGGAGGCCCAGGGTACGATGTCAATCCGAGGAAATGGCCGAGAAGGCTGCTAGATGTGTAAGTATACAAATGAGTTATTCGTTAGTGGTTTACTTACTATTCCGCTTTCTACCCCCCAGATTAACTACGCGAAAAGTGTTTACGATGAACGAGAGCACACACTAAGCTATCAATCATCGCTCAACGAAAGCTAAATCAAATTTCCCCCATTTATCTTCATGATATTCATAAATATATATATTTTGTAAATTACTGCAAAGTAGCCTTAAAGCAATATACATACACATACTATATACAAAGCAAAATACGATGTAAAAAGAAGACTTGTTGTACATACTTGTGAAGCTATGAATTTTATTGTTTCTAGTGTCGCCTTTGATCCTTTTTTGTACTCCAAAAACAAAGCAAATAATAAGATAAAAAAGACAAGCAAATTGAAAAGTACGTAAGAAGAAAAAGAAATGACGACTCTTTACCAAAGACTGTTTGTAAAAAAAAAAAAAAACTGTTGTAGCTTGGACTAGCAATCGACAATACATTATATATTTTTGTAACTCGTTCTACATCCTTATTTAGTTAGTAATACATTTTTGTAGTAAATTTAATTTAAGTTTTCCTAATACACTTTCGTTTATTGGGATGTGAGTTTTAAAGTGACCAAGAAGCACCAAGTGATAGAGCATGGAGGTTATACTATTACGGACCAGAACGAGCGTTTTGAAATTTAATTTTTTTATGTGATTTATATTTAACATTATTTGTTGTTGTTTTTTTACATGCTTTTGTGTGATTCTTTGTTCTAACGCAATCTGTAAATGATAATACACAACAACCAACCATTGATTTCGATTTTAATTTATTTATTTATCCGTTGTTACCCTAGGTGTAACAATGTAACTTGTATTCATAAGTTGAACTAGACTTTGTACCCAAAAATATTGTACTACCACAGTAAAAAAAAAGCTGAAAACTGTTATTTCACAATAAAATTACTTTGGTCGAAGATATTAAATTGTTTTTTAAGGTATCCGGGTAAGATTGTGCTTTAAATATCACTAACCCATATGGGACCTTACCTAACCTAACTATTTGAAGACATATTGCTTTCTATGCTATTTTTCTGTTGAATCGTGATGAATGCTTGTACACAAAAGCATACGTTCGGAACGTTTCCGATTGAGACCCTGCTGCCGTCCATTCTCAGCAACATCGAGCACCTCGCCGTCAGTTATTCATAAACAGACCTTGGCATCCACGATATCTCTTAAATCTACTACCAAAATTAAGAGTTGAGCTTATAAACTTCGTAATAACTTCCCATACTGTCGGGCAGGCAATGTCTACGTTTTTTCGAGCCTGAATGAATGATACTATTGACTGTCACACTTATAAGAAATAAATAATAATAAAATGGTAAATAATCATTTTTTATCGCAATTGACATGACATCCTAAGAGCATAATTGTGGGACCGCCATATTTATCGTTAACTTTACAACTGATTGTATGCTATGGAAAAACATCACACGCCCAAGAGTATGCACTCGAAATGCCTATGTCATGTTTGCAATAATTTTTTGTTTTTGTTTTGGAATTCTATGCAATGCACAATTGCACAGCCCACCTTGTTTTTCTGATGGCCTGGTATTTTTTTCAAGGATTTTTGCGTGAAATCGATTTCATCAGTGACAGTGACGTAGCACTCATGCAAATTATTTCTATTTCTGTAATGTCATCTGGAAAACTGATGATGTGATCATCAATCGAGGCCAATTAAATTCGTCACAAATGCTGTCAGATTAAAGCCCGTGTGACACTACATTTTTTTGCATTTTTGCTGCTTTTAAAATGGACCTAGAGCAGTACGACAAATTAGAACGAAAATTCCCGATAGGAGTGAGCGCTTACACAACAACTTTATTAATCATAAACTAAGTATTAAATAGACCGTCAGCTCCCGCGCACCTACCCGATTCCCCCCGCAAATTTTTCAAATAAAATTCTCTCTTAAATTTCATATCTGTGAATACGTGTGAAGCAGCAAAAAAAAAGAATTTCTAAAAGGTGGGAGGAGTAATAAAATACTGACACTCAGCAGTGTTCCTGCATTGTGGCATCTCTACCTTTTTGTGGGAATTTAAATTTTTGAAAAACTTTCCTGCGTAAAAGGAAAAAAATGTCTTAATTGTTGGACTATCAATAATCTGTCAGAAAAACAGTCGAACTACATTTCACTATGAATATCAACGCACTAAATGTACATAAAAAAGAGATTTGCCTTAAGCAAAAATTTCTATTATCAAAAAATTATCATTATAATGTTAGCAAACTGCGATTTTTATACTGAAGATTAATTTAATATGATTTTCTCTCCGAGCAATACAAATTTTACTTCTAAAAGTATGTATTTTCCATAAAAAATCTAAGGGAATTTGAGTTTAGTGAAAAGGGAAAAATTAACACGCTTCTTGTGAAAAATAAAGTGAGCGTGCTGAGAACACTGACTGAGAGTTAGTGTATTTGGTGAGTTTCTGTCAGCTGATGGATGCGTTCTGAGAGTTTAAGCTCGTTGTTTTATTTCACCACGAAAACATGTAGATATTCTACGAAATTTATAATAGCGAATGTAATCAACATAAATAAACAAATGAATGATGTGTGAAATAAAATAAGATATTTTTGTTCCTATAATTATTTTGTCTGTTTTCGTTTGCTGTTTTTGGCGAAAATATATTTCACCGTGAATGTCCACAGAAAAACGGCAAAGCATTTAAAGAGAAGAATTGATAACGACTATTAAGATTTGAAATAGTATGAGTTTTTAGTTATAACCTTTTCATGAAGATTCCGTTCATTAAAAAAAAAAAAAAATTTATTAGAAAATTTGGAACAATTGACACAATTAATGAAATTACATTTGAAATCAATTGCGTCAGCCGAGAATATGAATAATGTTCATTTATAATAAAAATAAAAAGTCTAGTAGACACAATCAACGAAAATTTATTTTCTTTAAAATTTACGGGAAAGAACGAAACTCAAAATGTATTTAAGCAAAATTGGAAATAAACATGTTTACTGATTTGTACCTTGATATGTCTCACGCATTTAAGTTTTGCTGCTTACAATTTATTTGCTTTTAATATATACGATTCATAATCATTCGTAATCAAATATTTTTTTATATTAATAAGCGTTTTTTTTTTTTTTATTTTTGTCAATGATTCACATAGTTTATCGATTTCGATTTTTTACAACAAAGATGAAAACATCCCGTACTATATAGATTATCTAGGTAAAATGAAAGAAATCTTAATACGTATACCTACCTAGCCTATGCGTTTTAATAGAATTTGGTACGAAATTCACCACACCATACCCACCGTTTTCTTAACACGTCCCGATAACGGGCAGTTATTTGAATTATTTGAATTTATTTCAATGTTACCACAGAATGAACTGTCAGGCAACTGTCAGGTTCCTATGTGCGAGAGTATGCGTGCGGCTAATCTACTTTAACATGGCACACATACTTTGCCACATAGAAACACGGAAAACAGCTTGTAGGCAAATTCTCTTAAGTTGTAAGAGCTGACGGTCTATTTAATACTTAGTTTATGTTTATTAATGTAATATTAAACAATTGCTACCCCTTTCGTAATACCTGGAAGTGCACTTTTTTTTTCAATGAAACATAGAATACATCGAAAGAGCACTTCTAGATTTGCTCTTTTCATAGAAAGGGCAATTCTCTTCTTCAATCGAAAAGTAAGTGGGGACGTTCAAGTATCTAGTTTAGTAAGTCTGACAGCTCTCTCACTAGATGAAACTCGGCTCTGATTGGGGGAAATCGATCGTGAGAGCAGATGTTTCAGTTGACGTTTATGGAGGAGTAGCCGACGAATCTAGTCGAGAAATTCCTGACTGAGTACTAAGTTGACAGTTCTCATATGTGGCTGACGTAGAATTAGTGACGTTCCCGACCAATCTAGTTTTTGCGTTCAGGTTACATCTCATCCAGACCAATCTAGTCGACTTAAGATAACTAGATTCTTGAATGTGGCCACTCTTTTACACACCGCTGACTTTTCAACATTATAAAAATGAGGAGAAAATGTAGTGTCATACGGGCTTAAGTAAGGCCAGAGATGCGGATATTTTAATTGCATTTAGTTTCATGGACAGTCTTAGGATAGGTTGTTCTATGCACATCAATGTTTCCCAAAACGAAGAACATTGTACTGAAATTTTGTTAGCATCATGAAATACTGTATAGCTAAGAAACTGAATAGATTTTTGCTTAAATTATTCTTAAACTTTATTTTGTACAGAATCATGTACCTATTTATTTTGACTATTCAAAGTAAATAGAACCCTCCTCGGCTAGGTAAATATTCTTCCATTGCTTGAACTTCTCCCAAAAGGTTAAGTGCAGTACCGTATGCGGAGCGGTACGGCAATAATTAGGAACAAAACCCTTGTACAGGCCTTTCATGCCTTCGTACCGAAACGTTTTCACGAAACAATCGAAAATGTTTTTGTACATTAGTCCTCGCCCGTTTTTGTCCACCCCTACGAGAAAAGAAATTCTATTACATTTTTGAATGAAAGTTACATTTTAAAAACCTACCCTGATTGAACATTCTCGTTGCTACCACATCAAACGGTGTCATACAGACGACAGCAAAGAAACCGCTCACCATACTCGCACCCAATGCGGTCATGAATACAGATTTTTGAAAAACCTAGAACGAATTAGCTTAGTGCATGTGATGTTTTAGGTAATTTTCGGCCAGCTCACTTCATACTGTACGAGGATATCTTTAACGGCGGAAAACGTTCCAAGTTGTGCTGATGATGCTACAGCGGTGCGCGGTACAATACCAGAGAATCCTCGCCACAGACCTCGATATCCGTGATGTTTGATAATGTGTAGCAAAGCGTGGACGGTATTCTTGTGATGATGTTGATAGCCCACGGCGTACTTACCAACAGATTGAGCTTGAATTTGTGTCTTTATCATATAGAATGGGCATCCCAGAGCAGAGCCGAGTACTCCCGATATTCCACCCCAAAATACGCATAAAACAGGCGAATGGTGGACTTTTCCATCATCGAACTTTGTCCAGTTCCAGTCTTCTACTGTCTGATAGAAGCCCAGTCGTGAGCTGTTCATTACAAATTGAAATGACAGTGCCGCTCCGAGGCCCTTCTGTAGGCCCCATAGACCCTCGGCTTTAACTATGGAGCGAATTGATTGGTAGATACCCCTATAGGGTTGCTGTGTTTTTTTGTTGCTTGTCTCCAGTTCACCCTGTAGCTGTTGGCGGGTTTTAATCACCTGCAGGAGGAGAAATTTATTCAAAACGGATGAAAGCTGTCAAACAATAAAAGAAACTGTTGACGAGTTTTGTGCAGAACATCGAGGAGAATAGGCGTGTTTTTTTGAGCTTCGATCTCAGCAAAGCAAAGTAAAGTAGGATTCTCAGCACGCGACTACACATCTACAACTGAGTCTCGAAGTGTCAAGTAGAGCGTAGTTGTTGTAATTGCGTGATGAAAATCCTACTTTACTTTGCTTTGCTGAGATTATTTAAAAGGACATAATGAGGCACCCTATTAATGAATATAATTCGGGAAATTACCTACGTGCCATTATCAAATTGCCAGATCTAAATTTCGTATGACAAGCATAGTTACTTTACTTATCGTGTTTTATTTTAAATACTTAATGAGCACTTGACAGTATAATAATTTGAGCTATCTGTTTATCAAGCTCATATTAAGTACACAGACTGTTCACTGCTTATACAAGGCGTGTTCTTTTGACCTTCGATCTCAGCAAAGCAAAGTAAAGTAGGATTTCCAGCACGCAATTACAACAACTACAACTGAGTCTCGAAGTGTCAAGTAGAGCGCCCCACAAAATGAACCCCTTGCTAAATTGAACTATGAAATGTTCATCACGGAAAAGAAAAATGATTTGAAATAATTTAGCGTCGAGCAGAATTCCATTCGCAGCTCAGGCGAACGACATACATATAAACGTGGACAAAGTGAAAAGAGATGATATTTGCATGGAATTGCAACGAATCTATTTTGAGTTTATAATTATAGTTTCACCAAACACATTATCCACTCGTTGCGCATTGAAATGCATAATTACTTATATATCCGAAGATGAAATAAAACTTGTACGTTGCACATACTTAAAATAAAATGTGGTTACCAACGAGTATTCTAGTACATTAGTGCGTGGAGGACCTAAAATTTAAATCTATTATCATTAAACGGTACAAACATATTATTTGATTGAGGCTATAAAAAATGTTTACTGCTACAATTTGTATAATATAAACCCTCAAGAAAGTGTCAAAAATAGTGACGTCACGTCACCCACAAGAATAAGAACTATGGCAATATCTATGAACGAAAAATGATTGTAGTAAACTTCATATGGCAAGTTGCTATACTTTAACAGCCAAATATGAAAATAAAAAAAAAATGCTTAGATCATGATAACAGTTACTGTTACTTACATCTAAAGGATTGCTGATGAATCCAGCGAACATGGCGGCCGCGCCTCCCAGAAGATAGTCCATCGTTGTTCCCAAGGTATGTTTCTTAGACTTTAAATTCTGTGTAAAGTTTATAAACAAATCGACTCAGCTGTGCGCTCGCACTGAGACGTCACTGTATCGTAATCACAAAAATAGAACTTAATACGACAATTTGTCAGCTGGCAGGTATTTACTATTTTTAGTTTGTAAATAAATAAAAGTATTTGAAACAGTGTATAGGCGAAAATGCCGCTAGCGTACTTGTACGCACAATTTTTGCACTTTTCTTGTTTGCGCAAAATTATGTAAGACACACGTTCAAAGATGTTTTGCACAGGTTTCACAAAAGTAAATAACACTACCGATATTTTTGGTCTGCCTTATCTATGCTTTTTTATCACTTTCTGTGTTTAAATTATTTAAGCAAATAATATAATAAACAAAAATTGTGTATCCAACCGGATGGCACTCGTATTTTTATTTTATAGAATCAAAAAAAAAAAAAAACCGCATGCGATTCTCTTTTAATGTCAACGCGAACTGAAATGAATTAAACTGACCTATCCAGAGTAACCGAATCGTAGGAAATCGAAAATTGAAAACGAACACGTCATAATCTCGTAACGGCGATCACTGACAGATCATATTTGTTATGCGTTCACAAGTACTCGTTGCCAACAACCGTCTGTGACTGTTCAATCAATGCAAATCTGCAATGCCAATGATCATGAGATAGCTTGACATTTTTTGAAAGAATTTCGGGTGAATACCTATGTGAATATTTAGACAGGTTGTTTGTTTCGTTAAGTAAGCTTTTTGAGATGTTCCATTATTACTATCTATTTAACTTGAATTTGATCATTTGTGGACTTGTTCTTTTGTAGTTGGTAATTAGAATATTGTCGTTAACAGTATACATTTTGTTTTACATGTAATGTCAAATGTGAATGAAAATGTATTATTTTTAAATATTCACGCATTTTCCAGAGATAAACTGATAAACGTACTGGGCCATACGCTAACGTCAATTGTATTGAATTAATGAAGTTGACGCTTGATTCTGATTGGTTTTGATTTGATTCTTGTAATAGTTTTAAGAAAATCTTAAAATGTAATAGATTCACTCGATGAAATTGGGTAATGTGATACTGGAGAGCAAATTGCATGCAAAGTTTTTTCTTGAACTTTTTAGAATGAAAAAAGTACCGTTACGCAATGTTCTTATGAATCGAAAATGTAAAACGTGCTAGCACTCAGTTCACAGCAACGTTGGCGAAAAATACATTATGTTAGTTTAACCCTTAATTCGGCATAAATGGCGATAAGAATTAACGAATTGACGTATACCCAATGCCAATATCTATTGAAGTGCTAATGAGGGGATTCCAGTACATAGATAAGAGCTATTCGCATCTCAATATTAGATTCGAGTTACCCGAAAGATTTTCAATCTCAGACGAGACGAGTATTCATCTGAGACACCTATAAATGTTTCGCGGTATGATGGTGACGTCATTTCAAATGTGATGGGAAGAATCGTAAGCGAAAGGGAAAGCTCTCGACTATGCAGAGGGAGTAAGGGTTCGCCATTTACTTATTTTTTTTTTTTAAGTGAATGTTATTTCTACACTAACCGCTCTTAAAGATTCGGAAGCCCAAAATACTAAATCGAATCGTTTCTGACTTGCCTGTGGAAAGCCTTTGCGTTGCATTGTCAACGGATTCCCACTTCAAATTGCTACTCCAGGAGATTGCAGAATAAAACAGCCTTCTTTCTCATGTGCATTTTTATTTAAAAACATATTACTATATCAACTTAAATTTGAAAACCGTTTCCCTCTCTTTTTTTATGTGATTGGTGTCTTTTGCACTTTAGCCAGCTCCACTTTGAACCTCCCAATTGTCTCACGGGCTAGCTTAAGTTTATCCTTTAACTGGGCAATCTCAGACTTCACTCGTGCCTTCACATCCAGTATATTGTCCAAAGTCTTCACCTTTTTATTCTCAACTAAGAACGGAAGCAAACAGAATGTTTTAGTAAACGAAACTATCCACAACCAATATTACACATACAATCAGTATCATGTACGTAGGGGCCATTTGTTATCGGCGTCACATTCGTCAGATAATGCTGCATTAACTGTGTTGGCTCCTGAAACACAATCTCTTCGTACTGCTCCGACACCAGACCTTTCTTGCTGTCAATTGTTGACGACGAAATTTCTCCGTCCACTATCGGAGATTGGAAAAGCTTGAGTATATGATAACAAGTGACGGGACGTTCGGTTGGATCGTGGAAGTAGATTTTAACTACCACCTCGAACTCTCCCCAGCCGGTCTCAGTGACTTCGTACGGTGGTTTGGTGACAATTCGGTTGGGGTTGGCATAGCTCTCGTGAAGTTTGAAATGTACCTTCTTCACATAGACAGACATGTCCTCATTGAGATACGGTTTCACGTAGACCTTCCACTGATGCGTATGGCCATCCTCTTCTCGCTTTTTTCCAAACGACCGAGCAATGTTGCCGTAGACAATTGCTTTCACAATTGTTAGGCCCTGCAAAAGAGATTTGTTTTATATAAACAAGCAAATTTAACTGCGAATAGTTACCTTTACTCTACCTCCGGAATCTGGTCCAAAATCTGTGGGAATATTTAAGCTATTCATGATATGTTATTTACATGAGGGTTCTGCGATCTGCGAAGAATTGAAAAGTTTATAAACAAATTTCAGAATTATTATTTACGACTTCTGACAGGGTTTTGGTTGGCTGTCATTTTGTAGACATTAGGAAGTTTCCGTGTTAGCCAGGTTTACATAGCAATACTGTGATTTCTTGTACAGCGGTTCGCTTAGTTTATGTCGTTTTCGATTTGGCAATAAAATCAATTTTTTTTTTGATTGAGATCGCTTTTCATGTTCGATTTGCCAAAAAACTCAATATATTTTTGGATCTGACTCTCTTTAGAGAAATCTAGATTTTTTCTCAGATTTCACACATAATTTCACTAATACCAATGTGTATGACACACAGCTGGCGGTTACGAACTGTTTATCGTTGGAAGGGTTGCTTTTTTAACTGAATTATTCATTTTTCGATTATTTATATTAAATTATTTCGAAATGCGTTGTTGTAAATGTGTAAAAACAATTGAAATGGATTTCCAGTGAAAGTGAAAAAAAATATTTTTTTGCGGCCAACTGAATACATACAAGAACCAATAAAATTCGGATTTTATGTTCGATTTGGCAGCAGAAATCTGAAATCTCAGATCAAAATCTGAAAAGCCAAATCGAAAATGACATAAGATAAATTCGCCGATTAACCAGGATTTTTACGATTTTCCTGGTAATTTCGGAAAAGTTATGTTAATCTGGAGTTTTTGTTGTTGATTTTTTTGGGTTTTTATTTTTGTCGGACGCCCCGGGTTTTTCCTCTTTGGTCCGTGCAAAGATTAAGACTCCAACTCCTAGACCGACGGAGGTAGGAATTCTTTAAAAATGGTCCATTTTGATTGTTTTTCTTGTGCGTCAGTTCAGGAAATCTCGGTTTTTGCAATTCGTGAAATTTCGTGAAATTTTCGCCCTTAGGGCCCGATTATGGAGTGATTCCTGGCGTTTCCGGACTTAGGATTTTGCGGTGGTTGTATCGATAGGTAGGTAACTATACTTCTAGGCGCTTTCCCAGGTACCAACTGAACTGATTTTTAAATATGAAATGGATAATCTGCGTGACTACCTCCTTTTGGAACTAAAAATCACAAAACACAGTTTCCTACTTTACTTTTAAAGTGTGCTTCTGAACTCCTTGATAAAATGAATTGACAAAAAGAGGGTGGATTATGCGTGCTTGAAGTTGAGCTCCTAGAAGCTGACGAAGGTTCACAATTGTTGCCACTTGCCCAAGTGGTAGATCTGGATACCACGATCAATATTGTACCAACTCCGCCGATACATTTGTCCTTGGTCTTCGATGGTCCCACTAGATGAAACCAGTTGTATGCCTTCCGCTCGTGGGGCTCATTTCAATTTACCCAAACTGCTAACTTATTGCAAAAAAGTATAACCTTGCATCGGCCAAGGCCAACTTACGTCACAAGATAAGCTCCAAATCGGATTTTCTGAGCCATAACTAATCGCATCGTGTTGCGTTGCCATGACATGCAGAACAATATATATAAATAACAGCATAAATCTAAAAATGGCAAAAGAAGATGAACTAGAAAAAATAGATAGGTCAAGCCCGATAACACACGGGTGGTGTTTCTTTCCATCCGAAATGTAATCTCCTGTCTGCAACAATTCTTTATCACCTCCACAACTAGGTGTTGCGATCGTGTATAAAAAGCACACCGATCCGCGGTCCAAGCAGTTGACACTGGCACTCGGCATCGAACATTTACTAACTTGGACAGCAGAACCTGAAGGAAGAATAGCTACAACAATGAAATTGACTCTGGCAGTCTTCGCCTGCTTGGCAATTAGTGCCATTAGCGCAGCTAGTGTGCACAAGGACGCCCCTGTCGGTAAGTGTTTGTTACTATTATAGCAATGTCCTAAATGCTGAAGAACTATCTTCCCAGTGGACAAGGCCTTCATAGAGAAGCAGAAGTTCCTATTTGAGGTAGTCTACCGCATCGGAGATCCACCCCAGTTCGATGAATGGCTCAAAAATAGCGGACACCTTATTGTCGATAAATCCAAATACACGGTAAGTTGCTAAAAATGCTCCCAAGAGTGCACTGTAGTCAATGACATCAAATTTCTTTCCGCTTTGACAGAAATTCGATAAGAATATGGAGCATTTCTATGACTTGTACAAGGTTGGTGGAATCCTCCCAAAGGGAGAGTTCTTCAGTGTTTCTCACTCCCAACACCTCGCCGGGGGATTGGGACTGTTCAAGTACTTCTTCTACGCCAACGACTGGGAAACATTTGTGAACGACGTCGCCTGGGCCCGTTTGCATGTCAACGAAGGCATGTTCGTCTACGCCTTGACCCTAGCAGTGATCCATCGCCCAGACATGAAGGGCTTGATTCTGCCTCCAATCTATGAGATCTTCCCGCAATATTTCTTTGACAGCAAATTCATCCTGCAAGCTGAGAAATTCGACTTTGACGTATTCAATAGGGAGATCTTGCTGGAAAAGGAACTGAAAACTCTGTACCATCAGGAGTACCCTCACGCAGTGTATGGCACGTACTTCTATCTGAAGGACTGGAAGATGTGGCAGTGGTGGAAACTAATGGGTCTGGAAGAAGACTGGCACTTGGAGGAGAAGACCTTGTTCCGTGACAACTTCGAAGCCATCAAGCACAACCCGAAATACAAGGACTTGTGGAACGGCGTCAAGGCCGTCTGGTACCCAGTTGACTACACTCGCGATTTCGACATTTTCAACCAAGAATCCGAACTCAGCTACTTCACCGAAGATATTGGCTGGAACTCGTACTGGTACTACTTGAACATGGACTACGCACCAGTGTTGGACAACGAATTCCATTTGAACAATGACCGTCGTGGCGCGTGGTGGATCTACAACGTGCAACAGTTGTTGGCCCGCTACTACTTGGAACGTCTCTCGCATGGCATGGGCGAAGTCGATGAGTTATCATTCTACGGCATTATCAAGACCGGCTACAATCCACAACTGATCGCATACAACGGCAACGGCTTCACCTTCAGAAAGAACTACTACCAGTTCGAGTCGCACCAGAATGTCGAAGATGCCAACAAGATTGTGAACATTGAACGCAGGATCCTTGACATCATTGACTCGGGCAAATACGTGACAAAGAATGGCGTTGTGATCGACTTTACTAAGCCCGAAGCCGTTGAGTACATCGGCAGCTTGTTGCACGGCCATATCGACATTTTGGACAGTCACTTCTTGGGATACTGGTACATTCTGTCCACTGCCTTCGTCGGTGGTGGAAACAGAGCCGACTTCAATGTTCAGCCAAATGTGATCTTTAACTACGAGACTATGTTGCGCGATCCGGTCAGCTACAGTCTGTTCACGACTACGTATAACGTGTACAAACAATTCAACCATAACCTCCCATCATACACTCACGAGGAACTCATCGTACCCGGTGTGAAGTTCGAAGATGTCGAAGTTAGCCCGCTAATGACTTTCTTCGATTTTGTGGACACCGATGTCACCACTCTTTATAACGGAAAGATGGCTTTCCATGACGGAAAGTTCGTTTGGGACAAGATGCTGCTAGCACGTCAATTGCGACTCAACCACAAGCCGTTCCACTTCAAGTTCACCGTGAGCGCTCAGAAGGAGCAAGCTGTTGTTGTGCGCACCTTCCTCGCTCCGGACTTCGACGAGTACGGCCAGAAGATCGATATTTTCGAGAATAGCGAGAACTTCTTCGAACTCGACGAATTCGTCACCAAACTAGTTGTCGGAGAGAACGTGATTGAGCGCAGCTCGAAGAACTTTGACTACACCATCAACGATTTCACCACCTACACCGAGCTGTACAAGTTTGTCATGCTGGCCTACGAGGGCGAACAGGCGTTCCCCTTGAACATCTCTCAACCCCACTGCGGATTCCCCGATAGATTGATCCTGCCCCACGGTTGGGTCAAGGGTATGCCAGTGAAGTTGTTCTTCGTCATTTCTGCATTCAACGCCGACTACGAGCAGTTCTCCAGCTACGACCACACCTATACCTGCGGTATCGGTTCTGGAGTGCGCCACATTGACAACCTTCCGTTCGGCTATCCATTCGACAGGAAGATCTACAACCCTGGCCAATTCGTTGTGCCCAACATGTTCATCCAGAGCGCCAAGGTCTACCACACGGAGAAGTACGAAAAGTACTACCCCAAGAGGTGGGAACACTACGGAAACTTCGACTACGACTACTAGGACCTCAACTGCAAACACGGACTTTAGAATGGAATGCGTGATGTGACTTACTCTTGTCATTTTTACTAATTTTAAGTGTGCTGTGCTTTATTTTACGATTGGTGCGTGGTTTATTGCTGAACCGCCCAGTCCTTTGCAATCAATAAATTGTTACGTACAATTGAAAAAAATTCGTTTATCCTTGTTTTAGGAGGTATTTATTTTCTGCTGGTCTGTGAGTTGTTTGGTTATAGTTAGGTTAGTTTGAAGTGGCTGTCGTTTTTTTAGATTGTTAAGATTATTGCAGTGGAACACTCGCAGGTGGAGTTTTCGTGTCTTCGGTTTGAAAAACTGGGAATGGTCTCCTAGTCCTTCTTAGGACACGCAGATTCTATAAAAATCGATTGTAATTTCGCGAAGGTCGCACTCATTCTCAGTCTGCCCAGGCTAGCCTTGCCCCTCCGGGTTTTCCTGGACATTTACTCTTTTTTGCCTCTGCGGGAAACGTCCGGTATAGTTTTAATAAAATGTCCGGGATTGTCCGGGATTGTATTTTCACTTATCTACTTGGCAGCTTGTCTAAATTTATAATTAAACCGAAAAATCAGTCGGAGATCACTAAAATCAAGTAAACGAACAGAGCTAATGATTCAGAAATGAAAATTCGAAACAAAGAGAACTTTTGAAACGTCAAAACAATTGTGTTGGATTTGCGTTCTCTCAAAGCAAATGGGCACATTCAAGAATCTAGTTATCTTAAGTCGACTATATTGGTCTGGATGAGATGTAACGTGAACGCAAAAACTAGATTGGTCTGGAACGTCACTTTTTCTACGTCAGCCGCATATGAGAACTGTCAACTTAGTACTCAGTCACGAATTTCTCGACTAAATACGTCGGTTGCCCCTCCATAAACGTCAACTAAAACATCTGCTCTCACGACCGATTTTCCCCAATCAGAGCCGAGTTTCATCTAGTGAGAGAGCTGTCAGACTTACTTAACTAGATACTTGAACGTCCCCAATGTTTTTAATGTGAAAGTAAACAAATTTGGATTAAAAATATTTTGTTTTTTTTTTGTCCTAGTTTTGTACTCTTTTTCTGATCGTCATTTGTCCGAGAAAGTCCAGGATTTGGAACATACTACTACTTTCATCAAAAACCATCTGGCAACACTAGCCCAGGCGGAACTCGAAGTGAAAGTGTGATAATTGTGGGCGTTTTTTAGTGTGTTTTTTTGACAAACTTGGGACGTTTTTAGTTGTTTTTTTGTGGCTTCGTTTTTGGGAATTTTTAAAGCGTATTTGGCGCAGTTTTTAAGTATTTTTTGGGCGATGCTTGGGGCATTATTCAAGTATTTATTTTATATCGTTTTCCATATTTTTCCATTCTTTTTCAAGTTGTTCATTTTTTTGAAGCGATTTTGTTCTTTTCGGGTAGATTTTTTGACGCTTTGTAAGGTCGTTTTTTTTGTCAATTTTTGGGCTTTTAAGCAATTTTTAGTGTGACCTTTTAACCGCTTTTTGTTGCAATTTGTGGGGTGTGTTTCAAGCCTTTTTCCGATTGCTTTTTGAACCGTTAACCGTTTTTGTTATTTTCGGGTCGTGCTTTGTAAGAACGTTTTTTTGTGTTGCATTTTTAAGGGCATTTTTAAAGGTTTTGTCGGGTTCTTTTTTGAAGAGATTTTATTCTTTTCGGGTCGATTCTTAGACGCTTTGTAAGAATGTTTTCTTGTGTCAATTTTTAGGCAATTTTTATTGGGTTTTTTAAACCGCTTTTCGTTACATTTTTAAAGGTTTTTTCGGGTTGTTTTTTTGAACAGATTTTGTTCTTTTGGGGTCGATTTTTAGACGCTATAAGTGCGTTTTTACAGTCGTTTCTTGTTGCATCGTTCGGGGCGATTTTCAAAGCTTTTACAGTCGTTTCCCCCGAGTTTTTGTGAAGCTTTTTTGGTCGTTTTTTTTAGCGTTATTTTGGGTTTTTTAAGGCGTTCTTCAGGGCTTTTTCGAAGGCGCTTTTAATGTGTTTTTGAGGTGCTTTTCGTTCGTTTTCTTAGAGATTTTTAATGCTTTTTTGTGGTCGTTTTTTTGTAGCGCATTTTGGTTCGTTTTCTTTGTCATTCCCTTGGGTGCTGTAAGGGTGTCTTTTTAGGGCGTTTTTGAAGTTTTGTTCATGTTTGATTTTGGAAAGATTGATGCTAAAATTAGTCGGTAGAAATGCAATATTTTCGAGTGATTTTCGGACCATTACGTTGAGAAGGAAATTTTCCAACGAACTCTACATCTACAGCCAGTCAAACGGCTGCGACATTCAGATGGAGCTTTGACTGATGCTTGAACTGGAGAAAGACGGGGAAGACCCGACCTAACTAGAGAGGTTTAATTGGGAGCCTTATCACGTTAAACCCAAGCTGTTGCGCCAGCTTAAAAGTAACGCTGACGTTCAAAAAATGTTCCTCTATACTATGATTCCGTAAATGAAGTGCACCAAGAGTAAATATGTTTCCCATTCTTTTGAAGACATCTTCCTAGACATGACACGTATCAATTGACACAAGTTGACTGCACTAAAAAAGAATACCGCAAAACACACAAAAAATTGTACGAAAAACAAAAATTTATTCACTTGATTTAAATTGATCTCGCCAGTCTAAACAGATAAGCGGAGGTCACATCACAGTATCGACGACTATCGACGAACTCATCGAACTCAGCTCGGAGGAAGGCACTCACGACAACATGCTGTGCCTTCTTAGATCTCACGTCTATGGTAAAATTTAACTCTTGCGACGCGAGACGACTCTGTCGGAAAAGCAGCGACCTATCCCACACCAGCTTGTCATCGTCGAACACCAGTTTGCCGATTTGCAGAGTCGTCACATCGAAGTCAGCCAGTTCGAAGTAAGTCACCAGTTCGCTGCTGTCAACACTGACGATCTTGATATCGGGCATAAATAGCTCCGTTCTGGTAAACGGTCCAAGAAGGTCCTTAAATTGATAGAATTTGCCGACGATGATCTTGGACAAGCTGTAGAACAGTGGATCACTCAACATCGTTTGGAAGTTCATCAGCACACTGGGATTAACGATGAAGTCCGTTCAAGAATTTGGCCGACAACATGAACCAAAAGCCCCAAAAGCCTTGCGTAACCTTGCCGACAAAGTCAATCGACAATAATTATCACAAGCTTGCCAGACGCAATGGCATCGTCGATTCTGCGCTCGATGTAGGAGGACTTGTCGGTGATGAGCTTCGCAGCATGCTTTGTCCATTTTTCATACACAAACTCTTTGTCTACCCGCAGGAGAACATCAAAGATGAAGCCCTGCTTCTCTAGGAAAGACTCGTCGGCGGCTGTTCGAGGAAAGCTTTAGAAATGCGGCGACATTTTGGTTTTCCCCTGCTAAACCCACCAGTGGCAACGCCAGCTGACTGCACGGCCACTATGGCCATACAGGCTGCGATCAGGATGCTCAACTTCATGTTGACGGTGGATTATCGCCACCAAATGCAAACGCCCGCCAGCATGGGCTACTTATATTCCGGAGAGTAAATACCTGTTTTTGTTTCGAATATCTCGGAGAGGGGCGATAAGGTTAGACTATACTTGGATCAGCATCGCTGACTCCCCTTATCAGTGTTGATTCTGCATTAATGTGACCTTCATTAGCTCGGCACTGGTTCCAATCTATTTAAATTGGCCACCTTTCCATTCACTGTCCGAGTGTGCTACCACTTATCAGCCGATTTGAAATATTTGGCACGTTAATCGCTGCCTAGTGGACGTGGAACGACGAGCATAGCTCTGAGTTGTATAGCTCTTTGCGTCAAGGCGTATTTTAGTCCGCCATTCGAAGTGCACTTACGCTTTTAACAAACGTGTGCGACTTTGAGGTTATCTTGCTGCACCGATACACTCGTAGTGTCTTGAAAACAAAACATTTGTGACATTTTAGCCGAATTTCCTGACCCAGTCGGCTCCCTATATAGAATGCAGCGATAACCCAACTATATGATCCGCATAGACGAACGGAACTGATAAGCAAGTAGTCAGACAGCGTGTCTGACTATGCTCAAGGCCGCGATCGCCAGCATGAATCAGACTTATAGGCGCAACATCCTTCAGTGGGTGCCGCTTATCAGCTATTGTTTTACGAAAACGTCGGCTTGAACTGTTTGACAGTTGGCACTCTGCTCTTTGATAGGAAGGCAGTCCTCTTTTGGCCTGTCAAAAGTTGAGGTGTTTCCTAAATGGGAATGGTTTTTTTTTGGCGGCGGTATTGGTGGTTTCTAAGAAGGCGTATTTAGGGCGGTTTTAAAATGGTTTTTCTGGGTGATATTTGGAGACGTTTGTAGGGTATTTTTTAGGGAAATTTTAGGGTGTTTTTAAAGACCTTTTCTAGGTATTGTAGGGTAGTTTTTTGACGGAATTTTTAGGCGTTTTTTGGGGTTTTCGAAGATTTTTCAAAGGCTTTTTTGGTTGTTTCTCATGGCGTTTTCAAAGACCTTTTTTGAGGTAGTTTTTTTGGAAGTTCTTAAAGCATTTCGGTACTTTTCTTGGGGGGTTTTTTTAGGCTTTTTTAGGCTTTTTGAAAGACCTTTTCTGGTCTTTTTTTATGGTGTTTTGAAATCAGTTTTCTGCTCGTTTTTTTGGCGATTCTTAAAGCATTTGCAGGACTTATTTTTGGTGTTTTTCAGGGCCTTATCTGATTTGTTTTTTGGACACTTTTTTGCTACCAGATCGTTTTTAGAGCGTTTATCGTTTTTGTTCTTTTTTATTTGTAGTTTTGGAACTTTTCAAGGCGCTTCTATTGAGCTTTTCAATGTGTTTTGAGGGCTATATTTGCGGGCCTTTTGGGGACCTTTTCGAGGCTCTTTATGGGAACCCTTTTGGGTCATATTTTGGATTCTTTTTCAGGCGTTTTTGTAGTGTTTTTTTCTGATCGGTTTTATGTTGTTTTGTTGTTTAGAATGGATTGATTTTCTGACCGGTGTTTGTTTGCTTAATGCTCAGGTGTTTTTTTCAGGTTTCTTGGGCGACTTTTAGCGCGTTTGTCGGTCGTCTTCTGGGCATTCCTTCGTATGATTTTTAATGTGTTTTCAGGGCGTTGTTTTTGGATATTTTGTTTTGCTACCAGATGGTTTTTGTTTTTGTTCTTTTTTATTTGTAGTTTTGGAATTTTTCAAGGCGCTTCTTTTGAGCTTTTCAATGTGTTTTTAGGGCTTTATTTGCGGGCCTTTCGGGGACCTTTTCGAGGGTCTTTTTGGGAACCTTTTTTTGGTTTTTTTTTCAGGTTTCTTGGGCGACTTTTAGAGCGTTTGTCGGTCGTCTTCTGGGCATTCTTCATATGATTTTTAAGGTGTTTTTGGGGGCGTTTTTAAGACTCACATCGGGTCGTTTTTGTGTCATCTTTCTCCTCGTTCCTAGAACTTTGCTGTGGCGTTTTAGGGACTTTTAACGGCGTATCTAGGGCTCTGTTTCTTGGGACGTCTTTTCGGCGTCTATCGTTTCCTTTCTTGGGCAGTTTCAAGGCGTTTTCGAGCCGTCTTCGTGTTGTTTTTATGTTGCGTGTTTCGGGTCGTTTGTTTGACGTCTTTTGAAGGTGTCTTTTAATTCGTTTTTGGAACGTTTTTTGACGGATTTTTGGGTGCATTTTGAGACCAAGTGCCACATATAAAAACAGCATTTCAAAATGATGTTTAAAACACGAGTAAATATGCCGTGCATTACTATGGAGACAATTTAACTTTTTGGAGGACTCCATTGGACCGCCAACCGATCAGCACACACTCACCGGCAGTGTGCAGCTACCCTAAAAATGCTCTGCACATGCTGCATTGATGAAGTCCACCAATGCTGACCATATCTTCGATGACCCGACGGGTTATCTCACCGGCGAGCTCAATGTTGAAAGGCATTGAGAATATGCACGTCTACGTCGGTCGACTATGTGCAACGACACAAAAGAAAACATTTTTTTATTTTTAGAGCAGCCCAGGGGTCTTGAGATTGGCATAACAAGTTCACACCGTGATAACAGAAAGGCATCGCTGTACCAAGACAAATGACTAAGCTTATCTCGGCCGATTGCAACGACCTATGTTGATAGGCAGGTGCCACCGCAGCAAGGGTATAAATTGCCCTGCTCCTGCTGCACCAAGGCAGTAGTCTTTCAAATTTCCAACCAAGCATCTGATCCGCTGCAACAGTATAATGAAGCTGGCCGTCGTCTTTCTGGCCTGTGCGGCCATGGTGGCTGTGCACGCCAAACTCGGTGAGTGTTACCTGTAAAGATGAAACCAATCGAAGTTCCTGTATCAATGTAAGCCCTTTTCATAGCTGACAAGGCGTTCCTGGAGAAGGAAAAGTTCTTATTGGAGGTTTTGTTTCACGTTGGCGAACCTCTGCAATTCGACGAATGGATCAAGCATGGTGAAAAGTTGATCGTTGACGAAGCTCACTATACGGTAAGTTGGGACATGCCTGTGGGCGGAGAGAGGGTCTAAACTTTTTGCTTGCAGGCCTACAACGACGTGATGGTCAAGTTCTACGAATCGTACAAGGCGGGAGGACTTCTGGCACAGGAGGACTTCTTCAGTGTGGTCAACAAGTACCACATCAACCAGGCATGCGGCCTGTTCAACTTCTTCTACCGCGCCAAGGAGTGGGACACGTTTGTCGACAACGTCATCTGGGCGCGTATAAACGTCAATCAGGGAATGTTCGTCCACGCGCTGACACTGGCGATCATCCATCGCGATGACATGAACGGCATAATTCTGCCGCAGATCTATGAAATCTTCCCACAGATGTTCTTCAACAGCAAACTGATCATGCAGGCGGGGAAGTTCGACTTTGACCAGTGGAACCAGCAGATCATGAACGAGAAGCAATGGGCGAGCATATACGAGAAGAAGCACTTCAAGAACATCCACGGCAAGAACTGGTACATGAAGGACTGGAAAATGTGGCAGTGGTGGAAGCTGATGGGTCTCGACGAGGACTGGCACAAGGAAGACAAATGCATGCTCCGCGATGACGTGGACAAGCTGAAGAACGACTCGAAATGGACCGCTCTGTGGAGCGACATGAAGATGGCATGGATGCCCGTGGACTACACCCGTGATGTGGAGATCTTCAACGAGGACACCAAGCTGAGCTACTTCACCGAGGACTTGGGCTGGAACGCCTACTGGTACTACCTGAACATGGACTACGCCAAGACTCTGGACGGCAAGGAGTTCGACTTGATCAAGGACCGTCGCGGTGAATGGTGGCTCTTCAATGTGCAACAGATTGTGGCTCGCTACTACATGGAGCGCCTGTCCCACGGACTGGGTGAGATTCCTGAGCTCTCATGGCACGGCACCGTCCGGGAGGGCTATGGGCCCGCGCTGATTGCCTACAATGGCATTCCATTCTCAATGCGCCAGAACTACTGGCAAGTGCAGTCCTTCGAAAACATCGAGCTGTTGAACAAGATCATGAGCATCAATCGCAGAATTGACGATGCCATTGCGTCGGGCAAGTTCACGACAAAGGCAGGAGTCATCATCGATCTGTGGACGCCTGAGGCAGTCGAGATCATCGGCAACATGATGCAAGGCAACGTGGACATAATCGATCGGGTGTTCTTAGGCTACTGGCTGACTCTGTCCAGTGTCTACCTCACCGGGCACGGCTACCACGACCTGACTGTGATGCCGAGCATTTTCGCCAACTACGAGACCATGCTGCGTGATCCCCTCTTCTACCACCTGATGAAGATAATGGTCGACAAACTGCACAACTATAGCCACATGCTGGAGTCATACAAACACGAGGATCTGCTGTTCAGGGGAGTCACCATCACCGATGTCCAGGTCGACAAAATGATGACCTACTTCGACTTGATGGACTTTGATGTCACCACTCTGCTGAACGATGAAATGGTCTTTGAAGATGGACAATTCGTTTGGGACAAGGTTCTACTGGCCCGTCAGATGCGTCTAAACCACAAGCCCTACGAGCTGAAAATCAAGGTCAACTCTGCCACAGATCAGAAGGCCCTCGTACGCATATTCCTGGCTCCATACATGGACGAACACGACCAGTATATCAACCTGATGAAGAATCGCTATAATATCCTCGAAATCGATGAGTTCGTCTACGACCTGGTGGCCGGCGACAACACAATCAAACGCAACTCGAAAGACAACTCGTGGACGACCAAGGACCGCACCACCTACTCCGAGCTGTACAAACTGGTGCTGATGGCGCACGAAGGCAAAATCGACCTTCCTTTGGATATCTCCGAACCACACTGCGGATTCCCGTCGCGTTTGGTCCTGCCCCGTGGCTGGGTCAAGGGTATGCCAATGAAGCTGTTCGTCATGATCAGTCCCTACGTTGAAAAAGGGCAACCGCCGAGCTTTGATCACACCTACTCGTGCGGAATCGGATCGGGCGATCGCCACTACGATGAAATGCCCTTCGGCTATCCGTTCGACAGGAAAATCGAGCGTGTCAGCGAGTTCCTAGTACCGAACATGTTCTGGAAGGACGTCAAGATCTATCATGTCGACAAGTTCGAGAAGTACGTCGAGCACAAGTACGACCACTTTGGAACGTTCGACTATAACTTCTGAGTACGTTCCCGCTTAGGCTTAATATATAACATTAAGGTGATAGATACTCGTGACTTGTGGTCACGTCTGGCTGTCGAACATATAGCTTTCAAAGATTCTCCTTGTTAATGTGGCAATCTATAATAAAATTGCGTCTATTTTTGTACGTGTTGAGTTCATAATTTGAAGAGGGATACTTTACTTGCGCATTGGATGGATGTTCCTGTTCAGCTGCGAGGATTCTACCTTACCGCTCTTTCGTACCCTTATTATGGTGTCGTTCAAAGGGAATCTAGGTTAGTCTTGGAACTCCGGTCCACCGTGAAGCTACACCTGCTGGCTTAATCCCAAACCTACTAAGTTCCTCTATGAGCTTTTTACGGTTCGGGCCTACTGATTCATCAACAGGAATGTTCGCCACAACCTTTAAAAATTTATAAAAGTCTTTTGTGACTTGATGTACGCGTCGATCTATTTTTTAAACTTGTGAGTACTTTTTTCAAGTGCATTATGTGTGCCCTCTTCTATTACATAAATTTCGGTTCGATTTCGGTTCATATACTGCGATTGTAGCTGCAAACTACCCTTTCAAATCGAATAGGGTGCTGTCATTGACTTATTATATATGGACTGCTAGTGAAATGTCACTTCCATACAATCTCTGCCCAGAAAATGACGCCAACATAACTAGCGCTCGTGGTTCTATGCGAAAAATAAGTGAAACAAAATGGCAACCATCTTGGATATCTCCATAGAATGCTAGAGCCACCTATTGGGCGTGAGTGGATTCGCCAAGTGAAACGGTTGAAATTCAAATTCTTGTGGCATTGTTTACAATAGATGTCATCGCGAAATTGTGCTAGTTTAAATAATTAATAATAGATGGAACCAACAAAATTTGAATAAAAAATCGTTTTTCATTGTCCCATTAATTGCACAATTTTCGTATATTTATTGCGAATTAGTTTTTTATGTTGTTTTTCATTAATAATTTTAGAAATATGATGTAATAACACTTTAGCGTGTATTTCAATCACATTTCTGATCAATAAATATTTATGACTGTCAAGAATATCACATTCAAGTACATCATATAAATTGCTTACATCTATATTTCTTAAAGTACTTATATCTGCAACGAAATGGAAACGTCTGATGTGAGTTTCCAATTTATTCCGCTCCGAACCACGAGAGCTAGCGCTTATGTTGGAACAAACGCGAAGTTGTCTACTAGCAGTCCATATATAATAAGTCAATGGGTGCTATATAAGCAAAAAAAAATCATACTCAGATCATTTTGCAGCTCTTTTGTTTACCTTGTTTTTTTTTCTGTCAAATGTGACTGTAGTACTACGTCTCCACCGGATACTTATCGCGAGATTTAGGGCAAGAGATTGCATATAAATCCTGAGGTTTTGTCCACCAAAAAAAGACTAATTATATTTAAGATTAATTATAATTAAGATTAATTTGACGTTTCACCAGATGTTGTCAACTACTGTCAAATCGAACAAGCCAAAATTGTGATAGTTGAAAAGAAATTAAAAAAACTCGAAAGTTTAAAAAAATAAAACATGAGTTCCAGAAATCTTAAAATATTTGTTAAAAACACAGCCACAAAACTCTTTTGTCAAGTCCCTTCTGAACGCACTCATTATCCAAATTGAATTATTTAAATGTTTTTTGGCAGCACCTTTCTTAGTGTACCTACCTAAAGTTTTTTGACATTTGAGGTACAGCCAGGCGGGGAACCAAAAGTGAGTTGCTTCCCCTTTTTTTTGTAACTAATATGTATTATAATTATTTTATTCGGTTTCGTTTTCGTTTTGATTATAAGCGAAACAACCAGAGGTACGGACGCTCATAAATTTGGGTCCCGAATCCAGAAAAATATTATTGGTCTATGATTTAATTCTACAAAATAAAATGAAAGTTTTGATGGTCGCATTGGCCAGTAGAAGTGTCTCAGAAATAGATTCGTTTATTTTTTTATGACACAATGTCAAATGTAATGTATTTTTGACATCTCGAGCTGTGGAAAGTGTTTTCACAAGCCGGACTGTACATGCAAACCTGGTTGATTGATTTCTGGTTGATAAACGAGATTCTAATCTCCCCTTTCATGAGATTGGCCGCGTTCCAAATGTCAAACTCCATATAAAAAAAATTGATTCTCCATTTGCGCTAGACGTCTACCTAGGGAAATTTCTCAATCTAGCGCAAAACTACCCGCTGCACTGAGAGAAAAAAACAAAAAAAAAAACGACCTGCCATAGGAAATCGTTCAAACGTTTACAAAATAATAATAAATACGAAGCCGAGCAAGTGGAATTGTGATAAAATTGTTAATGAGATAAGTAAAATAGTAATTCAGATATTGTTTTTGTAATATATTGTATCATTTCTTTAATTGTAGTGTGGAAATAATTAGTATTAAATGTCACTTTGACGTTCCTTCTTCTGGGATATTTTGTGCTAGACATCTAGCGGGCAAAGGATCGCGGCCAAACTTTTGTATGATATATCCCGAGATTTACGCGGGATTTACAGAAAATTTTCTAAATCTCGCAGTTAATCTCCGGTGGAAACGTAGTATAAGTATATTTTACTCAGCCTGCTCAGTCAATTTATTCTGACATAGAGCGCACTCTGATCATTCTCTGAACGCAAAAAAGAAACACAAATTCTGAGCTAAAATAGAAAGACGAACTTTTTGTATAACAGTTCAGGTTGTGCTCTGAGCTAAAAAATAAAAACGCATTTTATTTTGTTTTTGAACGCTCCAATGTCCGGTCTGTCAATACACTCAACTTACATCCGCCATTAATAAAGTAACGTTCGCATTAACACAGCCATTTTGTTTTTGTTTTCTTAATCGTAAAGGGATTTTTTAATTTTTTTAATGTTTTCTCCTCTTCTTGTCTTTGGAAACTATTTGTTTAGTTTGTTTACTGCAATTCCAAAGATCTCCCTTCTTAATCTGTCAAATTTAAGCTGAACGATAAATGTGTTGCAAAAATGATGGAGGTAGGTATTGCACCGTTTGACCATCAAATTTGAATTGGAAATTATTCTTGTTTCCCGTATCTGACTTCAAAACAATAACATTTCTTAGAAACTGTTGTTCCTGTATTGCAATTTACATCTATCCCAGTGAAGTATAAGGAAATGTTCAATAAACCAATTCAGAGAGACTTGTTCCCAATCCGCCTGCAGGTATGCAATCATTTGTAATAAAGTTTTTGTGTTTTTTGTGTATGGCTCGACATTTTGTTGTATCTCAATTTCCGTTTGCAAATCGTATTCATCAGTAGAAGTGTCATGGGCACATGCATAGAGATAGACGTCAATATGAAAAACAAGTGCTGAGGACGTACCTGCTCCCAACTACCGAACTACGAGACTCTTTGGAAAGTTTGCGCGATGAAAATTTGAATTAACTTAAACTTTCACTATACTAAAATAATATATAGAATCGATGAAGACCCCGACAGGTAGGAGCCAACAGCAAACTAACCAACAGCTAGACGAAAATGTAAAGAAATCCTTGCCAACAATTTTGCTCACAACAAAAGAAATATAAGGCAAAACTTTCTTAATTGTACGTAACAATTTATTCAAATGCTTAACTACAACTAGTACATTCGTACGGCCAGTTCGGCTACTGCGTTCAGCTTAAAAGTCTTCGTCGAAAGTTCCGTAATGCTCGTATTTGTATGGATAGTATTTATCCAACTTGTCCGTATGGTAGATCTTGACAATCTTGTAGAACATGTTGGGCACATAGAACTGGGTGTAGTCCTCGATTTTCCTGTCCAAAGGATACCCGAATGGCATATTGTCGATGTGGCGAACTCCGGATCCAATTCCGGACAAGTAGTACGGATCGTATGTGGAATATTGTTCGAAATCGGCGGTGAATGGACTGATCATGAAGAACATGGCCATTGGCATACCCTTAACCCAGCCATGTGGCAGGACCAAACGGTCTGGGAACAGCGAGTGCGACTGCGAGATGTTGGGCTGGAATTGGTATTTTCCTTCGCTGGACATGTCAAGGTAGTTGTACAACTCAGAGTAGGTATGAGGGTCGCTAGCAGTCCAGGCGAAGTCCTTTGAGCTACGCTTAATCACATTCTCTCCGGCAATGAGCTCGTATGCAAACTCGTCGAATTTCATGTAGTTTTCGCGGTGTTTATAGAGGTTCAACTTTTGGCCATATTCATCGAAGGCAGGACCAATAAAGCTGCGAACGACGACCTTCTGAGGCTTGTCAGCCTCCACCTTGGCGGTGTAGGTGAATTCCTTGTGGTTCAGGCGCTGTTGACGGAACAGGAGGGTCTTGTCGAAAACCATCTTGCCCTCGTGGAAGACAATCTTATCGTTCTGCAGGGTGCTCACATCGATGTCAACCAAGTCGAAGTAGGTCATCAGTTTGCTCACTTCAATGTCGTTGATTTTGACGCCAGGAAGAAGCATCTCTTCCTTTGTGTACGGTGCCTTCTTGTACAGGAATTGATAGAACTTGTTGGCAGCGTGCTTAAACAAGTTGAATGTCACGGGGTCACGGAGCATTGTTTCGTAATTGGCCAAGACATGAGGATCAACTGTGAACTCGCGGTATTCCTGACCACTGAGGTATTTGTTAGCCAGCACAAACCAGTAGCCGAAGAAGAGTTTGTCCAAGTGGTCAATGTTGATGTTGCCTTGCAGCACACTTCCAATGTATTCCATAGACTCTGGTTTTGTTAGGTCAATGGATGAGCCGTCCTTCATTACAAAACTGCCGCTGGTAATCGCGTCTTCGATTCTGCTCTCGATGCTGATGATCTTGTTCAAAATGCCAGAGTTGTGGTTTGAGTCCATTTCCCAGTAGTTGTTTCGGGCGGTGAAGCCAATTCCATTGTAGGCAACCAGTTGCGAGTCGTATCCAGTGTCGACAACTCCGTACCAAGACAACGCATCAAATTCGCCAAGTCCTTGAGACAAGCGCTCCATGTAGTAGCGAGCCAAAATCTGGCAAACGTTGTAGAACCAAAATTCGCTGCGACGATCCTTGTCCATGTTGAACTTCTCGGCTGGCATATACATTGGGTAGTCCAAGTTCAAGTAGTACCAGTAGGCGTTAAGGCCCACATCCTCGGTAAAGTAGCTCAGCTTCGAGTCGGCGTTGAAAATGCCATAGTCACGGGTGTAGTCAACTGGCAGATATACCATGTTCAGTTTGCTGTAAATCGCACTCCACAGAGGGTCGGCTGATTTTGGGTTTCCGCTTTGCATCGACTTGGACTCCACCTGCCAGCCGTCATCGAGACCCATGAGTTTCCACCACTGCCACACCTTCCAGTCCTTCAGATAGAAGCGCTTTCCGAAGACAGCATCCGGGTACGCCTGGTCGTAGATGGTCTTCAGTTCCTTCTCGAGCATGATCTGCTTGTTAAAAGAGTACCAGTCGAACTTCTCAGCCGCCAAGATGTATTTGCTGCCGAAGAACAATTGAGGGAAGATCTCGTAGATCTGTGGCAAGATGATGCCCTGCATATCCACGCGGTGGATGGCGGCCAATGTGAGTGCGTAAACGAACATTCCTTCGTTGACGTTTAATCGGGCCCACACGACATTGTGCACAAATGTCTCAAAGTCCTTGGCGTAGTAGAAGTATTCGAAGAGAGCGTAAGCCTGACTGATGTGCTCCGGATACAAGGTACTGAAGAATTCTCCTTGTGGCACGAGGCCACTACTCTTATAGAAGTTCTGGAACTGGATCATTTGTTCGGTGAATTGCTATGGATGAAGAGAAGTGTTTTTGTTGTTAATTTCAGTGGAAACCAGTAGCCTGCTGTAAGCTGCTCATCTTACAGTGTACATGCTCTTGTCGTGGATTAGTTTTCCTCCAAGTTTGATCCATTCTTCTGAGAGCAGATCGTCGCCAACGTGATACAAAATTTCGAAGATGAACCGCTGCTTCTCCATCTGCGTCTTGGACACTACGATTGGTCAAAGGAGTCATCGTCAGCAAGGACATATCTTGTTTTGACTTGAAAGTTTCTTCTTACCAGCTGTATGATCCTCGGGAATGCTAGCTGACTGCACGTGTACGGCCACTATGGCCATACAGGCAGTGATCAGGATGGCTAACTTCATTAGTGCTGCGGCTTAAGGTGGACCAGATGCTTGACTACAATGCCAAGACTACTTAGATTTGGTCCGCAGCATTGGCTACTTATAGGCTGGCGAGTGTGCCGATAAGTTGCACTATTGCTGCTATCAGCGTTTGGTTATCAATCTCATAATGCTGCATGTGACCTTCGATTATTTTTCGGCCGCAAAAACAAATGTTCTATGTAAAGACTCGCAGGTTGCATGCTATCTCATCGCGTCACCTTTCTGCTATGTTGGCCACTTGTGGAAGAAAAGCGCAATTGTGATTCACTACTGCAAAAGTTGATAAGGATAATCACTTTTAGCCTATGCTCGCTCTTACTTTAAGTGAGGTTTACGGGGTATACGAAATTAATTTCTATAAAGTTTTATAATTTTATAAATAAATCATACATCAATAAATACTCGGCAGTTCCATCATAAAGATCGGTACGCAGCTGTTCCGGAACGAAAACTCCCATACAAAAATGACACAACGAAATCATGAACGAAAAATTTCGCTCTCATTTTCGTTTTGCAGTACGCAGCTGCTGCCAAATGATGGCGGAAAAGTGGGTTATTGTAGTAGATTGCTTGGTAGAATTCTCCACTCCCTTTTCGCACACGTTTATTGTCCGGGAGAGAGATGAATGAATAAAAGAGATGGATATCTTTCGTACGTCTATCCCCCCAAACGGCTGGCCGAATGTCATAAAACAGCATAATTTTGTATTCACCATATGGTGGCACATTCTCTTTTAGATAGGTCTGTTCGTTATATATACGATTTTTTGGCTACCTCCCGACTGAAATTATTAATTGAATATTTCATTTTATACACTGATGAATTTATTATATTTAAAAGAGTGGTTGATTTACTAGGGTTCAAATCATAAGAACTTTGAAAAGAAACATTACGAAAGCAATATGTGCTATCTATCGGATAAATTGCGGTATTTACTTGTATGGCAATAATCTATCTTGTTTTTTAAATCAAAAAAAGTTATAATTTAATTCTACGTGCAGTACCAAAATGTAGAAAAAAAAAGTATTAAGCTTTTGAAATAATACAAAATAAACAATAAAAACACTTCATGCCTTGATGGATTAGTACGTGAATATGCAAATTGATTTGTAAATTGTAAACAATTTTAATTTATACAGCCTGCTTGTGTTCAATTTAACAAGAAAACATTTTTTCATTACTCTGTTAATAAAAATGGCATTTGAATTGTTATTTGTAACTATATTAACCATGCTCAAAAAAAGCAGTGTCAAAGTAAACATATTAATTAGATATCCACTGCAAGCCAATTAACCGTCAGCCGTCAAAAGTAAAATTTTCCTAGTGAACATGCTCAAACCAGTTTTCCAGGACATTTGAAAATTTTATGAATTTCAGTGGTGAATTCACCAATTTTCCGCCATCTTCCGGGTGAATTCACGAACTGACTTATACTAGTATAGAAATGAGAATGCAAGCGTGACGTGATAGGCAGCCATTATCTTTGGTCCGGGGCATTATTTGCTTGCGAAAATTTGACATTTGTACTGAAGTGTTACCAGCTTTTATAAGAGGTAGGGAGCCAAATTTTAAAAATCTTGGAGCCAAAAAAAGACGAACTCAAATATACAGATCAAATTTTTTTCCAAACCTTTGGGGCTACTTATTTGATTACCATAGACAAACCATACTGAGACCCCCAACTCACAATCCTTTTGCCGCTGGCCCCCTCAATTTGGTTTTCCTATCGGTGTTATGTCAGTTAAGAATCCGTGTGACATGCAAAAACATACAAAAAAACAAAAATAAATGCTGCCATCCGCGGCAGCTGTTGGGAAATGTGAGTTCGGGAATACCACATTTTTACATTACTGAACGCCATTGGTTAGTTATTATAAATTGTTAAAAGGCGAATAATTTGATTTGTTTAGTTAGTAAAACTATCTAAAGTTGATGTTCTATATACTAGAAACATATTAGGACAAACATGGTTGTGAATTTTCCGCTTTTGGTTATCATAAATTTCGATTTCGTGTGTACATTTTTCTTAAATAATGAAGAAAATTTGCTCAAAATGTTATCATTTTCCCTCAACCAATCTACATTGTTAATTTTTCATGAATATTTTAAGCAAATGTGCACTTATTCCTAAAAAAAAATATTATCCACACGCAACGAACAATTTCAAATTAAACGGATAAAATTCCATGAGCTCTGGCAGCAACTTTGCCCTCAGCGGAAGTGGCTCATATTTTTTGGGAGTTGGTGAGCCCGAATTTTTGAAGTTTCGTGACATTTGTCAATACGAATTTCTATGGAACAATACAAGCGCACCAAATCGTGACCACTCCGTAAAAATATAGCTTGAAAGCAAGTAACAGGAAATCGGCCGAAGTTGGTCGTCTTAGTATTGTGTCTGCTGGTTACATTGTATTTAAAGACGGATATCATAGCCTAACCAAACTAGACAGCCAACTTCCCGTGCACCAACCCGATTTTCCCCCAAATTTTGACTGACAGCTCTCTCTCGCGCGCTCTTTTTTTTTCCTGTCTGTAAATACGTGTATTAATGGCCGCCACTTTTTCAATAAAAAACAATTTGTAAATGGATTTATAACAATAAATGTACAAAAGTAAATGTTGATTATTGTTTTCGGCACCAAAAAGTGTTCATCCATTCATATTTCAGTTGTTTTTTATTATTTTTGACAGCAAAATTCATGCAGCTGCATAAATGAAACCGTAGGGGTTGTTCCAAAAATGAGTTAGCAACATGCAAGTTAAACCCAGCTTCCACTAGGGCATAAGTGAATTTTAGAAAATTTTTATGAACATTGAATAAATTTCTATTAGGCTTGGTGAATGTTTCCAAATTCGTTTATTTAACCCCATATTTGTACAAAATCAAAATATGATTGGAAATTCTGTAGTTTAATAACACTGAACAGTGTTGAATAATGTTACTTAAGCTAAGATTAGACTGTATGCCAATTATGCATATGAATGCCAACAGGCAAATGACCAGATTAGCTGTCAAATGTCAAATTATTATCAAAACTGTATATTAGACTATATGACCAAAATTACCAATATGGTCATATTTGCCTTGATGGTCATTTGAGGCATTTGTTATTTATTAACAAATGTTGTAGTAGGGTAATGCTGTAAAGAAAAACAAATCAAGACATGTAGATGAAAAAGATGAAAAGAAAAAAGCAGACACACAAAAGAACTAAAAAGAGTAAAATGACAAACAATGACAATACACCAAGTGAAATAAGCAATCGAGCCAATGAAACACACATAACGAGTATTAACAAAAATACAAATAACTAAAACAAAACAAATAGATAGCAAACAATTTCTACACAAACAAATTTTCACAACAGGAAAAATTATATAGTATAGCCACAATTACTGGAAAAGGACATAACACTAATTAAACCTAAACAAATTACAAAGAAAAGACGCAATTGAATAATTCAGACAAATGATAGATTGAATAATAAACAAAAAAAGAGAACGAAAATAAATCAAAATCCCACGAACTCAAACAGTCAAACACCGATGACAACACAATAATTCTTGTTCCATCAAAAACGCCGGCAATGCCATAACGAAATTTAAATAAAGTGCATATGGGCTGGGCATATAGTGCTTTACGCTGGCGTTCGTGCTTATTGTCCGATTACACTACATGCTATTTGGGCATTTTTATCTGTCAAAATCAGCCTGGTCAAATGTGGCATTTAGGTCATTAGAGCATATGAGATATGCCCATTACATTGTATGACCATATTTTGACAGGAGAACTGTCAGAAATTGACATTTTATGACCACTTGGCATACAGTCTAATCTTACCTTAAGAAACAGTAAAAATGTAGGTGCTATTCATATTTAACAAAAAAAAAGAAGTATCAATCTTATACTTGATCTGACACTCTTTTGAGAAATCTCGATTTTTCCTCAAATTTCACACATACTTTCTTTAAAACCAATGTGTATGACACACAGCTGCCGGTTACGAATTGCTTTGCTTTTTTAACTGAATTATTAATTTTTCGAGTATGGTTCCAATTTTTTATATTAAATTATTTCGAAATGAGTTATTATAAATGTGTAAAAACCAATTGGAATGGATTTCCAGTGCAAGTGAAAAAAAATATTTTTGCGGCCAACTCAAACACACAAGAACCAATAAAACTAGAATTTAATGTTCGATTTGGCAGCAAAAATCTGAAATCTCAGATCAAAATCTGAAGACGACATTAAATTCAACTGTGATGTGAACGCCGTGTAACTAATGGGCACAAAATATGCCGAACACAGTCGCTCAAACTTGAAATTCCACCAGAAAATGGCCGCCCGATGGACATGAAGTCACAGCAGCAGATTGTAAATATAAGTATGCGTGCGGCAGCCATGGCGCTCCTTTGATTTGTACAGGCACGAATACTTATGTAGGGCAGCTTGTAGGCAAATATACCGTTTCTGCTCTCAGTTGGCTGTCTAGTTTGGTGAGTCTATGACGGCAATATTAAATTAAAATAAAAACAACACAACACATGCTCATAATTGAGAGACTTTTCTAGTTTCCATTTTTTAATGTTAAAATGTTAAAAGAAAAGAAACGCCTAAGGAAACGAATTTTTATATTAAATTATATCAGTTTGTATGCGAAGTGAGTCCGTTCGCAATAGAAGTATGCATTTAATAAATTCCTAAGGAGCCTATAAATCGACACACTTTAAAGTGAATAGCGTAAATTAGGATAAATCCTAAATGACAATTTTAAGGAGCCAGTGAAAAGTGCGAGTAACTAAATCAGATTTAAAAGCCAGTGCTGGTAAGACTGCTACTTGGGTATTGTGGAAAAGTCTAATAATGTATATGCAACTTCCCCATTGCTAATTCCAATAAGCTTTTTGTAAGATAGGTAAATTACTTCTTGAATACATAAATTACAGCGTTGTTTATGTAATATATTCTGCCTATAAATATGAATTCTTTAACTTATTAACTCACAGTTTATTATAAAATTGGAATTGTTCGTTACTTGCTACTCGTTACGTTACTCTATTTTTGTAGCCGGGTATTTCAATGTTTCAAGGTTGAAGTAGGAACGGTTTTTTTACAGGTATCAGCTGATGGACCTCTCCACAAATTATTTTCCGCTGCCTTTTCGCAGACGTTTCGCTGTCCATTTGGAGACCACCGAAAAATTTCGGCTTTTATACGAACGTCAAATTTCCAACGGGAGTGCAATTTCAAGTCCAGGCAGTGACCAAAATCGTAGAAACTTGAAATTCCATGCGCGATGCTAATAATCATATTTTGTGTCTACGAACTCACAATGACGAAATTTTCCTAATAAAATTACCCATTGTGACCTACAAATTATTTAGTGTGAATTTTAAAAATGATTAAGTATTAGCAACGCCCTGTTTTACCAAATTGAGACAAAGCGAAAGCACATTCATTGTATACATATTAAGAGATTGAGTGAAGTTGTCATGGCTGTCAATGAATTGACTTAAACACTATTATTGGTGGACATTTTAAAACACCGATGACATTTCAAGCAGGAAACATTGTTTGTTAATTAGACACATTCAAAACCGTTGTCCACAAGATTTGTTTTGTCTAGCTTTCCGCTGAACCTTAATAATTGAATGTCACTTTTACTAAGTCAGCCATTAAAGCGAAATGTCAACCTTTAGTACTCAGTAAAAATTATAAAATTTATTGTGTCCGCTGAAAAAATGTGATCAACATATTGCCAACAAAAATGCAGACATTCCTACAACCGCCATCTGCTGTCAAACAGAGTCTTAAACGTCCCCAAACACACTGCAATCAAATGTTGTATGCCACCGATGTGTGACGGATTGTGAAGGATTGTCTGTCATTGTATACGTTTACTTTGATTAGTAAATGCAACACACTCCGGTACCTTTATGTACATTAATTGCTTGCGAATTTTTGACACGTTGACCACTTTTCTTTTGTTCTTCTAAGACAGCTGGGCATTTGAGTAGGTAACTGAAATGCATAATCTCCCATTCCTGAAAAAAATGCCATGCATGAACAAATTAAAAGTTCCAGGAAGTTACTAAAAAGTAAAGGAAGTGTGAGAACTCTCCAGAAATAATTTTCCGCTGTCTGTCTGCAAACTTTTCGTTGTGGATTTGGAGAACACCATAAATGTAAACGGGGTCAACGTGCTTTGTTACAATTTTTTGTTTTATTCTCTTAAGAAGAACAAATGTGACGTTCAACGTTCAAGTATCTAGTTTAGCAAGTCTGACAGCTGGCTGAATTGATGTGTCTCAGTTTTTATTGGTCTAAGTCGGTCACATGAACACATGAACAGCTTTTTCAGATGACGTTTATGGAGGGCTGTCCTACGAATCTAGTCAATAAATTCGTGACTAAGTACTAAGTTGACAGTTCGCATATATAGCTGACGTAAAGGTTATATCTAGTTCAGACCAATCTCTCAGCAAGTGTGCGGGAGTGGCTGAAACCATTTCGAGTAAAAACCTGCAAAATATTAGCCGTTAATATATTATACCGAACATGATCTTCATTTCTGTCAGTTTCTTCGATAATATTGATATTTTTACTAAATTTCTCCTACCGAGAGTGAGTTGGCATTTCGACAATAAGCTAAAATTTACCAGGCATGTCAAAAAATGAACACATTCAGAGCTCTCCCAGAAGTGCGCATTATTGTACTAGAATAAAGATTCATTTCTATGACGGTGGAGCAGACATTGTGAATCAAATTCGTGCAGAATTGTGCACGTGACACACATTTTTATGGCTTTTCTCCGTATAATCCGGCTCTGTTAACTTGAAAAATATTCTCGCATGCACTCACATGAGTTTCTACGAGTTTTATTCCCTCGCGAAGTCATCAAAGATGCTGATATTTTCAGCTGAATTCATAGTCGCACAAAATCTTCGTCGGCCAAACTCAAGCGAACAAAATTTAAAGCAGTTTGTTTGCTGCCCACAGTAAGACTGCACAAACACACCAGTTTACCGATTTTGTGCTCATTCAGTACTTGATAAAGCAGAATCTGTTACAGCCGGTATGGTTGTCATTGACAGACGGGATGCCGAATTTATCAAAAAAATCACTGCCATTTCAAAGTAAAAAAGACACAGGGCAAAACTTTCTTAATTGTACGTAACAATTTATTCAAATGCTTAACTTAACAACTAGTACATTCGTACGGCCAAGTCCAGTTCGGTTTTCCATTTCGTTCAGCTTAAAACTCCTCGTCGAAAGTTCCGTAATGCTCGTATTTGTATGGATAGTATTTGTCCAACTTGTCCGTATGGTAGATCTTGACACTCTTGAAGAACATGTTGGGCACATAGAACTGGGAGTAGTCCACGATTTTCCTGTCCAAAGGATACCCGAATGGCATATTGTCGATGTGGCGAACTCCGGATCCAATTCCGGACAAGTAGTACGGATCGTATGTGGAATATTGTTCGAAATCGGCGGTGAATGGACTGATCATGAAGAACATGGCCATTGGCATACCCTTAACCCAGCCATGTGGCAGGACCAAACGGTCTGGGAACAGCGAGTGCGACTGCGAGATGTTGGGCTGGAATTGGTATTTTCCTTCGCTGGACATGTCAAGGTAGTTGTACAACTCAGAGTAGGTATGAGGGTCGCTAGCAGTCCAGGCGAAGTCCTTTGAGCTACGCTTAATCACATTCTCTCCGGCAACGAGCTCGTATGCAAACTCGTCGAATTTCATGTAGTTTTCGCGGTGTTTATAGAGGTTCAACTTTTGGCCATATTCATCGAAGGCAGGACCAATAAAGCTGCGAACGACGACCTTCTGAGGCTTGTCAGCCTCCACCTTGGCGGTGTAGGTGAATTCCTTGTGGTTCAGGCGCTGTTGACGGAACAGGAGGGTCTTGTCGAAAACCATCTTGCCCTCGTGGAAGACAATCTTATCGTTCTGCAGGGTGCTCACATCGATGTCAACCAAGTCGAAGTAGGTCATCAGTTTGCTCACTTCAATGTCGTTGATTTTGACGCCAGGAAGAAGCATCTCTTCCTTTGTGTACGGTGCCTTCTTGTACAGGAATTGATAGAACTTGTTGGCAGCGTGCTTAAACAAGTTGAATGTCACGGGGTCACGGAGCATTGTTTCGTAATTGGCCAAGACATGAGGATCAACTGTGAACTCGCGGTATTCCTGACCACTGAGGTATTTGTTAGCCAGCACAAACCAGTAGCCGAAGAAGAGTTTGTCCAAGTGGTCAATGTTGATGTTGCCTTGCAGCACACTTCCAATGTATTCCATAGACTCTGGTTTTGTTAGGTCAATGGATGAGCCGTCCTTCATTACAAAACTGCCGCTGGTAATCGCGTCTTCGATTCTGCTCTCGATGCTGATGATCTTGTTCAAAATGCCAGAGTTGTGGTTTGAGTCCATTTCCCAGTAGTTGTTTCGGGCGGTGAAGCCAATTCCATTGTAGGCAACCAGTTGCGAGTCGTATCCAGTGTCGACAACTCCGTACCAAGACAACGCATCAAATTCGCCAAGTCCTTGAGACAAGCGCTCCATGTAGTAGCGAGCCAAAATCTGGCAAACGTTGTAGATCCAAAATTCGCTGCGACGATCCTTGTCCATGTTGAACTTCTCGGCTGGCATATACATTGGGTAGTCCAAGTTCAAGTAGTACCAGTAGGCGTTAAGGCCCACATCCTCGGTAAAGTAGCTCAGCTTCGAGTCGGCGTTGAAAATGCCATAGTCACGGGTGTAGTCAACTGGCAGATATACCATGTTCAGTTTGCTGTAAATCGCACTCCACAGAGGGTCGGCTGATTTTGGGTTTCCGCTTTGCATCGACTTGGACTCCACCTGCCAGCCGTCATCGAGACCCATGAGTTTCCACCACTGCCACACCTTCCAGTCCTTCAGATAGAAGCGCTTTCCGAAGACAGCATCCGGGTACGCCTGGTCGTAGATGGTCTTCAGTTCCTTCTCGAGCATGATCTGCTTGTTAAATGAGTACCAGTCGAACTTCTCAGCCGCCAAGATGTATTTGCTGCCGAAGAACAATTGAGGGAAGATCTCGTAAATCTGTGGCAAGATGATGCCCTGCATATCCACGCGGTGGATGGCGGCCAATGTGAGTGCGTAAACGAACATTCCTTCGTTGACGTTTAATCGGGCCCACACGACATTGTGCACAAATGTCTCAAAGTCCTTGGCGTAGTAGAAGTATTCGAAGAGAGCGTAAGCCTGACTGATGTGCTCCGGATACAAGGTACTGAAGAATTCTCCTTGTGGCACGAGGCCACTACTCTTATAGAAGTTCTGGAACTGGATCATTTGTTCGGTGAATTGCTATGGATGAAGAGAAGTGTTTTTGTTGTTAATTTCAGTGGAAACCAGTAGCCTGCTGTAAGCTGCTCATCTTACAGTGTACATGCTCTTGTCGTGGATTAGTTTTCCTCCAAGTTTGATCCATTCTTCTGAGAGCAGATCGTCGCCAACGTGATACAAAATTTCGAAGATGAACCGCTGCTTCTCCATCTGCGTCTTGGACACTACGATTGGTCAAAGGAGTCATCGTCAGCAAGGACATATCTTGTTTTGACTTGAAAGTTTCTTCTTACCAGATGTATGATCCTCGGGAATGCTAGCTGACTGCACGTGTACGGCCACTATGGCCATACAGGCAGTGATCAGGATGGCTAACTTCATTAGTGCTGCGGCTTTAGGTGGACCAGATGCTTGACTACAATGCCAAGACTACTTAGATTTGGTCCGCAGCATTGGCTACTTATAGGCTGGCGAGTGTGCCGATAAGTTGCACTATTGCTGCTATCAGCGTTTGGTTATCAATCTCATAATGCTGCATGTGACCTTCGATTATTTTTCGGCCGCAAAAACAAATGTTCTATGTAAAGACTCGCAGGTTGCATGCTATCTCATCGCTTAAAGTACGCTGTGGACAAGTGTCACAGAAAAACAGCTGTTCGTTAAAAAAACTTCCCTTAAAAATTGAATTCTCTCTTATTTCAACTATTTCATATTTTATGTACTTCCCGTCCATGTAATAATTAAAAGAGCTCATCCTTTCATACTTTTCCGCAACAGAACACAGCGATCTGGCACAATTTAGCTTGAGAAAATGCGCCGACCCATTAAATGACCTCGCCAAATTTTGACAGATACATGAAGTACATTCTGAAACAAAAGTTTGATTTTTTTTACTCGAGCTGCGTATACCACTCGGCTAAAGGGACTCGCTTAAATTTAACTGTGTTACGTCATCTTAAGAAGTTTGCTTTCAAAACAAATGCGCAAAGTTTCGTGAAAACCAAAATAAGGAAATACATAAATAGCCATGGATATAACTTTGGAGGAATTATTATTTCCTTCGCCTTCCTCGTCATCTGAAGACTACGAATCACCGAAACTACTCCATTTATGTCGACAGCAGGGGGAAACATTTTTCAAGTCGATATGCATAGTTGATTTTTCCAAAAAACCAATGCAATTTGAACGGCTGATCCTGCTGTCAAATAACGCACTAATACATATTCAAAAGCAGATCAATTTCGTAGCATGTTCCATGAGCAGCGTTAAATCGGAGATCTGAAAAAAATATTTGGTGTTCCCATGGAAAACGGCATAAAAGACTTGACAGCATCTAAATCGTGAGGCTGCTACTGGGCACATTCAAGAATCTAGTTATCTTAAGTCGACTAGATTGGTCTGGATGAGATGTAACCTGAATGCAAAAACTAGATTGGTCGGGAACGTCACGTTTTCAACGTCAGCCACATATGAGAACTATCAACTTAGTACTCAGTCACGAATTTCTCGACTAGATTCGTCGGTCACCCCTCCATAAACGTCAACTGAAACATCACGACCGATTTCCCCCAATCAGAGCCGAGTTTCATCTAGTGAGAGAGCTGTCAGACTCACTAAACTAGATACTTGAACGTCCCCACTGGCACCCGGCAAACTGCTGTCAGCGCCATTCACTTCCAGATAGCGGTTAATAGGCTACTTGGAGAAGAATGAATTCGAACCCAAGTCGAAACAACTATACCAATCAATACCACTTTCTTAGAAATAATTGCCTACATTCAGGCAAAGTCACTCTGAATAGTTCATCGAGCGTTTGTCGAATTTACTCTGCTTGGCTGAGAAGCTATTATTTTAAATAAAACAAATAACTCCCAGGCAGGGTTGACAAACGTGTTACAATCGTAACTTTTTAGTTACAATGGACTTTGGAAAAATTTACAATAAAATAATCACCCTGAAAAAGTTACACTCAAAGAGTATTTTTTATTTAGAATTTTTATTTTTTCTCATTGGCCGTTAGCAATAAAATATATTAGGACTTTTGGAAATAAAAATCAACTCTTGGTATAAATTATAAGAAATAAAGCATTCAATTTGGCTTTAAGAAATCTCAATATTTTCCCTGATTTGCATGCAACGTGAACAATTTTCACTAATAACAATTACGCGTATGGAAAAGAGTTTCAATTACAATGGATTTATATGTATGAGTGTAAGTAAACAAAAAGTGTTTTTTGCGGCCAACTCAATACACACAAGGACCAATAAAATAAAGATTTAATGTTTGATTTGGCAGCAGAAATCTGAAATATCAGATTAAAATCAGAAACACCAAATTGAAAACCACGTAAGTCAAATCAAAGTGGCATCTGTCAAACGCAATTTGTTGAAATTCACACTGGTGCGAGTTCCAAGTTCCAAATTAGTAAAGTAAAGTGATATTTACTTTGGGACACTCTTTATGTGCATGCATATGAATTCTCTGAATGTCTAAAGTGTGGTGCGTTCATTTATTAGGGCAGTCCGATAGCGGTAGGGTTGTTTGTTTTAACAATTAAAAGTTACACGTATACATAACATACGTTTTCACTTTTTCAAATTTCTCATTGCAAATTATAACAATTTTTGTTTATATGGTTCACATCAACGACAACTTAAAGGTTGAAGCGGTTGCCACGGTTGCCACTTTGCTAATTTTTAACCAAATTTGGTAATTTTTTTTTGCATTTTGAGTTTTGGTAATTTAATAATTTTTAGCTGGTTTTGGTAACTTTTTGAGCAGGAGTACCAAAAATACGAACTCGATATCAATCAAGTGTAAGCATTTTCTACTTTTGACAGAATGATGGTGAATTTCGAAATATTTTCGTTATAAGAAAAAAGGCTCGGAAAAGGTAGATGATCCCATGCCTTCTAGCAGCTGGTAACGTTCCTTGTTTTATAAATGTTTGTTTTAAAACAAGCAATTTCAAAAATCAAATAAAATAAATTGAGTTTAGAAAAGTATGCTTTTGGTCAGCAAACGTATTTAAATTAGATATTACTATTACATTAGTACCTAAGCTAAGTCTTATTTATTTTACTTTATAAAGTAGCCGTTGTTTAACTACTTAAAGACTGACTACTTTCCTAAAAACCTAATGTACCTAATTGAGTATTTTAAAAGACTTATGTTTTTCCTCATGTTTTAAGAGTGTTTTATCATCATATAAATAAAATTGGTGTAGTTCTGTTCGACTAAGATTGAATTTGACTGCATGTCTTTAAATGCAAAAATCTTAGAAACTATTGAATATATTCTGATGCATTTTTATCAGTCCTATAGAGGATAAATAGGCCCACAATATCCACTTTGTTTCAACTTTCAACGCTATAAATTCCGGAAAAAATTTGACAAGAGTAATTTATTTTATCGTTTGGTTTCGCTTTTTTCTTTGTCACGCTTTCCGTTCGAAAATACTGAGAGCATTTAAATATAATAAACACCAGCTTATAGAGGACATCTGCGGTTACATTTTAGGATATCCATGAATTCGATAACTTAAAAAGTTTTTAAATAAATAGGCAAAATTTGAAACATTTCTACTATTTTCACCTGGGTGAGTGGATATGCATTTCATTCTCAAATCAAACACACTAACCGCGCAATATATTCACATCTCTTTTAAACTTATTTTATTCCTGTGGCGGAGAGGGAGACAGACAGAGGCAGTATGCTGTGTGGTTTGCTAAGAAAAAAAAAACCATAAAAGAAATGTCAAATATGTAGGAAAAATATGTTTACCTCTGTTTTGCTTCCAAAAAAAAAAATTCTATGAAAGAAATATCAGATAGGTATAGCTTTCAGTGATACCAGATCGTGGGTAATTACCCATTTCGTTTTTTATAGAGAAGAGTTTTTAAATAGCGTTTTTAACAGCCCATGGCCTCAATGCTCATAAAATGGTATTAAAAGTTGGAGTTCCCATAACATAAGCAACATAATGCTTGACATGAGGCTTTAATTTTAACTGGGTGTGGTAAAGGAGATGCGGTGTTTATATCAAGAATACAAATAATTCACAGTAATTATTCATTTCAGTTTAAACCGATTCGATTGCCTATTAATGTTTGTTTTGAAATGACAATCCATAAGTAACAGGATTAAACTTTAAGAAATGCGGGAGTTGATTTAAGCAAGAATTGCTTCAAGCACGGGCAGTTATATGTAAAGTGCTCCAGGGTAAGTAATGCAGCAAATATCACTATCTTAGTCGATAGAAACAAAACAGCCAAAAAAATTTGTCCCCATCAAGACAGCAAATTTCTTAATTTTGTTTCCATCAACTGTTCTGAAACCACATTTTACACGGGCGAAGCCGGGTGGGTACAGCTAGTAATAAATAAAAATAAAGTGCTGGGAATTACACACTTTTCTTTTAGTTTCTCTGAAGACAAAGCAAATGGACGTTTTTACACTGCCATGCCGAAAGAGAGAAAGGTCTTAGGATGGTGATAAGGCTCAAGACTATATATGTATGCTATTTTTTCTCTTTGTGTTTTATAAACGTCTCCAGATTTTTGGTAAATTTTATCTTGGTTTGGTAACTTTTTTTTCCAATTTTGGCAGCTTATTTTTTTTGCAAGTGGCAACCGTGGTTGAAGCTCGCCTCTGTCTGGTGGAACAACAAAATTGAGTCACAATACTTATCAGAAATTGTCTTTTGTTAAATTTATTTCATTTCTATGAAATGCTAGGTGGGATCTAGAGTTCACTGCCTACCAAAAGAGGACTTTAGATTCGATTTTGTTCTTCTATTCCTAAGGGCAAATGCATATTTAATACACTTCTTTTTATATGTGTACCTATCCTTAATTAGTGCTTTTATCCAATATTCGGAAGTTTCGGTTAGAATGTTATACAGGTTCTGTGTATAATGATAACGAAAACGATATACGAGTAGATTTCTTTGTAACTTTTGCATATTACAAGATTTTTGAGTGAAATTCTTAATCCTTTCGGAAATGTTTTCAAAGTACATAATTGGAACTGAATGGTGATCATGAAAGTTCATTATTATGCAGGTAAAGAAGTTCAAAGTCAAATTGAGGGCTTTTAGTGAACTTACAATTTGATTTCTTTAAAAATGAAAGTATGTGATCGCAAATAAAGTGGGAGAACTTAATTGGTTTGACAAAGTACACTTCTTCAGCTGTTAAGCTAAAAATTGGGTAAGTGCAACGTACTGTTGAGAATGCGAACATTTTTATCAAAACAGAAAATTTGGTGTTCCAGAGTTGTTTAAGTACTTACCTCTTGTTATTGTTAAATTCGTGTGGAAAATGAAAGACGGTATCATTTAAAAAAATTAAATTGCTCATGCATTTTGGATAAAATAGTTTACCCGTTTTTATGTACATAACCAGCTAAATTAAGTGGACCATATTCTTTTAAAATACATTTTTGTTCTCACATGGCACATATCGTTTTCGAGAAAAATCTAAATTTTGAAATTTCTGTGCAAAATAAAAAATGGCTCCGCACTTTACGCCCACAAACTCTGAAAACCAAGTTTGAAACAAATCAGGCTCAGAAGCTGACCGGCGAAATTGCGTAATAAACATAAAATTAATGAACATCTCGAAATCACTCGACATTTTGTACGAAAATATATTTCTCGTATACGGAAATAAAAAATACAATTTAGCCCGAAAAAATACAATCGGAACTAAGATTTGCTTACAGTCCACACCATTAATTTTTCATCCCTGCTCCCAGGTACTTTTATCAGAGCATTGGTATGGGATATGGGGTCACAGAAAAAGCCCAATTTTGCCGAAATTTCGAGTCAGTTAACACGTTAGTTAGAAGTGGTTGTAAAAACTGCTGAAAGTGAAACCTGAAACTGACGACAGCTGCTCCGAATCTCCGAAGAAAAGCCCACAAAACCCAACATCTTACATATTGCAGTAAACGTCTGGTCTACTTATAGCCTGGTGCGCACAGGTCTTCTTTTATTTAGAGCCCGGCGATAAGCTTTGAACCACTGCACCGGATCATCTGTTCCGATCGTCGAATGTCTTATCGCCGTCGATGCTGTATATGACCTTCAATTTGCTTCCAAATTATAAAGCCACGTGAGTCTGTACAAGTTTCGCTCTATCTTACTCTGCCACCTTTCTGTTTTTTAATAGGTATACTGCAGAATCGCAGCCACAGCTGAAGTATTTTCAACAACAATTCGGAGCACTGGATTAGAAGTCTACTGTAGAAATTCGCTGATAACGGGTATATGATTGAGCACATGACAACGGAGGCAGATTGATTTAAGACTTATTTAACTTTCAATATGCAACCATAGACATCTTGTTGCTTTATACTTTTGAGGTCATTTCTGGCAACACCCTCTGTCCAAAATAGAAAAAATAGGGGGAGGTACAAAAATACTAGGTATATCTTTGTATCTGATTTTCCTATAGCAAGGCTGACATCGCTAATGGGTTGGGTGAGGTTAGGTAAAAGGACCGACGGGTCAGGAACATCTTGCACCTTCTGCTTATCAACCAGGTTATAGGTTGTCTACAAGCCGCCATTTTACAGACAACTCTGCAACAGCAATTGAAAGGTATGCAACAAATAAACGACACAGCATATTTCGTACACCCCGTAAACCGCACTCAAAGCAAGAGCGAGCATAGGCTAAAAGTGATTATCCTTATCAACTTTTGCAGTAGTGAATCACAATTGCGCTTTTCTTCTACAAGTGGCCAACATAGCAGAAAGGTGAAGCGATGAGATAGCATGCAACCTGCGAGTCTTTACATAGAACATTTGTTTTTGCGGCCGAAAAATAATCGAAGGTCACATGCAGCATTATGAGATTGATAACCAAACGCTGATAGCAGCAATAGTGCAACTTATCGGCACACTCGCCAGCCTATAAGTAGCCAATGCTGCGGACCAAATCTAAGTAGTCTTGGCATTGTAGTCAAGCATCTGGTCCACCTAAAGCCGCAGCACTAATGAAGTTAGCCATCCTGATCACTGCCTGTATGGCCATAGTGGCCGTACACGTGCAGTCAGCTAGCATTCCCGAGGATCATACATCTGGTAAGAAGAAACTTTCAAGTCAAAACAAGATATGTCCTTGCTGACGATGACTCCTTTGACCAATCGTAGTGTCCAAGACGCAGATGGAGAAGCAGCGGTTCATCTTCGAAATTTTGTATCACGTTGGCGACGATCTGCTCTCAGAAGAATGGATCAAACTTGGAGGAAAACTAATCCACGACAAGAGCATGTACACTGTAAGATGAGCAGCTTACAGCAGGCTACTGGTTTCCACTGAAATTAACAACAAAAACACTTCTCTTCATCCATAGCAATTCACCGAACAAATGATCCAGTTCCAGAACTTCTATAAGAGTAGTGGCCTCGTGCCACAAGGAGAATTCTTCAGTACCTTGTATCCGGAGCACATCAGTCAGGCTTACGCTCTCTTCGAATACTTCTACTACGCCAAGGACTTTGAGACATTTGTGCACAATGTCGTGTGGGCCCGATTAAACGTCAACGAAGGAATGTTCGTTTACGCACTCACATTGGCCGCCATCCACCGCGTGGATATGCAGGGCATCATCTTGCCACAGATTTACGAGATCTTCCCTCAATTGTTCTTCGGCAGCAAATACATCTTGGCGGCTGAGAAGTTCGACTGGTACTCATTTAACAAGCAGATCATGCTCGAGAAGGAACTGAAGACCATCTACGACCAGGCGTACCCGGATGCTGTCTTCGGAAAGCGCTTCTATCTGAAGGACTGGAAGGTGTGGCAGTGGTGGAAACTCATGGGTCTCGATGACGGCTGGCAGGTGGAGTCCAAGTCGATGCAAAGCGGAAACCCAAAATCAGCCGACCCTCTGTGGAGTGCGATTTACAGCAAACTGAACATGGTATATCTGCCAGTTGACTACACCCGTGACTATGGCATTTTCAACGCCGACTCGAAGCTGAGCTACTTTACCGAGGATGTGGGCCTTAACGCCTACTGGTACTACTTGAACTTGGACTACCCAATGTATATGCCAGCCGAGAAGTTCAACATGGACAAGGATCGTCGCAGCGAATTTTGGATCTACAACGTTTGCCAGATTTTGGCTCGCTACTACATGGAGCGCTTGTCTCAAGGACTTGGCGAATTTGATGCGTTGTCTTGGTACGGAGTTGTCGACACTGGATACGACTCGCAACTGGTTGCCTACAATGGAATTGGCTTCACCGCCCGAAACAACTACTGGGAAATGGACTCAAACCACAACTCTGGCATTTTGAACAAGATCATCAGCATCGAGAGCAGAATCGAAGACGCGATTACCAGCGGCAGTTTTGTAATGAAGGACGGCTCATCCATTGACCTAACAAAACCAGAGTCTATGGAATACATTGGAAGTGTGCTGCAAGGCAACATCAACATTGACCACTTGGACAAACTCTTCTTCGGCTACTGGTTTGTGCTGGCTAACAAATACCTCAGTGGTCAGGAATACCGCGAGTTCACAGTTGATCCTCATGTCTTGGCCAATTACGAAACAATGCTCCGTGACCCCGTGACATTCAACTTGTTTAAGCACGCTGCCAACAAGTTCTATCAATTCCTGTACAAGAAGGCACCGTACACAAAGGAAGAGATGCTTCTTCCTGGCGTCAAAATCAACGACATTGAAGTGAGCAAACTGATGACCTACTTCGACTTGGTTGACATCGATGTGAGCACCCTGCAGAACGATAAGATTGTCTTCCACGAGGGCAAGATGGTTTTCGACAAGACCCTCCTGTTCCGTCAACAGCGCCTGAACCACAAGGAATTCACCTACACCGCCAAGGTGGAGGCTGACAAGCCTCAGAAGGTCGTCGTTCGCAGCTTTATTGGTCCTGCCTTCGATGAATATGGCCAAAAGTTGAACCTCTATAAACACCGCGAAAACTACATGAAATTCGACGAGTTTGCATACGAGCTCGTTGCCGGAGAGAATGTGATTAAGCGTAGCTCAAAGGACTTCGCCTGGACTGCTAGCGACCCTCATACCTACTCTGAGTTGTACAACTACCTTGACATGTCCAGCGAAGGAAAATACCAATTCCAGCCCAACATCTCGCAGTCGCACTCGCTGTTCCCAGACCGTTTGGTCCTGCCACATGGCTGGGTTAAGGGTATGCCAATGGCCATGTTCTTCATGATCAGTCCATTCACCGCCGATTTCGAACAATATTCCACATACGATCCGTACTACTTGTCCGGAATTGGATCCGGAGTTCGCCACATCGACAATATGCCATTCGGGTATCCTTTGGACAGGAAAATCGTGGACTATTCCCAGTTCTATGTGCCCAACATGTTCTTCAAGAGTGTCAAGATCTACCATACGGACAAGTTGGACAAATACTATCCATACAAATACGAGCATTACGGAACTTTCGACGAGGAGTTTTAAGCTGAACGAAATGGAAAACCGAACTGGACTTGGCCGTACGAATGTACTAGTTGTTAAGTTAAGCATTTGAATAAATTGTTACGTACAATTAAGAAAGTTTTGCCCTGTGTCTTTTTTACTTTGAAATGGCAGTGATTTTTTTGATAAATTCGGCATCCCGTCTGTCAATGACAACCATACCGGCTGTAACAGATTCTGCTTTATCAAGTACTGAATGAGCACAAAATCGGTAAACTGATGGTGTGTTTGTGCAGTCTTACTGTGGGCAGCAAACAAACTGCTTTAAATTTTGTTCGCTTGAGTTTGGCCGACGAAGATTTTGTGCGACTATGAATTCAGCTGAAAATATCAGCATCTTTGATGACTTCGCGAGGGAATAAAACTCGTAGAAACTCATGTGAGTGCATGCGAGAATATTTTTCAAGTTAACAGAGCCGGATTATACGGAGAAAAGCCATAAAAATGTGTGTCACGTGCACAATTCTGCACGAATTTGATTCACAATGTCTGCTCCATAGAAATGAATCTTTATTCTAGTACAATAATGCGCACTTCTGGGAGAGCTCTGAATGCGTTCATTTTTTGACATAACTGGTAAATTTTAGCTTAATGTCGAAATGCCAACTCACTCTTGGTAGGAGAAATTTAGTAAAAATATCAATATTATCGAAGAAACTGACAGAAATGAAGATCATGTTCGGTATAATATATTAACGGCTAATATTTTGCAGGTTTTTACTCGAAATGGTTTCAGCCACTCCCGCACACTTGCTGAGAGATTGGTCTGAACTAGATATAACCTTTACGTCAGCTATATATGCGAACTGTCAACTTAGTACTTAGTCACGAATTTATTGACTAGATTCGTAGGACAGCCCTCCATAAACGTCATCTGAAAAAGCTGTTCATGTGTTCATGTGACGACTTAGACCAATAAAAACTGAGACACATCAATTCAGCCAGCTGTCAGACTTGCTAAACTAGATACTTGAACGTTGAACGTCACATTTGTTCTTCTTAAGAGAATAAAACAAAAAATTGTAACAAAGCACGTTGACCCCGTTTACATGTATGGTGTTCTCCAAATCCACAACGAAAAGTTTGCAGACAGACAGCGAACATTATTTCTGGAGAGTTCTCACACTTCCTTTACTTTTTAGTAACTTCCTGGAACTTTTAATTTGTTCATGCATGGCATTTTTTTCAGTTATGGCAGATTATGCATTTCAGTTACCTACTCAAATGCCCAGCTGTCTTAGAAGAACAAAAGAAAAGTGGTCAACGTGTCAAAAATTCGCAAGCAATTAATGTACATAAAGGTACCGGAGTGTGTTGCATTTACTAATCAAAGTAAACGTATACAATGACAGACAATCCTTTACAATCCGTCACACATCGGTGGCATACAACATTTGATTGCAGTGTGTTTGGGGACGTTTAAGACTCTGTTTGACAGCAGATGGCGGTTTTAGGAATGTCTGCATTTTTGTTGGCAATATGTTGATCACATTTTTTTAGCGGACACAATAAATTTTATAATTTTTACTAAAGGTTGACATTTCGCTTTAATGGCTGACTTAGTAAAAGTGACATTCAATTATTAAGGTTCAGCGGAAAGCTAGACAAAACAAATCTTGTGGACAACGGTTTTGAATGTGTCTAATTAACAAACAATGTTTCCTGCTTGAAATGTCATCGGTGTTTTAAAATGTCCACCAATAATAGTGTTTAAGTCAATTCATTGACAGCCATGACAGCTTCACTCAATCTCTTAATATTTATACAATGAATGTGCTTTCGCTTTGTCTCAATTTGGGAAAACAGGGCGTTGCTAATACTTAATCATTTTTTAAATTCACACTAAATAATTTGTAGGTCACAATGGGTAATTTTATTAGGAAAATTTCGTCATTGTGAGTTCGTAGACACAAAATATGATTATTAGCATCGCGCATGGAATTTCAAGTTTCTACGATTTTGGTCACTGCCTGGACTTGAAATTGCACTCCCGTTGGAAATTTGACGTTCGTATTAATGATGGAACTGCCGAGTATTTATTGATGTATTATTTATTTATAAAATGCAGAGATTTATCGTCGAACTTTATGGAAATTATTAGGAAATACATGTAGAAAAAATATGTCAATAATTTCGAAACGGAAAAATTTCCATTATCTGTCATATCACCATCGGACACAAATAATAGAAAACAAAAAAATACAATGAAAATGACTAGGTACGCGCGTGAATTTGTGATGCTAGCGGTATAATCAAATGGTCCATGTGCGCTGTGATAGTGGACCACGCAATAGACTCAACCTGAACGAGGCAAGCCTCACATTGCTCTGCGCTTTAAAACACGACAAAGGTCATATTATAAGGCGTCCTCCGCGATAACGATGCAGAACGAAAGTGATAGCTACGCAAACCTTATCACTGAATACCGAAATCGGAGGAACTATAAGTATAGCCTGCTCTGCGAGTAGTTGAATATAGTGTTTAGGATTTCGGTGAAAGTATCTGATCCGTAGCAGCCGCACTCATGAAGGTGACCGTTTTTATAGCTGCCTGCCTGGCCATAGTGGCCGTGCAGTCAGTCAGTGTTTCAGCAGACGATTTTGTTGGTAAGTGTACGAGAATGTGAACGCAAGGGATCCTTAATGAATACTGCTAGTTGTTGACAAGCCCTACCTGGATATGCAGAAATTTGTATTTGAGATCCTTCTGGGCATGGACCATGATCTATCGATAAAAGAATGGATCGAACTTGGAGGTAAACTGAACACAGAAAAGGACCTCTACACGGTAAGACGACTCTGTCCTTTGAGTATATATATAAAACAACTTCTATGTCTCTCTCGCTCTATAGAAATACCCTAAATCGATGACGAAGTTCTACAACTCCTACAAACTAGGTGAGCTCCTGCCGCGAGGCGAGTTTTACAGTGCCACACAACAGACTCATTTCAGGCAAGGTTTCGGACTCTTCACATTCTTCTATTACGCCAAAGACTTGGAGACATTTAAGCAGAATGCCGCCTGGGCCCGTTTAAACGTCAACGAAGGAATGTTCGTTTACGCACTCACATTGGCCGCCATCCACCGCGTGGATATGCAGGGCATCATCTTGCCACAGATCTACGAAATCTTCCCGCAGATGTTCTACAGCAGCAAATACATCTTGGCGGCTGACAAGTTCGACTGGGACACATGGAACAGGCAGATCATGCTCGAAAAGGAACTGAAGACCACCTACCACCAGGAAAACCCTGCCATCTTCGGAAGTCGCTTCTATCTGAAGGACTGGAAGGTGTGGCAGTGGTGGAAACTCATGGGTCTCGATGACGGCTGGCAGGTGGAGTCAAAGTCGGTGCGAAGCGGAAACCCAAAATCGGCCGACAGCAAACTGAAGATGGTCTGGCTGCCGGTGGACTACACCCGTGACGCTGGCATTTTCAACACAGACTCCAAGCTCAGCTACTTCACCGAAGATGTGGGCTGGAACGCCTATTGGTACTACTTGAATATGGACTACTTGCACATAATGCCTGGCAAGGACTTCAAGCAGAACAAGGATCGCCGTGGCGAATGGTGGATATACAACGTGCAACAATTGCTGGCCCGTTACTACATGGAGCGCTTGTCTCAAGGTCTTGGCACAATTGACACCTTCTCTTGGGACGATTTGTTCGACACTGGATACGATCCGCAACTGGCCTCATTCAACGGTGTGGGCTTCACCTACAGAAAGAACTATTGGCAAGTAAAATCACATAACAACAAGGATATTCTGAACAAGATCACCAACATCGAGCGCAGAATCGACGACGCAATTGCTTTAGGCAAATTTGTGACGCAGGATGGCTCAGTAATCGATTTCAGAAAGCCAGAATCTGTTGAATACATAAGCAACTTATTAGAAGGCAACGTGGATGTCCTGGACCCGTTTTACTTCAACCATTGGTTGGGAGTAGCTCTAAAGCTCCTCAGCGGTATGGGATATAACCAGTTTACTGTTACTGTGCCACATGCCTTGATGAACTTCGAGACTATGCTACGTGATCCGCTGTTCTACAGCTTGGTCAAGATCATCATCAGCAAGTTCTACGAATTCAAGAATCAACTTCAGCCATACACCACAGAGGAGTTGCTCCTTCCTGGAGTCAAGATCGCCGGCGTTGAGGTGAGCAAATTGCTAACCTTCTTCGATTTAGTTGACACCGACGTGACCACTCTTCTTAGCGGTAAGAACATTATCCACGATGGCAGCCTGATTTGGGATAAGGCCCTCCTCTTCCGTCAACAGCGTCTGAACCACAAGGAATTCACCTACACCGCCAAGGTGGAGGCTGACAAGCCCCAGAAGGTCGTCATTCGCGGCTTTATCGGTCCTTCCTTCGATGAATATGGCCAAAAGTTGAACTTCATTGAATATCGCGAAAATTACATGGAATTCGATAAGTTTGTCCATGAGCTGGTTGCCGGAGAGAATGTGATTCAGCGCAGCTCAAAGGACTTCGCCTGGACTGCCAGCGACCCTCACACCTACTCCGAGCTCTACAACTACCTTGACAAGTCCAGCGAAGGAAAATACCAATTCCAGCTGAACATCTTGCAGTCGCACTCCCTGTTTCCAGATCGATTGGTCTTGCCACACGGCAAGGAAGGGGGTATGCCAATGGCCATGTTCTTCATGGTCAGTCCATTCACCGCCGATTTCGAACAATATTCCACATACGATCCGTACTACTTGTCCGGAATTGGATCCGGAGTTCGCCACATCGACAATATGCCATTCGGGTATCCTTTGGACAGGAAAATCGTGGACTACTCCCAGTTCTATGTGCCCAACATGTTCTTCAAGAGTGTCAAGATCTACCATACGGACAAGTTGGACAAATACTATCCATACAAATACGAGCATTACGGAACTTTCGACGAGGAGTTTTAAGCTGAACGAGATGGAAAACCGAACTGGACTTGGCCGTACGAATGTACTAGTTGTTAAGTTAAGCATTTGAATAAATTGTTACGTACAATTAAGAAAGTTTTGCCCTGTGTCTTTTTTACTTTGAAATGGCAGTGATTTTTTTGATAAATTCGGCATCCCGTCTGTCAATGACAACCATACCGGCTGTAACAGATTCTGCTTTATCAAGTACTGAATGAGCACAAAATCGGTAAACTGATGGTGTGTTTGTGCAGTCTTACTGTGGGCAGCAAACAAACTGCTTTAAATTTTGTTCGCTTGAGTTTGGCCGACGAAGATTTTGTGCGACTATGAATTCAGCTGAAAATATCAGCATCTTTGATGACTTCGCGAGGGAATAAAACTCGTAGAAACTCATGTGAGTGCATGCGAGAATATTTTTCAAGTTAACAGAGCCGGATTATACGGAGAAAAGCCATAAAAATGTGTGTCACGTGCACAATTCTGCACGAATTTGATTCACAATGTCTGCTCCATAGAAATGAATCTTTATTCTAGTACAATAATGCGCACTTCTGGGAGAGCTCTGAATGCGTTCATTTTTTGACATAACTGGTAAATTTTAGCTTAATGTCGAAATGCCAACTCACTCTTGGTAGGAGAAATTTAGTAAAAATATCAATATTATCGAAGAAACTGACAGAAATGAAGATCATGTTCGGTATAATATATTAACGGCTAATATTTTGCAGGTTTTTACTCGAAATGGTTTCAGCCACTCCCGCACACTTGCTGAGAGATTGGTCTGAACTAGATATAACCTTTACGTCAGCTATATATGCGAACTGTCAACTTAGTACTTAGTCACGAATTTATTGACTAGATTCGTAGGACAGCCCTCCATAAACGTCATCTGAAAAAGCTGTTCATGTGTTCATGTGACCGACTTAGACCAATAAAAACTGAGACACATCAATTCAGCCAGCTGTCAGACTTGCTAAACTAGATACTTGAACGTTGAACGTCACATTTGTTCTTCTTAAGACAATAAAACAAAAAATTGTAACAAAGCACGTTGACCCCGTTTACATTTATGGTGTTCTCCAAATCCACAACGAAAAGTTTGCAGACAGACAGCGGAAAATTATTTCTGGAGAGTTCTCACACTTCCTTTACTTTTTAGTAACTTCCTGGAACTTTTAATTTGTTCATGCATGGCATTTTTTTCAGTTATGGCAGATTATGCATTTCAGTTACCTACTCAAATGCCCAGCTGTCTTAGAAGAACAAAAGAAAAGTGGTCAACGTGTCAAAAATTCGCAAGCAATTAATGTACATAAAGGTACCGGAGTGTGTTGCATTTACTAATCAAAGTAAACGTATACAATGACAGACAATCCTTTACAATCCGTCACACATCGGTGGCATACAACATTTGATTGCAGTGTGTTTGGGGACGTTTAAGACTCTGTTTGACAGCAGATGGCGGTTTTAGGAATGTCTGCATTTTTGTTGGCAATATGTTGATCACATTTTTTTAGCGGACACAATAAATTTTATAATTTTTACTAAAGGTTGACATTTCGCTTTAATGGCTGACTTAGTAAAAGTGACATTCAATTATTAAGGTTCAGCGGAAAGCTAGACAAAACAAATCTTGTGGACAACGGTTTTGAATGTGTCTAATTAACAAACAATGTTTCCTGCTTGAAATGTCATCGGTGTTTTAAAATGTCCACCAATAATAGTGTTTAAGTCAATTCATTGACAGCCATGACAGCTTCACTCAATCTCTTAATATTTATACAATGAATGTGCTTTCGCTTTGTCTCAATTTGGGAAAACAGGGCGTTGCTAATACTTAATCATTTTTTAAATTCACACTAAATAATTTGTAGGTCACAATGGGTAATTTTATTAGGAAAATTTCGTCATTGTGAGTTCGTAGACACAAAATATGATTATTAGCATCGCGCATGGAATTTCAAGTTTCTACGATTTTGGTCACTGCCTGGACTTGAAATTGCACTCCCGTTGGAAATTTGACGTTCGTATTAATGATGGAACTGCCGAGTATTTATTGATGTATTATTTATTTATAAAATGCAGAGATTTATCGTCGAACTTTATGGAAATTATTAGGAAATACATGTAGAAAAAATATGTCAATAATTTCGAAACGGAAAAATTTCCATTATCTGTCATATCACCATCGGACACAAATAATAGAAAACAAAAAAATACAATGAAAATGACTAGGTACGCGCGTGAATTTGTGATGCTAGCGGTATAATCAAATGGTCCATGTGCGCTGTGATAGTGGACCACGCAATAGACTCAACCTGAACGAGGCAAGCCTCACATTGCTCTGCGCTTTAAAACACGACAAAGGTCATATTATAAGGCGTCCTCCGCGATAACGATGCAGAACGAAAGTGATAGCTACGCAAACCTTATCACTGAATACCGAAATCGGAGGAACTATAAGTATAGCCTGCTCTGCGAGTAGTTGAATATAGTGTTTAGGATTTCGGTGAAAGTATCTGATCCATAGCAGCCGCACTCATGAAGGTGACCGTTTTTATAGCTGCCTTCCTGGCCATAGTGGCCGTGCAGTCAGTCAGTGTTTCAGCAGACGATTTTGTTGGTAAGTGTACGAGAATGTGAACGCAAGGGATCCTTAATGAATACTGCTAGTTGTTGACAAGCCCTACCTGGATATGCAGAAATTTGTATTTGAGATCCTTCTGGGCATGGACCATGATCTATCGATAAAAGAATGGATCGAACTTGGAGGTAAACTGAACACAGAAAAGGACCTCTACACGGTAAGACGACTCTGTCCTTTGAGTATATATATAAAACAACTTCTATGTCTCTCTCGCTCTATAGAAATACCCTAAATCGATGACGAAGTTCTACAACTCCTACAAACTAGGTGAGCTCCTGCCGCGAGGCGAGTTTTACAGTGCCACACAACAGACTCATTTCAGGCAAGGTTTCGGACTCTTCACATTCTTCTATTACGCCAAAGACTTGGAGACATTTAAGCAGAATGCCGCCTGGGCCCGTTTAAACGTCAACGAAGGAATGTTCGTTTACGCACTCACATTGGCCGCCATCCACCGCGTGGATATGCAGGGCATCATCTTGCCACAGATCTACGAAATCTTCCCGCAGATGTTCTACAGCAGCAAATACATCTTGGCGGCTGACAAGTTCGACTGGGACACATGGAACAGGCAGATCATGCTCGAAAAGGAACTGAAGACCACCTACCACCAGGAAAACCCTGCCATCTTCGGAAGTCGCTTCTATCTGAAGGACTGGAAGGTGTGGCAGTGGTGGAAACTCATGGGTCTCGATGACGGCTGGCAGGTGGAGTCAAAGTCGGTGCGAAGCGGAAACCCAAAATCGGCCGACAGCAAACTGAAGATGGTCTGGCTGCCGGTGGACTACACCCGTGACGCTGGCATTTTCAACACAGACTCCAAGCTCAGCTACTTCACCGAAGATGTGGGCTGGAACGCCTATTGGTACTACTTGAATATGGACTACTTGCACATAATGCCTGGCAAGGACTTCAAGCTGAACAAGGATCGCCGTGGCGAATGGTGGATATACAACGTGCAACAATTGCTGGCCCGTTACTACATGGAGCGCTTGTCTCAAGGTCTTGGCACAATTGACACCTTCTCTTGGGACGATTTGTTCGACACTGGATACGATCCGCAACTGGCCTCATTCAACGGTGTGGGCTTCACCTACAGAAATAACTATTGGCAAGTAAAATCACATAACAACAAGGATATTCTGAACAAGATCACCAACATCGAGCGCAGAATCGACGACGCAATTGCTTTAGGCAAATTTGTGACGCAGGATGGCTCAGTAATCGATTTCAGAAAGCCAGAATCTGTTGAATACATAAGCAACTTATTAGAAGGCAACGTGGATGTCCTGGACCCGTTTTACTTCAACCATTGGTTGGGAGTAGCTCTAAAGCTCCTCAGCGGTATGGGATATAACCAGTTTACTGTTACTGTGCCACATGCCTTGATGAACTTCGAGACTATGCTACGTGATCCACTGTTCTACAGCTTGGTCAAGATCATCATCAGCAAGTTCTACGAATTCAAGAATCAACTTCAGCCATACACCACAGAGGAGTTGCTCCTTCCTGGAGTCAAGATCGCCGGCGTTGAGGTGAGCAAATTGCTAACCTTCTTCGATTTAGTTGACACCGACGTGACCACTCTTCTTAGCGGTAAGAACATTATCCACGATGGCAGCCTGATTTGGGATAAGGCCCTCCTCTTCCGTCAACAGCGTCTGAACCACAAGGAATTCACCTACACCGCCAAGGTGGAGGCTGACAAGCCCCAGAAGGTCGTCATTCGCGGCTTTATCGGTCCTTCCTTCGATGAATATGGCCAAAAGTTGAACTTCATTGAATATCGCGAAAATTACATGGAATTCGATAAGTTTGTCCATGAGCTGGTTGCCGGAGAGAATGTGATTCAGCGCAGCTCAAAGGACTTCGCCTGGACTGCCAGCGACCCTCACACCTACTCCGAGCTCTACAACTACCTTGACAAGTCCAGCGAAGGAAAATACCAATTCCAGCTGAACATCTTGCAGTCGCACTCCCTGTTTCCAGATCGATTGGTCTTGCCACACGGCAAGGAAGGGGGTATGCCAATGGCCATGTTCTTCATGGTCAGTCCATTCACCGCCGATTTCGAACAATATTCCACATACGATCCATACTACTTGTCCGGCATTGGATCCGGAGTTCGCCATATCGACAATATGCCATTCGGGTATCCTTTGGACAGGAAACTCGGGGGTATATCCGAGTTCTACGTGCCCAACATGTTCTACAAGAATGTCAAGATCTACCATGTGGACAAGTTGGACAAATACTATCCGATGAAGTATGAAAAGTACGGAACTTTTGACGATGAGTTTTAAACTGGGGAGCTCTACTTTGAGGAGAGCAACATGTTCTACGCGTCTCCTAGAATGAACTTTAGCGAAATAAAACGGATTGCAAACATTTGTTGCTTGGGGAATGTATCCATTCACCAACTGACTTTTTTTTTTTTTGGAGAACTGCAAATGAGACAGCGATTCTTGGAAGGTTGTGAATGCACTCTTGGTTTGATGTGGCACATTCAAGAATCTTGTCATCTTAAGTCGACTAGATTGGTCTGGGTGAGATGTAACCTGAACGCAAAAACTAGATTGGTCGGGACATCCACTTGTTCTACGTCAGCCACGTATGAGAACTGTCAACTTAGTACTCGACTAGATTCGTCGACTACCCCTCCAAAAACGTCAACTGAAAAAGCTGTTCATAGCACGGTTGCCGCTTGCAAACAAATTTAGCTACCAAAAATGGGAAAAAAAGTTACCAAACCAAGATAAAATTTACCAAAAATCTGGAGACGTTGATAAAACACAAGGAGAAAAAATAGCATACATATATAGTCTTGAGCCAATGTGAAAATGCCTTATCACCATCCTAAGACCTTTCTCTCTTTCGGCATGGCAGTGTAAAAACGTCCATTTGCTTAGTCTTCAGAGAAACTAAAAGAAGAGTGTAGAGTTCCTAGCACTTTCTTTTTGTTTATTAAGCACACATTTTTAAAACATAAGAAAAAAAACGTATGTATTTTAAAATATTCAATGTGGTACACTAGGTTTGTATAGGAACTTAGTCAGTCTTTAAGTAGTTAAACAACGGCTACTTTCTAAAATAAAATAAAGTAGACTTAACTTACTAATGCAATAGTAATATCTACTTTAAATACTTTTGCTGACCAAATGCATGATTTAAATTAAAATTTTAAAAATAAGCTAGAGCGAAAAATTAGAACGAAAATTCCAGATAGGAGTGAGTGTACGCACCAACTTTATTAATGTTGACACGTCAAAAAAACTGCATTAAAAATGTATTCAAATCACATTATTCAGCTGCTGGGAGCTTTTTTTTTTTTTTTGACATTTCAAGATTATTTGAAAATAAATTGTATTGAAAATTTGCGGTTGCTTTGCAAACAATTGCTACCCCTTTCGTTATACACGTTTTGTCTCTTTTACACACCGCTGACTTATCAACATTATAAAAATGAGAAAAAAAATTAGTGTCATACGGGCTTAAGGAATGTAGTAGGAACTTTGTCAGTCTAGCAATTAAACAACGTCAACAACGTTGTGCACAAAATTACCAGCTGCTAGAATGCATTTCCGACCACTTTTTCTTATAACAAACCTTTAACAAATTAGAGTTTTATGCCTGCAAATAAATAATATGACTAACTAACCTGTCCATATCTAAATGTAGTTATAAACAGAAAATATTTCGAAGTTCACCATCTGTCAAAAAAAGAAAATGAGTGCATTCAGTAATTTTTTGAACAAAATAGGTTTACATGGGTGGTGCTTTCACTCAGAAACAGTAAGGCAGCATTTAAATGAATTGATATCGAGTTTGTATTTTTGGTGCTCCTGTTCAAAAGTTACCAAAACCAGATAAAAATTACCAAATTACCGAAACTCAAAAAGCAAAAAAAAATTACCAAATTTGGTAAAAAAATTACCAAAGTGGCAACCGTGGTTCATAGGTCTGTTCCTTTACTTTTAAATCCTACGAATTTTTCCTCAATGTCGTTCCTTAACTCGAAAAATTCGTAAAAGAGAGCGTCATCGAGAGAGCAAGAAATTACCCCTCCACTGAGAATCTTACGAATTTTAACTCAACAAATTTCTTGGGGTAAGAATTGAAAAAGCTGTCAGTCACAGCTGATTTGAAATTTGTTGTCCCATTTGACATTTGTTTTGATTTCTTGTATATTAAAATGATTAAAATGGTATCAACAGGCGGAAAATTGAATGTTCTCCTTAGATTCTTTTGGTGGCGACGAAATTCTTCCTCGGTGTAAAGGCACCAAGTGACAAAGAACAGAAACTGAAACAGAACAGACATTATTTTCGTTCTGTAGTTAATTCTGGTTCTGTTTACGTTGCTCGCTCAGCTACACAAAACTGAAACAGAAACAGACCCATAAAAACATGTCGCTGTCGCAGAATATTTGGTGACGGTCATTATACATTATTTGGTGATTTCTCACGAAATCTATTATAGATACTCTCCTTCTCTCTCTTCGACTACTAAAAACGTTTTTTTTTTTCCATTTTTCGTTTGTTATTCATACGTGGTCATCACAATATACAATAGTACGATGCGAAACAAACAGCCAGATGACAGGTGCAGAAAAATGCAAACAAAAAAAGCCTCTCCCCCACTATAAATTGGCATTTCTGTTGCTGGCAGCAACAGAAACAATCAATGTAGACTTGTTTACGTTCGGTCTTCAAACAGCCATTTTTCTGTCGCTAAATTCTGTTGCTGAAAAAATGATGTTCTGTTCCCAATTCTGTTTCTGTTGCAAATGTATGGGATTCTGTTTCTGTTCGTGTTTCTGTTCTTTGTCACTTGGTGCCTTAAGAAGTAGGAAAGCACAATCTCCTCCACGTAATTTTTGGTATAATCAGTGCAAACTTTTCCATATACATCCTCGGATTCATGAAGAAGAAGTTCGAATAATTGCGAATCAATTTCATAGCTAGGTAGATAAATCAACTAATGTTGTTCGTAAATTAGCAAATTCTTCGACTTTATCAGATATTTTAACGACTTTTCGTACCACTTTTTTGAATTATATATCTGTCCTAGATGTCATAGATTACTACAAAAGCGTTCCCTAACTTTTTCGTAAGTGTCTCTCTCTGTGAGAGAATTTATCCCCACCACTGCCATTTTGACAGTGTTTTCCATTCTTACTACAAAAGTAAAGGAACAGACCTCATGTGACCCATCGAGGCCAATCCAAACCGAGATACATCTAGTGAGAGAGCTGTCAGACTTACTAAACTAGATACTTGAACGTCCCCATTCTTGTGTCGATATTGTGATCTTCCGTCCATTCAATGTCAAAACAGCTTTCAGGCGATTTGACTTTTCATCTCAAAGACGACCTAAACCAGAAGTTCTTCTGGACTCATTCCCATGTCGATGACTAACGCGTTATATAAAACAAGACTAACCTCACCTAACCCAAACCAGAAGCACTCTCAATTATACCATGTGCGCCGTGTGTAATTGTGTTGTCTGCAGTATTGTAAATCAATCTGTATCCCCTAGGCAGAAAATGGCACGTTCCAGTCTCTATCACTCTTTCCAAAATAAAGAGCCAACAGTAGCCCTCGTAAAATACTTAATAAACATGCGACATCTGAATTATTTTCCACCCTCTACTGACCCATTTCAATTCATGTTGTGCTTAGTGGATGCTGATGATGTCGCCGGTACGCGAGGGAAACTGAGTTCGTAGCCAAATTTCCAGTTGACGCCCCAGCCGATCGATGACATCACCAGCAATGGATGGAATGTTCGAGCGTCGTTCCCATCCCTATCCATCCATGTACTTGAACAAGAGACAGCACATTTTTTTGTGATCATTGTTGTCCTGACTGTTGGTGTCCCTTCTCTGCAAAAATATACTCTCCCTCTCAATCCAGGAAAACTACGTCGTTGCGGAGTTTTGTGTACATTGTGACCCTCTGCAGGAATGGAATTATTGATGCCCCCCACTGCATCATCTACGCTGTCAGTTGATGTGTAATTACAAAAGTTTAGATGCAACGCCATTCTATTTGCACCGAGTAGTGGGTATGGTCCTTCAAGGACGATTTGCCACCGAGAGACCCTATAAATACAGCGCCATGCCGCCCGTTTTAAACTTCAGTTTCCCTTTCTACCACTGTCTGGAGCATTTTTTGTTGTCCTTATATATCCTCTACCATCCAACGGTTCTGCCACTGCGTATATGGCAGTAATAATAGTTCAGCTCGAATGAATTTATGTACATTGTACTACCCACTCGATCGGGAGAGCTTTGGGAATGAGACGGTTTTCAATCGATAAAGTTCCTCTATGTGCACAGTGCACATGCACTGCACTTCTATGTGTGTTGGGGTTCCCGAGGGAACTATATAAATGCACAACTAGCAGATACATAACTGATGTGGGAATGGGATCCACTCCCAGTTGCAATGGCGACGTTTCGGCTATGTTCCCGGTTGCAGTATTATGTAGCGACATGGATTTCTGCCTCCAGAATATTCCAATTAAGTTGGTAATAATGACGAACAGAGAATCTGGGCTTTTGCGTTTCACTGTTTCAGTTAGATTCTACTTTTGACGGCGGAATTTCTCTGACGGGTGTGGTTGAGTGGGAGGGATATACCTACTTTTTGGGCACAGTCGTAGAAACGAATTATTGCATCGCCATTGCAGCGTTCTGAGTGCGGAATTCCTTGTTGTAACTACGTCGCGTCGCCCCATTTTCTTTTTTATTGACGGCCTATATCAAGATCTTTACATTTCTTTCAAGACACGACCAAAAACGTCACACAAAGCATACCAGTGCTACCCAGTGGTGCCATTTTGGCATTTTTTATGCTAGATCTAGCATATTTTAACTTTAAATTGCACATAGGTATAAATAAAATATATATTTTAAATTTCGAACATAAAAACCCGTCATAAGAAATATTTTCGTGGTATATTTTGCTATACAGATAACGAACGCATCCATAAAAATGTTCTGTATTTGGCATTACTGAAGATTTGTATGACAATAGGTCCATTCGCGTACTTTCACGAGCCAAGCACTAAAAGTCTGTCAAACTCGAAAAATTGAGCGAAACTCTCTCAGAGAGCTGAAAATATACTCCAAAGTACGTGGATACATTTCGAGCTACTTTGAGCCACTTACATCTTTGAAATCGAATCCATGTCACAAATAAATTTATAACTTACCTTTTTGAAACATATGAAACGTTCTAGGAGAACATTCGACCACCACCGAATATTCTTTATTTTCAGATATTTTATTTTTGTGTACAATTGATTTTTAAAACGAATTTTGAATTTGTTTCCTGTCAATTTTGCGCATTTGACATTTTTATCAGTACTTGCCGGCTGAAATTCTCTGAGCTGTTTCGAGCCAAGAGAGCAACTGCTCGTTACTCGTTATTTTGCTAATTTTCTCTTTTTCTGTCATTTTTGATGAGTACGTGTACTTTGTGCGATTGCGATCGATTTATACCGATTGCGTTCGATTCAAACCGCGTACGCGAACGAACCTAATTTGTCAATTTGAAGTATCGGCTGTCAAAGTGTTAAACCTTAAAAACAAAAATCGAAGCAAAAGTCAACTGCCCGTGAGCTTGCTGCTTAATTAAATTTAACTTTCTTTCTTAATGTACAGGCAAATATATTATCTGTAGATACTGATTGTTTTTTTTAACTTTTTTTTTGTTAAAGTCGTTGGTTTAAACGATAGCATATTCGGTATTATTCCTCCATATAATTTAGCATATTTATTACTTAACTTCGTATATTCCGTTAGAAAATTTCTGGCAACATTCCGTAATACTACGTTTCCACCGGAGATTAACTGCGAAAAATGTCTGTAAATCCCGCATAAATCTCGGGATTTGTCATACAAAAGTTAATCTCATGAAAAGGGAGATTACAAACAAATCTCGATTATCAACCAGGTTTGCATGTACAGTCCGGTTTGTGAACACACTTTCCTCGAGATGTCAAAAATACAAAGCAAACAGAGCTGTATTTGACATTGTGTCATAAAAAAAAAATCAATTTATTTCTGAGAGACTTCTCCTACCTAATGCTACCATAAAAACTTTATTTTTATTTTGTAGAATTTGCCAATAATATTTTAAGATTTCTGGAACTCATGTTTTCTTACTTTAAACTTTTGAATTGGTTAATTTTTTTTCAATTATCACAATTTTGGGTTGTTCGATTCGACAGTAGTTGACAACATCTGGTGAAACGTCGAATTAATCCTGTTTTTTTGGTGGAAACACCTCAGGATTTGTTTGTAATCTCTTGCCCTAAATCTCGCGATTAGTGTCCCGTGGAAACGTAGTATAAGCTCGAAAGATTTGTAGTAAACCTACGGTTACATAGGTCGTTGGAAAATACGAGTAGGAATGGCAGAAGAACTGTCACGCGTCCAACCGCAGCGCTCATGACGCACGAACTGCGTTGCTGGCACCGGAATAATTCAGCCGATTTCATTCAGTGAAGCTCCAAAATATGTACAAGACTTTTTACCTCGAAATAATCAAATTTCAAGATTTTTGATATCAAGAACTTTTTAAACCTAGCACATTAAAAGAACCTTTTTTATTGAAGAAAAACGTTGGCTATTAATTTCATTATTATATAAAATGTTAGTCGAATAGTGGGCACAATTTCTGTTTCACTAACGTTTACATCAACTCTAAGGAACCATGAATTTTAACGAATTTGATAAAATCACTGATGTAACGTGTTTTTGGATAGCATAGCAAACCCGGTCAGTTATTCACAACATTTAACCAGAATCTTCAAGTTCAGTTGGTTGGTAGTTTATCTGGTGAGAAAAATGTCTAAACATAAATTTGCTTGCCCCCCCGCAAATTCCGTTGTGACTTCTTCTGCCAGACGTTGCTGCATCTAAAAAACTCTCTGTTCCCGCTTCAAGTCGCAGCACAAGTTCAAGTTCGTGTCCTCAGATCTGTCTGCATAGTGCTCCTTTATGCTGCGCGTGATTATGTCTTCGCATTTCGCGTTCTCGCAAATGACAAGTAGCTGGCTTGTCATTAAAAGTAAAACATTCATGCACGTTGATGAACCCTCAAAGGGCTCACTTCAGACACGCTTTAGGTTTCACCAGACACAAAAGTTTGTCATCATGATCCCGCAAAGGGTGTCTGCATGCATATGTGCCTTGCATATGTGCATCCGAGTCCAGAATGTACAGCTAAAATATGCAATGCGCCAGGGAAAAATGAGGAAAAACCGAAAAGTCAAAGTGGGAGACAAGGTAGCTGCGATATAGCATATCACACGCCAACCAACCGAACCAGGCAAAAGGAGCCCAACAATGGAGTGCATCAGAACAGAACGCATTTCGGTTAGTAAAGAGGGAAAGCACGGGTGAAAGCGCACTTCTGTGTATATTGTGTACCTAGTTTGCGAATCCAAGCCAAGGTTGTTGTACTCGTTCTATATAACAGAGCACTTGCTGTGGCGCAGCTTTACCCCTCCTGTGTGTCGCCTGATACGAACATCGAAACCCCGGTTGCGCAGTTTTTTGTTTTTTTCTTTCCTCCCTGCAAAAGTGAGGGTGGATCATAAAATTGAAATAAGCCCACAGCATAACGGGAGACACGCTAGACGGCATTTAATTTATGCATGCAACTATACACGTATGCACGTTGCACTTGCACGTATGAAGTGGGGGAGAGTGTTAAGGGAAAAGCCAACAAACACAACAAGAACCGAAAAGAAATTGTTTCCAATTTATCTCTGCTCGAATATGGATAGCGGGGTATGTGCTCGCAATTATGCGCTTTGCTGCATTGACAGCCCTCTTGACAATTGGGATAGACGTGGCTATGGGTGAGTGTTTTTGTATATGCTGGCTACACTTTCAAAAATTTATCGTTCGTTCTATAGTTTGGACAAAGTGCGCCCTCTTGGTGCGCGTTCATGCGTTGCAGATGTCACACGATTCTTCAGTTGCAAAAGCAACGATTACGCGTGTCATTTTTCGTGGTGAATTTTGGCATATCGGCGTCACAAAAATTCGGCCATTCGGTGGTCACTCGTGGGTCTTTCGTGAGAGTGCGCTGCGACCAGACGCTTGACGGGCGATCACACGTAGCTGCAAATTAAGGACAAATGTTTACGTCATAATGACGACGGCTTGTCAAAATTTGACATGAAAAGTGGCATGTGTAATAGGGTGGCTCGACTTTTCCTTTTTTTTTCAAATTGAGTCTTCGGGCACTACCCAAAAAATGTCTTTATATGCCATGATGTCAGGTAAATTAAAAATTTGGAAAAAGAATTGTGATCTTCTACTGCCCCAAGGTCATAGAAACTTCCCATAAAATCTAAAATAACTAGAAAAAGGATTAATTTTCGGCACAAAAAAAAATTCCTTTAGTTATTTAGTTATTAATGATAATTAAGAACAAAGTTAAAACAAAAATAATTGGAAAATCCAAAAGTCAAAGGTTAAAAAATAACTGACCCTCTTGCTCCCCTTTTGTGGGCGCCTTTGGTTAAGCCTTTTGATCAGAGACAATACTGAGACCACCAACTCCGGCCGATTTCCCGTTACTTAGCCTACAAGCTATATTTTTATGGAGTGTACACGTTTGGTGCCCCTGTATTCTTACATAGAAAATCGTATTGACAAATGTCACGAAACTTCAAAAATTCTGCTCACCAACACACTCCCAGGAGATATGAGACACTTCCGCTGTGGGCAAAGTTGCTGGCAGAGTTCATAGAATTTTATCCGTTTAATTTGAAATTGTTCGTTACGTGTGGATAATATTTTTTTTTAGGAATAAGTGCACATTTGGTTAAAATGTTCATGAAAAATTAACAATGTAGATTGGTTGAGGGAAAATGATAACATTTTGAGCAAATTTTCTTCATTATTTAGGAAAAATTTACACACGAAATCGAAATTTATGATAACCAAAAGCGGAAAATTCACAACCATGTTTGTCCTAATATGTTTCTAGTATATAGAACATCAACTTTAGATAGTTTTACTAACCAAACAAATCAAATTATTCGCTTTTTAACAATTTATAATAACTAACCAATGGCGTTCAGTAATGAAAAAAATGTGGTATTCCCGAACTCTTTCTCAACGAGTGCATTTAAGCGTTGCGATTGATATTAGGCGTCATCTGCGCTCGTTCACTTTGGAAGCCGGCCGGGTTTCTGCCAGTGATGGAAAAGCGGATACAATTGTATCTTTTGGATATAATCTGAAAATAAAGTGACACAGGTACAATTCACTCGAAAAAGTTACAATTTAGCCAAAATTTGTTTGCTCCAAAGTTACACAGTTACAATACTTCTTTAAAATATACAATGTCATACCCACGCAACGAACACATCCACAATTTGTAATATGGAATATAATATGCGTTCTGGCCTTAAGTTCAACTCTATTACATTCGGCTAACCAACTCACTTTTGCCAAACACTCTCCAATGCAATAAGAAAATACAATTTTTTCATATGCCGTGCGTACTCCGTTGCTCTTTCACAGTGTACGCCACGCATGAGTATTGCGATTTCATTTTCACTCACAGAAGTATTTAATTCATCATAACGCAGTTGCCTGTCAGTAAACCAATAAATTTCACATTTCAACAGTCAACACACTCTAGATATCGCAACAGAAGCAGAGCATTTGCGCAATTTCGTCTATCTACAGCCACTCACATAAATTAATGCCAGCCAACATTTTGACATTTTAACAATAATCATAGATTTTAAAAGAATAAGAAAAGGAAAATGGAAAGGTATGTTATTTATTCATTGTGCTGTACAAAAATATTAAAATGCTTGCATTGTATTAACCCAAATAGCATATTTATCTTAACATTCATATGGCTACGAATTTCCACAACGACAAAGATACACATCTGTCCTAAAAGTTACAATTTAAACTTGGGAAAAGTACAATCGGAAATGTTCATTTCCATCACTGGCTTTCTGCTTGTTGCGAATGAATTATCGCGCGACGGAAAACCCAAGTGCGCCTAAGACTAATATCCAGCGGGGAATTTAGTGTGCGCATTTTATAAGACATTTTATTAAATAGACATACCCTTTGTTTAGAACGAATTAAAATGTTTAAGCGAATATTTATATTTATGTTAATAAATTTATTAACTACCATACATACGCGGGCTAATTTGATGATGTTTCTTGGTCGCTGGTTGATTACAAAAGAGATGTATTAACTCTAAGACAAATCCGATCATTGACCAAACGAATGACCGCACAAAGCATCAGTGTTGCCAGATTGGGCGCTTTGTCGTATTTTGGGCTATCTTTTTTCATAAAAAACGATGGAAATTTCTTCAATGATCGCCCAACGCAAATTTGGGCTACATATCGTTTAACAAGTTTTGTGTAAATTTTGTTTGTTTTATTTCTTCACAAAACTACAAAAAAGAAATATTTTCGAACAAACCCTCAATTTCAAAACTTGGCAGCAATTTTGCAGTCAAGTGACATCGAACATTCGTTTAACTTGCAGGCCTTTTGATTTGACACAAGCACACAAGCCACAAAGGCCGCAGTTACAGTAGTGGCAGTGAAAAAAATACAAATTAAAAAGTTCTTTAAGAATTGGAAACATTTTCAACGATTTTTGGGCTTCTTCTTGGGCAAGGACTTTGGGCTACATTTTTTTAAGGTTTTGGGCGCTTAAAGCAAACAAAATTCTGGCAACCCGGCAAAGCATAACAAGAAAAGTTAAATTTAGAGAGTTATAGAGAGTACTTTTAGAGAGCGCAGCATAACAGAATCAAAAGAACATTATCATATAAATTATTACTGGCTCGTCGATATGCGACCAATATTTAAGAGATGTAACAATAACAAAAAAGAACTCTTATACGGGAGACTAATATAAAACAATATATAAGCAAACAATATCGAATCGAATTACGAAGCATATCAATAAGGTAAATCATCAACGTTTGTAACATAAAACCGCTAAATACACAACACCCTTGTTAGATCACTCAGTAAGAATTTTACAAAAAAATTGAGGTTAAGTATGCGAAAGATGGGGCAATATCGGTGACTCGTTTTGGACACTTGGTCTATACAATTACTAATCTCAGTCCTTTGGTGGGTAGCTTTCTTTTGCTGTCCAGCAGCCATTTGATTGCCTTTCTTTTTAAACTTCCGTGCAAAGTTTCGATCGTATTGAGACTAGAGACAGCATTGCGGATCCTTTTTCTCACAAATATTTTCGAATCCCAACCGGATATTTTCGCCGTCTCCCATCCGAGTCTTACGCAGCGTCCCCTGTCACATTTTCAATATTCTACAGGTGTGCAACGGCTCCCAACGCTGCATTTTTTCTTCTCTGCTCGATAAAGAGTGAAGAGCTCGAAGTGATGGTTGGTGTCAAAGTTCGCCTCTCGGAATGTGATTCTGGTCTGTAGGCGCGTAGCCTTCAAAAACTATTGCTACTGCCCTCAACACACATCAGCGCCAGACTTTTGCATTGATCCTAGGACAGCCGGAATATTTTTCCGGTGACCATGGTCCCATAAAGGTTTCATTCCCCACCAGCTCTTTTTCAGCCCCCTAACTAGTCCTGAAGAGCCTCTCCTACCTCCGCTTCAAATATGTCGAAAGAGTTCAGCCACGGTATCTTTCAACTGGAGTCTCAGTCAGTCAGTCATTCGGAGAGAGTTGCCGCTATTCTTCTGCTTTCAACGCTCCCACATATCAGTTTAGCTACAGTCAAGTCCGGATGGACAAGACCAATACCCGGTGGTTGTCATTTATCGAAAAATATTCATATACTTGACTTAAAGTTACACTGGGAAGAATCAGGTTGAAGTCAATCAGGTCCTATCCCCTTAAAATGATACTCACAGCTCCTTTAGTGCGCGCCAGTCTTTAAAAGGTAAATCAAGTCCGACGTCCCCTTCTTGAGAAGCTGTGTGCGGTATTTATTTATTTATTTATTTATTTATTTATTATGAATTCAAAAAAAGCAACCCATAACATTCTTCAAAAGTATGCCACTTGCCGTCTTTTCTCTCAATGTACCCCGAAACCATAAGCAACAACTCCCGTAGTCACATTTTCCGTGTTTCCAAACACTGCTTACCATAGAAAAAAAAAAACAAATCTACCCACTTTCTGGAGGATACTCGTACAAAGGATTACTTAACAACACAGTCACCCACTCACTCTTCAAGTTTTCACTTCCATACTCGCATGAACAAGAAAAGCAGACAAATAGCACAAAACAAAGGGAACAAGAGCAACTTTTCATCGCTACCTGCAGTTGCGCAGTGAGTGCGCGCCTCCACCTCGAACGACGAACGGATAATGGCCTCTTTCATCTTCCGTTTAAAGGACATCGCCCGCTGTCGGGCCAGACTGCAACGGTGGGTAAGGTAGTTTCGGCTATAATTACATCCACTGCTGTGTATATACCCAACCCAAGCGCAGTTAAGTTGCATATGCCAAGGGGCTTTGGCTCTGACTATATATGGCAGCTTGCCCATCGACCATGATTCCGATGTCTACCCTATACACGGAATAGCACCAGTGGCAGCGAATTCAACTGGCGAATATCTACGAACGTTCGTTCTATATATTCCACTTCCAGTTCCCCATAAAACAACATCCGTCAGATGCCCCCCCTAAGCCCAAAACCGAACCGAACTTCGCACTTCCTTCCCTCACTGTGGCTCTGCGAATGTCAATGGCATGGAAGTGCAATTCCAGCGATATAGACGCAGGGAGTTTCTCATCAAATACTCCTCAGCTCGCATCTATACCTCCCCCCTGTCTGGGTGTGTATATGCTCTCCAGGAACACAATCAGCCGCACTCGCACGATGCCTCTGCAACTCATCAGGAGCCAGCTCGGCCGAATACATAACCTATATGCAGAGTGGTGAGAACCATTCATATACAGGCGGCACCATCGCACAGCCGTACAACGCTACGAGTAAACGAGTTGCAAGGTCAACGAACGCTCGACGCTATAATGGAACACCATATCATAGCATCACACACTAGACTGGGTTGGCTTGGCACTGTGCGCACATAAATTCGTATCCCGCATGTACACGGGTGGAATGGCAGGGGGTGGATGTTTCGTCATTTTATGTTGGGATGGGTCGGGAATATTCCGCTACTGAAACGTATTTGCAACTCTCCGTCGTCGTCGTCGATGTCGTCTCTTGCGTCTGACTGTTTTGGAGTGCAAGTGGATTTAGCCGAGAGGGACAGGGCGATATGGCGTATGGCGATGGCAATGTGCTTTGGTGAGAGTGTATTTATTTAGTTCAATGCGACATTGAAGCGCTGGGGGGGTGGGTGTAATTATAAACATGAACTGTGCTGCGCGCACATAAATGGTGCAGCAGTGGGTAGGGTGTGGTGTGCTGGTGGTGGCTTCGTGCGATTATGCTTTTAGAGTTCAATGTTACTGGCATTGGGCGGGGGTATATAATGTGCAACTATACAGTGCACAGTAAAAAAATGAGGATAGTTTTGTAAATTCGGCTTCAATCGGTGTTAGCTGACAGTGACAGTGAAGGCCGGAAAAATGTGGACACTATTTCTATTTTGCAATGAGGTTTAGAATGGAGGGACTTCCGCAAGAACGCTAGTCAATTGACTAGTGGCAATTTATATCCAGGAATTAATATAAACAACCAATCATCTTTATAATGCATCAACTAGGTAAGGAGCAGAGTACTTTAGAAGATGCTTTCATTCGCTTTCGACGGGGCCCATGCTACTGCACATAAAGGGTGTTTTTTTTTAGAGGTATAGAACTTTGAAATGGAATAAAACAAAGTTGATTTTTTTTAAAATAACGTGATTTACTTTATTCGAAAGATAATCTTCTGGCATTGTAATTTAAATATGATTTCTGACATATGACCGCCACGGCTGGCTCGGACGTAGTCTAATATGGAGGTCCAATTTTCGATGACATTTTCCAGCATTTGTGGCCGTATATCGGCAATAACGCGGCGAACGTTGTCCTCCAAGTGGTCAATCGTTTCGGGCTTATCGGCGTAGACTAGCGACTTCACATATCCCCACAGAAAATAGTCCAGCGGCGTTAAATCGCACGATCTTGGAGGCCAGTTGACGGGTCCGCAACGTGAAACTATCCGGTTACCTGACGTTTCCTTCGATAAATCGATTGTGGCACGAGCTGTGTGGCATGTTGCGCCGTCTTGTTGAAACCGCACATCTCCTGCAAATCATGGTTGTTCAATTGAAGAACGAAAAAGTCAGTAATCGTGGCTCTATAGCGGTCACCATTGACTGTAATCACGGTTGCCACTTTGGTAATTTTTTTTTTACTTTTTTAGTTTTGGTAATTTGGTAATTTTTATCTAGTTTTGGTAACTTTTTGAACAGGAGCACCAAAAAAAAACAAACTCGATATCAATATTCATTTAAATGCTGCCTTACTGTTTCTGAGTGAAAGCACCACTCATGTAAACCTATTTTGTTCAAAAAAATTACTGAATGCACTCATTTTCTTCTTTTGACAGATGGTGGACTTCGAAATACTTTCTGTTTATAACTACATTTAGATATGGATAGGTTAGTTAATCATATTATTTATTTGCAGACGTAAAACTCTAATTTGTTAAAGTTATAAGAAAAAAGGCTCGGAATTGGTAGATGATCCCATGCCTGACAGCTGGTAATTTTGTGCAGAACGTTGTTGACGTTGTTTAATTGCTTAGACTGATAAAGTTCCTACTACGTTCCTTACCAAGTCTTGTGTTTTATAAATGTTTGTTTATAAACAAGCAATTTTAAAAATCAAATAAAATAATTTGAGTTTAGAAAATCATGTTTTTTTGGTCAGCAAAGTATTTTAAGTAGATATTACTGCTGCATTGGTAAGTTAAGTCTTATTTTTTTTATTTTATAAAGTAATCGTTGTTTAACTACTTAAAGACTGACTAAGTTCCAACAAAACCTAATGTACCAAATTGAATATTTTAAAAGACATATATCTTTTTATGCTTTAAATATGTTTTATCAACATCTCCAGATTTTTGCTAAATTTTATCTTGGTTTGGTAACTTGTTTTCCCAATTTTGTTAGCTTATTTTTTATACAAGTGGCAACCGTGACTGTAACGTTCTGGCCAACATTGTTTTTAAAGAAGTACGGACCAATTATTTCACCAAACAGTCGGTGTCTGAACATACACTTGAGGACTACCATCACTCCAAATACGGCAGTTTTGTTTGTTGATGTTTAGCTTCATCGCTATAAACAAAAAATGGACGTATTGCGCGATACGTACTTCGAACAGAACCATGATTTTCAAAATAAAATTTCACAGCCAATTTTAACGAAAAAATGCCTAAGTTGAGAAAAAAATATGCCTTTTTCGATAAAATAATGCCTAATATAATTTTTTTGACGTAAACTGGAACAATAAATCAAAAATTAAACACAATTATAAAAAAATAGACAAAAATAAATTTCTATTTCCAAAAAAAACTTCTAAGTTATAAATCACAGAACAAATTCTTAATAGGAACAAGATTCATGACTTTTTAGTTTCATAATTAGTTACAAAGTATTGAACAAAACAAACGTAGTTTTAGTTCATCAGATCGTCGTGGTTCTTGAAATCATACATTAAAAAAATAAAATGTTAGTATGTTGAATCAAAAAACATAATTAAAAAAAAATGTAAATAAAAAAAGATGTCTTTTTGAATAAAACCAAGCCTTAAAGCCTTAACTAATGAAATAATGCCTAAAAGGCAAGAAAAAGCCTTGATTGGCATCACTGGGCGTCACTCGATTCATGTTGAAATGCCAAACCAAACTAAAAATAAATCACTTGACAGCTGACAAAATGGTCGCCAGTTAAAATAGTGCTGCCAACTTAAAGCTCTATACCTCTAAAAAAACTAACTTTATATAATAGAATTGGGATGATTGCGATCTTGTTTAATATCCCTTGAGAGAGTGTAGGCGCAGTGGCTTAGTGATTCGTGTGTTGGACTACTAAGCGAGGGATCCCAGATTCGATTCCAGAAAAATAACAGATTCCATCTTAAAATTTGTTTCTTCTCCCTAACCTCTGACAAACGTGCTAGAGTATAACTGTCATAAAAGAGCTTCTCTTAGCCTTTAATACTACACATGAAATTGTCGATCCCTCCCATTCATCCCAAAAATGAAAAACTTACACCAAACCAATGGTTCTGCGGAACCGTTGCGCCAACTATTCATTTATTTTACTGTGAGAGAGTCCCCTATACTTTGCAGATACCTTTTTAACCCAAATAAGCAGAGATTGTCAATAGTTATTTCTTGCTTGATCTCTTTCCGCCGATTTCATTTCGAGGAGTAAAGTCTTTTACAACTTCTGTCAATAGCGACGATTTGCATGACAGCAGCAAACACTTCGTTTTCACATCGTTAAAACCAACAGACCCATCTTAACCGCCTTCAAAAATGCACCACTGACAGCTCGTCTCTCCGATAAGGTCACTGCAAGTAAGTTGGACTGATTTTAGAAAATGTGTACCTCTTCCAGCTTCTTGGTTACCTAGCCCTATGCAATCACTCAAATTAGGCAAAATGCCAATGGACGAGCTGTCCTAAAGTTCATGGGTTAAGCACATAGCACCTTTTCATTTCGTTCTATAGAACTAAGATTCGACCGCCTCTTTTCTCCATAGAACAGATAGATTAATTCCTATTCAAGGAAAAAAAGTCCTCCATCTATAATACCGTCCTTCTTAACAAATACTTTAAGAATTCTGAACACAACCATATTTCGCATTTTGTTGGTTAAGTTCACACATTTCCGGGCGCCACTGTAGCACCAGCTCGTACACATTTTTCTTGTGCAGTTTCTTTTTCTATTTGCTTCTAGTCTCAAAGTGGAAAAACTCACAATAAATAATGTTTTCATGAAAAACGACATCGTATCTGTGCAATCTATTTATATCTACCGCAATAGCAAACTGTGCTTAAAATTAGATATGTACTCTGCGACGAGAATGTACTCGAGGTCCCTGAACTTCAATTCGTACAGAACAACGAAAAAGGGCCAAAGAACGGAGTTTTTTATTCACAACCAGAGGCCAGAGGAGCGGGGCGGTCGGATTGGCTTTGGCAGCTTTTCACAATATCACCCACCGTTCGTTGCGTCGGTCGCTGGCATCAACGACGACGACGACGACGACGGCACACAAAATACGAAGACCATTTATTGCGGCTTTGGCAATGACGCCACGCTATAATGCATAACAAAAAATACTCGTATTCACTCCTTCGCATAGGTAGCAGGAAAAAAAAAAAAAACAAGACAAGGAGTATTTCGTACAACAAGATGGTAAAAAGGATTTGCAAGCACATAAGGACAAGGAGACGCCAACGACGATGGAGCTGAGGACGAGGAGGTGTTTGCTCGTTGCATATAATAAGGACGTGGGGTGGTTTGTAAGAAAATGCCACTGCAAGGGATGAAATAATATCGCAAAAGGGTTCTGCACTGGATTTTCGGGGGATGGGAAGGCCCTTGAATTTAAAGTGAAAAACCTTCAGTTTTGGGGGGAACAATACATAGAGAAAATAGCGAAAAGCGACGCAGGGATAACAAGGGTGGTGTCTGTACGCTCACCACATCAGTTTGAGTAAGAAAAAGGGAGACCCGTTGATCGGTATCTTTTTCGCCAGCATTTGCTGGAACATGCGATTCCGTTCCCATTGTGAATGTGCTTCGTAATAAAATGGTTGCAATGTTTTTTTTGTTTTTTTTTTTGTTTTCTGTTTTTGCATGGCTTTGCGCAGTAGGAAATTGCTTGTGCTTTACTTTCGTTGAACTCCCACACCCTACTCGGTCACATTTTCACTGATGGTTTTTGTTCCTATTTTGAGTAATTATCGCAATTCCGGTTTGTGGAATAAGGACATAGAAGAAGGAAAATCACACTGACTTGGGGGTGAGCGAGTCGCTTTAAAAGTGTCGCCTTTCGAATGTAAATCGGGGGTGGGATGAGTAGATGCATGGTGCAGACGTACATTTGAATGCAGGCATTTGGGAATGTGCTAATATATGTGAAATGACACAATTAATCAGATATGGTGATTTCAAATTGTGACTGGTCGAAGGATGTCAACAAATGAGCATACAATACATCGAGGCTGGAATTTTTTTATACCTATAGCTATTGTGAAGCAAAACAATGAGCGAACGTGAGCTTGCCAGACCGTTGCAGGGAAATATACTCCACGGGTAATTAATTTACATGGGAAACAACTTCACCTCGAGTGGGAAATAATTTCACTTATTTTATATGCATTCGTGCTCACGAAAACGTTTGATCGTTTTGTCTTACAGAATATGACCCTAGGCGTTTTGCATTTCGTTCGCTTCAAATAGGTGGGGAGAAGATTTTGTTTGCCGGCGAGCACCTTCATTTCAGATCCTCATACCTATTTTGCGAGAAACGGGCGAATAGAAGAATCGAATGCGATTCGCAAACAAACCACGCGGAAGAACGAATTGCGAATGTTTCTAGAAAGCTTATGCAAATTTTTTTTACGTATTCACATTTTTAAATAAGTGAGATAAGTGGTTCACGACATATTCATCGAAGAGGACGTTTGGGGAAGGGAAAGGCAGACATTTTGACAAGCAATGTCGGCATATCGAAGTACTGAAATCGTTCATAGCTCTAGTTTAGTAAGTCTGACAGCTGGCCGAGTTACAGTTTCTATTAAAAAAACGTCTGCTATTTTCATGTTTGTATTTCAAACGCTTTCGGAAACTTTTTCTCTGCCCTCTTTAGACTTCAAAGGATATTCTTCATAGTTATACCAAAAGAGGGCATTTAACTATGAAATAAAAGAGGTCTTCTCTGATACATTCGGAGGAATGACCAGGACTCGGTTGGATTTGTAGCTTGTTTGAATGTGCTAATTCTCCAATCGTTTTAAATATCCCGCTTTTTTTAGTTGAGCTCGCAAAGAAAATTCAGTATTTCCTCCAGAGGGCAGTTAAATTTGTTATACGCTCAGCGTTATGATGATTGAACATAATTTACAGTAAACCTATAGCTTGTAATTGGGGCTGCCTTTTGACCTACTGCTGCAGCGTTGATTGCGGTATTTTGAAGAAATGTTGCGACAGCGAGGTAAAGTTTAGTATCCCACTAAACAGGGTGTGTCCTTCAGAGGTACAACACTGAAAAATCATGGTATAAAACACTTTATTAGAAAGATGACTCTATAATTTTATCGTATTATTTCGGGCATACCTGTAGGCGCAGGGGCTCCGTCGAATAATTCTGGAGTTCGATTTTTCGCCAGCTAAAGTCGTATATCGAAAGTCTATTGTCGAGCATAGGTCTAAACATAGTTAAATGGAAAGTCTAAGTGGTTTGTATATGTCAGCTATCAGTTGTCAAGCCATAAGTAACCCTGGATAACGTTCTGCCAATTCGAAAAACAGACAAAAAAATTGGTCGATTTTTAATTTTCGACTTCTTTTTTTCGAGCAGCTGGGACCGTGTTTTAGAAGCCTATAGGTACTCACATAAAAATGGCAAGCAAAAGTGAACACAAAGCAGCTAAAAACTGTAGAGCTGGGCGGTGACGGAAAAGTGTTGCCAATTCGAAAAGAAACCTCTGAAAAAGTTATTAGCTTTTTGGTGGGTTATGCTGTTGTTGCACTTTTAATTTTTGCTTTCAGGTGCGGTTTAAAAGCAAATGTTTATACCTACCAACAAGCTAAATCTTTCATATTCTGAGTACACTCCATGTTTTTTTTTTCTGCAAATCTGGTATTCTTTATACCTATTTTAGGTTAAAGGTGGGTAGGTACCTAGCTATGACAAAAACTAGAGAAATCTCTAGGTATTTCCCATTCATATAAGTCGCCAAGGGTCATTCTTTAAGTATCTACTTCCAACGACCATTCCTAAATTATTTATAGTATTTGAATATTGCGCCTCGAATCACTTGAAGATCGGTTTTTTAATCGCAAAGCACTCGGGCACACGGACAGTCAGCTCCCGTGCACCGACCGACCCGATTTTTTTCCCGCAAATTTGTTATGACAGCTCTCTCTTGCGCGCGCTCTTTGTTTTCCTGTCTGTGGATACGTCAATTAATGGCCACCGGGTGGCACTGTTTCAATAACAAACAATTTGTAAATGGATTTATAACAATAAATGTACAAAAAGTAAATGTTGATTATGGTTTTCGGCACCAAAAACTGTTCATCCATTCACATTTCAGTTGTGTTTTAGTTTTATTTGTATGAATTCTATTTTTGACAGCAAAATTCATGCAGCTGCATAAATGAAATCCGTAGGGGGTTGTTCCAAAAATGAGTTAGCGACATGCAAGTTAAACCCAGCTTCCACTAGGGCATAAGTGAATTTTAGAAAATGTTCATGAACATTGAATAAATTTCTATTAGGTTTGGTGAATGTTTCCAAATTCGTTTATTTAACCCCATATTTGTACAAAATTAAAATATAATTGGAAATTCCGTAGATTAATAACACTGAGCAGTGCTAAAGGTAAAAATGCAAATGCTTTTCATATTAAAAAAAAAAGTTTTTAGTCTTAGGAAAAGCCGCAAACATCAATTTTAAAATTTAGCATTTCGCGTCAAACATGACAAATACCTAAACCAAACAACCAGACCTACTTTCGCATCACATACTTTTCACGAAGGACAAAGGGCCTCGCAAAGACCTGCCGCCCGAAGCCTCGCAATGGGTAAGGCCGCCACTGATGATGAGTTACTTCCAGTTAATGGTCTCCGCTAGAACACCAAAATAAAGCTGGAGGGGAAGTCGAACTCATCTCGGTTCCACCTCTTTTTGCTTTTGCAAAATATGGGCGGTAGTAAGCAACCGGGGCATGGCAAGCAACAAAAAATGTAAAGCGCTATAACAGGTTACCAACTTATTTACTTATGCGTAAATGTCAAATTTTACACAGCTAAAACAAGCCAAACATTAAAATTGTAATAGGTGGCGTTTTCATCGCAGGTTTACTGATATAAGGTCGATATAAATCGATCGCAATCGCATAAAGTAAGTCTATACACGTAGTCATCTAAAATGCCAGAAAAAGAGAAAATTAGCAAAAATAACGAGTAACGAGCAGTTGCTCTCTTGGCTCGAAACAGCTCAGAGAATTTCAGCCGGCAAGTACTGATAAAAATGTCAAATGCGCAAAATTGACAGGAAACAAATTAAAATCCGTTTTAAAAATAAATTGTACACAAAAATAAAATATCTGAAAATAAAAAAAATTCGGTGGTGGTCGAATGTTCCCCTAGAATGTTTCAAATGTTTCAAAAAGGTAAGAAAAAATTTGACGTTAGGCAAAAAGGTCTTAAGTCAAAAAATTGCATTTTGGGTTTTGTATTGGGCTTAACTCAATAAATACTGATTAATTTGGAAAAATGTATTAACATATTATATAAGTCTTCATTTCAGAGCTTATTTACCATAATCCCGATTTGCAAATAATTAAACTATTTTTAATTTGGTTTTACGAAAAACTGCAGTTTCTGACTTAAGACCTTTTTGCCTAACGTCATATTTGTGACATGGATTCGATTTCAAAGATATAAGTGGCTCAAAGTAGCTCAAAGTGTATCCAAGTAGGAGTATATTTTCAGCTTTCTGAGAGAGTTTCGCTCAATTTTTCGAGTTTGACAGATTTTTAGTGCTAGTACGCGAATGGACCTACAGTTTATCCAAATTTCCTTACTTTTCGAATAGTTAAACAGAAATGTTAAACAGAAATGTCCAGAAATCGAAAGTCAAAAAATCCTACTCTCGCTCATCACACATGCGGGAATGTAAAACCGCATGCGCACCTTTACGTGTGCCCAAAAATGCAATTGTGCTTCGAGTTTGTTTAAAATGTCCCAAAAAAAGTGTGACACAAAGCAAAAATCGAAAGGGCAACTCACACACAAAGCAATAATCAAGCCACCACTGCCTGCTCACAAAGGTAGTTCGTTTTACAAACATGCCGCGAATACGGCCACCTATTTATGCGAATGTGAATTTAATTGACACATTCCCTACCACCACCACCACCACAATCAGCAACTAAGAATGTGCACTTAGAATCGGCGATGCTACTCCCAAGGCTAACGTACTATTAGAAAAGTCAAGGCTAAACGAAGATAGATGGAATAGTGCAGATAGTCGGATAGTGCGCTGCACAAGCGACAGAGAAAGGTATACGCTCTTCAGTAGTATCTGCGCAGAGCAACAACGTAGAGCCAAAGGAGACACAAAACGAAGAAAATTCATCACGAACAAAACGAGAATAGAAACCTCGGTTTATTTCGCCTTATTTTTTGCTGGTGTGCCATCGCCATCGCCATCACCATCACCACATTAACCACCTCTGCAATAGAAAATATGAGAAGATACACTGCCTCTCCTTGCTCTCCGGCACAGAGTCAATGGACGCGACTTCTTCGTCATTTTCTTTGTGTGTTCACGATTTAAATTCTTCCTTGGCGATGGCACGTCGTCCGCTATTTGTATATTTGCATTGGCTCTACACTGGTATTTGTGCATATTTGGTCTATGGTAATGAGTGACCAAGGACCCCGTAAATATTCCGTGAATTCGAAATCACAAAATCGAGGACGGTTCGTCTTCGAATTAAAAGGCAAAAGAACAACAAAACAACAAAACAACAACCCTCGCCAGACGTTCACATTTTAATCTACTTGTTTCTTGCCGTCAGAAATATGCACCCTCGAAAGGCGCTCATGCCCTAGCACAATAAACACTACCCCATCCAAGCAACGGCGCAGCCGAACCCCACCATCGCATCGTCAAGTTCAATGAAACACGTCATATGTAATGTGCTGTTCGATGTACAAGGAACCAGGATAAGAAGCCCAATTCAAATATTTTCGGGGTTGAAATTTGTAAATATGTACGAATAAAAAAAAACCCACCGACAGGAACACAACTGGGAAACAAATTCAATCCAGAAACGGAATAAAATGATGATAAATATTCGCCGAAATTTCGAAGGGAGAAGTTATACCTTTTACAATACACCCCATTCGGAGTGGCGTCCTTTGTAGCTTCCTATATATATAATACGCTTGTGATGGAAAGTCTGACGGTCTGATTTTGTCTGCTGCGGCAGGGGCAAGGTGGTAAACGGGAAAAAGGAAATTCGCCATATGTATAATTACAGCCATCTCCATTTGTCTGGGCTAGACTTATCGATTTTTAAAGGATTCGCAACGGATCGGAACGGAGGTATTTCTTGGGCTTGGGCGAGTTAGCGAAACATAAATGGGGTGCGGAATCCACATAAATATAGGGCTTAGGATAAATAGGGAAATAACATGTTGGCATGATATGTTTTGTATGTGCATGCAGGGAAATTGCGTCGTTGTTATAAATTTGTTTCCTCAGTCTGTAACGCTATTGCGGATTTATTATTGAGGGCAACAGATTAGAGGATTACATATCTGTCGCTGTTCTGCTGTGTGTTTTCATCGAATGAAGGGGGGAGCTGTGAGGCCGCCTTAGACACTATTGCGACTGTGGTAGGAAGTGAGCTCCTAGACTGAGACTGGACCAGAGTCGCATCATAATGCAATTGTGGCGACATTTATAGGAATGGAGGTGGTTGGAACTAGCTTGGAAGTATAAAAGCATACTCTTAAGTCAAACGGGTCCAACCCAAGGAGAAGAGCCTTTAAAATTCATAGCAAATGGCGTAAAAAAGACAGCAACTTCCAATGACATATAAAAAAAAAATTGATCCGTAGCTACGCTAAACGGCTCTGCGAAATTAGACCCCAACGAAATAAGGCCCAAAAAAAAAAGAGGAAATAAGGCTCCAAAAACTGATACAGGAAACAACAACAACGAGTTTTAATAAAATGTTGGGGTGTTATTTCCTTTTTTGGGGCCCTATTTACTAATGAATATTGGGGTCTTATTTCATTATGAAATAATACCCCAAAAGAAGAAATGAAGTAAGACCCCAAAACTAATTTTTGGGGCCTTCTTTCATTTTTGAAGACCAAAAACATGCGTTTTGAATATTTTCGCCTTTAAAAATAGTTAGCAAAATAAAGGAAAATATACCACCGCCGAATAGAAGATATTTAATGGACGGAACTTTTAAAATAATTCCCAAAGGTTGCTTTAACCAGCTCCTAGTCATCTATATTCAACATTTTGACGAGTTAATTACATTGAACTATTAATCGCGCGATTTCTTGTACCAAATTTTCAATATTTCTTAATGTTATAGATAGTTTATTTTATTAAAAATCCAAATTTAAAAATATTTACAAAATTTGTTTTTAGGTATTTCCGTTATTTTTCATTTTAATGAATAAAAAAAACGAGAAAATGTTACGAAGAAATGTTGCAATATTTAATTCAAAATGCATATAAATTTATTTCTGAGAATGTGCCCAGAGTTTTTGATTTAACTAAGTTGAAACTTCATCAAAACAATGGATTTGCAGGTCAACAAGAAGCGGAAGTGGAAAGCTGTCAAACATTGGAGGGTTTTCCTGTCCGCCTTAGGGAATTAAATAAAATAATTAGCGACAAATGCATTTAACCGCATCCAACCAGGTTGGTGTGACCATTGACTTATTATATATGGACTGCTAGTAGACAACTTCGCGTTGGTTCCAACATAAGCGCTAGCTCTCGTGGTTCGGAGCGGAATAAATTGGAAACTCACATCTGACGTTTCCATTTCGTTGCAGATAGTCTTGCATAAGACTGTGTTATTGCGATTAATTGAATAACGATTTAAAATTAAAAAATTATTTGTTGGTCTTTAGAGGAGTTGAAACCAAGTTTTAAACATCCTGAAAAAGATGAACAAATTTCATAGACGCTTGCCATTGTCTTACATTGATTCGTAATACATGGGGAGCCCATAAAGTAATTTACGATGAGAATGGGAAGGCAATAAAGTGGGAGTATATTGAAAAATTGGTCAATTTTCAACGCATAAACATTCGCTTCACTTTGCCAACAAGTTAAATGACAAACATATTAACGGGCATTCTAAAATCATGAATGTCAGTTTTGCTGCCCAGACTTTGAGTGAAAGCACCGCAAATTCTCTGCTTTTTCTCTTGAATAGTGGAGAAACTGAGTTTGAAGGATGTGAAGCAACAATTCTGTTCATTAGAACAATAAACAATATTTTGATTGCTTAAACACAAAGTCAAAGTTTGGGTGCAACTTTAAAAAAGGGTTAAATAAAGAGAACCAAGAACAAATTTTTTGTTTCTTTGATAACGCAATAAAATATCTTAGCGGCTTAACAATAAATAACCGACAAATCGTAAAAAGCAGAAATAAAGTGGGTTTTATGGGCTTTATTATTTGCAGGCGGTATTTAAAAACAACTTTTTTTAAATTCTCATGTACTTAAATGTGATAGTCTTGACAATAATAAGTATTTGTTGATCAGAAATGTGATTGAAATATACACTAAAGTGTTATTACATCATATTTATAAAATTAATAATGAAAAGCAATAAATATACACAAATTGTGCAATTTATGGGACAGTGAAAAACGATTTTTTATTCAAATTTTGTTGGTTCCATCTGTTATTAATTATTTAAACTAGCACAATTTCGAGATGACATCTATTGTAAACAATGCCGCAAGAATTTGAATTTCAACCGTTTCACTTGGCAAATCCACTCACGCCCAATAGGTGGCTCTAGCATTCTATGGAGAAATCCAAGATGGTTGTCATTTTGTTTCACTTATTTTTCGCATAGAACCACGAGCGCTAGTTATGTTGGCGTCATTTTCTGGGCAGAGATTGTATGGAAGTGACATTTCACTAGCAGTCCATATATAATAATTCAATGGGTGTGACGTTCCCGACATAAACTGTCTCATATTAGGGAAAAAAAAAGCTTGTTTATGAAACTTTGTCGGCCTTACAGAGTTGTCCGACAAACAGAGCGACTTGTAACTTTCCAACTCCATTTCTCTTAGAATTGCCTCCCAAAATACTCACACTTCGTAAATAAGATTGGACCTCGAAAAAGATTTAACTTTCCTGCATCTTGAAGACAGTTTTACTGTTTCTTTGACAAACACAGAAATTTACTTAAAGGACCAGTCCAATATGGGAATTGGTCAAGATTCTGTTGCCACAATCGAAGGTAGCTTGGAATTGGAAGGGCTCTCCAGCTATTTACTTTTTAGACAAACTTTCCGCAGTTCCTACAAGTATTGAGAATATAAGTAGGCACTTTTTCTGTAACAACTACAAAATTCCATAATATATGTAGGACACTATTCTAATGTGGTCTTTCAGATCTCGATGGACAGAGCGACTTCTGCTGTTCCTGGTAAGAAAGGTGCAAGGAACCTCAATCAAGGCCCACATTTAACGAAGTACGAAATACCTTACTTAACAGACTTATAAGTTCAAAAATGTCTCTGTTTATGCAGGCTCCTGTCCTATGGAATATTCACTCAAAAAAAAAAAAATTGTAATGCCAACAATTTTCGTTGGTTAAAATGAACCAAAACATGAAAATCTTTGATTTATGAATTAAATTGTTGGCAATGATGTAATAAAATACTTATGGTGAGTATAAATTATTCCTACGCTGAAAACCTGATTCTTGAAAACATAAAAGCGAGTTCTTGCTAACAAAAATAATACTTGAACGTTAGAACTTTTGTTGAGAAGTTATGATGCTGCTTAAATAAGTGGAAACATTGCCAAAAGGTAAACATTGTATTAAACGAAACTGCATAAATGTCAAAAGAATCTAGAAGGAATTGAGGTTACTAATAAAACGTGTTTTTATTGGTTCTCTTCTTCTGTAGTTTTTCGCTTCACTATAATTTATCATTTTAGCGTTGAATTAACCTTCTCAGTTCTCGGACGCTTTAAATATTCTTAAACAACTTTTAACTTAAAATTTTTTAAGAATCTCAAAATTCTTAGTTTAACAATCTTTTTTTTCTGTGTGTAGAAGCTTATTATTGAGGTTTTGTTTTACAAATACAAATAATTAATTATAAAAAAAAAAACTGGGCTTATATATAGCTCAGTGAGGTCCCTAGATAGCCGCAGCTCTCCTACCAAGTTTTTACTTCACTACACCTGTATAAAGGTTGCTGTTTCAAAGCTTTGTTGCTTCAATTTTAAGGCTTTTAGTCTGTGCGATTAAATATTTTCTTTATACACGACTCATTGCTGAGTTAATCCACATTTGGGCTGCGTTTACACCTCATGTGGTAATTACAGCCATTTCGTTTGCGTTGCCAAGCGTTCATTTTAAAAATCCAACCTTCACCTGAGGCTATGCTCCTAGCCTTTTAAAATCAAGCCGTTTCCATTGTAGGTAAGTCATTCCCCACTACTGTCGGCAAGCCATATTTAGCGCTCGTAATAACAACACAACTTGACAAAGCTGCACCACATCTTGTCATCGCGCAGATTCTAAGCACCTAATCAACGCATCAACTCTTCCACTACCTGCAATGCGAATAGGTATAGCTCAATTTGACAGTAGGTAGTTGGTACCCACCAACAAAGGCACGAACCACACACATTCCAAGGTTCACCTACTCCCCGCAAATTATGTGGGAGATAAAAAAATAAACCAAAACCAAGTTATTGTCTCTCTCCTCGTCGACGGACTTGCAGCGTTAGCTACCTACCCAATTGTCACTCGGAATAGGTATTCATGGCAACGTGTTACCTTGCAGTGTGAAATAGGAAAGAAAGAAAAACCGACGCTGTAGTGTCAGCCAACAAGAGTAGGAATCTGGCGACGTAACGTAACCACCGTAGTGCATACAGCATACAACAGGCAATTACCAATTCCGCCCTCTTTGTCGTGTACATACCTGAACGCTGCCGCTTCCAGACGATTCGAGCTCATCGTGCGAGATTCGCGCAGCAAACCATTCGAGGCGAATATCGACCCAAAACTGTCGAGGCCGTTGACCGAGAACACTCATTTTGTTTTCCTTTCCCCGTTGCCTTTTATATCGCGCGTGTAGCGTGTAGGTACTTGTTCGCATTCCTTGCCAAGACATCCCCTTCGCTCTTTCGATTTTTTTCCACAAACCTAGGTCTGTCACCCGACTTGGTTTTTCGTCTGTGCGGTGCTGCAAATTGGTAAATTGCAGTATATGCAGCAGATATACACGAGTCAGCTTATTACGAACACATTACCAACGCCGTCGGTGCACATCCACCAAACACCACGCCACAACGACGATGACGAAGGAAAGACAGCATAGAATGGGGAAAAAAAAAACAGCACTCAGAGAGCGAGTGGAAAGAGAAATTCACCCAAAAACCCCAAACCAAGTGCAGCGCTTTGTCGTCGTCCCTTTTCCTGACACAGACACGACTCACTCTCGTTTCGTCAGCGCGCAGCGCCACAATTATTTGCCAGCTCCTCATCATCATCCTGGTGGTTTTCCTCTGCTTCCCTATCCCTACGCCCTCTCATCGATCTCCTCCATCATGTCCATAGATCCCGGCAAATGTTTTCATTGCAAATATTCAACTGCATTCCACATACAGCGAGTAAAGGTTCTGAACGCACTACTCTTTGGAACACGATTCTAGAACTTGGAAGTTGGAAAACAAGGCAAACATCCATGGATAGAGCAAGAGCGATATACAGCGATCGACCGACAAACAAAACGACTGCCATCAGTGCCAGGCTCAACCCAGAGAAATTCACTAGAGCCAGACAGGTCGGTGAAGGTCATTGCTACCAAAATACCTCCTCCTCCTCCTGGTCGTGCAAATGCCTGATGCGGTTGTTGTTGCTGGTTGCTGGTTGCTGGTTGCCCTCCTATATGCGCACACATTCAGGTTGAATCAATGTGTGTACTTTGCGATTGCCGTCCCTCTTGAAACTGCTCTAATGTTCTATTTGTGTCGTCGTTGTTGTTCCCTTTTCAAATGGATAAGCACTTTTTTCTGGATTTTTTCTTTTGCAAAAAAGCGTTGCCAGCCGGAAATGTTGTGAGAAGGTCTTCTGTAATATGACATATGACCAACTTAAGAGAGAAGATTATTCGAATACCGTGGGAATAATCTGGCTTGGGCAATGGGGGATTTTAAAGGAACTGCCTCTCGTGACCATAATGGAATTTCTGGCCTTTGACTTAAGCCGACTTTTATCTGTTCTTCACAGAAGAATAAGTTCCCGTAATTTACTGCTACAGTTGACCTTTTAGACTGTTGTTAGTTCGTCAGTTGACTGACTGCTGTCATCGAGAAAATGCAATGGAACAGTCAAATAAAATGTGCACGTCAACAGTTGGCGTCTACAGAAAACGCCGGTTGCCCGCAATCGGAGGAATACGCCGCTTTAAGTAATTATCTGAACAGTTGAGTTCTGCCAGTCAATTTTCTGCAAATACTTCTATCGGAAATTAAATATTTTTTCCCCTCTGACAGAAAATAAAACTTACTCACTTTAAGCGAAGCGCTTGAGCGATGAGACGTGAATCCACTAAATATTGAACAAAACAGAGAGCCTGTCGATTCTCTGCTTGTGTGATGATTTTGGGACTTTGGTATGATCTCTTGACAGTCCACCAACCTCAAACTTTCTCATATTGTGAGATTGGTGCTGAACTTATGGGGTTGTTGGTACCCATGACTACGAAATTGTACAATTTTATTTATTGAAATATAACGATGAACTGTGAATACGACTTAATATAATTCCAGCTGCAGGAGTCCAGAACAATCTGACTTCTGACTTCTGATGTTTGTTTTTCTTTAATTTATTTCCCACCGAGTGTGAACTCGAGTCTCGTTTGTCGCGTTCAGTAAACCGCCGCAGCGCGGTTCAGGTTTTTAGTTTTAGTTGTTTTCTTTTTGGTTATCGCCACAGACTGATAGAGCTGACCGCAGGTATAAATATCGGCTCTTACAAGGTTATGTTTCGAGCTGATTTTGACAGAAGGTCTCAGCCGATTGTCGCGCGACCCACGATCAGGGAATCGTCTTCCAAACCTCGTCTAACTAATGAGCTAAATTTTCTCATACCCCAGGGCTTACAATGACAATAGTCGCCTGATAGTGTCAAATAAAAAGATGCAGTTGTTGCCAGAAGGCGACTTTTAAGCGAAGAACGATGGTTCGATTCAATAAGAGTAATCCAGCTTAAGCTGATGGTCGTTTGCAATGAAATTGTATTTCCTGCCCATAGTGGGAAAAGCGTACCATTTGAAGCGCCTTTGACAGAACGTAATTTTTGAAGCTAGCTTAAGCTAGCATTCTGAACATTCCTAAAAAAAAACAATTTTCTCTTAACCCCGAAGTTGTGACGGACAAAAACCATTTTCAGTGTGTTCGAGCTTAAAACTAGAATGCACTTTTATACATTTATTCATGCCAACATCTGGCAACACCTCCCTCACAGACTGCACCCTTTTTTGCTCCCATTTTGCTCATTGAACTGAAGCGATTACTCAAGCTCAGGGTGAATGAAAAACAAAAACGAGAATGAAAAAAAAAAACACCCAACGGAAGTGATGTCGTTTTGGCAAAAACCGTGAAGGCTCCCAGCCACTCTCAGCTCCACAGTTCCACCAGCTGCAAAAGAGGGGCCGAAGGCTTTCAGCAGAAAGGCAATTGAAACATCCAACATCAAGCAGCACAAGTTATAAACATCACCGCCGCCGTCGTCGTCGTCGTCGTCGTCGCCTTCATCATCAACGAGGGCACTGGCATTGCGACTTGTTCGTCGCCGAAGACCCACCATCACCACCCTCGATTGCCGTGTATGTAGTGCCTTCTCAACCCAAGCACAGGAATGCACAAACACATCCATCTATCGCTCTATGATTTTAGCATGAAGCGATATAGAGACCGGGAGTTGGTATGGCAGTCCCTTCATCCAGGAAGGAGGTGAATAAGCGTAGACAAAAGGAATGCTTTCCTTATTGAAGCGTATCACTGTGTCTGTGTGTCCATTGTAGATAGATTGCCGGGCGATATACTAAAAACCTTCTCGCTTCTGGAACTCGTCTTTTGTGTGCAATCACAGACCCTGAAGGTTAGGGTTATATTATATACCGCTTTCACACGGCGTCGAGTAAATAGGGTGTGCATGCGGCTCGCCTGTGTATATATGTATATCTTTTACCTTGTAGATGCTCGTATCGGTGACTTTTGATTTTTGTAACTTTTCCTTCCGTCAGCGGTATGGGGCCTTTGAGTTTTATCCTGAACCAGAAAAGCTCCGCCATCATCCCCAAAATGTAAACAAAATCGCTTCCTTGATCCCCTTCTCATATCTGAACGAAGGGAAGGACTCATGCATTCACTGTCTAGACGGTTTGCATGTTTCAAGTTTCAACAGCCCCCCACCCCTGATATGACTCATACCATACGAGCAGGGAAATAAATTGTCGTTTCTACATAGGGGCGAGAATAATTGGAAAATCCGGCCGTCATTAAATCTACGGTTAGGTCGAAGGAAAACCGCTTTGGTCGAGACTCCAGGTCTGCCGCCAAATGGGACTACGTACGTGGAAAAGCCTAATAAATGCTCTCATCATCCGGCAGCGACATTCAGATCCTTGGGAAGGGCTGTCCTGAACAAGTGTGTCGCCGTTTTGCAGACAAGTTTACCGATTTTATTTCTGTAGGTATAACTACCTATATAAGTGTATCTTATCGATGTGTGGACGTGGATGGACTACATGCTTGCAAAATGGTAACGGGAATGTTGGCTTATTGAAAAGAGCTGGCATCATTATTGACAACCGTTTCAGGAAATCGAGTCGCCCACGTTTGAGTAAATGGAACTCATTTTGAGGAACATGATTTCAATCTTCGATTCCAGGAACTTGTTTTCATTAGCGTTATACAGTGGGGCTTCCACACGAAGTGCATCCACCCATCAGTGGACAAGGACATAGCGCCCGGGTTGTCAAAGTGTTTCGCTGGAAATGAAAATTGCTGCGTCAAGTTTAATCGACGAAAAATTGACGTTGATTCCTTTTTATGAAGAAAAAGAGCGTTTTATAGAAGCAGTGCGAAAACTGGTTGAAATATCAGAGATGAAAAGACCACCTCAAGCTCGGTAAGAAAACAGACCATTTTGCGTTATAGACGCAATGGGAAAATCTTGAGCGATTTACGATCGATGTCATCGATAAAACCATCAGTTTCTTGCAAGAAACGCTTTTATGATAGAAGCTGCTGAATAATTCCGCTAGATGTCACTTTTAATGAAACGTCAAATTTTGAAAATTTTAAATTTTACGAAATTGACAACACACACACTAAAGGCACACACTAATCTTCAAAAATTTGTGCCTGCTTGAATTCGGGCGACATTGTAACATAATATGGCAGAACTCAACAAGCTGTCAGTGGCGCTCACGCTTTTCAATTCAATCTGTAAACAGGCTCTTTGGTATTGGCGCAGAGGAAACCTGTTTTACATGCTTCCTGGCGTGGATACATTTCCATTTACATTGTCCAAAAACCCGTTTTAGATTGTAAGTCTGTGCGTTCTTATTTCTTTACCGTTCTTGGTTGGAACTACTCATAGATGGAAGACAAATATACAGACAAGCGCTGGAGTAGTGTGACCAACTTTCGAAATAGTTCTGCATGCACATTTAGCTCTAGAGTTATACACATTTCGTTCGACGTGGTTACGTGACGGAGAGGGCAAATTGTAATGTCAATATTTGACGCAAAAGGTCCATTCCATAGCCCTAGCTTTAATTTTAGAACGAGATCTTGGAAGTTAGTTGGGTTTGGGCATAATGCACCTTAAAAGGTTGTTTCGTTTTCATTTTTATATTTTACAGGGATGTCCACAGTTAATCCACCATAGCGTGAAGGGCTTGGCTAGGAAGTGATTCGAAAGTGTGACAGCTGGGTCTATTGGTAATTAATTTATTCTTCTGTTTTTCATGTAAACCCTTGCCTGTTTGGGATCGTGCAATATGGAACCTTCCTTAAAGTTAGTTCACTTATCTTTATCTGTTTAGAATTGATGATTAATGCTTTCTGTTGTGCACGGGCTTTCCAAAGTAAAATTCTTCCAGCACTGTCTTCTTTTCAGTGGCGCGACTGTTCTTGAAAAATCTCTCTAAACATACTGCCCTTGTTGGAGTACATATAGCTCACTTTCTGACTGTTAACGATGTCGTATACTCAATCTGTTATCCTTCAAAAGCCTCAGTTAGACTGCTGACTTCCGAGTTCTAAAACTCACTCGGAAGGCTATTTCCAAGTTCTCTTTCTAAGCAATTTAGTAAACCGCTATTTCTATCATGAAATCTTCGGGTAAATTCAATAAGATCCGTATCTAGAGCTCCTTTAGTATCAACTTTTAACCTTCATTTTATTTCCACTTTTCCTTCCGTGGTCACCCACTCATCTCTCGCAACAGCCTTTTAATTGCATTCCCAAATTATTGATGCTTTTGGTTGAAGCGTCTTTAACTTTTACTACCGATAATTTGTTTAACTTATTCGGACAGCAATTTATGTTGATTTCCATATACAATTCAAAACAAATGAACGCTGGTCACCCCCCACCCTCCAACCACACACAATCACAACCAGTTTTAAAATTGAAAAGATAAACGTCGCTCTACGGAGCACAGCCACAGCCCACAGCCTACAGAGTACATAGTACAGACATTCATTCATTTAGCGCAACATGTCTGTGCTGTACTTACAGTTAGCATCCCTCTTGCTCCAACCAACTCTTCCTATAGCCGGCACCCATGTCTATTCGACTCGCTCTGTCGTTTTCTCATTTCGAAAACAACAAACAAAATCCGGCGCCGACGCCGATCTCCCTTTCGCGTTATCTCTATTCAGGCAGTAGTAGTTGTCTGCAGACAGTGCTGCTGTGAGTGTTGTTTGCCAGCGATAGAGCAGAGCCGACAGCCGAGGGTTGTTTTTGTTTTGGTTTCTCCCATTTATTTGATTTGGTATTTCCCCGTGATGATTGTATCGCAAAAGCGGAAATTAATTGAAATCGTAGAAGTTCACCCCGACTTGTGGCGGCCGACCAGGAAAGATGCTAACCTGAAGCAGAGACTGTGGAATGATGTCGGTGCTCAGCTCGATACATCAGGTGAGTCATATAACAGCACTTTGTGGCTTGTGGAGTATACATACTGACACTCGCATTACACGAATGTAGGTTTCGATGCCAGACGTCAGTGGGAGATTCTTCGCGACCAATTTCGACGGGAATACAAGCGCTCTACGTACGACAAAGCGTATACGTCCAAATGGATTTTCTACAACAGAATGCTGTTTGTGAGGAAGGCGCTGAGAACTATGGGCACTTACGCCTATCAGAGCAACTCGGACAACGATGATCGTGATTCGGACGAGCAAAAGTCCAGGGACACCGACGTTAGTCAAATTGTCAATGAGAAGCCACGCAGTACACCAGCGGATAAGGCGAATCTGCCAAAGATCCAGGTGCGACAGGACCTGCAAGAAAGCACAGATAGTTCACATTCAAAGGCGACATTCAATGCCGCCGCAGCAGAGCCGTCGACAAGTGCGGGCGTTTCGTCGTCTTGCCAACGTTCGCGATATGATGAAGTGAAATACTCACCTTCAATTCGAAGGAAGAGAAAATGGCACGCTGAGAGGGAGGACACCGAGGATGAGGACTACCACTTCGTAATGAGCATACTGCCGTCGTTACGGTCCATACAGCATACAAAGAAACTGCGCATTCGGTCAAAAATTATGGAAGTCATTGCCAGGGAGTTGGACGCCGAAAACAGGCGTCACATGGCCATGTATACGGAGACGGAGAGCGACGAGGATGATAAGTTTCTGCCGGTTGTTCTGCCGATTGAAATGCAGTGAGTGGGGTTGCTATTAATATTATTAATTTTTAATAAATGTATTGAATTAAAAAAAGTTCATGGTTGTGACTCATTTTTAATTGTTTTGTTAAAGGTGATATAAGGCACCTAACTTTCTACCACAACTGTGAACGGAATTTCAGTTGCATCTCACACAACTGGCACAAATAAAGTGTGTTGCCGAATTCTCAATGTCGCGTTGGCGCGCTTTGACACTTTACTTTACTTTACCGAAACTTTACGATTTTAAATGCCGAGCAACAATTTTGTTGAGAGAGTTTAAACATTTTAAAAGTTCGGTTTGGTTTTAACTAAATGTACACAAATAGAGAGCCGAATTCAAATTTCAATTCTACTCTCTTTTTTCTTGTAGCTGTAATTTTTGTGCAAGATTTAAAAAAGAATTTTCCAAAATAGATAAAAAAAAATCTTTCCTAACAGTAATGCAAAGAACAACCTTAACAAAGATACACGATTTATCCAAGAAAATCTAAAAAAATAAGTATTAGCTCCACAAAAAAAGGTATTCGTCATTTTCACAGACTAAATTAATTAATTTGCATTAAAAAAAAATCATATTGCTTTTTAAAACTTGTGTGTGATAAACATTAGTGGTTCTGTACCACTCCAACTTGCCACACCCCATGACATCAAATCGAAAAATTCTAAAGTTGTCAAACGCGCGTGAGAGTAGAGAGTAGGTCTACTCAGGCGTCGCGTTGAACTTTACGATATTTACGGCCTAATACTACGTTTCCACCGGAGATTAACTGCGAGATTTAGAAAAATTTCTGTAAGTCCCGCATAAATAGAAATAAATCTCGATTATCAACCAGGTTTGCATGTACAGTCCGGTTTGTGGAAACACTTTCCATAGCTCGAGATGTCAAAAATACAAGGCAAACAGAGCTGTATTTGACATTGTGTCATAAAAAAAACGAATTTATTCCTGAGAGACTTCTCCAGCCAATGCAACCATCAAAACTTTCATTTTATGTTGTAGACTTAAATTATAGGCCGATAATATTTTCAGATTTCTGGAACTCGTGTTTATTACTTTTAACTTTCGAGTTTTTTAATTTTTTTTCATTTATCACAATTTTGGGTTGTTCGATTTGACAGTAGTTGACAACATGGTGAAACGTCAAGTTAATCTTGTCTTTTTTTGGTGGAAAGACCTCAGGACTTATTTGTAATCTCTTGCCCTAAATCTCGCGATTAGTGTCCGGTGGAAACGTAGTATAAAGTCGATTCAACGCCTGAAGTTGTATTTTGTGTGGCAGCATTTGAACGCTTTGTTTCTACATAATCTGTTCACTCGGGGTCTCGTTTACTGCCGCGACAGGATAGAAATGCGAAATGAACGATCCAATCGTCAAGCGTGTTACCTCCGCACAGTGGTGACAAAAAACTTAGTTTCCTTGCAAAATGAATACTTACTAGTTTATTATAATTTCAACCGTAGAAGAAGACGTAAGTAGCTTCTCCCGGTGAGCCCCATCAGCCACTGTATTAGCACGCAAACACACGAAGATTGTTCTTTAGTTAAAGCTTCTGTGAAGTATAAGTACCTCTCTGACTCTCAGTTTACCAATTTAATGTTCGACGTCAAATATTACCACCGCTCAAAATATGGGCAACTCTAACTTATTCTTTATTCAATATTTTTTTTTAAATATTTATATTATTAGTATTTGAGATTCTTTTATTTTCGGCAGCCTTCAGCAAACAAAGGCGGAAAATTCATCGAAATTCCAGCGGTATTTCTCTTTTCTCTAATTCGAAAATCATTGCTGATATTTATTTCTTGAAAGTGGGGAAATATTTTCACATTCATAACACCGATTTGGCACAAAAGATGTAACTATTCCTGAAAACCAAAATTTTTATTATTAAATTTAAAGAAAAAATGGTGGTCCAAGCCAAATCAGTTGTTGTTCAATATTTTTCACGGAATCTGGAAACTCTCAGTTCTCAGCATTTCATAATGTACTTTCATCATCACAAACGACCTGGCAGCACTGCGAAATTAGCTGTTGAACCAGTTAGAAGTTAACCACAAACAACATTGAAAATCGACTCGATTTGTTGTGTGCTTTCATCATCAATAATGATTCAAAAGATTCAGACATACGGAAGGTGATACAGAAGTTAATAATCTCCATAATTAACCACTTGTTCGCCAACTTTTTTTATATTCGTAAACAACTTCCATTCAAAAACACAGATTTAGATGATTAATAGCTACGTAAATGATTGGGGAAGTTCTGTCGTTCATCAACGAAAACAGAAGCGACGTTTGTGTTGTCTTTCTCACTCTGTCTGGTAGCTGTTTTGTCTATCGAGATCAATAATTTTCGTCTATGCTGAGGGGTACCAGTCGCTTTTTTATTTATGCGTTGTTATTGGTTTGATTTAGTTGAAGTTTTATGAAGAATGTAGTAGAATATAGAAAGATTTGTAGTTATTGGTGTGAATTAGTTGAAGTTCTATGAAGAAAGCAGTGAAATATAGAAAGATTTAAAATTATTTGCGCTGCGGCGTCGAAACGCATTATTTATGTCATCAAAGTCGATGCACTTCAATGGCGGTCCGCACATGACGCAACAGAAAAATGTATGCAGCTTGACGGGTACATTTCGTGTTAAGCATATGCAGTTGATATTTCCTCAATCTGGTTAAAGTTTGAAAGAGCAACAGTTGAACTTATCAATGTCGATAGAGGTGAAAAACGCAATTGTATATTGACGGCTGGAGGTTACAAATCTACGTCCAAAAGAGGAACTAAATGACGCATATAGAATCAGTCAGCAACTATATTTTCAACTTCAAATTGAAAGACGTTTAAATTAAATTAAATTAAAGAAAGAGGGTTTTTTGCGTGTTGCCCACATAAAAGAGTATGTCACGAGAAAGGAATTCAAAGCCCGTGTCTGGGCAACCAATGACAGAGTGGACAAAGTCAAAACATGTCAAAACAGTTTAATCTATGGGGAAGAATTTGCTAATCTACTCGTTGGTTGGCGCTGCTGGTTTGACAGGGTTTTGCACCTATGATGGGATAGCCGGCACAAGGTCAAACGGCTCAACGCCATCTTTTAGAACAAATTCAAACCCGAATGAATTTTTGACAGCCAATCGATCAATTTACCTATTTAAGTTATAAATTGGAATATAGTTCTTACCGTGCTTTCGGTGCCATCTTTTTTTCGGCTGACGATAGTGGTCGCCATCGCTTGAGTGTGCAGTGACAATCTGACGTTTCTTCGCCATACGAAAACACTTACTTTTGCAGTGCCAGTGGCTGTGGCATTAGCCTTTCTTAATGCGGCCGTGCTTGTAACCCTGAAAGATGGTCCGTTCATTTGCTCGCGGTTATTTTCCACAGGGAAAGTCTATTTGTAGTCCTAGGTGGCTACATACCCACAATACCAACGGGATTACTGACTGCACTTTTACTTGGCATTGTGTGCAGACCAGAATTATTGAACATCCCGATTGCATAGGCCAGGGTCTGTCTCACGGCCTTACCCCTTGCAGATAGCGAATGATATGAACAACAAAGATCATAAACCGCATCCTTGAACGGTAATCTTTCTCCTTTCGTCCAATGCCGCACAGAGGTGTAGGTATTTCTTTATTCCTTCTCGGTGGCAAAACTGTGATTGAATACATCTTTCCCATTATTCTAAAATTTTATGGAACCACGTCATATCCGCTTTCCGCTGTTGTAGAAGGTAGTTTGCTGTGCGTGATCCAGTTAATCATTTCTGAATTTCAATACGAAAACGGTTCAGTGAGCAAAGCCTCCAAAAAACAAACACTCAAATTAACCCTCCTCCAGAGGTTATCTCATTTGAAGATTCCAAGAAATACCCTGCTGTCATCACCACGGCCACAAAAAAAAAAAAAAATCGCCGACTATACTCTGCACAACTACGCCCCGGCATTTTGACCTCGATTCTTGGACTCAATGCCGTTCTGGGTCTATTCCTTTTTTTTTTTCTTTTTGTAGTTCAACAGAATTTGTAGTATTAAAATCCACCACCACCGCAGAGTTGTTCCTCTCCACCGATCTTACATAAAAAAAAAACTGTTCGGTTTCTGTTCTGTTCGGCTTCGGACCTCACTCAACTCGATAAGCATGGGCTGCGTCGCACTCCCCTGTCCCGTACCATGATGACGACAACGTTAAGATTTCAATGTCAACGCGACGTTAGTTCACTGACCGAGTTTTTGTTTCATTTCAGCTCGTGTGGCATATTCGATCGCGCTGCGCACACAGCACACTGCACACACATCCTCGTTATCACCAACTGTCTGGATATCTCCACAATGAATTGTTTGTTTGGGGAAGTGTGTGTTGGGTTGGGTATTTTGCGCCGAGGTAGGTAGTCAGAGACAGAGTCACTGCCACACCCCATACCATCGTCGCCGCCAGTGTACGCTGTACGCGTAGTAGAGTCTTCTAGAGTGTGACGCTGATGGAGTTGGATATTTGGTTCTGTGTGTTGATGGTCTACAAATATACGTACAATCTACGTTGCGGTGCGATGAGTCTCAGTCTCAGGAAGTCTTTTGTGTTTTCATTTCATCCACTTAATTATACATACGAAATGAGTATGCGACTATTGCAAGAAAGAAGTCTGGTTGTGGTTGGGATTTCTGCTTCGATTGTGTAGGAGGAGCAGGCGATCGGCGGATCGTACTGAAATGGAAAGCAGAATGCACGTCGATAAGGAAGTTCCAATCAAATGGCAATTGGCTCGGTTTCAATCCTTGGGATAGGAATTACAGAATAGAGTCGCGTTAGTCGGTCTGCAGTGATCGGTTTCGGAAACAGTGCCGTCTCAAGACCACGTTAGTTGTGCCCAGTACAATTTTTAGGACCGAAATACCTATGCAACTTGGTTTTATTGAAATGTTCATCAAAGTTGTTCAAGTTGATGTGCTTTTTGGGAAATGTTAGTGTCCGGGTTAATTTGTTTTTTGTTTCAACTCTGCAAGTATACCGGAAGATCGCCGGAAAATAAAGATCAATTCCTGCTGTCTTTGGAAAGTTCCTATACTCACATTGAAATGGATTAAAAGCGGGCCACAATTGTAACTTTTAAAATACCTACAATGGAGTTAAAGAAAAAAGGCCTTCTCTTTTACCAATGGGCTTTTCTGCTTCTGGACAAAAACAACAGCAGATTTTTTTATGTAAAGCTATAGCTGGAACAGCTTTTTCTTCGAAAATTTGTTAAAAAGTGCACAATACCTAATATCCGAACCGTAAAGTTTCAACTCTTACAAATGCTTTTGCTAAACCCAACACTTCAGAGTTCTAAAAAGTTTTTTTTCCAGTTTTTTTCACTTTTTAAAAATTTTTTAAACATTTTTCAACAAAACTCTGGCCATATAAAGCCTTCTGTTGTTTCCCTTGAAGTTTTTAGCTGTCACTTTGTGTTTCGTCCTTCTGATCTGACATAAGCTATAGGTACTGTAAACAGCCGACCAACATATGTACACATTTGTCTATTCTATTTATAGTTTTATGGACCAAAAATTATTTGTTTCTTAACATTTTCATATTTAATCACAATTGAAAATTATTTTGGTCTCACTCACTCACTAAGAATGTCCAAATTTTATAGGAAATATTGCATCGCCTGGGATTTTCTAGCGAACTTGTTGATGAACATAAAAAAATACTAAAAAAAGTATCAAATAACCAAACAACTTAATATTACATTTTATGAAAATTAGGTCTTTTTTTTTGGTTTCTACTGTGATTTTTAGATCCCGGATAATGTCACATTGCTTAATAGAACAATTTTTGTAGTGGCACTCTAATGCGAAGCCAGTTGTCTTTTGTCACAATCCGCTTAAGTCACTTTATTTTTTAAGAGTGACATTATGTGGGTTCGACTGTTTACAAAAAATCGGGAAAATTTTGTGTGAGACTATGTTACTTCTGTATAAATATTCCTCTATTCGAAAAAAATGTATTTCTTCCTCTACACAAGTTTATGATCTTCTTAGTGGTTGCCCCCGCTAAAAGGGGTCCAGCAAAACCTCGAAATCATCTGTGAAACGTATCCAATTATTTTCTATTCTCTATGAGCATTTTGAATAGCAAATCGCTGAGGTAAGTGGCTAGGAAATTATAGCTCTTAAAACAGTATGTACCCCTCAAAAATGGGATCATCTTCAGAAAAATACAAAACACTTTTCAAAATATTTTTACTCTCATACAGATGCTGGAAAGTTAAAAACAAATGCAACTTAAGGTTGGTAAGTTACTGAGCTATCGTCGGGGTCTAAAAAAAAATTGTGAAAGACAGGGGCCCCAAAAAAAAATTTGTCAACACAGCTAGGATTAACGGGTACCGTGTGCGTTGGCTGATGGCTTTCGAACTCGTACATTTAAGTGAAATATTGTATGTTGTAGTTTACTAGAAGCTACATTTGAGAAGGCAAATGTATGAAATAGATAGATGGATAACTTTATTCAAACTTAAATTTACAATTTTGAAACTTCAGGGACAGCTTCGGTTTTACAATATTTACTCATTTTAAATACTTTTTTTATATTAAATAAATTACAGTGCGTAATAAAAAAGTTAATTTAAAAAACAAAAAAACCCGACTGACTGTGAAAAAAAAAGAATTAAAAATATATGAACAAGACGCATTTAAGTACCTATACCTAACAAATTGACAATCGGAGACTATATACCTACACAGTCTAACAAATATATGTATGAGTATTGAGTACATTAGGAACGTACATAGGATACGCGCGAAGCACATAACCCTCCCTGTGTCCAGTCGGGTAAAAAGAGAAACAAGCACTGAGAATCTAGAACATTACTTAGCAGAATTTAAAACTTAATTTTCTGCTAAAAAAAAGTAAACGTATGTATTATGTTAGCCGAGTAGGTGTGATTCCAATATTTAAAAAATAGTTCCAAGCCTTATCCAATCTAGTGGGAAACAAAACGAGTTAAATTCAAGCTGTCAGCTGTCAAATTGGTTGTTGCCGGAAAAAGTGCTGCCAATTAACCAAACAAATCTCAGAGAAAGTAACAAGGTAGGTACATGAAACAATATTTATTTAAACAGCTTATGTGCCGTTCATTGGAGTTTGTTGTTTTTAAAAAAAAAGCTCATAAACTAAAATTTTTTTTTAATTTTTATTGGTTTATCTGGTTTGCAAAATGACAGCTAACAACGAATACGCACTCTTCATCGCATAGAAGAACGATTCCAAGTGCTCAGCGAGAATATCAACATATTATTCTGTTTGAAATCGCTGTCCCGATCGACCCAATTACATGAGAACAACGCCCTATTTAGCCCATCCAACTCTGCTTCGAAAACACTGCCAAAGTAGCAGCTCGGACATATCGAACCTCCCGCCGTTATTCCTGTAATGATGTACACAACTCCAGTGATGTTAAAAATGCACTTGAAACGGGCTACGATTTTCCGATAGTACCGCTGTTCGTCCTTCGTTCGAATGGACTTGTCCAAAGTCGTGAATAAACTCTAAATGTGGTGTATTTTTTGCAAGTTCCACCAGAAGAGAATGTGCTTATGATGGAAACTTGCAAGTCCACAAAGGCGGTGGATAGATTTTGGAAAATCACCGTCTTATTGGAGACTTCAAGCAGGCCCATGATCATGGGAAATGGATAGAAAAATGTCAGACAGCCGTTCAGATTTATACTAACCCAAGGACATGCGGAACTGCCTAATGAGCTTATGCAGTCAGTTTCTGATTGTAGTAACTCTGGCGACTAGAGCAGATGTGGTAATAAGTTGACCCACTAGCACTGAAAATGAATGAACAATCGAGGCTAGGCTGTAAATAAATATGCAAAATTGGCGCAATTGGTTTTTAGAGCAATGATCCTCTAAAAACCTATTGAGCCAGCTTTTTCAGTCTTTCCTTTGGTTGAGTGCCATTTTTGGGACAAAAGGAAGGGTCCTACAAATGTATGCCGATTCCGAATGTTTCTCCGGCAATCGCGAAATGGTTTAAGGTGTGATCAGTGATGCCAGATTACAAGATATATCTTTTTTTTCGAGACTTTTGAGCTCCAAAATATGTACAAGACTTTTTACCTCGAAATAATCAAATTTCAAGATTTTTGATATCAAGAACTTTTTAAACCTAGCACATTAAAAGAACATTTTTTATTGAAGAAAAACGTTGGCTATTAATTTCATTATTATATAAAATGTTAGTCGAATAGTGGGCACAATTTCTGTTTCACTAACGTTTACATCAACTCTAAGGAACCATGAATTTTAACGAATTTGATAAAATCACTGATGTAAGGTGTTTTGGAAAAATGTTTTTGTATGCACTGAAACGGTTGTTGAAATTTTTATCTGTACAAATGATTTGTTGAGCTTTAATGAACCGAAATTCTATGATCTTGATATAGGTAAGCAATACAATTCCAAGTCAATTTAATTTTTATATTAAATATGTTCCAAAATTAGAAAAAGCATTAACATTAATTTATGACCAACGTTTTTTTAACTTTCTCCATTACGTAGTAAGAGAAAGATATTGAATTCGTACAAAATTTCGAACTCGAGATGTTAATCAATTCTGACATTACGATGATAGGCGAACTCAAAAAAGTGGGTCGCAAAATTCTGTCTGTCTGTCTGTATGTCCCGAGGCCTACAGCCTAAGCGGCTGAACGGATTTCGTTTAAACTCCGGATTTTAAGTTTGGGGCCTTACAGTTCGGGGCCGTTTTTTTTTTTGCGTGGTAACCTCTTTATTAATGGTACTTCCCATACAAAATGTTCATACCAGTTTGATTTGTTCGAAAACGGCTCGAAAGATTTCAACAAAAATTGATATTTCAGCTTAAGTAGGTGAGGTAAACATAGCTGCATACTCAGTTTTCCGCTAAAAAATCGAGTAACGGCGGTACTTTTGAAATTTGGACATATCTCGAAAACGGTCCATACGATTGTAACAAAAATTCATCTCCAAGGTAATATGGTCATTTATTAACTTAATAGAATACTCAGTTTTTCTCTGCATTAGCGTAAAATGGATTTTTCAAAAAAGTCATTTTTGAAAAATATAGTTTCCCTAGTTTATCTGAAAACGGCAACAACGATTTTGACCAAAATGCAAACATAGAGTAAAATTGATGTTTCCAAAATTATTGCGTCCTTAATTTTCAATTCGAATCACCGAAAACGCTATTTTCAAAAACTGCTCATATTTCGAAAACCCCATTTTCGATTTCGATAAAACTTGAAAAACCAAGTAATGCTTACGTCCCAAACAATCACTTGTACTCGGTTTTCAGCTAAATAGTTAAGCAATAGTATGTTTCAAACTAAACATTGCAATATTTGGTACTGTTTTGTCTGCCAAATTTCACAAAAACCGCTCTAACGATTTTGACCAAAATACATATTAATGATAATATAAGTATTCTAAATAAGATCCCGTACTTAGTTTTTCTCAAAAAAATTCGAACAAATCAATTTCTTAAATATTTCTCAAAAATGACTACCCAAATTCCGATCTTTCTTCACATATTTTCGGTATGATTTTGAAATAATAACAATGCCCCAACTTCCAATGAAAATCCAATAATAGCTACGTAAAACTTCTTTTTAGCAAGTATTACCAACTTCTAATTTGGTCAACCATATTGTATATATGCACCCTAAAAATATTTCCAACAACAGTCAGCAACTCCCACTTTATTTACATTAAAACTTTTGATGAACGAGAAAGTTACGTTCGACCCAGTCGTGCACTTTATTTTATAGGTATTTAGGTGATTTATGTATTAGTAGTAAAGTACTTCAAAATTGTTTTTTAAATTTCGCTCTTTTTATATTTTGACAGCATGTTGAAAAAAAAAAATTTGTTTCTTTCGGAAAAACAAGATTTTCTGATTTTTCATCTGGCAGCACTGGGTGTGATTTCAGTTAGGCGTTGAACCGGAGCTCTCTTGACGTTTCGCATGTATCGCATTTCTGAACTTTAGACGCACTTATCTGTATAAGACTTTTCATCGACTTTCATTCCCGACGTGGGCTTGAGAGACGACATAATATCGTCCTCAAAAACCAGTCTCCATTCAGTAATTGAGGTTAAATAGAACCATAAGTTGTCCTATAGTTCAGACATAGACGTCTTTGCCTGTAGATCAGTTGTCTCCCCCACTGACTGGTCCGCATTGAGTTGCAAGACTTTTAATTTTTTAAAAATTTAATATTGTTTTTCAAAATCTTTTTTTTTTTTTGGCTTAAAATATTTTTTTAGTTGAAAAAAAGCAGAATAAGCTGATTTTGTTTGACTTCAATTTTTTTACATCATGGCTGTCCGCTAAAAATATTTATGCACAGATAATCAACAAACCAAGCACAAATAACCGGCACACCAAGGGTATGCAATTCAAATTGCACTGCAGGGTGGTGTTTTTTTTCCATTGCATACTCTCAGTTGTGAAATGAATGTCGCTGTTACTGCTAACAAATCGGTTGTTCACTTTGGCCTCGAAAAGTCCTCGGGATGTTTACATGTGTTTCCATATTTCTGTACATAGAAGTATCCTCAGAAAAATGTTCCAATCAAACCGAAATGGGGTCATCCCTGTGTACAATTACACAAGACTCTTCCGTTGATATCTAGAATAAATTAAGACTACATCGGCAAGTACCAAGATACCAAGCACTCAAGCAGTTTAATTTTTCATTTCCATGGATAGCCAGGTCAAGAGATGAATTTGTATTCCAAATGTTCACAATAACGACGTCAAGATTGATCAAAAAGTTGACATAGTGACCATCTCTGTTGCTCAAACCGAAGGTATAGGCACTCGACTGCCCTTTCTACTGAAGGTACACCCATTTTTAGTCCTCCTTTTACACACTTTGCATTCCTGTACAAAGAATTTAATTTGCATTAGAATCCTACGTACTTTTGCCTTTATTTTGGATAATGTGTGCAAGGATAAAACCCTCCCTCCCACCCATCACTTTATTTCATTCGCCAAAGTTCAACGAATCGCTTCAATATGGTCCTTAACCTCAATTTTCACAAAAACGCACACACAGAGAGGGAGTTCATCGCCATCCGGCCAAATTTCCCATCGTTCCCTACAATTCGAATGGGCAAGGCACACCAATTTAACATCGTGGAGCCAACAAAGAAGGCAAAATCCTTATGAGTCATCGACCACGTGACCTCATTTTTTCTTTAGCAACGTACAGAGCACTTTCTATATATACCTTGGTTCATCTCGCATAAATACACATTCTGCCTTCTGACAGTTGAGCGGCGGCCATCATACCAAACATTATTCAACACTTGACAGAGCTTAAGCTCCGACTATACGTGGAGGTGCCTTTGACCCTTTTCGGGAACACTTTGTGCCGCTTTGACTGTCTTCGGGTATCCCTTAAAATTGGTTTCAGTGTTTATTTTTATTTCTTGTTTTCATAAGGATATTCTAGTGCAATAAAACGACACTGGGTATATCCTTCTTATGTTTGTCAACCGATGGCACTCCCTACATCGATGAGCGCATTGGATAATACAATGGCCAAGTCGATGACCCCTGTCAGTAGTTGTCTTTGTGATTGCGACCACGTCTATTTTTACTTGGGCAAAGTATGCTTTCTACCGTTTTAATGTCAGAAATAAATATTTAAGGCGGTGGCACAAGTGACGCGAATAACTGAAGCGGGACCTTAGCTATGGGACAGAGCTCGTTAAAAGCTGAAAGTGCAAAGAGAAAGGTCGAATAGTTTCATAAGAAAAAAGTTACAAACAAAATGTACTTTAGTGACAGCTGACAGGTTATAGCAAACCGTCCAGATCTATAGAAGAGTAGATAGGATTCATTCGCAGGCGGTTTTTCAGGTTTCTTTGACACAACGAGTTCTATTATGCATGTTTGATTCTTCGATTCGTTCTTTTTATTTTTATTTCTACCTGGCAAGATCCTTGGCCTTTCATGTTACATCAACGCAAATAAACCATCACCACTAACTAAAGAATAACAAACAACACTCGCTATAGACCGATGAGTGACTCCCTTAAAAATACCGAAAATCTAATGTGGTATTCGATTGGGCTTCTTAAGATTCGCTGTCAGATTTCGGATTTTTTGTGTCTAATCGAACATAAAAACCTCGCTTGCTTTTTTTTGTGTTGATATCTGTGCGATTGGAATATGTGTAGCCTTCGACACTTTTCTAAGCGTTTTCCATTCACTCGTTACATTTTATATGAAAACATTCAAAATGCTCGCCCAGATTGATTTCTTAACATTTGTACATAAATAATTAACAAAAAATAGATCAACCCGATGCAATTCGTTTCTTTTCAGTTCAAAAATTTCACGAAAATCAGGGACTACACAACACGCCGAGGAGTGTAATTAGGACGGAGACCATGTTTTGATCTAGATCTACAATCTGGCGCAAAAGACAAGTCATTCATGAAAGTGCTCCACAAGCTGTAGATATGCAAGCAAAATGCACGACGAGAGGAGGTCCGAAAAAAAATCATAGTAGCTACCTCCCAGACATCCCTGTCGAACAGTACAGTCGAAAAAATGAAGCTAAGAACAACGGCTGAAGTACTAGATGGTTTGAGATTCTGTACAGTTGCGGAAACGGGAGAAGCGTTCTACAGAGGCGCCCTCAAAATCGTGAGGGCAAAACCAGGGTCGGCATTCTGTAAGGCGAAATGTTGAAACGTTTTCGTGCGCACGAGAACATCTCAATGTTTTCGCCTTACAGAATCTGACCAAAGATCTTAAGGAGCTCAAAGGAAGTGTCAACAAGATCAGAACTATAAACTCACGGAAAATGCTTATTTCCCACATGAAACCAAACAAAATTTCGTCACATATTTGCTTATTCACGGACAAAGTAATTTTTCCCCTGCAAAACAGCCTCTGAAAATCTAAACCCGCGATCAAAGTAAAATTGTACTAAATTCACCTCCACCCACGGTTATCCTCGAGTGCATTAACTTCTAAGACTGCACTCGATTGCTGCAGAAAGTTTTTCCACCAATGTCTCGTCAATTCAATCCGCAATCCTTTGTGGAGACAATTTCGTCTGCGACGGAGAATCCCTTCTATTGTGCCAAATTGAACATCCCTGTCTTCAATAAAGCCAACCGAATCAGATCGATTTGCATGGAATTCATAATTAATCGTTTCATTAAAAACGATGCCTGGTTGAATGGGAAGCAACTCCCTTCTTCGACACACGATGCTCCAGCTCCAACTGCAAATTCAAAACAAGAAAAACCCAAACTCACCGAGAGAGACAGAGACATTCGAACAAAAATTGCAAGTTCTCGTATTTCATTCACTTTCCTATACACTCTTGTGTTGGTTGTTATTTTCGCAAAAGGTCCTTCTGGATATATCTATATATTTTGTTTTTAGCTCCCTTCTTTTACTTGTTTCACCCTTCAAATTGCTAGAAGTAAACTAATAATATGTCTTTGCAATCAGACACAAACTGACATACTGTCTGCCAAGAGACGCACACACCCACCGACATCGGTTGGAAGGATGTAGGTGGATGGATATAAATAATAAATTAAATCTATATGTGGTGTGGTTGCCCGCGAGGTTGTTGACAGGGGTCGGCTTTTGACGATTGCTTAAGAACGGTATGATCTGTGACAATAGCGGTTAGCGATTACATGCTCTCGCGTGCCAAAGCTATATCCAATTGTTGGGTGTGTGGGTACCCTTGAGGTGCAAGGATATAGCTTACCTCGAACCCCAGCCGCTATATGCACATGCACCGGCACGGGTAGCTTTGCAACAGAACAAAGGAAGCTCTTGGAATAGCTTAGTGGAAAAGCTCTACGGCGTAGGGTTTGAATTGCATCACTGTATGCAATCGCGTACGTGTGCGAGTTTGAAGGTGAAGGGCTGCCAGCAACACTAGAAAAAAAGAAAATAGTCAGCGCGCCTGCTTCTACGCGTGAATTTAGTCACAGACGACGAACGCGACCAAGGGCAAGGACATCGGAGCATGCGCACTGTGGAAATGTTTTTTTTTTTTTTTTTTTACATGTTCAGTGCAAGGTGAAATTATATGAGGGGTGGCTGTGAAACTACCCTCTCACAACCACAAGGCGTTGTGGGGGTGCAGCAGTAAAGCGGTACAACAGTGCTTATGCATGCACACTTTGACCATGAGCTGCTGATGTGTGGTGGCTTGTAAATGTGTGGGATAGTTGCAATATCGGGCACCCGGTGAACGGTGAATGCTGGAGAAAGAGAGAGTTTGACCAAAGAGAGTTATTTTGTATTTTCAATTATTGTTTGGCTCTCCTTTCACAGTTTTTCTTTTTTGCATTCAGTTTTCGGTATCGGTTCGGTTGTCCTTTCGTTGAAAAAAAGTCGGCATGTTTTTTTTTCTGTGTTTTGTTTGCCCATACAATAGCTGAGAGGGTGAAAATAAAATTCCACATCCACCGAATGACACACATATTAGGTAGGCATGTTATGTAGTTTTATTCGCTAGGGGTGGCGTTACTTTTTTTGTTCTGCCTATCGAGGTCCAGATTTTATATGGGTGGGTTGGTAGGTGTGAATAATTTTTTTCTTAAATATAGAATAGAATTTAAATGCGCTGTTGAGTTTTATGTTATTTCTATGAAAGCAGGGAACGGACAGCTACCTCCTTGAATCGGTGTATGGGTAGGCGGCCGCTATATAATAATAAATTAGTACCACACTCCTTGTCAAAGAATCGTAGACTGGTCGTTCTAATTAGGAAGAACTTATCTCAACAGCTACCTGTTACGAGAAGCTAACTAATGATCACAGTTGGGTATATTCTATTCACAGCCGGCACTGGACGTTTATCACTCTGGAAGTACAAGGCTACTTGGGTCCATTATGCGCATTTTCAAAAAAAAACCAAACTAACAGAACTCTCGTTAAAATGGATTCCTGTCGTATCCCTAATATCCGCATCGATTCGCAGAATTTTTAGCATGAATGACGACAGGTTTATTGGTTTGTAGTCCTGTTTTCTCGACTTCGTCTTTCCTAAGAGAGGCTTTGCAATATTGTCAACCAAAAAAACCGTCCTTGTTGACTAAATTGAACTTATATTGATGGGGAAGTGGCCCTTGGACACACCGTCAGGAGTGACTGGAAATGTGCTCTATTCCCTCATTCGACCAGGTTAAATCAGTTGTAAAGTGCGGAATCCATCTCGGGAATTCCACTTGCATGAACAATAACTACCTACCTATTAAGAAGGTTCATACCTAGGTACCTACATTGTGACTGAATACCAACCAACTTACTTCGATTTACAAACCATGCACACGGACAGCATCTGTAGAAACCTGTGCTGTGACGTTATTGTTGTAGGTTTTTTTTTATTCCATGCCTCGTTAGCAGCGTTACCACTTCAAAAAAATAAAGCGAAGTAGATTTGACACAAAAAGTGAAGTAGATTCAAATTCAAGTAAATGGAAGTAGATTTCAAAATCATAGTTCTAATGATATATTTGATTCCATATTAGTTGTATATATAAAACATGTCCAAAAAAACTTTTTAAAATCTACAAAATATTTTTTTTTTTAATATAAAGTCTAAAATTTTTCCATGTTTTTTAGAAAAAAAATATTATTATATGTTTATTAAATTAAAATCTTTATTCACATTCTTTATTACGTCAAAATATCTTTTCATCGCGTTTGTAATAATTCTTTTGAGTATTTAGCTAAACTTTTCGGAACAGACAGGAACCAAAACCAAACAAAACGTATCACCTCTTTGACAAAAAATTAAAAGGAGTCTAATAATAATAGTCAGAAAATTTTAATAAATTTTGTGTTTAAAGTGAAGTTTGTAGCAATTTATTCTTTTGAAATGTGAATCGGTGCTTAAATGAAAGAGTTTAAAGCGTTTTTTAAATATTTTTTTTTTTGGAAGTAGATTTACGACTTTCTTATTAAAATTGAAGTGGATTTAATAATGGATTTCTAAAGTGAAGTAGATATAAAGAATTTAACGATAGTGTGATGTAGAGAGCAGATTTTTGTAAGTAAAGTTGCCGCCCGTTGGTCATTTCTCTGTCAAGTGTGGCCCTGTGAAAAAACATTCTCCTACAGCAAAACTGTCAACAATCAGCTGTCTCACTTTATTTAACAAGTGAATTAGCAGCCATTTGCGCTAAAGCTCGACAGTTTTAATAGATAACCTGTAACAATTATAGTGCCGACGTTAAGTGCTCTAAGACCACCTGCAAAGTAAAGTGTAATTCCCTTTCTGTGTTTGTTGCACGACGAAGACGTCAGGAGCAGTACTAAAAGCGACCCGAGTCGAAAAGCGGACTTCGAATAAAATACTAATATAGGAATAACACAAAAAAAAAAACAGAGAAGCACAGACGATTTTTATTTATAACAAAAAAAAACAAAATAAAACAAATTATTTTGTTTTACCTTTCCAGATGTTTGCATTCTTTTACCTTCGACAAATAATAAAATCTTACTTAAACTGGGAAGGGCGCCATTTTGATAATTTATAAGAAAGTGGGGGCCAAGGGTCTTGAGGCTCAAAAATTTGCCAAACGGCAACGCTGGTGAGAAGTAGGTACCTACCTAATTTGATTGAGATAGGTAAAGAAAGACATGCTAAATCGTTAAAACACGTCGCAACTCTGAACTACCAATCGCTACCATTCACTTTCTGACCACCGACTTGCTCGAATTTTTACACTGAATCACTTTTATTAGTACATTACCTATCTACCTACAAAAAATGGATTTGCAAATGACAGCCCTGATCTAGGTAAGTGTTGCATAGGAACCTATCGATATTCAGCGAACATCAGCGAATACCTACCTACCTAACCTCCCACACTCCTTCATCAAAAACGATTCAACGTTCGTTTACCCTTGGAAGTGGACATTAAAAAAGAAGAGCAAACACACAGAAAAAAAGAAAAAAGAATGAGAACGTTTTAGACCCACATTCTCTGAAAAGTTTTATAAATACCCATCCAACGCAGCCACCGTAGGTGCCAGTGCCTCTATCTCTACTTTCCCATGTCCATTTCACAAAGAAGGAAAAAAATACCATCGGCGGATGGAGTACTTAGTTTGTTATCCACCCCCGCATATGAATCAACATTCTGTCAGGCAAATATAGCGCGAAACACCAACAAAAACAATATGCCGATAAAAATGATGACGACGCGCAGTGCACCCGACCTACCCATACCATTCGCGACTTAAGCTCTTCCTTTTGTCACTTGCTTCGCGCGTTCATTCTTAGAATTCAGAAAAATTCTCATCTCAAATCTCCATTCTCCACGAACCAGCAGTCTCTTTGCTAAGAGAACAACAGCCGGCTATACTTTTGCATTTCTTCCATTTCCCAACCCAGTAGCCAGTAACCAAAACCAAAGTCATCCCTTGCCTGGCATTGGCATTGGGATTGGGACAGTCTATCAGAGCAGCACTTATGCAGGGGGTGGTTTTAATGCTGGATTCTGTCATTTCCCCAATGAAAATGTTCTCACTTCTCAGTCTCGCCATTGCGGAGAGACTAATCCAACACAACCACATTTTGTCTCTCTCAGTCTCAGCCTTCGGCCATATACAACTTTTCCGGAATAGTATAGCAGGCATAAACGACAAAAGCAAGAGCAACCCCACCCACCACCCACTGCCACTGTAAACAGGCAAACTTTTTTATTGGAGTCGCATTCAAAGTGCACATAGCAGAAGCAGTCACCACCAACCCTGCTCTTGCTCTATGTGCCAATTTTGAACTTGAACCGCACAAACACAATCGCAATGCGCAATTATTCAATTGCTTTTCGTCGAACGAGCAGCTGTCTCTCTCCAAGAGCAAAACGAAACCAACACTCGACCATTCGCGTGAGCAATGTGTGGAGGAAATGAAATTTGCAAGTTTTGTACTTGTACTTGAGCATTGAGCTTGAACGCAAGTGGAGCAGTGTTAAGGTCGGCTACGATTACGATGGTGTGCGAGTGGGCTCTCTTCATAAATTAAATTTTATTTGTGGTTGTTGAATATGAGACATGAGAGCACACACTTGTCCAATTCAAATCCGGAAAACGATTCAAAAAGTGTTGTGGATGTCAGTTAAGTACCTACTACTTAGTAGTAGTACAGCAAGTAGAACCTTTTTGTTTTTATGGAACTTGGGCACTAAGAGGGTGGTGCAGCTTTGGTGTTATGCTGCATTTTGTGGTAATGGTAAGGATGTCAAAATCGAAATATGTTACTGTCACAACAGACGAGCATTAGTTACCGGCTGCTTTGCCAGCGAATTTTATCGAACGCGTCATGTATTTCAATGTTCAAGACTGTAAAGAGACGCCATACCGACCCTCGGTACGGACAATCATTACCTAGTGAATATAAAGGAAGGGCCAGTGGCAGGTAAGGATGTGTAAATATTCTACCAATTTAAAATAGTCACATGACATCTTGTATTTTTAGAGTGGCCCATCACCACCCATTAATTGATAAGACTGTCAATAGTTCTAGCTTGGTAACGAAGAAGTTGAACGGGTGGGTGCGTAGAAAAGTCTTTGCCTTTTTTTAAAAGGAATTTGTTATCAAAGGAACTTATCTCGGTTTTAAGACAAGGCTGGCAAGTGGCCTTTACAGCGGCTTGCCAGGCAGCAATTGTCACACACACAAAATGAACGCGACTGTATTGATTATCTGGAAGAAGCTACCTTCGTAAGTGGGGCTGTTTATAAGACCCCGTCAAACGCATAAGAGGTTTTTTATGGATACGGTTCAGAACTTACCATACTGTTCATTGCCCTTTGTCCATAAGTAGGCTTCATAAAGTAGCAGGTCTCCAGTAGAACGAACGACAGTTGGTAGCTTATTAATCATTGGCCTTCTAAATATTTCTTTAGCTCGACACTTGTGATCACCCTTCGTTCGAAGCCGTTTTCTTTATGGTGGTGGCTTGCTTGCATTCGTTGTAAAACCTCTGTTAGTTTAAACACAGTTTTTTGAGTACAATTGGAGTCAAACGCGGATGTATTTTCGTAAATCACCCCAAGATTCATTTAATGGCAGCGATGCAATTATGCCTTTCATTCCGATAAGAGAACTGTCAAAATCCATCCATTTACTGTTTTATTCTTATTGGTATTTATACAGAATTTTAGCTGCTATTAGAGCATGATCTGAATTCACCAGGGGTGCTTCTCAACTATTTAGCTCTGAAAGCATAAATCGTTCATAAGCACAGGCCTCACATTTTACAGCGTCATCTAGTGAGTGCATCAGCTGTAGCAGTTATGGAGCGAATGTTCGTAGTTTCCGACACTTCATTCACGCTTAAAACTTTACTTTACTAAACTTTTTTTAGTAGCAGATACCCGTTGTTCAGTTTCATTTTTAAAGGTTAAGTTCGAATGAATTTCTCATTCGTGGGTTTGTGGATCGCGATGGAGTGTTTCGCGAAGCCCATCATTTCACAGATGGGCTATCTTTTTGGTTCAACCGTCAAAAATAACAAAGCCGTTTTGTAATGACCAGAGTAGTGTTTTGTTCAAATATTGCCAAAAATCGCACAATTCCCATTACTTTAACCTCTCTTCTTTTACCTAATAAATAAATGTGATAACCATAAGTTTTCAATTCTAAAATGTTTTTATTCTGTTTTTAGGACTTTATTATAAACTTTTCAGTATTTTTTTAACAAAATCATGCTACAGCCATATAAATTCTGTTTTCTTTTCCTACAAGTTTTTTATCTGTCACTTGGTTTTTTCTTCTTCATATTTGACACTGACGTTGTCGCGAACTACCCGATTGAATTAAGTGGATTGTATATAAACTTTGACAGTTCACTGCCGGATTTTACAATTGTCGTACAAATTGCTGTAATTGCAGATCTCGCTATTTAGTCCAATTAAGACTTACGTTTTTTAAGATTACATGTTAGATTAATTAAATATAGTGCTTTGTGGTACAACAAATATCAATTTAAATTGATTTGTTCGCAATTCGCCTCTTTGAATAGTCGCTTACAGCCTGCAAAGCTTTCACACTTGCTCCTAGTTCGTTTCCGCATCGCGAAATCGTCCACCGGCAACACTTTTCGTGGCCTTCTTCCATTCACCCCTAAAAAAATCCGTCGCTCTCTTCCAAACCCAGCGCAAATAATGAAATAATGCACACAGCAGCAGTACACCAACAAACGCCATCCCCAACCCAACATTCCAATCCAATTCCAATTGGAATGAAACTATTTTCCTTTTTTTTACTACCCGGCACTGTTGGCTGCTATGTGTGTTTATTCAATGCCGTCGTCTCGTCTCCTCTGACATTGCATGCGCACACTATCAAACCACAACAACAAGATGCGAGCGAGCCCTTGCCTTGCTCTGCTTGCATGGATTTCGTTTCGTGTTTTTGTTTTCATTCGATTTGTTTCGTTATTCTATTTTCTTCTCGTCATTTTCGCTTTTGAGTTCGGTTTTCATAATCAGAAACAGAGCGCGGCGCACACGACAAGAAAGAAGACAATACGAAAACGGTACCAAAAAAGAAGAGTTGCTCTCGTGCTCGTTGCGCTGCTGCTCCACACCAGCTACAGCTACACTGTCGGTCGTCGGTGTTTCAGTGTCGCCATATCGCCATACTTTTGCGTCCGTATGTTGTTCATCGGGGTTTTCGGTTTTCACTTTCATTCTGGAGGGTAGCAGAAACCAGTAAGAGAAAGTACGGCATAAGAAGTGGATCGTTCCCTCTGTGTGCAAAAATTTTTGTATATTTATTCCACTTCGCATGGTGGAAAGGAAAAATATAGTACACAACAAATTTGTTGATTTTTGTTTTTTGTCTGCTTCTTCCTGCATCAGTGTGCTGCTGCTCAGGCTTATTGTTTGTGTGTTTGTTGAGATTAATTCACCAAAATAAAAATGTCTCCAAACGAATATGTGTGAAATATTTTAGCAACAATTAAGTTTTTTTTTTCGATTCTCTGTTGGTGGAAAATAATAATAATATTCTCATATAGCGAAGTGCAAGTGGAAGGGCGAAACAAAAGGGAAACCAAAATATTCTCACCATCCCGTGGGGGGGTGCACAACTATTTTTTAGAACGTAATTGTTTATTAAAAAAAATAGAAACAGAAACAAGGAAAAATGTGCGATGATCATTTCTCCTAGTCTGTCGGTAGCTATCAACATTTTGTATGTTTTAAATCGGTCGTCGCGCGGTGGGACCTTACTATTCACAGTATCGTGAGCGTGACCTCCGGCAAGGATTTACTACCTCCATACTTCATCCAGCTTCAGTCTATTTTTGGAGCTCACATCATTGCAGTGTGACAACTACAATACTGCCCTGCCAGTGAATGTTATGCAAGTGGATATAACTGTATCGAGTGATCGTGTTCCACCTCGAAGGGGGTTGGTTTTACAATATCTGTCTATATTTTTGTGGCTGTTTAGCAACAAATTCAAATTTATGTTCGTTTTGTGTGCGCGGGTGCGAAACAATTCAATTTTCTCAATTTCCTCCGTGGCCGTGACACCTTCGTCTGAATTGTTGTGAATGCTTTCATTGTCATTGTCACCGTCACCCTCTTGTGCAATAATATCGCATCTTGTGTGATAAATATAAACAATAAAAATTAATTGTGTTTGTGTCGACAGAAGGAAACAAATTAATCAGCCCTCTCGTGGGTTTGTTCTGTTTGTGTGATTTTTGTTTTTTTGTGGCCCCTTACCTATCACGGAATTTTATTTTGATTTCTGCTGTTTGTGATGGATGCAAGTGTTTTGCTAGGAGCAACAACAAAAAATATCCAAAAATAATAAATTTAAACATAATCAAGTGCTTTGCCGTTATTTAATCAAAACAACTTATAAGGAATTTTTTTTTATTTTTATTTTTGTATAGAAAAGGATAATAGATATAAATAATTCTAATCAACTCATTCACCCAACTCAGGATTACAAGTGTTGTTTGAGCAAATACATTATTTGGAATAAGGATTTCACCGTCGCATTTAAGTGGAAATAATATTTTTAACAATTACACAATACTATATAAATGTATACCTATATAATTGCATATACAAACATTAATAAGAAATATAGCTGCATCGTTTTTGGTGAAAAGGGACATTTTGCTAAATTTTAATATAACTTGGTAGGTACCTACAAAAATTACTTTTAATCTGGTTAGTATTTTTTAAATTATTTAAGCTTTATTGTTGATTTATTTTTACAAAAGACTCTTCGTAGAATGTCCTTGCCTTCGTCTCAGGGCAGCATCAGTATTTATCTGACCAGGTGCACAACTGTCAATAAAAGTTTGTGTCAAAAATTGACGTAAATCCGCATTTATTCTGTCAATGAAATGGCAAATTGATTTATTAGTGAAAGTAGTAACACACAACCGCTTTTATTGTTCACTTTTTAAGAGCATCCGGAATTTGACAGTAAATTTTAACCGAAAAGTCACTTGGGTTTGTTTTGTGTTTTACCGGCGCGGCCGATCAAATCCCCTTTGAATGGTACTAACAATACGGCAACACCACGAAAACTGTTTTTTTTTTCTCTTCTCAATAATTTGAATTGTCAGCGCGTTAAGTCAACGAATCGGACAGATTTTTCAATAAAATGGACACATTCAAAAATCTAGTTATCTAGTATAAGATGAGTAGATTGATCTGTACTAGATGTACCTGAACGGTAAAACTTGATTGGTCGGTAACGTCACTTTTAATACATCAGCCCCATTACCGAACTGTCAATTTAGTACTCAATCAGGAAATTGACTAAATTCTGCTACGTCTGCTACCCGTCCATAAATGTCAAAACGTCAACTGAAAAAAAACTGTTCATGGGATTGATCTAGACCAGGCATGTCAAAGGTACGGCCCGGGGGCCATGACCGGCCCTCGAGAAAATTACCCGCGGTACGCGGCATCAATTAAATAATCTTCTTAATTAATTTGCGATAGAATTGCTGTAGCAATGCACCTAGTGGATCTTTCTATGCCAAGTTTCTAGATCATCAAAATAATATTTCAGCTTCTCACGTGTCTACTTAAAAAAAAATATACTTAACCTTTTTCTTAAATAAAATATTTTTTTATATACCTGTTATTATGTTTTATTTTTTATACTGTCCAGTGTCATGCCTAAGACAAAAATTTGCCACTTGAGGAATTTGAGTTTGACGCCCCTGATCTAGACCAATCAAAACTGAGACACATCAAATCAGCTGTCAGATTTACTGTACTAGATTCTTGAACGTCTCCAATGCACTGTGACAGGAAGCTGATGGGAAATTTTCTTGAGCCTTGTAAGTGCCAGCCACGAGTCCTTCCGTCGAAAAGGAGGGCGAACCCAAATGAAAGTATTTTTGCCGTCGGAAAAATCCATCACTTACCCAGATAGGTAAATCTTGATCTAGACTTACATTTAGCATTTTGGATTATTTCATGGGCTCTTAAAGGAGACGGACTCTTAAAGGAGGTACTTCAACATATTCCGTCATTCTTACTCCCGTTTAATGCGTCGAATTGCGGAGGTTCTGTGAGATGTGTTTTTCGTGTCGAAATTCATATCGATCAGAGCTTGATCCGCAATAAGTTTAGCCGGCGAAAGGGTGCTACAAAAGAATACTGCACCACTTTATTGGGTGTTCAGTATAAAAAAAAGTGTTTAACTTGACGATTTGGGAACATATTACCCCCCTATCTCGTAATACCGAGCTATTATTGTAACGAGTTACTGTGGCTCTAATACAATCTTTCCTAGTCCGCCTTTGCAGACCCCGGCTCAGGATTTGTTATGTCGACACTTTCCTTTCAGTTTTTTTTAAACATCTTATCGACTTAACCTTCCTTTTTTGGCAGAGAAGTTAATGTTTTGGTTTCTTCTCTGGTGGTGGTAACAACTTTGATCTTCATATTGCTCTTGTTTCGCTGCCTGCTCCTGCTGGCATTCGTCAATAGAAACCATTACTTTCTACTTGGGAACCGCTCTGCCACTGGACTTGTTCACTTAAATCTCATCGACCTCGTTATTCGACACTCGATTCACTGCGTGATTAAATATTTATATTACCCGCTCTGCCGAAAACATCCTTAACAGATAATAGCAGATTTGCGCTAAAACATATCCCACTGGAAAAAGTACCCCAAATCCAACATGTACCCAAAATCGATCAACACAAGACACAAACATAACCTGTGTGTGCGTCTCTCTAGAAACACGGTGCCAGAGAAACGAATGTTTCAATCATAAGGCCAATGCAAGCACACAATGGGGCATACTTAAATAAATTCGCCTTTGACCTTGTCAAAACAAAAAATACTTCTCAAGTCAGTTGACTGATTGACAGTGTATCAGGGAAGAGCGACAACTCTCACATATCCGTAGCACACACGCGTGCTTTTCTGCTTCGTATATCTCTCCATAAGCACTACCAATAATACAAGATAAAACTTTCTAATGTTAATGCGTTCGTTTGTGTATATCCACAAGGACACCTTAACCTAACCTCATACCATAATTGTTGAGCTAACCGCCGCCGCCGGCCGGGCCGCCCGTAAGTGATATAACCCAATTGGGAGGTTCGATAAGTTGGAGAGAACAAATAATTCACTTAGGGAGCATCTTCATCCCCCGTTCCTGTATGCTTATTTCTTTTATGTGAGGAGAGGAATCGTGCTCTCTTCCTCTCCGCTCGTAGCGGTTGTAGTTTGGGGCTTATTGATGGAATGCGAATGACAATCAATTAATGAGAGGAAATTAAATTTGCTACATTGAAACATGTTGATTGTCGGTATAATTTAGGACGAAACCACAGGGTTGCATGCGATTTTTGGTTCAGGCACGGGTAAGCTGGCAGTGAGTTTCTGAAAAGTTGGGACCAACTCGCAATATTTGAGAACAAGAATGAGCTTTGGTGAAAGTTACATAGGTGAGAAATGAAATGAAAAACATTTTCTGTCTGGTAAGGTTTGGGTTTCGGCGTAAGTTGCAAACTCCTGATGGTCGATGGTGGATATTCGGTACAGGTCGTCTAAAATAATAATCGCGAGCGTTGAAAGAGCATCATACTCCGTCGGAGTTTCCTTGCTTAATGCGTCACAGAGCCCCGCAGAATGAGGACATTTATAGCAGTGACGAACGAGTTCACTTGTCGCTTTGATTTGATTTTTGGTGTGATTTTTGAAAATTGTTGCTAATTTTCTTGACCACGCGCTCATCTTACTTAAAAAAAAAAAAAAACGATAATCTTCCTTCAAATCAGGGCACTCATTCAGTAATTTTTCAGACGATTATCGTCGAAACGATAGACCTCCAAAAGTGGCAACTAAGTGCGAAAATTACGAGTTTGAAATCTCAATCCAGTTAATTTTCCACAAATGTAATGAGAGCTGGCGATAGTGAAACAAGTTCCGGCAGAATATAACTTGTTATGGTCATCGAAGTTTCAAAAACGATATCGTCCCGACGATCATTGTTATACGGAATCTGCCCCCAGGTGGACCAAAGACCAAAGACCAAAGAAGTCATTAAAAATAGCTTTTAAAGCTCGACCCATATCATTTGTAAATTTTTTTAAAGTGCGTCTTCTCGGGCTTGTGTTTCTTATGGCGCTGCAGAGACCTTTGGATTCTTTTACAAACTCAATTTGTTGTCTTGCAAAAGAAGAAAATCCTTAATGAACCACTTATTTGAGGCAGAAATACAAAGTTTGTATGTTGTCAAAGTTTTTTTTACATTTTGTAATCTTTTTAAACATTTTGTAATATAAATTTAAAGTAGCTCACTAGTTATGTTACAAAAAGTGTCCCTACCTACCTACAACCAAATTTGATACAACTGTCAAATGACAAACAATTTGTTTCCACCTTGACACAGTCAATCAAATTTTGCCAGACTTAATTATGTGAATAGAAATTTTTCTTAAACCGTTTATCTGATAGTTTGTAGTTTTTCGTTTTTTTTTTTTTTTTGTCAGGGTAGGTAAGGTGGCTGTCTGGAAAGGCACACTTAGACCGAATTAGTTTAGGTCCTTTGTGATACCACATGAGTTAAATAAAAGGCGGGAGAAGGCCGGACATCCGGCTATCTAGGTTGGACATTTTTTTTTTCACTCTATTTGGAAAAAGGATTTTTTTTCTATTCTCGAGTCGTTTTAACGAGCTTTGCCAAAAATTATATATGCATCTCATTGATCTAGAGCCAATAGAAATATATGATCGTACGTCTTTTGAGATGTTAGGGAAAAACGGAAATTTTAAGCCTTTAGTGTGGGAATTTTAATTACCCAAAGTCTGACAACCCTTTTTTTCAATTTGAATTTCATTTTTGCGCTGAAATGATTTTTGCTTACTGTTCTCCAGGGATATTTGTATATATTTAGTATTTTCTCTAGGTACTAATTGATTTTTCCTTTCTTTTCAGATACAACACAAAATTAAGAAAAACAAGTATTATACCGCTGGAAAGCTTATTAAAAAACCTACTTACATTCATCATACATACTTGGAATGCATTAGATGATAAACAAGGACTATACTATATATATATAAAAAAAAATTGCAACTTGAAAGGCTGAATTAGGTTTAAAAGAATTAAAATAAAACAAAAATTCAATAAACAAAAGGGATTATCATAAAAAGGAAATTCAACATAACCTATAAAAAACAGATTTTTAACAGACTGATTTTAAGTAGAACGTAAGAAACTAATACGCAAAAGCTTGTGGGAGTTCCAGGATATATATAAAAATATATAACAAACTACTAATATTGCTGTTCCAGCAAAATATGCCAAAAAAAATTCGCAGAATTTAATTGAAAACTATTTTACTTGAGGAGTATCCTTTTTTTGATATATAACCATATACTAAACAAGGACGAACATGAAAAAAGAAGAAGAAATGAACAAAATGCAGTGCATCGAAGCCAAAATGATCAAATCCGAACCACTTGATTTGGATATGATGCAAGCGTATGACAGAGATCGCGATCTCAGTCCCAGTCATCTACATGCGCGCTATCATCACATTCAGATAGAATCGCCCAACCATGAGACGAACACAAGCCAGCATATTGCCGCGCAGAAGATAATCCTTTCGCCTCGCGTCGAGTATGTCCACCGCAGCAGTATCAAACTATCGCCGGGCAGCAGTGGTTCGTATGGGCAAATCCACCACCCCGAGCACAAACTATCCAGATCGCCTACATCGACAATCATGTCGCATAGCCCGAGTTTGCCGAGCGCTCCGCAGATAATCATAACTCGCGCAACTCCCCAGCAACAGCACCAGCACTACCATCAACAACAGCAACTTCATTCGACGTCGCTGCATCTGCAGCATTACCAACAGCAGCCCCAGCAGCACCATCAGAGTCATTCACCGTCGCTGGCGTCATCGTCGCAGCATCACAGCCACCATCCGCAGCAGCAACACCATATGCAACAAGTGCGTGTGATACGTGACGGTCGATTGTACGATGATAATCATCGTCGAAGGTCCCTATCGCCACCGGTACCGCCACCGCCTCCGCCGCCGCCGCCGCCACCCCTTCAGTCGCATTTGCACACGCATCCGTCGGATAAGATGCGATTGATATCGTCCCCGGTGGACGATCATCCGTCTAGTTCGCGAAAGTACATTGTGTCGCGTCATGTGAACGTTATATCGAAGAATATCAAAGTGGAGGGTTCGTCCCCACCGGTGGGGGGGGCAGTGCCGCCGCCAGCGCCACCTCCGCCGCTACCTCCCACCCAATCGTCTTCGTCTTCGTCGTGTGGCAACTCGAATGGAATGCAAAACAATTCCGGCCTCTTCCGCACGCCCGTGGTTTCAAGTAGTAGTAGCAGCAGTTGTGGTAATAACTCATCGACATCGATGAGGCCACCGCCACCACCGCCGCCGCCGAAAATTAAGAACACTTCACCACCGACGGCGGGTCCATCGTGTGTCATCGGCAGCGGCAGTATGAGTGGCGGTTCCAATGGTGGCGGCGGCTGTGAGGAGCCATCTAGTTCGATACCGGATTTAGGTAAGTGCTGTACAAGTTTGCTATATAAAAGGTTTTTAAATTCAGGTGAATGGGCAAGTTTACTTTTAAGTCCCACAATCCTTTTTTGGATAATAAAACTACTCCTAAAGTACGCACGAAAAAGGTATCGGAAACAATATCGAACAGTGGAGGCAAGAAATAAATTCCCAATGATGATTTATTTGCGGATCACCGGAACAAAATGGAGTCTTTCGAAAAACACATTAGGTAAACGACTCGGTCGCCTGACCTTTCTTTTAATTTGTTGAGTTAATCGATGCATTGAGAGATATTCAATTTTTGCCACGCTGCTCGAGCTAAATTTTCGCTTCCATACGAAATTCTCTTCTAAATTTAGCTGAGCTAAATTTAAGCGGACCCATTTAGCTGAGTGGTGCACAGCTCGAGCTAAATAATCAAACTTTTGTTTCAGAATGTACTTCATGTGTCTGTCAAAATTTAGCGTGCCCATTAAATGGGTTGTGTATTTGTTGTTCTGTTGCGGAAAAGTATGCACGGATGAGCTCTTTTAATTATTACATGGACGAGAAGTACCTAGAATCAGACATAGTTCAAATAAGAGAGAATTAAATTTTGGAAGGAAGTTTTTTCAAAGAACAGCTGTTTTCTGTGACACTTATCCACGGCGTACTCTATGTCAAAATTTAGCTAGGACTTTAGCTGATGTTTGGAGAGTTAAGTTGGAGACCAGATAAAATTAAGTTTAGCTCGAGCAAGGTACTACGCTTACCGTTGGCTTTGGAGCAGGCCTTGTTGTTAAATACAGTACAAACAGACAGAATTGCGGAAAACAAAAATTGTATGCGAATGGTAGAACAGCTAGAAGTACTAGTTAAATATGCAGTAGCTACCCATTGTTACAGGGTTGTCAGCAATGTTGCCGCAGTTTTTTTTAAAGTGTAACAATTTTTTTTTTCAAAAAGTGTAACAAATGAAAAAAAATGTAACAAATTGAAAACTGTATTTTCTCGTTCCCTCCCATTCCCATTCGAACTCGCAGTTTCACGTTTTGCACAAATTGTGCTCTGTGTAAGCAAACTCGGTAGAAGTTTGTTCGAAAGAAAAAAGTGCTACCAGTTCAACTTTTCGATATTTTTTAACGAGAAAAACAAAAAAAGATTATAATGGGATAAAGTGTAACAAAGCGAAAAACAAGTAACATTGTAACAAAATTATAAAATAATAAATTATTTCCATGGTTTACAACAAAAGTTGGATCTCGTACTATTGTTGTAAACCGTGGAAGTCAATGATCTGTATAGATCATGTGAGCATAGTAAAAAAGGCCTATTGTGGCAACGCTGGCTGTCAGGAGGTATTTAATATTTTTCAGCCTCTTAAAGTACACGCCCAAATATTGACCCAGAGTGACATTTTTGCTCGGTTAAAAAAAAATGTTTTAAAATTAGCAAAGCGTCGGTTGAAAAAAAAACAAGGAGTATTCGTTGCTGAAAACTACCGAGATGAAGAGGTTAAATGCATAATATCAACCAAACAGTTTTATTTTGGACTTTACGCCCGATAAAATTTTGGAGGGGAAATTGATAAATCGGTTATTTTTAACCGAGTTTTCTTAAACAGGTTGACGCGGTTGTTTTTAGCCCACTACCTCTGTAGGGGGTATTAATATTATTACAGTATTACTCAGTAGTTTTTAACAGAAAGAAAAGTGTTTTTTTTTGCGTGCAGTTCAGTGTTTTTTAAGAGTTTTTTTTTCGAATTGGCAGCACTTTTTCCACCGACAACAGATTTCGCAGTTGACAGACTTTTTATTTGCCTCACATCAGTTGGAAGGCTTTAAAAAAGAATGCAAGTCCCAACAGAGAGTTCCTTTTTTTACAATGGCATTGACACTTGACAGCGCAGAATAAACATATCGCCTACTTGTCAGTAACATTTGTACCTGCATACATTTGAATTATGGAGCAATTAGCTAAGAGACTAAGTATGAAGTGTCTATAAAGCTGTCAATCAGTGTTAGATGGAGAGAGATCGAGATAACTAAGCGGAGAGACAGAGAAAAAGTCAAGGACGTCTTGTTATGCCAATCAATTAGATTTATTTTTATTCAGAGAAAAAATAACACAATAATTGTTAAGTACACAACCACACTGCGAGGGAGAGAGACTCGCCACACAAACGCAGTCTTTCCGGGTTTTGCTACAACCGACGACAGAGAGAGAGAGAGAGAGAGAGATACACTTGCAATTAAAGGTGAATAAGATATCTATCATGATATCAATAGCGTTCGTTAAGATATTCCAGCTAAAAAGTTGATCCACAGTTACAATCATAGCTTGCGCGGCAAGTCCACAGATTTTGCGCAGTCGATTTGTAGAGAAAATCCCATTGAGCACCTTCGCCGCCCACTCGAAACAGTTAGACACAGCCAAATGTATGCAAGAACCTGTTCGACAACTAACTGCATATAAATATAACAGATACAGTTGTAACATCATCACCACATGAATAAGCCAACACAGATGATTTCGTTTGGATATAAAATCGAAACTGTAAACAAACAGGTAGTGCTCAAAGTCGAGCTCTATGGAATAGAGACTAAACCGAATGTGTGCAGCATACACCTATATATGGACTGAAGCTGAAGGTTAACCTGCACGTAATATAGAACAGTGGAACACTTCCTGTATCCCCGAGACCAAGCAGCTCTCTGGTTTCGAGAGCTAGATACGTTTTTCCATGGCAAACCTATGTGAATACTCGTACCATTGAATGAAGTGTGACTTGTGGTCGTCATATGCATTATTATTGTCCAAGGTTAAGATAACGGTAGGCGTAGCTGCAGCTATTCGTGCTCCTACACCGGCTGTAGCTGGAGGGAATAGTAGGTATTATAGCGATCGCATGCAAAGAATTTGCCAGTTACTCGCGCCGTCGCCACCGCACCGACCAGAGTAATGGAAATGTGATATTTGTTTTGATCGTATTGTTCAAGTGATATTGCAGCGCTATAAACAGGCCGCTCTGCTGACTGCCACTATGTACTGAGTGCCACTAGAGTGTTCCGCATGTGTGAGTGCGCACTTGCTATTGAATAAGATATTGGGTAATATGTATAAAATGTGCGACGGCGAGATAATTACATGGAAGTCACCTTTATTCAGCTTTGACCTTTGATTTGATATATACCGTTTGTTGGAAATTCACACATTCACACCTTTTATTTCTTATATTGTTTTCAGAGTGGCTGAAGGTTTTTGAAGTCCTTTTTAGAGGAAAAGTGATATTTTTAGTCATCACTTAGTCCGAACAAGATCGCAGTTGAGGTTCTGAGTTGGTCTAACAAAGCTGAGGCCTCTGAAGGTTAAATAACACATTTTTTAGATGTCTACTAAGGTCTGAGCTTCGACAGGTCCTGAGTTTATTGCAGATAGATGTTACTTCAGCGTCTAAATATTAAATTTCAGTCTTCGGAATCATATCTTTAGACAGCGGGTCCGGGCTGTACTGTAAGTCGCTTGAAATATTGACTTTTTGACGATTGTGACCAAAGCTGACCTTGTATGAAAACATGTCCCCGTCATCTGCAGAGACATCTGTGGCGATGAGTGCGATAAGCAGAGAGTCAAGAGGTGTGCCAGACTTTTCGGACTGAATTGCCCATGACTGTTATCAAAAATACCCAAAAATGCCCTTTTTACCCATTCCGATGTTAAAAAACAACAAAATACACGATCTGGCATCACTGAGTCAACCCGTCATGCGAATAGCCTCTTTCAATGCCTATCGTGACTCAATTGACGCAATTCTGCCTCCACAAGCAGTACACTAATTTTGGGCTGTCTAACAGAGCTGCAAATGCCGCTAAAGTTCCTTTGCCAAAAGAGCCTTTTTCTAAGAATACACCTACAGCGAATTTTGTTCTGCGTCGCGTATTATATATTTTTTTTGAAGCACAGTCTCCCAAGATTTACCAGGCTGAGAGGACCGTTCAAATAGAGAGGGTATCAAACTACACAATCGTTCAGAAGTCTTTCTAAGGGTCTTTTGAGTGAACCAGGTTTCAGTCTTTTTAACAGGTACGTACTGGGTCCTTTCACGAAAGTCGCTAAATAATTCACTTTTGGACTTCCGACTTCAGCATCTTATAGTCATTTTCCATCGATCTATAACAGTCCTAGTTTTGTGACAGCTGTTCCAAAGTTTCTGCTACTTTTACCAAGCCGGCTTAGATCTGAGTTCAACCAAGGAAGTTGTTTTCTATACGGAGGTTAATTTTATAGCTTTAAAGGGGACACGCTTATAGTGTAAACCACGTCTGCAGCAGAGATCATTCATCTGGAATTGTCGTAAGCGAGACATGACAGAGGACATCTTCAGATGGATCTAAACTTGATTTCCCTAGGCCTGGCAGGTCTTATTTTTAAAATATATATCGATGAAAGCTTCATGAAGATTTGTATAAATTTTAATGGCATTAAGGTCTTCTTGTAAAAGACTAGGACCTCTCCAGCCAGAAATCTTCTAGTTTGGACAGCAACACGGATTTTTCACCGATTGACAAAGCCCTTGCATGAAATGATGCATTCGTCGTCGTTCTTTAAATTCATTTCTGATGCTCGTTCTCAATTTGTAAAACTTTTATCGAGACAGAGATGTTTTACACCACAAAATTATTTACTCGAAGTCGATTTCGCGTTGACTTCCCCGTCAACGTCAAACGTCAGCGAATTACTCTTAATTCTCCGCTACCCTCTTAATTCCCCGGAATTGCAGCGGTAGATCCACATCGAATTTTGAATTCTCCTTCATTTTCTCATTCGTTCAATTCTGTGTATGCAAAAACAGTTACGTGATTGTAGCGCATTTAAAAGTTGATTTATAAAAAATGTGCTTCTCTCTTGAAAGAAGGTCAATTTGCTTGCACCCTGCATCGTTTGACGTAGCTCTAAAGCCGATAGTTACTCTTAAAACGCTTATATAGTAGAGGCCTAACTTTGGTTGATGTAGGTTTTGGTTTTCATTGCACCCATAGAGAAATATCGCTTAAAATCTCTTTTAAGGAACAGTCCTCTTCTATTATCTCATCGCAGTTTGCTTTTCAATAGCGGACCTAATACAGAGTCGACGAGTTACGCTGCTCTGCGTCGACTCCTTTTCGATATCCTAAAGCTAAATTCTATCTTTGAAAAAGTACTTAAAAACATTTTATGCAGCTCATGCTGGAGACTTCATATTTCGGATCAATTTTAGTTAAAGCGTTCCCAATTCCCTATAAAGTTGGTACCGCATGTCACCGCTCTCTCTGTCTATGCATTCGAATTCAAATTCACCACCTTCATTAATAATAATTCACAACAAGCCCCGCACTTGCACATGGGCGCCATTCACACCACAACTATCATCACTGAAATCCAAATGAGTCTTCCGTTTTCCTAGAATCTGACATAGTACACCTATTCAAAAGACAGTGACACTGACAGTCAGTCAATTGCAAACTCATTATCTATGCCCCCAAGTTGAGCTTCAGTCCAAAACAAACAGCCGATGATTTGGTTTCTGCTTCTTGTCAGCAAACGACAAAGTGATTAAATTTGACTTTGACACTGATCTTGATTTCTGCATTTCGCAGTGGGACTCAAAGATTTCGTTTATTCAACAATTAAAAGATAAACAAACACAAAACCATTGCACACGAACACATGCCGTCCGATACTCGTACATTGTATTACTTTTCCGTCATAGAAAAAATATTCAGCTGTCAAGGTTACACACATTCGCATTTAAATTTACTTTCACACACTGCAGCAGAAATGTGCATAAATTAAAAACTGCAAAAAAATCATATTCAAAATATATTTATTTAATTACTTATGCGAGTATGTATGCATTTATGTGAGCAACTGGATAAAAAAAAAACATTAAATCAATTAAAAGCGAAATCGCAGATTCGAGTCAGATAGAAGAGTAGGAAGCAGATCAGACATGAGCGCGAGTATGCTCTACGGTTCGGTTGAGATATTTATATGAGTCGCCACAGAAACTGTCAATAAATTTAGTGAATGAAAAAGATGACGGAAAGATGCACCGATGCATCAATAGTGGTAGTATGTAGATACGACTGGAATTTCAATTCGCTATTGCTATCGCAGCTCACATAATAAGTATGTTACCCGTGCTTTTGGGAAGGAGTAGCGCCGATGTGGTTGGAGATATTTAAATTCGCAAGTTATAAGTCGTGGAAGCTGTTCCGGGGCTCAGCCTCTACACCTTACTGCCTCAATCGGAGGGAAATTATTACGCGGAATCGAAAGACTCTCTCAGCACAAGTTTTCTCACAAAGTGTTCGATTGTCAATTGAGTAGCTTCCAGTCTTGGCAGATTTAGGATTCGACTTTTTCGAAGCTTATAGCTGTATTGGGGTGTTTTTTTGTGAGCGCTTTTAATTCTTTTATATTCCGGACTCTATCTTATGGCCCCACAGTCGGAACTTCACAATGTTCAGCTCTTCACGCTTACTCTAAACTTGAACTCTAGCAAACAAGTGACTGGCTGTGCCCCAACCAGCGGTAAGTCGGCTTTTTAAAAGTTAACGACCAAGTTAGCATTTGGCCCTTCGAGCCGGATAAGACAGGCGAACCCGGAAGCTGCGAAACCAACCGAGAAGCAAGAATAAAATGAGGTGTAAAAGACAGTAATTCGTAAGGATGGCAAATCTAGAAGAGCTCTTTGAAATCCAGAGAACAAAGGCGGAGTTAATGGAAAAATAAAAACTGCAACACTCCGTAGAACGAAAGAGTTCGTGACTGAGCGCAGATCTCCAATTCTATTGGCATCTGCCCTTTCTATTGGCCTAAATAAGTACACCACAGGTCCACCAGTCCTCATAAATATACTCACCTTGACAGAGGATTAATCAAGACGTCAAAATCGGTACTTGGAGTCCATTTATAGTCACAACCTTTCTAAACAGAGTTGTGACTTTTTGTGCCTTCCCTGCCAAAGTTATCCGACGCTCATTCTGCAGATTTTACCTCCAATTGCCGGTCACAAAATCTACCCAGCTGTTTAAGACCTATAAACACCAAATCTGAGAAAATTGATCACAGAGCCACTTCTCACCAAATCAAGTTCACAAACGGAAAAGAAAAAACAACGCCGCCAAAAAACAAAAAAATCGCATTTAAATGTAAAATAATTTGATCCTACCTCGGCAACGACGACACAAAGTCTAAGAATAAGCCACGAACACTCACTCATGCAAATATTATTGAAACAAAATCAATATCGTCAAAGACGTAGATATGTGTGTCCTTAAATTGCTACCATACGGTTCACCCAGAAACGCATCCACCATCCCCGATCCCCACCTCCAATCTACCCGATTAGCATTTTGTTGCGATAACAAAATAAGCGGCATCTTGAGGGAGGACTGTCAGCCGAAAATAAAGCATCCTTTCCAAGCCATTTGGATTCTTCGTCTATGACCGTCATCCGCGGATTGACCGAGTAATGTATCTCAATCTCCAGTAGACCCCGTCAACGGCAAATTATTTCATTGTGTCTTCGATTTCTGTTTACTCAATGTTTTGATTCTTGTCCATGTTTGGATTTACGAATCCGTGGTCGCCGCTCCATCCTCGGTGTCGTTGTCGTTTTGTAATTCTTCCACTGTTCTCTTTTTACTTCTTTTATCTTGTTTCTTTTTCTACGTCGCTTTTGCTCTGTTTAAAAAAAAAATAAACAAAAAAATTATCAAAAGTTTATTCGAGTATAAGTTCAAGGTGAGCCAGAGCTCACACAGTAGACCTCTGCCATGATTAGTGTAGGTATGCTTGTGGCGTGTGCTTGCGGCGAAAAGAGAGAGAAGGTAGGTACACTTTTGTGCCTTTTTTACTACGGACTATGGATACGGACATGTGCGATGACAGTGTGTGCTCTTAAACCGCGTAAGCGGCAGCGATATGAATATATTTATGTATATCTACTCGTGGTCGTGTGTACTTGTGTGTTCTTTTTGACAAAAATTAATTACAAAATGTGGTGCGAAGTTACATCACATTTGAGTAACAACGAGCAACAGGTTTTGAACGTCGCATCGGCACGCATAAGGAATTTTCAAATGGAATTGGTCATATGTAACTCATAACTAATCCGTGTGTAGGTACCAAGGAGTTCTTCAAACTCTTGGACAAGGCCCACGTGTTACTTTTGGTGTGTGAAAGGGAAAACATTAAATGGTAGTTGCGAGTATGTCTTCCTGATGGTTAAAATAAATGAAAGGGGCACCCTGCCGGTGCATATTTCGACCTGGAACCAATGTCGGTAAACCAGAAGATGGAGGTTCTAATGGCCGACCAGAAAGTGAATGAAGTTTTGACTTAAACAAATTGAGAGCCTAAGACTTTCGCATGATTCCTCGTGTTGCAGAAAAACACCTTGGTCCTTGGCAGCTTATGGACAGTGAAAGTACGGAAGCTCATATTGTCGCGCGGTAGTTTCTTAAAGTGTGACGTATATCTGCCTAAAGTAAAAGCCAATGCAAAGCACCCTTGGCGGAATCCTCAGTACCTAAAACCATCATGCACAAGTTCTCTCTTTCGACTCTTTGTACTTTGATGCATTAGGTGTAGAAAGCTGAAGGAATGTAAATCGAATTGTCATATATTTCCTTCATCAGTTCATTTGACAGATCAGATTTGTACGTTTTTAAAGCACTATTATTGTCATCTGGAAACAGGCGACATTTTGCGGCGTTCTCAGCTTGTAAGTGACAACAAGTTCAGGTTTGCTCTTTTAAATGTGATTTATTTAGATGTTTGTTTTTCGAATTGGCAGCACTTTTTCTAGCGACAGCCAATTTGACAGCTGACGACTGATTTGTGGTCAGTTTGGTTTGCCATTTCATCATAAGTGGGTATCGACGCACGACATTAGAAAAGCAGACTTGTCAGAGGGAAATGCGAGATGAAATGGTTCACGCATCAGCCCAAAAAATACACAATACTGTCATTTTCTGATCCGCAGAGGCCTCTTGCGGACATTTTTATTTGAACGGAAAAGTGCTTTCCAAGTGCGAAAAGTTAGAATTTCTTTGATCTATCGTCAATAGCGAAGACATTTTTTGTGACGACATCAGGCACAAGCGTAGACTGGATGAAGTGGCGAGTTATGAGTTCGGGAAATGTAAATTTAAAAAATAAATAAATAGATGGCGCTATGCGATCCTACGCCTAGCTTCTCACAACTCTCCCTCTTAGTTTTGTGTATGAGTTTTTCCATTTCTGGGGCGAATGGAATACAATTTTATGCCGAGTCCAAATGGTTAATTGAGAAGATCTTTCATGACAGCTGAACTCTCGGATATTTGGCAGTCGATCGCGAGAGGAGGCCCAGTGGAAAAAAAAAACTTAAGTTTCATTTAGTAAATTAGGATTTCAGTGAAAATTTAAGATTCTGAGAATTGCAAGCGTGACCTGTCCTTAGAAAGGCTGAAGGAGGAAGGAACGTTACAGAAAGGACAAATGAGTAAGTTTGACATTTTAGAGCGAAAAATGCTTAGCAAAATAATAATGACGTTTAGCAAAATCTCGGAATGAGAATGTTGCATCGTTAAAAGTGATATATCCTATCCCCTGCATCTCCTAAGTCTGTCTTTTAGGAGCGTCCGTACATTGTACTGGTCACTTAAAATGCTTTTGACAGAGCTAGTTGACGTTGACGGGACAAGTTTGAAACTTTAATAAGCTAGGTACACTAAAGATACTCATTTGGGCTTGATTTCATTTTCTGATTCTGTTCGCAGTCAACTGTCACACTTCACACATTCTCTGAGTCCAACTTATCCCGACGCAATGTATTTTTAAACCTACAGTGCTGATAGGTTATAGACCCAACCGCCGGAATTGTGCCATTCGACCAAACTCCACAGAAAGTTGCATCCGATGTAGTCCTGCACACTCTGCATATCTACCTTGAAATTTCTAAACAAAAACAGTAAGCCCACTAATTTGTTTATATCCATGAGGAAATGAATCCATTCGCTATTGGTCTACCCTACCGACGTAAAACTCATATCGTTAAGTGTCTCTTATCACACGCCGATTGCGGCATGAATCATGTTCGTATTTGTTAAAAAAAAAAAAACTGATTTCGAATTTTCCGTTCCGATCATACAGTTACGCAATTACAACTGTGAACTGCCCCATCATAAACAGGCAGGACAACTTTCCTGTGCACATTATTCAATAGCAAGTGGTCGAGGGGAGCGAAACGAAACAAAAAAAAAAGTCTCGCAAGGCCGTCGCACACATTCCAACATCCGCTCGGCCAATCAAATTGACTTCTCTAAATTAATAACTGAAGACGGCGCGCGGGACATAGAAGAGCGACACGGCACTTAAACAAGCCATAGGCATACTAAACTCACTCGGGCTTGATTTTAGTTCTATTCCGTGCCTGTGGGCCTATAAATGGCCCACATTTCAAGCACCCACCCAGCAACCCTACCTAACTAGGCTCTCCTTAGTCTGTTACTTACAGTTACAGTTACAGTTACAGTATGTGCTCTCTCCTGTCACCTCAACAATTTATTTAGTATTCCGCAATCCGCAATTCATATTCAATTCAGTCACAGTCACCTTACCACCATCATTGCTGCTGTTTAACGGTGTGAATAAGTGATAGTGTGTGTATAGGGTACTCATTCGTGGGTACTCATTATTTAAAAAAATTTTTCTAACGTTTTGAATATTTTCGTTTTCTTGACGTAGTTGGATTTTCGTATTCCTCTTCGAACGTGGGTTTGGTTTTATTGTTCGTTCGTTTCGCTGTTCCATTTCATTCATTTGACTGTGTTAGATGACATTGACATTGAATTTAAATATCACGGGCATGGCAAAGCGTGCCCGCTGCCACCACCACGCCCGCTGGTGGATTTTTTTTTTGTCGCTAAATGTCTGTGGTGGGGTCTGTGGTGCGGCCTGTTGTTTGGTAGTCAGTCAGCTGGCCTTTCGAAAGGCCGTTTATTTGATAATAAATATTATTATCTGCGCGTTTAGGGTGAAGTGTGCGGATCGTGTAATAATTTGTAATATTTTTTTCATATCGAGGGTGGTTGGAATTTAAAATGGAATTTGGTTTGGGTGGCTATAGCTATTTGTTTGTCGAGCGGCAACATGAATCGAATGTGATACGAGTCGCAGGTGGTGGTAGAAGTTGTGGAAAACAATAAACAAGAAGAACAGTCATTTCAGTTCAATTGTTACATAATTTTCGTACATTTTTGTTTAAAAAGATATGACTGGGATTAAAATATTATACCAGGGTAAGAATGACGACATCAACGATACCATACTGACAGGCGACTTTCCGTAGCTAAACTCCCGCATGTCACACACAATACAAACTAATAAAACTATTTAGAAGAGAAAGTTGACAAAAGGCCTAAGCACGCAACCAAAATACATATTTCCTCAGCTTCTACATTTTTCGAGAAGCTCTTGAGTCTATGGAAAGACCTAGGTATTCAAATTCCCCATCGGGAAAGATGAATCACTCCAGTTTAGGCCAACACGGAAAGTAGGACAACCGGCAAGTAAGACCCATTAGAAGTGAAAGTTCCCTTCAAAATCAAGAAGGACAAATTGAAAATGACAAATTGTGTTTCGAAAATCAAATTCTTAAACGGCTAAGGTCCAATTTTATGTCGAAAACCAGATGAAGGGGAGTGCCCCTAACGTAGAAGAAGGACAAATTGAAAATGACAAACTTATTCCTGAAGCTGACAAGCGAATTGTGTTTCGAAAATCAAATTCTTAAACGGCTAAGGTCCAATTTTATGTCGGAAACCAGATGAAGGGGAGTGCCCCTAACCTAGAAGAAGGACAAATTGTAAATGACAAACTTATTCCTGAAGCTGACAAGCGAATTGTGTTTCGAAAATCAAATTCTTAAACGGCTAAGGTCCAATTTTATGTCGAAAACCAGATGAAGGGGAGTCCCCCTAACTTATCACCTGCAAAATAAACTCGAACACATTATAAGAGTTGAGTGTAGAAAGCGAGTTAATTTGTAGATTAAAAATAGAAGCGGACCTAGAACAGAACCTTTGGGTACTCCTAAGTGGAGAATCATACGATCACTCCTTACATCGTCAATCTTCTCTCTTTGTAACCCATTTTTAAGCTAAGCTCTAGCCTAACATGAGGCTATAAACTTCTGCCTTTTCAACACAAAATTGCGAAACCCACTTTTTCGATATCCTCTATCATCGCAAAACAGATTTGGACCAAAACAAAGCCACATTTGCTGTATTTTTTTGAAAAAAATTTCCACGGAGGCTTTGCGACAGAAACTAAGTTTGCAACTTGATAAATCCAAGTCCTTATTGTGTTGCTGATCTATTTTCGAAAAGCTTCTTAAATAATTATTTAAGGAGCGAAACATCCCTACAATTAGACATTCTCATAGCACTCATCTCTAAACATCGAAATCGTTTACCCGATTGACAGGAAAGGAATGAAAGATCAAGTCGTCTGCAGCCACTTGACAATGACCCACCATTTTTTTTCTTGGTCGAACAAAAATTCATATACTACGACAGTTCTTAGCGGAAAGCTAAAAAGTCAAGATTTGTACTCAGCATCTGTTTGTGGGCTCAAGGCTGCGTGAGAGCTATTTCCTGGTTGCCACTATTATTCAAAAAAAAATTCCCTGACTTTTCTTGACCAGTTTTGAAGTTTTCCCTGACCAGATTTTGCAAATATACAAAAAAAAAAACAACGCATTCAAACACTAGTCCTTCAGATCAATGAGTTATATGGGTTTATTTATTTGTTTCAAACAAATGGGAGTGTTCAGGCGCATTGTTTTATATATTTTTGCGTAAACGTGTGGGTAGACTTCAGAGGTCGACATAAATATTTTTTTTAAATTATATAAAAAAAAATAGAGTGAATTTTTGACTGTTATCAAAATTTCCCGACATTCCCCGACCAAATTTTCGTTCCCTGACTATCCCTGACTTTCCAGTCCAGTGGCAACCATGTATTTAGAGCGTTGTCTAGTTTTAACTCGCACTTGTATTAAAAATGGTGAAGGTCGAAAATAATTCCACTGCATCTTAAGATCTTTCTGAACCATGAGCGCAGTGGTTAGTGTGGTGGTCTAAGGTCTGATCCCCGGAGAAACACAAATTAGATCTTGAGGTCTTTTCCAATGCGCCGCACCTCTCGCGAACGTCTGACAAACATCAGAATGTACTTAACTGCCATGAAAGAGCTTCTCAAGTCAGCCGTCGGCATAAAATTGGAAGTCCTTTCGTCTACAAAATAAGCCGGGTCTGGGGTAGGCACCTGTTGCGCCAACTATTTGATAATTTATTTGAGATATGGTCATGCGCAAATATATTTCCAGGACGAGGCGTTTAACAAAACCAGCATCTTGTCGGTCGCCATAAGTTATAGAAGTACAAAACTGAACTTAAGCTTCATAACCCTTTTTTGTTTCAAAAATTATTCAAAGTCAATATTTATACAACAAACGCCTTCCTATATACTCGCATTAATTATTGTTCATATATAAAACAATTCAGTGAGCAAATGTCAGGTCAACAAAATTTACCAGTGAAATTGTGCATAAAAATATGACTGCCACCTGCGCTAATGATTAACAACTTGTTGGACATTATAAAATATGCTTTATCGAGCGCTGTTTTATAAAACAATTTCCTATTTCACTTTCACGCCATTTCGTGGCTCGCCAGTTTATTATTAGCCGCTCCTCATTCGCATATTCGGAATTGTGTTGTTTGGTTTTTCGCCCAATATTGTATAGGACATGAGGTCGAATCTGGTCGTAGCTATATGTGTTTGGATGCGGCCCAAAAAACATATTTTACCACTTTGACATTGAAAAATAATAAACGATTTGCATCAACGTCCGTATGGGGCACGGTCGATGATTCCCTCTTTTTGGGGGCGGCTTCCGTGTATAGCTCGTTTTAATAATTGTTGATGCCCGTCTATACTTTTGTGAATATGTGTTTGAAATAATTCAATTCAATGGTGTTTGTTAATTTCGTCGTGGAATATGCCAAACGAATTCTGAAAGAGAAAGAATTTGTCGATATTTTTTGCTGTTTTGTGAAATGTTTGCCCTTTACATGGATACAGACTTGTTGAAGGTCAATGCTAAGGATTTGCTTGTGTAATTGCAATTGGGCATGGAAGTAGTTTTAGAAATTAATTAAAGGCTTTCAAAAGGAACCTTTATACATATATTGCCTATGGAGGTGAGCTCTTTCGTACCATGTCCGGCTTTTGAAAAGAGTGACTAAATGATGTCGAAGCTTGACACTTTCTGTCCGAGAGAAGGAGCTCATAGTCATAGCATTGTTGATACCAATAATTCCACCGGGACTTTCAACTCTAGGTTAAAGTGCTTTCTGGTGGTAAACTTTAGAAAGATTTCAGTTTTAAGAGAAAAAATGTTTGTTCGGGATAACCTCTGGAACTACTGAATCGATTCCGGAAATAATTTCACCAATCGAAAGCTACGCCATCCCTGAGTCAAGTTTTACAAAAACTTCCATAGGTGATTGCAAAGGCTGCATTTTGCAAATATTAAGTCAGAAGTGGCTAAAATGTGTGCAGCCGTGAATGAGGTTAAAACGAAGTTTGTGCCGTCAAAAAGAAGGGACGCATACCACCCACAAATTCGACGGAATGTCTATAACAGGCAGCTTTAACTTTGGGGGGCATTATTTACCTCCGCTATAAATTCTGAAATTAAATCAAGAATAATGCAAAGAATTGCGCTTTTTCCTTGACCTGAGAAGGCAAAAGGGTCTTGTCAAAAATTTTCTAGAAGACACTCTGTAGTCCCAATCCTGCTGTATAATGAATGAATAAAACAAAGGACATTATAGCGAAGGCGAATGAAGGTAACATCGATCGTTTTGAACCCAATTGAATGAGGAGATTCAACAGCGAATTCTACAATATATATAGACTCATCGACCTTGTTAAAAAGATGCCATGTAGTCTAAAATCGCCAGAGCATATTCAGCCAGCTTTACGAGTCTTCAAGCTTCAACACAAACCCAGAGTGAGAACGGAGACCTCAAGTTGAGCTGCGCAAATGAGGAAACTAGCTCCAAAGACTGGAGTGGAGAGGTGTTTTCATGGAGTTCTATTGGGAATTTAAGGAGGAAATCAGCCAAATACTGCAGTAGAGAGGTATTTTGATTGATGAGTTTTATTAGCAATTTAATACTGAAAGGCATACAAAAATCAACTCGGGCTTGCAAAATTCTTGAAATCGTTGAAATTAGCTAAGAACCAGACGCTGGGTATATATTTCTATATGAGTCCTCACAATTGCGTGAACCACGAACGCACATTTGATACCACGCAGTTTGTTAAATATCCAGCCACGGTAGACCCACAACAGTGTTGCCGGAGAGAAAGATTATAAGGTAGTACTGCAGCCAAAAATGGGGAGTATTTTAAAAAAAAATAGTAGTACAGACATTTTTAAATCTTAAAAAATAAAAATGTGAGCACAAAAATTTGTTTTAAACTTTATTAAAAAAAAAAATTCGCATAAATAAATAAATTATTATTGTTAGCAAAACTATATGAGTAAATATATTATCAACTATAAAAAATCTGTCTTACGGCAGATAGCTTTTTGATTTTTTATGCCTTTCTATTTATAAGCCGTTTGTTGTTATATTACAAGAATGGCTTTTTGTCGATTTCCTTAAGAAACGCAAAATCACTCAATCATCCTTGACGGAAGATTAGCGTGCGATTTTTGCTTGTTTTTTTGAAGATGTGGTAGGTCTATCAACTTAATCATCATCAGAAATACCTACAAATATAGCTTTTCGGCAAGTAACAGATAATCGGCCGAAGTTGGAGGTCTCAGTATGATTTGTCTATGCGCCAAACGACAATCTCAGATAACAATAAAATAACTACCGAACTTACAGATGAAAATTGCATGAAGCCAACGAAAAGCAAAAACAAACTAGAAAGAGGTTAATTCTCTTTTTGACGACAGTTTGGATCATAAAAGTGCTGCCAAATTTGCATTAAATTTAAAGTGAATTAAAATTAAATTTATTAAAGTTGAAATTACACTTTGCTGCAAGTGTAAAATATTTTAGGTATTTAAAAAAAAATAAGAGTACGAATGAGAAAGGAGGTGTTGAAAGTAGCACAATACTCCTAGGGGGGTACTTTCGGCAACACTGACCCACAATCTTACAAAAGGCCTTATCAACCGTCACACATCAGAAGCTCATTTGAAAACCTTTCACAGTCCATTTTGTTGAATATGCCGCCAGAATTGTATGGCCAGCCAATCTGTGTCCTTCAGCCATTTATAGCCTCACCCAATTATTTAACCCTAAAATAGGTTAATGCTCTTCAGTTAATTAAATTCATTAATTCCATTCTGTGCACTCAAGCACAAAGCGCAACAAAAAAAAGAAGAAGAAAAAAAACAGAAATGGCAGGCCGGCAATTGCAAATTCCAATTGCTGGCTCTGCGCCTTCAACAAACAACAAAAAGGAACATTCGTCGTTCGCCAAAACGGCGACGATATGCATGCGCACATACCATCCGAACAAAATGAGCGCTCCTTGCCACTAAAAGTTGCACCAACTGTACTCGAGAGTCGAGAACGCGGTGTTTTTGACCTAAAACAAGGCGAAATGTCTCTTGCGTTCTTATAGCCGGCACTGCTCGCACCCACCGGAGATTGCGATTCGATGCGAAAAGGGCAGCCCATGAGTGGGTAGCATGCTCCAGAGCCCTTTGTTTGTGTATCTCTCTGATTGAATGCACGCGCAGGAAGGGGCACGGAAAACGCCAATGCACTACGAGTTTCAGTCCAACTCTGTGGAGTGTGGACTGCGGCCTCATGAGTGCACTACATTGTGTTCGCTTTGGGTTAATGAAATCGCGCCAAAGATCCCAATTCCCAATCCCATTCCCAATAGCTGGCAGTTCGCGACAGCCGACAGCCAACCAACAAGAAGATCGAGAGCGACGATCGGCAAATGAAGCGGCCAGAGAGAGCATTCAGTGCGAGTGGAGTGGTCGCGCACAGTCAGTCAGTGCCCTTGACTTAGGTCAATAACACTTTCTTCGGGTTTTTGTTTTTCCTGCTCGCCTTTGCCTGTGTTCAGTTGATTTTCTTTCCCAGTCGCACGTTGCATGTTATAATTTCCATGGCTCGAGCGTCTGCGCACAACACACAACAGAAACAGCGAGGAGGAGAAGAGTGCAAATGCCAAGCCCCCTTTTGGATGCGCGCGGTGCTGCCACCACTTGCAGCGATTCCACAATTCCACATACCCATCGTCTGAGGCACGTTTGCTTTTTCTGCAACCAACTGATTCACCAGTGTACTGGGGATGGCGCATTTATCTACCTTTCGCACGCCTTTCCGATGGCAAAAAACACATTGCTCCGGTTCGGCCGGAGTTCTTCTTCTTCTGAGCCGTTTAAAAGAAGCATGCGTCACAATGAGGTAGTTTGAGTGCACGCGATCGACGGAGAAACGAAGGGAAAAAGATTAGCTGTTGCGATGGTAGGTGATGGTGAGTGTGAGTGCATTGCCATTGTCATGCCATTGGCATTGGCTCTTGAGGTTTATGGGGGCTGTCGAGTTGTGACGTAATCACTTGGCAGGCCTACAACTGAGTTTATTTAAAAGGAACGGGCTTACTGTAGCAGATCATGCCGTTTAGAAGAATTAGGGCGGGCTTATCAGCAACCTTTTTAACGGTATAAACTGTCTTTTGTTTGATTTAAGATTCCCAAAAGGAAGGCCCTCCTGGCATGCGGGCCTTGGGGTTAGACTCGCTTCTATTTCTTTATCTATGCAGCGCCATTTGCGCCTAAGAGTAGTCCACTTAATTTTCTACAGATCAGTTTGTTTGTGTTCATCCGCAGATTTTCTATAGCTTTTGGGTTCCGTTATGACTTCCAAAGAATCTCTCCGAAGCAGGTAGATGAGGTAGCATAGCAGGGATGTTATCGTATATTCCTTCAGGCGACGTTGTAGAGAGGAACGACAAATGCCGGGGTTGTAACCTTCTTTTTGGTGTGATCGGTCGAGAACCGGCCTAGAGGAACGTGTCCTTGAGCGTTTTGACTTCGTCCTACTGCCTGTTAGAGTGTTTGCTCCTTCTACTCGCCATTCTCTGCTACGAGGACTTTTCGGATGCCAGTTTTTGAAGAAAAAAAAAACAGAATTTTCTGCCGTGGGCTTAGTTAAAATTTTGTTTCAGGGTGGGCCTATAAGGGACCTGATGATCTTTGTTTTCCCACCAGGTAAAGTGTTGCCACTTCTTTAAGGTGATCTTCGATGAATTACTGTGGTGATCGTCGGTGTTCATTATTTGCTGGATGCTCCTTTCTACTGAGAGCCTATTAGTGGGGGGCTTACCGTCGTACACCATAAAGCTACCTACATGTTCCGTTCATACTTTAGAAGTGTCAGGCAGACGGCAAAGACATGCAAAACGATTTTGTAATATAAAATGTAATACTTTTGGTTAATTAAATACTTTAGAAGTGAGTTTATGAAGATTTGAAGGTTCTGCGAAAGCCAAAGCGTATACACATTTCTTCAATACGGCAACACTCAGACAACTGATCGGCTCTCTGACAGCTGGCGCCATTTTTCTACTTAGAATATTTTATAAAACTGATCGGCTATCTGAGAGCGGGCGCCATTTTTTTATTCCAAACATTTTATGAAATCTTTCCATTCAGAAGCGATCATCGTTTGGGTCGTGGGTTCAGTAATTGTGCGTTGGGACAGTTGGTAGTTGTCTTACTTTTAACTGTCAAATTTTGTTCCGCGACCAGGGTCACTGCTGTCTCAGTGGAAATAAGAAAACTCTTACATTGAGAGCAAGACAAAGTCAAAGGTGATCCAATAGTATCAGACATGTAGGTACCCATATTTCGAAATGGAACTCACCCATCGAGGATCAGCTTTCTCTAACGAACTATAGAGTAGAGCACGTGATGCCTTAATCATGACATGCACAGTCCACTCGTACTGAGTGAAGGTCAGACATACTCGTAAATGCATCCAACAAACAACCCTGCCCCGATTTAATAAACTTGGCCTCAATTGACATACATTCCTACCTACCCTTGCCATCCTTTTGTGTACCGTTTGTTTGTGCAATCCTTTGCTATAAGAACCACCACTTAATGCATATAATATATTTATCAGTATTTTTTCGTGTCTCCCTCCGTTTCGCCTTCACCTCGTTTCATTGCCACCCTGTTTCATAGTCAAGGACAATTTTAAACAAATTTATTACCTTCCTTTTACACAGTGCACTCACCAATATCTACAAGAGGATCACAATCGTTACGACAGTCCCTTACAAAATGGGTATATAGTGGATCAAACGTTTGACCATGACCTGGCACTTGTAGTTAAAGGATGCGTCTAGGTTAGGTTATAGTTCGACACATACACCACTGCGGTGCGGCTGTACAAAGTAACATGGACGAAGGAATGTGTTTCCTGCTAAACTGTGTTTTGTTCCTCCCCTTCTCCCCCGTCAGCTGACGACATTGAAAACTTGAGTTGCGCTTCTCGTTCAAGTTCAGTTTCGAAATGTCCTTCACCATGGACTTTACTAAAGACTCACAAAGTCGAGAGAGAGAGAGAGAGAGAGAGAGAGCGCGTGAAGTAGGGGAAGTTTGGCTTGCCGCTTGCACATGAGTTGCCTTGGTGAAAATTTCGGAGGTCATCTAGGGTTGGAAAATATTCTATAAAAAGGATCTGTCCATACCCATAATGGAAACATTATCTCTTCTGAAGAGCAGGATGAGAATGAACTTAGCGAACGACACAAGTATAAGGGCAAAGGGGTTGTTATTCTAGCGATCAAGGGCATCCCGTTCCCCTTGCATCACGTGTTGTCTAGGCAACGCCCTTCAAAAAATGTATGCAAAAGCTGTGCTTGAGTGTGTGCGTACAAGTTCACATGCACATTTGCATCATTTGCGCTGAAGGGTATGAGGTTGGCGAGTGCCGTTCAAGGTTATTGAACGATACGAAATGCCACCAACGAGCTGCGGCTGGGGGGGTTGAATGCACTTTGATGGTAGTTGTGAGGAAAATTGAATCCAAAAAGAGAGGGTTTTCCAAAAGAGAACGATAAATCAAATCAAGTTCAATGCTGTGATATTCTTGCTACGGAAACTGCATAAAGAGCCTTTTTTTGTGTCCTTTTTCAGGCAATAAAATGGGCTAATAAAGTTTGAAAAGTTCCAATAACAATATTGTCGAATGGAAGTGCAATGTTACTTCGCTTAGTTGTGTGGGTTTCAAGGGGATTTCCTTTTAACTGACAGATTATAAACTGCTGCTTTAAATTTGAAAGTTTTCCCAAATTTATGTATTTATTTATGTTTTTCTTGTTTTTTCTTTACAGGTGAGTGGACAAAACACTTCCCAAATCAATTTAGTATGGGTAAGAGAACTTTTATACAAACAAATTCTTTTTTAAACTATAATTACCTATATCACTGTTTAATGTATGTTTACAGATTGGTTTTGGGTGCAGGTGTCAATTAGACAGTTCAAACTTAAGAGGGTCTAACTTTATTTAGCTTATAAAAAAGACAGGGTTGTCCGCCATTATTATCTGAATTTGCCAGGAAGTGTAAAAATGCATTCAAAATAATTTATTGTTTAATTTTTATATGCAAAAATACCTCTGACAGTCACCACGAAATGACTCCGAACCTGTCCTTAGTTTGGTTTCGGAAAATATATTAAATTGCGATTTAATTGCAACACTATGTCTTGTCTCATCTAAACGCATCAGGAGTCGGTTGCAAGAAAATACTTTAAGCGGACGGTTCGACAGTGAGAGAGCGCAAGAATAGGTAATGCAATTTTTAAAATGGTCGCTTTTTTCTGTTTGTAAATTTTTTTTGCTCAAATTAATTGAAATGAAGTCTGTTAATGTGAAAATGACGAGGAACAATTCGATAAAAAAGCAAGAAAGCTGGAGAAGTTTGACGGAGCTTTTTGCACCTCATCGACATCAGAATTTTAAAAGAACTGGGACGGTGTTTTGAAATGAGGTAATCAGCGTTGCCACTTTGCTGCAATAGCAGTACATTTACTGCACTTTTTGCAAAAAATAAATCTAATGCCACTAAATCCAATCTACTGCAATTTTTTTTGTTTGATAAACAAATAAATTTTAGATAATTGGAAACGAGCTACACAAGTCCACGTAAAGTTTCAACATACCTTCCACACTCGTTCGTCCATGTGCAGAACGAAATAAAGAATTCTTGATGCTCCGTCAACGTTTGCTAGAACTCATTTATGTCGTAAAAAAGGTCTAAGGAGAGCGGCGCGGTGCACATTCTAAAACGGCAAAGATATTCACGGATGTCAGTGCGAAAACAAAGTATAAGCTGTCATTTCAGAAAGTACTATAGACATACAGATCGACAACTCGGGAAAAACGTCAAAATGGACGGATGTAGGTATATTCTCTCAATTATAGTTCAATATATCACCCTTGTCAATCGCTTCTTCTTCGATCTAGAAATAATTTTTAAGTTCGAGACATTTGGCTGATAGATGCAATTTCGATGTGCTGCCACTTCAACTCTGTGTTAACAGTTTCTTTAAAAATAAACTCGCTCGTCAAAATCAATTTATTAACTGGACATAATGAAACTGAAAAGTCAAAATAAGTAAACAAATAATAAATAGTTGGATCTACATTTTTTGTATGCCGATCCCAAACGGCTAAATGAGAAGCCCTTTCATGACAGTTATATTTAAAACCTCAAGATGGTATTGGGGATTTTTCGGCAATCGAGCCTGGGACCCCTCCAACACACTAACCACTAATCACAACACTGCGCCTGAACTGACAAGTCGCTGAACGAAAATACCACTCTCACAAAAAGCCAGTCAGACATCTGTCAGTTTCAATGGAAAATGGGCACATTCAAGAATCTAGTTATCTTAAGTCGTCTAAATTGGTCTGAATGAGATGTAACCTGAACGCAAAAACTAGATTGGTCGGGAACGTCACTTTTTCTACGTCAGCCACATATGAGAACTGTCAACTTAGTACTCAGTCACGAATTTCTCGATTTGATTCGTCGGCTACCCCTCCATAAACGCCAACTGAATCATCTGCTCTCACGACCGATTTCCCCCAATCAGAGTCGGGTTTCATCTAGTGAGAGAGCTGTCAGACCTACTAAACTAGATACTTGAACGTCCCCAATATCTTCCTCATTTTGCCGAAAGTGCAAAAAGACGAAAGAATAGTGCAATTCCTTTCCATTTATAGCTTTCAGTTCCATCCCTGCGTTTCGCTGGAGCTTTTCCTTTATATAGATATAACTTCAAGAAAGCCGATACACCCTTTCAACCGACTGCAGCGCCAGGTTTGTTACAACTCTTAACAAGTGTCACTGCAATTTAGCCAATGCAGCAGCTTGCATTTGAAAACTTACTGCAGGTGCAACTGAAAGCTCTGCGCTCCTTCTCAATTCAGTTATAATCACGCTGCACGCGCCTGTGCATGCATTAGATAAAAGCTTCACCGAGATCTTTGTATCTATTTTCTATTAGGTGTCGTTGCAAACGTAGCACACCAATAAAAACGAATGAAATGTCCTTTCTTCAAACCAGCCAACAAAGTCTCAGCCCCTGCTCCCTAAACCCCATTCACAATTTCTCGGTAATTTACTGTCGTTGTTGTCCCGCTCCTTTTATTTCTATTTTTTTGTGTATTTGTGTGATGGTCGCGAAGGGAGCTGTACGAAAAATTTATCAAGGACAACCGTATACCCTCATCAGAAAAGGGACATTAACCTTGATACTGGTTTTCGGTTAATTTGACATTTCCTTCTTTCTATCGGCTTCGCCCTTTCCTTTATATCAGCACGGCTGCTTAACACTCGCACGCACACTTCTTGTTCATTGCCATCTCCTCTCTGCTCACCATCCTCCTAATCAGCTTCAGCATTAATGCTTCCCTCTCTGTTTGACGTTCGTGTTCTAATGTGTGAATTTAGATGATTTCCTCCTGCTAGCTCCATCCATTCCCTCATTATTGGCAAAAAAAAGGAATAAAAATCAAAACCAGGAGAGTGGATGTAATGTTTCAGTTTCAGGGTGTTTCACATATGCCCGATGACTTTTCAATCCTAAACTTCCATCGAAGTTAGAACTTAGGCACAGTCTTACTCTTGCTACATACGGCACCCACGCACCGGTTCAGTTGATTACTCTCCTTGGTATTTTGGTTTCCTTTTTCCGAGCTTGCGCTCATCCAACATCCAAGAGGAAGAGGCGATAGAAAATAATAACCAAACGAACGAAGCAAAACAGAGAAAATTGGAAATGATTCTCTTTCACGCACAGCGGTTGCGGTGTGCGTGTAATCGGTGATGTTAAAAAAAAATGCGTTTGAAGATGTGTGTTGCCTCGGATGGGAGCGTAGTGCGTACTGCGTACGTAAGTGTTGGTACTTGGCCTTGACTCACAATAACCCCATAAAAATTGTTTTTTTCTTCTTCTGTTTTGTTGTGCTGTATGTTTTCCTTCTCCTGGCTCGCACTGCTTTCTTCTTCTGTGGTGTTTTTATTTTTTTATTTTCTTTTGTTCACCGCTGTTTGGGTACACATATAGCCGCAGCCGTGCGTAATAAAAATGTCAGAATACCTAGGAAGATTGGGAAGTTTTTGGGGTTTGTTTAGGTCTTTTCGGCGGATCGGTGGATGGAAATGGAAATGGAGATCGAGGGAAGCGGCGAAAATAAAAATGTAGAGCAGTAGGTGTCGGCTTTTTTTTTATGGTTGTTGTTGTTTTTGTTATTTTTCTTTTTCTTCTTTGTTTCGTAATTTTCTTGAGGTAATGGCGGTGGTAATGGTTCTGGTAGGCATATTTATTTTGAATCTGAAATGGAACTCTGCGGCTCTCTTAGTGGGAGGATGGCGACGGAGATAGATTCTTCTTTGTGGATTTCTGAGTCGATTGAGTGTCATATTTTTACTTCTGCTACCCACTCCGAATGCTGGTATTCCCTCTGCATGGGGTGAGAACTTTTTGTGCTCTGTGGACGTTTCTATATTTTTGGGATAGGTAAGTTTCTAAATCTGTCCATTCGGCAGGGGAGATTGTCGTGAAGTAGGCAGCTACATCCAGAAGTACCTACTAAAATACTGTGGGGTGGATATTAATTGGTCTTACCCCCTCTGAGTAGCAGATCAAATACTGCCTAATTCAATAAGCAATAACAATTAGGTATTTCTCCAACACTTTTTTTATTAGGTCCAATGGCCTATCACGATTATTGAGACATTATCTAATCAGTTAGCTGGCTGTGGGCGACCGTAATAAAAGTATTTCCATCACACTCCCACCAGCGCTATACTGGTACACCCACATGCGGTGACCATTTTTCTTTGTCCTTCGCAGTCACGGAACAATACTGTCCTTTTGTGTACAAGTTCAACAACCTTAGCAGTTCGTTATTATCTACGTACCTGCCTACTCCTGCCACGCAAGGATTCGATGAAATTGCTAATGGAAAACGTAAAAAAGGAACGACCACTAACAAAATTTGTTACTCCATTCAAAATATCTCTTTAGATTTGGTCCTTCGAATGGCTCGTGCGGGGGTGTATAAAATGGCGAAGATATTTTTAAATAAACCTCTCTTCGCATTGAAAGCATCTTCAGAAGTTTGTGGACAGTTTTTTGGTCCATTAAATTTAATTTATGCCAAATTGTGTTTGCTACTTTCTTAAGGTTCGTTCACATTGAAACGGGTAGGTATTTGACACAAAAGTGGCACAAGTTTCTGTTACTATATTTTACACTCGGGCGGTTGTGTTCGGACACGAAGAGAAGCTTGCCCACACGTTTTTCCGATTTTGTAAAGGTGGTTGTTCAGTTTTTTTTTTTTTTGACAGATGTCAGTTTTAAACCGCCCACCAGCTTTCTGTTTGTAGAGGACGTCTTCTCTGCTCAAGCTGTATCTAAATTAAGCTTTCGGTCGTGCTTGGTTTTTTTAAGACTCCGTGAAGGCTTTTCTTCCCATCCTCGAGCTTGTTTTAGATGCTGGTGTGCTTTCAATTGTGGTCAACAGCTACTTTCTGCCTTGGACAGTCTTGTTTGACTATGGAAACACTGTAGACCAGCAAATTCGTCGTTTTAAATATGCAATAAAATTCTTGAGCACTGGAGAATAAAATAAGACCGACCGTCTGTCGTATGTGAATAGTCCACCCGTGTCAAGCCTCAAAGCCAAACAGCCCCCACGTGCCCACACAATTTCCGTCTCATTCTGAAGTCGTTTCTCGTTATACGTGCGGTGTGTGTGGACTCCCATTGCGTTGCAAATAAAATAAATAAAGCATTACCCCGGAACCGAGGTCAAAGGACATTCAGAAATCAACAGACACGTGCTACCCCCTCATAAAAATAATGTATACACAGAATTTTCACCCCAATAGGTAGATGCGGCCCGGTATCTCTCTCTCTCTCTCTGCACCCTCCAGAAGATAACATTTCGCACAAACGCATACGGATTCTCTCTCTCCCAAGCGCACGCACTCAGCAGAAAATTAAGTTAACTTGCGTGCTTACCGAGACCGGCACTACATTTGCACCCCTGTTATCCTGGGATTTTTTGTCGAAGATGTGGAGTGATATCGATACTCACACCAATTTTTCTTAGGGTAGGCCCAAAATCGCTCTTACTCTTACTCCGCGCTCCGTTTACTCTTTAAGGAAGAGAAAAACCCGGCACATGCCAACGTCAATCGGCCCACCTATTGTGGAGGGGGGGAAGTGTATTTACCCATTCCTACCCCAAAATAAAATTTGTTGTGCTCCCGCAAAAAATAAGGAACCAACAACCAAATTGTCGTGGCGGCGAGGTGTTACGCGCATGACGTTGGCAATGCTAAGAGCAACAATTAGGTATTGTACTTCCATCAGAGCCGGCCATATTTACATATAAACTATTTTCAATGTCAATCCATCATTTGGTTTCGGCTTTGTTTTATTTTTAGGATAACTCATTTGCGTGTTTGCTGTGAAAAGAAAGTCACTAATTTTATAGTTTGTGTTTCCTGCGACTGTTTGGGATGGAGTGGGATGCTTTTCTAAATTGGGAAGTACACCACCGAAATAGAACGATTAAAATATTCCAATCTTTCGTATCAGGCAGTTTGTCTAATTTATCTTGAAAGCGTTAATCGATATGGGTACTTTTCGCTGCGTACGGCTCTCTTTTCCAAGCGGAGGTCATGCTGTTCTAATACCTGCCGACTAAAAATCAATATTCTTTAGAAAAGGTGGCAAAAGTGGAGTAAATCCGACTTTAGGGAAGGTTAAGCTGTGACTAAGGCCGTGCTCAAGCTTGTAAACCCCTCCAATATAGTTTGAAAGTCCAATAACATTTTCAACGCTGTTGCAAGCTGAGATTTATGCTATTCTAATGACGGCGGACTTTGTTGTTAAGAAGCGACAGTCATTCTGCATTTGAAGCCTTGCTCAAGGCTTTAGGCCTCAAAAAGAAGAACTCTTCGATTTCGGTCGTAGGCTGAGCTCTTTGACTCTTGTCTGGGTTACAGGCCAAGGCAAGGCTTAGAAGCAGATTTTGCGGGCTCTGAACTTCCGTTGGCTATTTCTACATTATGGGCTGGGGCTTTAATTGATAATTGGGTCTCTAACGCACACAGTTCTGTATAAGGCACGGCTCTCCAAGATGCGGGCAGTATATATATGCTTCCGAACAACTGAAAGAAATAATTTAGACAACTTATTGTCGTTTCTAAGAGACAGTTTCCAATTGCTTAGCCAGAGTTTGAGACTGGGTTGTAAACGAATCGTGAAAACGGCTCGAAAACTGGTCAAAGGTCCGTCTGCCTAAGTGACAGACGACTGTCTAAAGTCGATGCTTGTGAAGATGGACAATGATTTGGATCGCTTCTTTTGCTAAAACAGTTGTCTGCCTTGACTAGTAGTCGCATTTCAAATACAAGGTGGCGCAAAAATAACCTTCCGATGTTTTTTGGCTGTAATTTAAAAAAAAAATGAAAAACTTTGATTCTTCTTGTGGATTATTTTTATTTGGTCTTTTAATTTTTTTTACATCAAGTCGAGAATATGATGTCATGTAAATGGCCGCCGCCACAGTTGATTGTCATTTGAGCCCTTTTTATGGCATTTTCCATCACTTTGGCCAAAAATTCCGGCGATAGGTCCTCACATTCTTGACGGATATTGTCTTTAAGAGCTGCAAGAGTCTGAGGCTTGTTGACATAAACCCGCGACTTCAAAAAGCCCCACAAAAAGAAGTCTGGAGCGGTCAAATCAGGCGAGACGGGAGATTAGGCGCCCGGGAAATGCATCCTTCAGCATATCGGTTGTGGCACGTGCAGTGTGTGCCGTTGCACCGTCCTGTTGGAACCACATGTTATCCAATCGCAATTCATCAAGTTGCGGCAAAAATAACTCGTTGATCATTGCTCTGTAGCGCTCACCATTCACAGCAACCGTTTGGCCCGCGACGTCTTCGAAGAAAAAAGGTCCGATGACTCCTCCAGCGAAAACAGCACACCATACAGTGACTTTGAGCGGGTGTAATGGCTCTTCGTGGGTTACACGCGGATTTTCAGTGCCCCAGAAGCGTGAAATGAAAATGGACCTCATCACTCATGATTATTTTTGATGAAAAATCATCTTCCTCTTGGTGGTGATTAAGGATGGCTTGAGCTTGAGCGTTCTGGAGCAGTGTAGCGTAACATTGTTTATTAACGTGTATTTCGCATGTGTTTACTAAACAAATCTCAAAACAGAACTGACATTAGGGGCCAATCGCAAAATTTATAGCATTTTCTGATAGGAGGATTACTTTTGCGCCACCTTGTATCTAACTTCGCTATTGGGCGGTATTTTTTTATTTTTTTCATCCTTGAACTGCCATTTGTGACACCTTTTTTAAAGTCAAACTGTTGGTCGAATAATGTACACCTGTCATTTTTTACTCTAAAGTGATGGACTTGTCTTATTATGCCCCGAAGCCATACTGGCTGAGATGAGGAAGGTTCTCTAAATCACCTTTAGACAGAAGGAATGCCGTTTTCAAAGCTTGGGAAAAACTCCTCCTCCTTTCACTATGTGCAAGTAAAAATGTCTGACTGGTTTTCGACAGCTGATTTAAATGCAATCACAAATAATATTAATGAAAAAAAAATAATACAGGACTACGATATTCGCATGATTCCTTGTTTTTGTGATAAGAAAAGCAGCCTTTTCGACACCAAAACGGACGTCAACTTGCAAGCGACTTAGTTATTTAAAATTTTGTGACGTATCTGGGGAGGGAAAAATGTTCATCACTTGTGGCGGATTGTTGGTACAAAACAACGCCAAGACTTCTCTTTTGACTGTACCTCTTTGTGCGTACAAACGTGCAAAGGGATATTGGACAATCAGAAACCGAATGTCATAATCTTCTATTTGTTTCATTTATGGATTACAAAAAGCTGTCCGATGCTCAGGTTGGTTCTACACAAATGGCAACCTTCATCCAATGATAATCGTCAGTGGAAATGCCTTCCTTTGCAGGTAGAGGAAAGATGTCGAACTTGATCCTGCCATCTAATTATGTCATATATTTAACTCATCTATAGTGAGTCATTAAAAAGTTTGATCTCCCTTGTCAAATCAAGCATAGGGAAGCGTCGAACTTATTATATTGTTTGTGGAATTGTAAAAAAAACAGGCCCAAATTTGATTCAAAGCAAACAACCCACTTCCCCTAACTTCTTTTCGGACTATATACTTCGCCTGCAACCACCAGAAATCCCATTTTGTTCCCCCTAGAACACCAAACTGACATTTAGTCTAAAGTTCGTGCCGAGTTTCCATAAGTTCATTTCCGAGTATTTGTAGGTACTTAATCGCACCCGCATTCTCATCGCAGGCTTATTCAAATTAATAATCCGAAATTACCCCTATAATCACCGATAAAATCAGCCCATTGCCGAATTGTTTCACAAAATAAAATTACGTAACCGACCCTTAAAAGAAAAGAGAACAAGTTTTTCTAACCACACAATCCGGAGAATTCTGTCTACAAAAAAAAAATCAAAAAACAAACCACAAACAAGTTCACTTGCCAACTAGTTACGTAGGCACGTTCTAAAATAACAACATCAGCTGAAAATTCAAAACAACAACATAATTCGGTAATGAACGTACCAGCTTCGCATGGGAAAAAAAAGTTGAATGACATGCGATAATATTTCAAGGCCATGGTCAACACTAGCCATATACATATGCACCTACATCCAGAACAAAAGAAAGAAAACACAACCACCACTAGGGCCGCTAACGAAAAAAGCCACCACTTTCATATGGCTCTCTCTTTACTGGGCTTATAAGAATTTTATTTTTCTAATATAGGCGAAAAAAAACCTCTCAACTCACACACATCAGATTCTGAAATTCTGAAATTAATAAAAAAAAAAATTACGAATTTCAATAGTATCTAGCAAACGCGCAGCTGATTAGATGTATTTTATTTTTGCGGCCGATCTCCCTCTCTCTGTGTCACCACCACCCTCGATCGGGCCTGTTGGTGGTAATTCAATTCGTGTTCGTCAACAACGAAATATTACGTTCTATTGAATTGTATCTGAAATACATACTATTTGCACATATAGATACATATTTAAATAAGAGATTTGCGCTCGTGGTGTCACAATATTCCCCACGGCATACGCAAATATACAACAGTGATGAGTGAACCCCTAAAATTCGAGCAGAGTCAGAGGGAGAGTCTTGACAGTGCGACACCCGACAACCGACAACCCGTCAGCGAGGAGAGAACAAGGGTAGAATAGAAGAACGAAGATAAAAAACAACAAACGATTAGAATTAGAATGTCGTACATACATATTTCCACTTGGCCCAGATTATTTTGAAGGTCGCCCATTATCGACGGTCGTTCACCTAGTTATTCTGGCTATCAGATGTTGCGCGTGTTGCGAACACATATACAGAGATACACATGCCAGCGATGCTGATGTACCTACTGGCGAAATACAGAACTACGAGTATATGTACGCAGCGATATCCAAAGAAGTATCTATGTGACTACGGTTTTCGTTTTACGTAATAAAACGTGTGCGAGTAGGTGTACTTTGCATGGCTCTTGTCGTGTATACATTTACATAGTGCGAACGAGAGTGGTGGTGAGATGGAAACCAACTCAGCATGGGTAGGTGTGAAGGGTGCTGGCAAGTTGGTTACTAATCAAACCGGGTGGCATTTATACGGAATAAGAACCCGTGACACCCGTGAACAAAGTTCTAAGGCTCTGGGTGATTTATTCTTGTTAGGTGATACTTTGTCTTACATTTATGACTTGTCCGAATCAGCACCAGTATTGTGACTTCCTTTCGACAAAATTCCAGGCGGGCGTTTGGGAACGGGACTATGATCCACCTTTAAAATTCAACAGAGATATGTCTTCCTTAGTGTGCCCTTTGGGGAAAGAACTCTATTTCGACGGATAGCCGCTCTTTTGTCAGTTTTACTCTGCCATAAACTAGTACCCTCAGTTTTTCTAGTGCTCCGCATTATTTAAATTGATGGACACGTTTTCAACTAGTAGGTACAATTTTTGAGGTTAAATAATGTGCACAGACTTTTAACGACTTCTCAGTAAGACAGCTAGAAACCTCCTCATAGAATCTCTCGAATTTAGTCGTTTTTCCTGTTCCTGTATGGTGACAGCGGTCCGATGCCATCTGGCTCAACACGCATCGTGATCAGAGTACACTTATCGACTTAGCTTCTGCCGTAAAGGCGCTCGTCCTTACTTCGGTGGGAGGGGACAATACCAAGGAAATAGGTCAGGCTCTCCTTACTTATACCTATGCAGTACAAACTGCATTACAAACTATAGTCCTGTTTAATAAAAAACGAAAAGCGATCTTGCATTCGTTGCAGGAAACCGGAGAATTTGTTCGACTAAACCTTATGCCGGTCGCACACTACGCGCAACAATTTTTAATGAAATGCACTCAACTTTAATGTTCGTCAGTCTTGACAACAAACCACTTTCTAAAACCCTACATATTTTGGCACTTATAGCAGCTCTTGTAAGAAAATAAAATACATCAATTGGTATTGTCAGTTTGAAAAATGTGGGCGAAATTGTAGTAGAATATAAGGAGTGGCACCTGTCAAGTCAATAAAAGCGCTTTAACTTGACATTTATGTTAGATTTTGGTTTCTTAATGGATGTGTTAATGATAATTGCTTGTTAAAGGGGTTTTGCAAAATGTGGGCAAACAAATTTTAAACTCTATTTACATTTTCCAGCTAAAGTTGCGATGTTTAGAGGATGAAAGACTTTTTTTTAAATATCAAAAAACTTTGAAAAATGTAGGCGAGATCCATTACGGGGGCGTGGCACTTTCCATATAAAGGAGAACCATCAGTTAAAAGGGAAAAAGGAAGAGCACTGCCTGCTTAGAATTTTTTAACTTGCAGAAACTCAAAAACCGAAAATTGCTTTTTTAATCAGTTACAGTTTATTTCGTTTATAATTTAACAGCAAATAGTGCTATAACAGTTTGTTATAGCACAATTTACATTATTTAAATACAGAGATATGACAAATTTATGTCTTTCTACTGGAAAAAGTTAACAAGTGACGAAAATAAAATTAGAATACAAAAAAATTTTGTTTTTGAGAAAAGATTGCCTTTTCCTATCATCTGGGACTGGGATAGGCGCCTTTGTTTTGGAACGGCATTCGACTAAAAAATGTCACGAATCCTTTCCATCGTACGTGGGGGTACTCGGCGTATTCTTGCTTTTGTGGAAAGCATTTGCTAGAGAGTTGTAACAAATTTTTCATAAAGGTTCGATTTTTACTCAGTCCCTCTGTATAGTTCTGTTCATAGACAAACCATACTGAGACCCCCAACTCACAATCCTCTTGCCGCTGGCCCCCTCAGTTTTTTTTTCAAATTCGCCGTTTTGTTTTCCTATCGGTGATGTCAAAAAAGAATCCGTGTGACTTGCAAAAACATACAAAAAATGCAAAAATAAATGCTGCCAACCTCGGCAACCGTGGGGAAATGTGAAAGAGTTCGGGAATACCACATTTTTTCATTACTGAACGCCATTGGTTAGTTATTATAAATTGTTAAAAGGCGAATAATTTGATTTGTTTGGTTAGTAAAACTATCTAAAGTTGATGTTCTATATACTAGAAACATATTAGGACAAACATGGTAGTGTATTTTCCGCTTTTGGATATCGTTGACTTCGATTTCGTGTGTAAATTTTTCTTAAATAATGAAGAAAATTTGCTCAAAATGTTTTCATTTTCCCTCAACCAATCTACATTGTTAATTTTTCATGAACATTTTAACCAAATGTGCACTTATTCCTAAAAGAAAACATTATTTTCTTAAATAAAAGGAAGAAAATTAAAAAAAACATTTACGAACGAAAGGAATTCATTTTATTTTTAAATTAAATTAATTCACATTAATTTCTATTTTATTTTAGAGTTTCATTTTGTTTGTTTTTTTATAGAGGCAATTTAAATACGTAGAGTTAAAATCTGCTTTTAAAGAAGAAAGGCTTTTTATGGTATTCTCACCAAACTAAAAAAGCGACAAAAGTCCGCAACAATTGAATAGCTTTTATTGCTCCAAGGCTTTAGGAGCTGCGAAGTTTTCTTCGATAATGTAGGGACACAGCTGCACAATGTAGACCGATCGTCGGCGACCCAACAAACCGTTAGCCTGTTCCTTTGTAAAATTTCAAGAATAAACAAGAAATATTCAGATACACGTGCCGGTTTTTTTTTTGCATTTTCTCCCAATCCGTCGTTATAACCGACGACAATGATTGATATTTTTCCGAAAATTGTTCGTTATATCCGACGTGTCGTTATATACGACGACGTTATATCCGAAGGTAGAATAGCTTAAAATATAATGAAACTAACCAAATGAAAGGAAATTGGACGTTATAAGCGACTGGTCGTTATAAGCGACTTCCGCTGTACAAATATAGTTTTAAGCTATTGAAATTTGTTTTTCTGTATAATAAGAAATCTACTGCGGAAAGATCCAATCTACTGCATTTTTTTAATGATCTGCTGCGCTCCTCTTTTTTTGAAGTGGCAACGCTGCAGCTTATTGATGTGAGCAAGATTCTCTCTCCACTTGGATTGTAAATCAATCTAAATCAGTTATTATCCAAATTGGCCGTGGCTATGCATGTCAAGTGGCACTTGCTGTTAAGAACCACATAAACACGAAAACAAAAATAAGAATCAATTCTAAAAAAGCCACTGTTACCATAGTCCATGTGAAACGAAATTTTGTATACAAATACTCGTACCTTCCCAATAAAAATGAAACCGAATCTCCGCAAGACTTTTCCTTGTTTACCGTGCGAAACTGCCGTGCAACTTCCACTCAGTCTTATTCGTACAAACGGTGGAATACACCCGTTTACACACATTCGATGCACTCTCACGTGGTAACGTAGCAAAATCGAAGCGAAAAAAAAGAACGATATTTTATGTTCTCGTGCGCGACAATCGTGTCATTGTCCTGAAAACAGTTTATTGACTTGCTCTGTAGAACGTCATGGCTTCAGCTGCTCCCATCGAGCCGCACTATTCCAATCATAATTCACTTGCACTGTGTCGTGCCTCGTGCAGTTGGAGAAGTGAGAACCGCCTGCCATTCCGTCAGAATGTGAGTACTCCTACTCGTGTGCGATCGTTTTAATTGCAAGAGTTCTGTCATTCCCATGAACGCAGTTGTTGCATGTGCTCTCTGTTGAACTCTGGTTTTCTGTTCAATAGCGCAACATTGAATTTTATTGTAGAACGAGATGTCAATATATAGTGGGGGGTTCTGTGAAATTGAAACCAATTTCAAAATGTCGGCCGGACATTTATACCTATAGTTGACAATTTCCAACTAAACCGTAAGCGGATTCATGTTAAAGGTTAGTGAAAGAAAGACTGCGCGTTACTCATCTGTTTACATAAATCTGAAGTAATGACTTCTGTCTGGATATTTATCAGTTTGCCAGCATTTGCTGAGTCATAAGAAAACGAATGCCACTCTGTTTTGTCTGGCGAATTGTGTTTTTTTTTTATATCGTCAGATTAACTTTCAGATGGATTTTGTTTTTGGTGAACGGAAATACAAAAACAGACAACATCAGGAATGCGTCTGTTGACAGCCAATGAGTTTCATCAATTTTTGGTTGCGAACAGAAAAGCTTTCAGCAAATTATGCTGCAAAGAGTGGGTGAGCCAAATGCAATGAAAAGAGTCCAAGGTCGTGTAGTGAACTCGCTGAAGGGGGAGCTGAAAAAAAGTTACCTAAACTGAAAGTGGATCAGAATGAGATGACAGATGATCTTATACTTGTATACTATGCGATGTTTGAAGGCACGCTTACCAACTGACGTTTCAAAGACTTGAAGCATCTATCTTGCGTACATGTCGTAGTTTTTGTTTGAGGTTTTGTTCCTCAATTGTAGTGACAATCAGTGTTGCCAGATAAAAAATCTGAAAATCTTGTGTACATACTAAACAATTTTTCCAAAAACAAGTTAAATCAGTTATTTTATCAAATTCGTTGAAAGTCATGATTCCTTAGAGTTGATGGAAACGTTAGTGAGACAGAAATTGTGCCCATGCACATGTTCGACTCCCATTATATACACTGGCGATCACTAGGGTGAGGCCATACATTTTGCAATCGATTTTCACTCTTTATACCCGTTGAAAATTGTTTACCCGTAAATATTTACTACCTGGGAACAGGTACATATTTTCCCAACAGTAAGTCATAAAATTAAAGGGTAAATAAAAAACTACTGCTGCAATTTTCCAAGATCAAACAATGAATAAAAAGATGCGCCACTAGGATGAGGGACATTGCGAATATTTCGTTGCAGGAGTGCACATCAGCGATTTTTTTCAAAGTTTTTCTAAGAATATTTCAAAAAGCGTTGAAAAGAACTTTTTTTATTTAGTTCAAACAAAAAAATGGGTTCCGGAAAGACTTTGACAGCGATGGAAAGAGGAAAAATAGATGCTTTCAAGGAGTTGAGACTCTCAGGCCGAGAAATTGCAGGAAGGCTTAATCGAAGTAAGACTGTTGTAAGCAGTTATCTTGCGGATCCACAACACTATGGGAAAAATCAAAAAGGACGCACCACAGAAGCAACAACATTGCGAGAAAAACGGTCAATTCTACGGCTTGCCTCAAATTGTACTCTACCAGCGACTAAAATAAGGGCCAAGAGTGGAGTATGAGTCAGCATAGCAACGGTCCGAAGGATAATACGAAAAAGTGGTACTATACAGAGAAGAAAACTTAAAAAGAAACCTGTTTGAGGCAAGTACACAAGGAGCATCGAATGAATTTTGCAAGAGGACATGTTTGCTTGGAGCAATGAATCGAAACGCGTTGTATTTTGGGATGAAAAAAAGTTTAAACTTGACGGCCCCGATGGTTACAACTTTTATTTCCATGATCTAAGAAAGGAGGAGCTTATTTGGGCAAGACATCACTGCCGTACATACAATGGCACAATCGAGTTGGAGTTTTCGCCCACAACAATGAACGGAAACAGCTACAAATGTTTGCTGGAACGGTCATTTCCAAGATAATGCCCCTATTCACACTTCCAGGGCTGTTAGAAGTTGGATTCAATCAGAAGACGTGGAACTTTTGCCATGGCCGCCATATTCACCGGACTCAAACATAATCGAAAATGTTAGGGCATGGCTATCTCGTAAAGTGTATGAAGGCGGCAGACAATTTGAAGACAAGGACACTTAAATCGAAGCTACCTGGGCCCAAATTTCTCTTAATTATTTAAAAAAAATCTATAATTCTCTTCCAAACCGTCTTATAGAGGTCATATTGAAAAATGGTGGGCATACTCATTATTAATGTAGAAAAACAAAATAAATAAATGTTTTAATACCATAAAATTTAAACATTTTATTAATTTTTTGCTTTCTTTCGAAGATTTTGCATGTAATATTTTTATACGCTTTTCAGGTAGTTCATTGTTGGATCTTGGAAAATTGCAGCCGTAGTTTTTTATTTACCCTTTAATTTTGTGACTTACTGTTGGGAAAATATGCACCCGTGAACAGGTAGTAAAAGTTTCCGGGTAAAAAATGGGTATAAAGAGTGAAAATCTATTGCAAAATGTATGGCCTCATCCTAGTGCTCGCCAGTGTATAATAATGGAATTAATAGAAAACGTTTTTGTTCGATAGAAAAGGTTTTTTTATTGTGCCAGATTTAAAAAGTTCTTGATATCAAAAATCTTGAAATTTGATGATTTCGAGGTAAAAAGTCTGTGTACATATTTAGGAGCTCAAAAATCTCGAAAAAAAAAATATATCTTGCAATCTGGCATCACTGGTGACAGCAACTGTCATGCGAAATGAATTTTCGGCGGCTTTCTAACTACTTCCTGGACTGAAAATATTTTTTGTTCAAGTGTAGACTTCCGTAAAATTTATATCAAGCGACATGTCATTCTGCTCATGTCATACATCTGCGTTCTGTCGTTTCACCTGTCAAATAGTATTCATTGTCACTGTTCGCATCTGTGGAAGTAAATACTTGCTTATCATAACCGTGTCGCCTCCCTACACACATGCTCAGGACCGCACGTATATCCTTGGTTGCTTGCTGGTTTTGTAGATTTTTGCACGCTAAGAAAAACCATCTCGTCTGTCGAAACGTGTGATTTCCACTAGACATTAGCGTTCGAGCCGGTTTACGGTCGGTGGTGGCGCAATGACGGCAGGTATAATCTATCTCTCTACCCAGTGGCCCAGAAAGAAAAATCCATTCACCTTCCCTTCCCTTTAGTTCTTTTTTGCATTTTGTTTTTGCATCCTCATTAGAAAGAACTGAAATCCACTCAGCCTCTCTTGGCCCTAGTTGCAAAAAAGTATACGTATATAGCGGCAGACATGCAGAGTGTTTTTTGTGTTGTTGTTTTTGGTTTGGTGTTTCTGCGAAACAACCTACTTTAGAGAGAATTCTGTGTCGATGCACGGATTCAGGGACGTCCATAAAGGCCGTTGCTTTGGACTGTGCTGAGTGGAGGGAGAGTGGATATTTCCAACACCAGAAGGTAATACAAGCCAGACTGTGACGACGACGATGACGACGACGACAACGTCCATGAGTTGAGTGTAGGTAGTTCGAACTAGGAACGAATTGCCGGTGTGGGGTACATGTATTTAGCTGCGATATGGTACTGTATGTGGAGATTTCGGGACACATATCTCTGGGTAGAATCAATGATATAATTTGGCAAATGTTTTTCTATATAAGAAATTTAGATTTTCGATCAATTTTGTTGACTGACATTTTTCTCCTTTCTTTCAGGTGAGTGTCAAGGACGTGCTTTAAACAACTCGAATGCAATTGGTAAGATTGTTGTTATAACATATCTGCATGTTTCAAAGGTTTCATCGTCGTTTTTTGCACGTGACGTGGCATTCATTTAAAGGCGATACCTACTGTTTGGGTATCAGCCCACAAAATGTCAAATTTTGTTGAACCATTGGTCAGTAGGCTCCGGTTCGGATTAGGGGTATTTTGTTGGTACCAGGATTTATCGGAAGTATTCATCTCGATGTGACTTTCACTCAGAAAAATAAATGAAATCGGACAAAGACTAAGTCTCTTAAGCTTCGCATGTTGAAAGTTGTCACGGGTGGTCTTGAGGATGCAAGAAGCACGCCGATGGAGCGACACCGGTGCTGAGGCTATTTATAAAACATGAACCATCTCTATATCCTCTCTTTGTGCCCTGCCCGTGCGAGGTTGTCTTATACCTTGCTTCACAGAGCCGGTCTTGAGAGGGTGACTTAGTGGCCAGAGTGGCAGACTAGAAAACCAAATCTTCTTTCTTTGGCTCAAGTGATCTTTTGGCTATGCTACGAGCTGATCTTACGAGTTATATTCACTTTGTCATTACATTTGTAACGCCAAGAAGGAGTCACCGGAGACCTCATAAAGTATATATATTCTGAATCAGGATCACATTCTGAATCGATTAAGCCATGTCCGTCTGTCTGTCTGTCTGTCTGTCTGTCTGTTGAAAGCACGATAGCGTCCAAAGGAATTGACAGGCGAACGAAGTTTGGTGAAAGGACTTATTTTTATCGTCGTTAGGTTGGTGTTAAAAATGGGCTATGTCGGTCAAGTAGTTCTGGTACCTCCCATACAAAATCAATATTAGACCCATGTGTCTCTCTCTCTGTTGAAAACACGATAGCGTCGAAAAGAATCTACCTCTGCAGGTGAAATTTTGTGAGAGGACTTATTTTTATCGTCGTTAGGTTGGTATTAAAAATGGGCTATGTCGGTTAAGTAGTTCTGGTACCTCCCATACAAAATCAGTCACTTGTATGCAGTGGATGGTATGAAAGCATCGGCCAGGCCGATGATAACACTTTTACTTGTTTAGACTGCCGCTGGCTCTTAGACTTAGTCCAGTATTCAGAGGTTATAGTCTTTCATTAATTAAAAAAGGTTTAGAACCGGTGAGCAGGCGAAAGGCGCTTCTTGCCTGGTTTTCACAGAAATCTAGCTCTTTTCAACCTGGACCCAGCTTTAGTTGCACAATTTTCCATCCCAAATCCTTTGCTGTGGGTACAAAATTCGTGATCAGAATGGCGTCAGAAATTTCTCGCTCTCCAAGTTTGACGGTCATATATGGCTGTCTTAAGTTTTCTGGAGAAAGGAAGCATTTTTTTGCATTATGTGCCTGAATCCTTGATGCCAAAATCATCTTGAAGCAGGTCTGATGATTAAGATTTCCTGACTGATGTGCATATTTTTTTTGTAGTTGTTGGGCTCCTTTTTGAAAAATAGGTCGAAATAAATTAAGAACTGAAAAACTGAAGCTTCGTATTGAACTGCCTTAGGGTTCCGTTTTGGGACCCATACTTTTTCGAAATAAATCAACTTCTTTTTTAGATCGCCTTAAAATGCATTTCCGGAGGCAACACTTCTCCTGATTTGTTTGGGGGCAACTAAGGGCCTTACATTTTTAGTTTACACTCTAAATTTTATTATTTCACAGTGGTAAAATTTGACAATTGCGAGCTTCCTTCGAGATTAAAATTCGTTATTAGTACGGCGCTAAGTAGTTAATAAGGGTTCACTCCTTTTTGGCGGTAGCGTTGTCCTTACTTTCAAAAGTTTTTGACACGCATGCTAATAAATACATTTAAAATCTCCTCTCTATTAAAATGGGCTGTGGACTAGATTTTATTAGTCGAACATTTTCCGACTTGGATATCATCGGAACAAGTTTGGTTTACGACGGAACTCATTAAGAATCGCTATGACTACAATCCCTGTCACGGATAGGACGTTTTGTGAATTCCAGTCGCCTTAAGCGCCTGTAAATCCTTGTGAATATCAATTCACGCAGTTGCACTAATTATTATCAAACGCGCTGATATCTATTCCATTTTTCAGGAGGTAACAGAGCAGAAAAACGATTTATTTTGTTGTTTTAATAAATTGTATTAATTTTTAAAACAAACTTTCCGAATTTAAACTTAACATCAGTGAAAGCTCAGCAATAAGTTCGCACAAAAGTTCCAACATTTTATAACAGTTTGCCAAAAGGAAGCTTCTACCCAAACTTGACAGTCTCAGGAAAAGTTTCAAAGCTGACTTTTGTGCATTTCACATTTTTGTAAATTTGAAAAAGCTTTCAAAGCCACTTAGCCCCAACACCACCGTATACCCACAATTTGCTTTGAAATTCTTTTATCAATTTTTGCTGTTCTCCTCATTTGAATGTCGCACAAGCACAACGCGAGAAACTGTGCACATGGACATGAAGCGCGCGCCGTATTTACATTTCGCAGCTGTTCTCTGTTACTCTAACTCTGACTGTTTATACTGTTGCGAACGAAAGCTTTTCCTCGTGTGGCATCTTGGCGCCGTTGTGCTGCACTAAACATCGCTATCATTTCATTATACGTGAACGTTACAAGTCAACGTACGTACTGTAGCGCACCACTGCCGCAAAACTGCCAACAGAAAACAGAAGCGTGCTTTAGACAAATCTTAATCAAATTCAAGTGATTTCAAATATTTCCCAGCAACTGTAAATCTGTTTCCAGCTTCGCCTGTGAAGAATATCCAAAGGCAGCGACATTTCGGCATTGCCATCTATCGAGTGTGAAGAGATGCTTCAGATGATTGCCAGCCCAGAATCATGAAAATGAATAAGAACCTTTTCAAAAACACTAAACGAAAACAGTCAAAGCAACTAATGCTTTTGTGATAATAGTTTTTAAAAAAAATAAATAAAATTATACAAATTATATTCATAGTTCAAATGTTTTAGTGAAATTTTGTGCCATCATTTAGTGAAATTAATTCAAACGATAACTGTGCCGTAAAAAAAAAACGTGACAATTCAAATAGACCAAGACTCGATCAAAGTGATTTGGAAAAATGACTGTTGGCAGTCGTGAGGATCTGTTTGCCAGTGCAAGATATATTGACGACACTGAACGTCTGATTGGACGTGTACTAGCGGGTGAGTTTTGCGTGTTCTTAGTGAGCGCCGACAATTGAATACAGTTTTCTAGAACGAATTCGTTGGCGGTCACTGACCGCATTAACCCAATTTTCCCCCACACCATGTAGATTCTGTTTTATTGTTGTTGTTTTTTCTTTTATTGCTGCAATGTATACTCGCGTCTGGTGTAGTGCGTGTGGAAGTGGAAAAAGAGCTTTCGGTTTCATGAAAGTGAAGAAACACTGAAAAGGAAAAGATGGGGTAGTTAATTTTAATTTTAAGTTATGTGAGGGGTTCCCTTTCGTTGGAGTGTGGTGGGTGGTGATGGGAGTTGTGAGAAGTTTCCTAGCACAAAGAGGACAGTTGCTCTGATCTGAATCTGAACTGAAGCCATTTAGAAGAATCGTAAGGATCGGATGGTTGGAAGTTGCTCTTGGTTTGAGCAGATAATGGGTATTTTTTAGAACTAGCCATTGTGGCGATTCATCCCGACGTAGTTTTTGGACAGCGATGTTATAAATTCAAAAAACTCAAAACAACAGAGAAAATATTTCTAACTTAAGACGCGTACGGTAAAAAATACTGTTCATTTGCATATTTAAATTTTTAGCACTAATCTAAGCGAGCTGACCGTTTATGCTGAGTCCGAATGAACTGAAACCCATGTGAGCTTTAACAGAGTTATGCATTTTTTTGCATACTAAAATGAGCTTATTTGCTTTTTATTGACAATTTCTGACGTCTCCTCCATTTCTTTTTCTCTTGTCATATCAACCCCAAGTCTTTTCTCGAATGCTTTCATACGATCTCCCTTTCATATAGAGTTTTGTTTCTCGAATTGACAACACTGAGTTTGTGCTCATTTTCATTCGACACCAACCGACTACATAAGTAAACTCCTAATTTTTGGAGAGTTTTCCATAGAATCTGTGCTTGAAACTTGACAGAGACTTAAGGAGTACCCATAAATTACGTGGGCTTAAGCTTATGTCAAGAATGAAGTATGGACGGTAATATATTTAATAATGTCATACTGATCCTATTTCGGTCATAGCGAATGTAAATTCAAGCGCATATTGCCTTAAGCTAGATTACTCCGATGCAATTTACGAATGGCTTTATGTAACTGTCATTTCTCATAGTATTTTAAAGAAACTGCATTGACTACATATTCCGGTGGTGAGCTCTTATAGTCCTTGTAACAGTGGTCGGCTTTGGCCGAAGGAACGACAAAAATCGATTGAGACGTCAAAAGGATGTAGACTTTCAAAAAAGTGCTGGGCATCTTGATAACATCCGCTTTGTGTGTAAAATGGCCGATGTTAATAATGAGTGTGAATCAGTGATGCCAACTAAGGCTTTTTTATGCCTTTTAGACATTATTTCATTAGCTAAGGCTTTGATTCTTGTTTTTTCAAAAAGGCATCTTTTTTTTTAATTTTTTTTCTTTGGATTCAACATATACTGATTTTTTTAATGTATGATTAAAGGACCAAGACGGACTGATGGACTAAAATTATATTTGTTTTGTTCAAAACTTTGTACCTACTTATGAAACTAAAAGGTCATGAATTTTGTTCCTATTAAGAATTTATTCTGTGATATATAATTTAAGTTTTTTTTTGGAATTAAAAAGGGTTTTTGTTAATTTTTTTATATTTATGTTAAATTTTTGATTTATTGTTCCAGTTTACCTAAAAAAATATTTTAGGCATTATTTTATTGAAAAAGGCATCTTTTTTCTCAACTTGGGCATTTTTTTGTCTAAATTGGTTGGCAATGCTGGTATGAATAGACTCTGGGTAAAGGTTTCACTGTCTCCTGGTCTCACCTCGAAAAAACAAAAATTAAAGGACCATTTTTCTTCAGCACCCTGATTTTTTATTCTACTCTGTCTTCAGTCTTAAATACTTTACAGTTCCACCTGTCACTGTCACAATAAAAAGCTGTCTGTCATTGAATATTTCTGTCAATTTCAATATTCAATTACCCACACAGATCATTTGATGCTTTCCAATTAAAAATTGTAGGAATACAATATTCATCAACTGAAAATAATGCGCGCAAAATATGTAGTCTGACAGTGTCACAACTATACCAAGCACTAGCTAACACAATTACAGTCACCATCCGTTGCACACTACATCTCGTTGTTGTCGCCGTCGCCATATCGTGCCAATAGAACGGTTTTGTTACTTGGAGTTTGCTAGCTGGAGGAGCTTTTTTGCTTGTCGTATATTTACGAATAGAATGCATAAGTAGGTCGTAAGCGACTTGAGGTCAATGCACGATTTTAAATCAAATGAGAAACAAAGGCCAACACTCGCACTCTTGTTTGTTGGAAAGCAAAAATGTAGGCACACGCACAGTACCTAGATCTCAAACGTTTTGTGTTCTGTGCCCTATGACAGGAAGGGAATTTTTTTCTCACCCTAAAATCTAGAACGGTGAATTTATTATTTTATTATTATTGTACCTACTTTGTGGCATGAGTATGGTTTTATTTTTATGCAAAGCTGGAGTGAGTAATAATTACTACAAAAATATGAGCTCAATAGTAGGCTGCTGATAAAATGGTTCCGCGATTTATTTGTCCTCAAATGCAAAATGTGTGAAACAAGTTGACACCAAGGAATTTAATTTATTTTAAATATTTTTACGTGGATGGGGATTTTTCTTTTTAAATTTTATTACTAACGTTTACCTATTTTTAAATTTATTTAAGAATAGAGAACTTTACGTGGGGGCTATACTTGCAGTCAGCAATGTTTTTTTATTGTTTATAAAAAGTTTTGTTGGTAATAAAAATACTTATCCTTCTCTATATTTAAAACGTATGAGAATCTATATGAACGAGGGAACTGTTTAAAGCAACAATATTTTAGAAATAAATGTTCCAACGAAAGACCCCTCCCTCTGACAATGACTTTTTGACATAGAAACATATAGGGAAACGATAGCTCATCAAAGGCGCCTATTTGAAAAGACCAAAAGTTTTGATAGAATTTTCGACGGACCAGAATGCTGTTTTCTTTCACATGTTGCGAAACGTCACTTGGTCAAAATTGGGATACCTACGCATTTTGAGTTTATGAGCCTAAAGTTTTTGACAACTGAGGTAAGTCGTCTTTGCCGACTTTGAAAGCTTGCAAGATTTTTAAAAAATATTCTTTTAGGAATCAGGCTTGATAAATATTTTGCACGGCGTTTAAGTCCTGGCACATCTCCCCCAGTAACCTAGACGAACCGTTAAAACTTGCTAGTCTGTGCAGAGCTGTAACCCGATTGACTTTGCATTAAGTTCCGGTTCCAGAAACGTGAATTATAACCCACCCCTGGACTTGTACTTCAGTGTGAAATACAGGGGTACATATCACCGGTATTGAGACTAAGGCTCCCAGGCAGATTCCATTTTCGATCTTCACAGAACAGTACTAGATTACTGGGGTATCTGCACCTTTGGCAAGTTTGTATTATCGAATAATCTTCCAGAACCTTATTTCCTGATCATAGCGAAGAGTAAAGTATATGTCCTTGGAGAAGAGCTCTCTTCTCTTAACTGTTTAGTTTTTGCTTTTAAAATTTGGTACCTACATATAAGCCGAATAAAACCCTTCAAAGAATTTTCATTTTCATTTCACTGTTACCTACCTCTACGTTTCTGGTTTCAATAAGTGCGACTTGTTTCTCTAATCGCTGAAAATCAAAATTTTCCAATCCCTCAACCTGCGCACCAAAAGTCCCATGTGCATTCTACACTTGTTTGCATTTCGCAATCAAAATCGAATTCAAAATCCTGTTTTCACTTATTTATTTATGACCGTTCTAATTCTATCTCGATACATAGATCTGTGTCACACTACAAGCAGCCCGGCGCACAGAGCGACTTACGTTTTCAGTTCGACAAACAATAGAAGTTAAAATATGCGCATGCATTAAACTGCACATTACAGCGGGCCAACCAACCAGCTGTGGGTTGGCGGCTGCGATTTTGCTATTGTCAGCTGGCGCAACACCTACCTTCACGGTTGATACCTCCCAAAACCTTACTGAGTGCCGCACTTATAGGAGGCAGCGTTGTGTTGCCAGTAATAAATTGGGTTCGCCACCTGGTGTCAAGATAAAGTGCACTAGGTAAATGTCGTCATATACTTCACACTCTCCGGTCGAGTTGTACCAGTTTGCGATCAAGAATAGCTGCACGGTGCAGGTCTATACGCACCCTGATTGCTGCTCCTATACACCATACATTGTGTTTAACTACAGCACGAGATGTCACCCGCCACCACCATCGCCTATCGTATTATCGTGCCCACCACAACGAAAACGACAAAGGGGAGCAACGACCGACCGAATCCATGGCCTACTTAGCAGGAAATAGTTCGTTTACGATGTTGGTGTGCACCGCGAGGACTGTGTGTACTTGTGAAAGCTTTCCTATCTGTAGCTACATAGATGCTTCACAATGAAATCGAAAGCAAAGTGTGTTTTTATATTTTATGCTTTTTACTTGGTGGCTTTTGTTATAGAAGTTTTCCGTTTTGTTTGGCAAGATTCTAAAAATAAATGCTAACTCATTTCATGAAACATATCTACACCTAACCTAAATTACTTGAGTCAATTTCATAAACAAATTTAACCTACAATAATAATTTTATGCAGTGTTGGAATTGTTGTAAAAATGGTGTGTTTTTTTTTTTTAATTTAAGAGCTTAGCAACGCTGAAGTTGAGTTGTTTAGAAGTCATTAATCTTCTAATGTAAATAAGTAACTCTCTGCTGAATGGTCCATTCTTCCTCTGTTTCAAAGGATTTGATTCTGATATTGTCCCTTGCCAGTTGAAACTAGTTTGCCATAAAAATGATGTTTTGGTTTTTGGGGTAAGGGCTTTGAAATTCCAGCCATAGAGGTCCATGAGACCATCCGTCCTTTGTTTTGAAGGATTTTTTCTTATTTAGTCCTTTCCAAGTTGAAATTAGTTTGCCATAAAAATGTTGTTTTGTTTTTTGGGGTAATGGCTTTGAAATTCCAGCCATAGAGCTCTATGAGACCATCCGTCCTTTGTTTTGAAGGATTTTTTCTTATTTAGTCCCTTGCCAGTTGAAACTAGTTTGCCATAAAAATGATGTTTTGGTTTTTGGGGTAAGGGCTTTGAAATTCCAGCCATAGAGCTCCATGAGACCATTCGTCCTTTGTTTTGAAGGATTTTTTCTTATTTAGTCCCTTGCCAGTTGAAACTAGTTTGCCATAAAAATGATGTTTTGGTGTTTGGGGTAAGGGCTTCGAAATTCCAGCCATAGAGCTCCATGAGACCATCCGTCCTTTGTTTTGAAGGATTTTTTCTTATTTAGTCCTTTCCAAGTTGAAATTAGTTTGCCATAAAAATGTTATTTTGTTTTTTGGGGTAATGGCTTTGAAATTCCAGCCATAGAGGTCCATGACACCATCCGTCCTTTGTTTTGAAGGATTTTTTCTTATTTAGTCCCTTGCCAGTTGAAACTAGTTTGCCATAAAAATGATTTTTGGTTTTTGGGGTCAGGGTCAGTGTCGCCAACATGATCCAAGTTTTTATGCCTAAGCCAGAAAAAAATTATGCCTTTTTCAAAAAACCACTCTTTGGTAAAATAGATAAAAATTGCATATTTCACAAAGGAAGTGCAACAGACCTTTAAAGCGATTAAAATATGTAACAGAATGTTGGTCGATCGATAGGTAATTAAACCGTTTTTGATCAAGGTTTGGTGAGTAAGTGAAGTAGATAATTGGAAAATGAGAATGATGAACAGTTGTAATGCGACTTTGATCAAAGAATGTAATAGATTTACCAATTTCAATACGTGTATGTATGAAATGATTGTAAAAAACAATTCTTAAAAAGTTATGCCTATTTTTTATCCTTTCATTCTTTTTAAGGGTTCCGTAGCCAAATGGCAAAAAACGGAACCCTTATGGATTCGTCATGTCTGTCTGTCTGTCCGTCCGTATGTCACAGCCACTTTTTTCCGAAACTATAAGAACTATACTGTTGAAACTTGGTAAGTAGCTGTATTCTGTGAACCGCATTAAGATTTTCACACAAAAATAGAAAAAAAAACAAAAAATTTTGGGGGATCATACTTAGAACTGAACATTTTTTTTTCATTAAACCCATTCGTGTGGGGTATCTATGGATAGGTCTTCAAAAATGATATTGAGGTTTCGAATATCATTTTTTTCTAAACTGAATAGTTTGCGCGAGAGACACTTCCAAAGTGGTAACATGTGTGCCTCTACTTGCTGCTACGGAACCCTTTATGGGCGAGTCCGACTCGCACTTGGCCGCTTTTTTGTTATTTTTTTCTTCTATAATTCCGATTATGCCAAATTATGCCTCAGTTGGCATTACTGGTGCCGCGTCTAGTTTTCGGACAGTTTTTTTTCGATCATCTACGGCTTTATATCGCTATAACCAAACTCATGGTAAAATGGCAAACGTAGTTCCACTGAAATGGCAAACCGAAATGAGCACAAATCAGCTGTCAACTGTCAAATTGGCTGTCGCTGAAGAAAGTGAAAAAGAAACTTTAAAGGTTTTTCTTTTATTTTATTTTATTCAGTTTTCCTGCGAGCTAATTTAAAAAATAAGCTTATGGTACTTCAAAAAAGACGGCTTAAAAAATGCCCACATAAATTAATATTTTGGGGCAGATAAAAATGATTCGCCCAAAAAGTTGGCTGCTTTAAAACGCAGTCCTTAGAGTTCACACAGAACTTATTACATTATGTTACCTCAGAAATATTAGGAGTTTTAACTTAAGAAAAATAGCTTATTTGTTGGAGTGACAGGATTTGTCATAATTTTGATTAAACCACAAAAGTTTAAGTTAAAGTTCCGAGGTGGCGCTGTGGTCGATTTTTTTATAAGTAAATTTTTTATTGACTTTGTACAAAAATTTACGGAGTGCTCGCGGCCTGAAACCGAAGCAAATGCAAAGTCAAATGGATTGGGGTTGATTTTTATTAAAATTAGGCGGTATTTTACCAAAAATGTCAACAACTTCTTTCATTAATTTGGGGCAAATTTGTTGTCGCTCTGTACTTACGCAGCTTTAACATTTGCAAAGCGGAGCCTCTAAACAACAGCCAATCTTGCGCTGTATTTTCAATTTTACACTCTTAACTGAAGTGCATTTTTGACACTAAATTCTAAATTCATAATTCACAAAATGAATACCCAGAACTAGGTTGCCTCAGATAAACATTTCTTTTAGTTTCTACTCCTCAATCGTCTTGAACAGTTTTCTTCACTGACTGCACTAGTTTGTGTGCCTTAGAAAATTAGTGTAGCCATATCAAGTATCAAAGGTTTGACCTTGCCTCATTTCCAGTCCAGACGACCCCGCACCTAGATTTGCCTCCATTTGTGTTGCGCTCACATCCCTTTCGTTGGGGCAGGTCTCTGTTTTCATATTGGCATGTCTGCTGGCAACCAGTTCAAGATTTTCATTTCCAATAGCTCGCAGTATATATCTAGACCACTAGAACGAGATGCTTTTAAAATACGCCGCCATATCAAGGATGAAAAAACATTCCATTTGAAAGGAGCGAAAGAAAAGGCTCACTTATTATGTTATCCTTGACTCGGCTTGGTGTTTTTTTTTCACCGCTCTGTGTCTGATTGTTAACATGTTCCACTTTAGATGTGCGGTTTCTAGGACTAGGCTAATTAAACAGCCAACCAAAAAAAAAAAAGAGAAGGAAATATTTTATAAAATCTCTTCCCAAGAAAATATGCAATGGAGGTCAATTTGTGAATGTGTATGGAAAATCAGGACCACAAACAGCTACAGTCTCTCCTCGAGATCTTATCGTGGAAAATAGAAAAACAAACATCATTATTGAAGTGCATTTCATTCCGCGCGATTGTAGTGTATGGTGGTGTGCGAGAAGCTTTTATTTTCAACTATTCCTATACCAGGCCAAACCGATTGGAGGTGGCAACACACACGACTTTCTGGGGTAAACGTACCAGGCCGATGTACGACCTTCAACGTTAGAGAATCGTGAATGGGTTTACACTCAGGGGTAGCCTTTTACATAGAAACAATATTATTACATGGCTTTTTGTTTCGCTCTTGTCTTTTGTCATTTTCCGTCTCTATTTGTTGTTTATACTCTTACACAATGTGCTTTATTTGCATTTATGGTTTGTGCAGTTGGAACTTGGAAGGCGGGGGTGATTGCCTTCAGCGGAATCAACTTGCGAATGCAAGTGATGCAATTCAAACGAGATATACCTATAGCCAAATGTAGACTGCTCTAACTTCGAAACATATACAGTGAACGGAGAAGGGATAATTCATTTTCCTCTCAAGGCTCGCAGAATTGAAGTTTTGAAGAAGCAACTCAAATGCTATGACTTTTTGACACTTTTTTTTTGTCATTCAGCACTGTGTGGACAAAAGGTCATCCAGCGTGCCGTCCTTCGGAACTTATTCCATTCGACTGATACCTAGTCCCGTCAAACAATTGATTTTGAGGGAAAACAGATTTTGAACAAACTCTGTGTTTGCGTTGCAGTCGCCTTAATTTGCATTTAAAGAGGTCATGGAGGGTTGTTGGATGGTTATCGGCGCATGGTGGATGCATCAGCGCACTTTGCATTGGGGTGAACAGGTGAAGGTCGGTTAAACTGTCGGGTGAATTGAGAATATGCATTCTATAAATAAAGTGTGCTGCTGGTGTACATTGAGCAAGCAATGATGCTGAGGGCGAGGTTTGCCATTGAATCGGGGCTAGAAAATGGGGACCTATCTGGCAGCCCAGTTTTACTTTTATCTTATACTTGGAGTTCTGATATTGAGCGGTGAGATGGAACAGTGGGTTCGGGTACCTATCGCTGGCACTGTGCTTTTTATGCTTTTGTAGACCTAGCTAGACCTTTTTGTAGACCTTTCTTCTCCCAAATATTGTTTTATATTTGTTGGCACATTAGATGGACCTATAACTTTAAACCGGCAGAATTGAGAAGCTTCCTCTGTGCAGTTATACTCTCAAATGACTGTCAGACGTTCGCCAGAGCCGCGCAATTGATAAAGGGGTTATTTGTGTTTTTCCAGCCAGCTCGGTCTTCAGTAATCTGCCTCTAGTTACGCATGGTTGAAGTCGCCCTCGCAAATTCTTAAATAAATACAAATTAATAAATAAATACAAATTATTAAATAAATACAAATTAATAAATAAATACAAAACTGTAGCTGGGGCGCACCAACTTGGTTGAGGTCAATCAGTTGAGGCCATCCAATCCAGCGCCCTCCACCAAGCTCAACCAACTTGGTGTTCGTAACTACTCGTAGATTCAGCTGGCTAGATGAGCTTGTTGATTGAGGCCGTGGTCCACCACCACGGACTAAGCGCCACCAAAAGTAGACTTCTTTGTGTTCTCCTGCTGGTCGAACCCGAAGCTTATCGCTAACATATTAACCACTGAGACACTGCATCCAACTTTCTCATTAATTTGGAGAGGAAACAGAGCCGGGCAAAATATAGGTCCTTGGGAGACTACACGCAATTTATAGGTATCTCTGGATCCATCCGAAGATCTGTTATGCGAGACCCAATTGATTGCAATAAAAACTTAAGATCCATCCGTTTTGACTGAACGCAGACAAGCGAAAGTGTTACCAATGCAGTTTCCCCCCATCGCACAGATTTTCTGTTCAAGAGGATTTTGCAAAAAAAAAAAACCTTTTCCACTGAAGCCGCAATCCAATTTCACTAGTTCCATTCGTTGGCAACAGATGTCCCAGCGTTTCGATTTCCATTGCAAAAGTAAAAGCGCCCAGCTACAACTTTTCGAAATAGGGCAACGACACATAATAAACTACAAGGGCATGCATACCCACCAT